>AP025043.1:37902326-38568025 GCA_036186865.1 Eustoma russellianum
ACACGCCCTTCAACACTTTGTAAAGATCTTCTGAATGTTCAACATAATTCTCTTTCTCAGCAAGATTTCTGAAGTCCGCTTCCTATAAAATCCCCAAGGCTATAAGGACATTGTCTAACGTTACTCCATAATAGTTCAAGTGAAGGATGGATTTCACTGTTGCTTTTCTCAGCCTTGCGGGATCTTTATCATAAGGAGACGGTTTCAAGACATCCATATAGAAAAGAATTATAGAGGTCACTGTCAGATGGAGGAGTGGGAATAAGATGAAGATGTAGGATGAAGATGAAGATGGAGGAAGGTAGATTAGTAGGGGAGGATGAAGATGAAGATAGAGGAATAAGATGAAGATGTAGGAAGATGGGAGAGGGAGGTCAATGGTGGGGGTGGGGTGGGGTGGGGAGTGGGCTGGGGGGTTTTCTTTTTATTTTTGAATTATTTTTTCTATAGAATTTTAAAAAATAAATGCAAATTGCCTTTATGACGTCAGCATGGATGCCAGGTGTCTATTTCCCCTATAAGTATGGATGCTAAGTGAGTTTATTGAAAGTTTGGATGCTACTTAAAATTCCGTGTACAAGTATGGATATCAGGTGCAATTAACTCTTTTTTTGAATATCAAAGTTAGAATCCAATCAAGGAGTGAGCAACCTTGTGGGAGATATTCAAAATCAAAGGTGTGGTCGTCCAAGAGGGTGCAAACTTGCTTGGGAAACGGGTAACTTTTGAAAGAGGAAGGCTCAAACAAAAACCTTGGTGATCAACGGCTAGGAGGGAGTTAAATTCTTGCCTACAACCGTTAAGGATCCAAGTGTTAAAGGAGACCATCCGTACGAAGTGTGACAACCGCGCATCAAAATTCCAACCCGAATATCAAGTGGACTATGTCCTGGGGGCTTTGCAATGCCAGTCTAATGCTATAGTAGGCTCTTTGTCTAAACCTATCATGTTTCTGATTTACATCCCTACACTTCCTGTAAGACTGGAGATGACAGAGACCCTTATTGGTTGTGACACAACTTTTTTTTAAAGATTTCCTATGATAATCTCCTTCGACATTAAAAACCTAACTGAAGACTCCTCTCACAGTTTACCCTTCCCAGCGCCACTTCCTCATAGGGGGAAGTGTTTCGCTGACGGAGTGTGTATTGGACGCGGCCAATCACGACCTGACACGATGAAATCTGGCCTTTAATTTTTATTTTCTTTTTTGCTTTCCACGTTTTGCCATGTGACGGGTCGTGATTGGCCGCGTGCAAAACGCATCCCCTCTCCATGTCACCGAAAAAATTTTGCCTCATAGTGAACTCCCAGAGGAGACGAGTCTGAATCCTTGATCGACAATGAACACAAAAGTTTGTAGGGATCCTCCTCCATTAGATGTAAGAGAAGGAGACGAAGATCACTCAAGATAGACGAGTTCTACAGAGAGAGGAGGCCTGTAGATAGAGACTGGTTGTTTATTATTTGTTCTAAAAATATAACATGAGTTACTGTTTTCTCTAAAGAAAGTAAGAAACGACATAAATATCAATAAGAAAACTAAATTAATAGATTTTTCATACAAACTAATAATCATTCGGATGAGACCTGAGGAGGCCACATACGAGGCAAAATATGAGACCTCCAATCACGCGACGCCGTGTAAAAAAGAGTCTTTTTTTTTAAAAAAAAATAAACAACGGGCCCTTTTATACACGTGTCGTCGCGTGATTGGATGCCTCATATGATTCCTCCTCAGATCTCATCCGATAATCATTAATATCTTACCGCCAAAAATTTAATGCGGTTAATAAACGTGATTTTAGTATTTAGGAAAATCCGATAAAGGCATAAAGAGAAGAAACAATTTTCCGTATCCATTTTTTTTAGTTGAAGCATATACAATATGTTAAATATTATTTATTATTGATAAAAAATGTACATTTAGTGTATGTATACATATATAGAAAATATGTCAGACTTAGCTTAAACAAGCTGACCTTAGTAAAGTTTAAGTTCGGTTTACATTTAAATCGAGCTTTAAATTAAAACACAAACATGACTCAGCTCACTCATAATACTTCAAGCCTTAATCTTTTATTTATTAGGCTTAATTTAAACCGTTCCAACCCGACAAATAATTCTATGTATAAATGTGTATATACATTTATGTATTCATTTGACAAAATCATCCAGAATCTGTATAAACCAAAACGAATGTGTTTCGTATTGGATGGTATTACTAGTCTAAAACTGATATAAACCACTATATAAAACAAAACCGAAGACAGTCATACCACTATATCCCATGCATGACAACTAATTTACATGTAATGACCCAATTCAACATTAAATTATCGAGTCAAATATTTTAATTTTTTCAAACTATTTAATTACGATCTTTAAATGCTATTCGATTTCGAACTCGAACGTCTTTGAATTTGAATCAAATTAAAACAGAATTCGAGCTTATTCGATTGAAAATACATATTTTTTATTTTAAAATTATATATCAGGTAGAATTATATATTTTTAGCTGATATTATTGAATCATTATTAGTATTTTGTAAGAAAACTTATTATCACTAAAAATAATTGTTAAGTAACATGTTTAATTTATTGTATGTATCAAACAAATATACTAATATAACATCGAATCATGCATATATTTCGCATTTACTATAAGTATGAGCAATCTCAAGAGCTAATGACTTGAACATCAATGTATTGAACATTTGTTTGCTAAATATTTGAGTCAGGACGGTTCAATTTCAATCTTAAACTTTATCCAAGTAAACTAGTCGAACAAAAATCCGAATCAAATTCAATTCAAAAACTAATTGGTTCCTTTGTATCCCTAACACAAATACTGGATGAGATCCCCTCACCGCGCGGTGAGTTACCGCGCTCCTCATAACGCGACACGTGACAGAAGGAGGGTGTGGTGAGCACCCTCATCTAGTCTACCAGTCCTCCTGCTGTCACGTGTCATACAGTGGTGCGGTGAGAAAATCTGAACCCCACAAATACTCGTAGTAGGCCCCCATATTTTTCGTGCGCACCCTCCTTTCTCATTTCTCAATGGCATTCCTCTATATTTCAAAAAATACACAAGAGTAAATACTTCTCTCCCTCCTCTACGTATATTTGACAACCACTCACTCTACCTTCAAACCCCATTTTCAATTTTCAAGTCTCTCCTCCCAATCTCTCAACGGGAAAAATCTCCGGAAAAATCCTTATTCAAATTCAAAAAACAAAAGAAAAATTTTTTGAATCTAAATTAGAAAGAAAACCCACAAAAGGATGGCGGATTCTTCAAGGTCTTCACTAATCTTAGCTGTTTGCTTTGTAGTAGCTTTGGTGCTAGTTTCAGCTGTTTCTGCAAGCGGCAGAGACTACTTCGAAGGATCTCAGCTCGGTTTCATGTTGCAGATCAGATCCGGCTGCCGTGGGACGGTGGCGGAGTGTTTGGGCAACGAGGAGTTTGAGCTGGACTCAGAATCCAACCGGCGTATTTTAGCCGGTAAACGCTACATCAGCTATGGTGCGCTGCGGAGGAACAACGTTCCTTGCTCTAGACGTGGACAGTCTTACTACAACTGCCGCCCCGGAGCTACGGCGAATCCCTACCGCCGTGGATGCAGTGCTATTACCCGATGCCGGAGTTAGTTATATCTGACATTTCGCCGATCTGATGCAACCGGTGGTCCCGACTCGCTACTTCTTGATTTAATCGATTTATTGTTTTACATATATTGTTTGATATACAATGGAAGAATGATATCGTATGATGAGATATTGATTTTGTCCGGTGATCGTTTGGAGTAGTCTTTATACACGATTGTTACACTTGCTAGTTTTTCTATAATTGGAATTTATATATCTGTCATATATTTGTATTTATTGTGTTCTTTTTACGCCTTCTACATTGATCTGTGTCATTTTCATAGGGGTTTTCTCTAATTCATGATTTTTCTTACTATTGGATCATTGTTGTTTGGAATTTAATCTCAATTATCTAGGAGTTTAGATACTCTTTGCGGTTGAATTTGCACTTTTTTTTTGTTTGTTTTAATATTTTGTTTGCTTTTGCTTGTTTAAGATTTTTGTCTTGCATCTTTAGTGCATATACACGATTAGAGCTATTTTAATATCGGAATCTTTTTATTATTATTTACTAAATTCCTTCATATCCATGATATTGTGTTATCTATGCAGGTATTTATAGAGCTGGCGGTTTCATTGCAATCAATATTTCTATCCTTTGAGATGGAGGTATTGGTAGCTTTTGATGTCATTGGGATATACTGAATATGTGTTGTTGTATCTAGCCACACTAGGGAAGATTGGAAATGACATAAGGCGTCAAATTTATTTATTTATTTATTTTTTGATAACAGAGAAGGTATCAAGTTCATATGGGTTATTATCATAGTGAGGATTGCAATTAGCGTGAAATTATAATAGTAGTTCAGGTTCAGCTGGGGAGGTATTAATGTGAGGATTGTAATCATATTGCATAATGGGCGGGGATTGCAAGTCTAGCCTCACATTATAATGCAATGACTGCAATTCGGCGTGAAATTATAATAGACGGATTGCAATTCAAGGGTGAAATTATAGTGTCGAATTGCAATTCAAGCGTGGCATTATGATGTCGGTATTGCAATGCATCTTGAAATTGAAATACGTGTAAGGAAATACAAGTTTATTTATGTAAGGCAAGGCAGTAATTAGGATAGTAATGAGAATCAATCAAGAATAATTCTGATTGATACGTATTTTCTTTTATATGTGAACTTCGTAGCTATAACTATGGTTATAATGAGAATGTTTCAATCAATGAAAAAAAACTTCTTCAAATCATTCTTGTGTTCTAAATATTAATATGGTATCAGAGCCACCGTTGAGCTGATGCTCAACCGGAAAAAACGGCTGTCCTCATTTACCGGCACTTACCTGAGATGATGGGAGATCAAGCACCAATTTCTTCCGGAGCCTCTTAAACCGCCGAGGCAGCAACCCAACCAAATCAGACATAGAGCTTGTCCCAAATCCTAGAACTGCTCCAGAATATCCCACACAAAACTGAAGCAATCGAAGCTATTTCTAGTCAGCCCTTAAATCTGACCGAAAAGCTAAACGACCACAACTATATAGTATGTGCTAGAAAAATAAGTCTAGCGCTTGATGGTCGGGGAAGACTCACACATATCACTGTCCCCCCACCATCGTCCGATGATCTACGGTACATCAAGTGGCATCAAGCAGATTCCACAGTAATCACTTGGATACTGGAAAATATTGCCGCCGAACTTGTGAACCAGTACATAGATTATCCCACAGCGTGGGATTTGTGGAGAGGAATAGAAGCAACATTTGGATCTGGAAGAGATCCATTACAAATCTACGACTTAACTGTAGCGCCCCGCTCCCGAACTCTACATCGGAACCGGTACACCCGCCGTAGTCCGCTATGTGAACTACAAAGCGTTGTTCAATTCTCTTACACGTCAGCAGTGACGTAGGAAATCTCGCAGTGGAAACGAAATAAATAAAATAAACATTCATTTTATTTCGACATTTCAAACTCACATCAATAAGTGACATGTCTAAGTTCATTATTACATTTCAACATGAAGAAAATAAACTGCCAAAGTAAACATCTTCTTGTCCTATCTATCCCACTGCCCGAACTCAGCTCCGTCTTCTATGTATATGTAGTCGAACTCCTGCTCACCTGGGGAAAAAATAAAGGGGTGAGTGATATAGAAATATCACTCAATAGGTTCCCACCTCCTTCCGAACAATTTCATATATGGCAACAAATAGCACGTAGCACATGTATAGACATGAATAACTAAGTAAACAACTAAAAGCACAACACAACAATCATGCGGTGTCATGATGCATGCTTGTGTCACACGCAACGACATCTCCACATACAAATGCCTGTCTCTTTACCGTGCAATGCATGAACCTCGAGGTGATCCTACCACACGCCCCGTCAGGCCACACGCCCCGTCGGGCCACACGCCTCATAGGGCCACACGCCTCGTAGGGCCACACGCCTCATAGGGCCACACGCCTCGTAGGGCCACACGCCTTGTAGGGCAACACGGCTCATAGGCCAATGAAATGCTCGTGCCATGAATGCAAATGCATAATCATGCGTAATCCGGTGCATCCATACTCATATATAAGCCCGCGCCCATACACGTGCATATAAATGTGCATGCATGCTCCCACACATTTTTTCCTTTTTCCTCTTTTCTACACCTATTTCCATATTTCCACAGTTCCTTTATATCCTCTTAAATCATTACTCTCTTATATTCATTTACCTATTAATAAAATTATTTATCCTTACCTTTGTTTCCCCTAAGTATCCCCTAAATATATTTACGAATTTATATATAAATAGAATATATATTTTAAAAAAAAACTGAATTCTGTTTTTTTTCCTTATTTAACATTTCCGTAAATAATTTAAATATTCATTCCTTTCATTTTAATTATACACCAACTCTTCTATATATTTCCTGTTTTCTTTTTAATTTAAATTAAACTTAAACCCAACCAAACTAGAAAAAAAACCAAACCAAATTAAATCCCCCAAAACCCAGCCCCCAGCAGCCCAGCCCGCCCCCTGCACCCTGCCTAACCCGCCAGCCCCCTTCCCCTGCCAGCCCAGCCCGCGCCCAGCGACCCCAGTCCCAACCCCCTTTCCTTTCCTTTTTTCTTTTCGGCCCTAACAATCAGGGGCCCAAATCCCCTTTCTTATTATTATTTTTAGTTCCTTCTTCTTGAGCTAAAACTCCCCCAGCCCATTACCGAAAATCAGCCCCTTTCTTTCCTTATTCTTTCCTTCTTCAACTTTTAAGCCCATTTTACTTACAATTTTCTCAAACAACCAAAAATAATTCCAATTCTTCTTCCAACTACAATATAAACATATCACTAAACAACCCTTTTTTTCCTTCTTTACATCCGAACATCCGAAAACAACAATTACATATAATTAACATCTTTAAGAAACAAAGGAAAACAACTAGAACATATAGGATATCAACTTAAATTATAACATGCCAAAATAAACAATAATTTAAACACATAACAAATAATTCATATATGAAATAAATTCAAAAGAAGAGAGCCACCTACCTCTTAATTGTAGACTAGAATAAGTGGTGTTGATGTGGTGGTGTATGGATGTTGTAGACTCTCTTCCCTACCTTCTTCTCTTCCCTCCCTTTTCTTTCTCTTTTCTTTAGCCTCAGCACTTATCTCCTTTGCTCTCAATTTTTTTTTCTTTTCCCTCTTTCTTGCACATGGCCGTTTGGCCTATATAGTTAATAGGGGGAAATGTTTCATCCCTCCTTGCTTATTTGGATAAGGGATCATTAATGGGTGGGGGATTTTTGAAGAGTTTTTTTTTTAAAATTATTTTGGTATTATCATCTACTTAATATTTTTTTTGTTACACTACCGAGTATAACAGTCTACCCCCCTTACAATAAGTTTCGACCTTGAAACTTGCATACCTTAGGCAAAAAGATACGGATACTTCTCGCGAATTTGCTCTTCGAGTTCCCACGTCGCTTCTCTTTCGGTATGGTTGCTCCATTGAACTTTTACATATGGTATGATTCTTCGTCTTAATTCTTGATCTTTGCGGTCTACGATCTTTACTGGAGCTTCTTCATAAGTCACGTCAGGCCTAACCTTCAATGGTCTTTCGTCCAGTATGTGACTCGGATCCGGAACATACCTTCTTAATTGCGACACGTGAAACACATTATGGACTAGAGCTAAAGCCGGTGGTAAAGCCAACTTGTAAGCCAGTGTTCCAACTCTTTCGAGTACCTCGTAAGGACCAATGTAACGAGGACTCAATTTTCCTTTCACCCCGAACCGACTTACACCTTTCATCGGCGACACCCTTAGATATACTTTGTCTCCAACCGAAAACTCCAGTGGTCGCCTCTTCGAATCAGCCCAACTTTTGTTCCGATCTTGAGCTATTTTGAGCCGATCACGAATAACTTTGATCTTCTCTTTCGTCTGTTCAACCAATTCAGGACCAGCGATAGTTCGCTCACCGACTTCATCCCAGTATACTGGTGACCGACACTTGCGACCATATAACGCCTCAAATGGTGCCATACCAATAGCGCTGTGATGGCTATTGTTATAAGAGAATTCGATCAGTTTTACCATACTGTCCCAGCTACCTTTGAAATCTAGGGCACAAGCTCGCAACATATCTTCTAACGTCTGAATCGTCCGCTCGAACTGCCCGTCAGTCTGCGGATGAAATGCCGTACTCAAACGCAACTCAGTGCCCAATCTTTCCTGACATGCCGTCCAGAATCTAGATGTAAATCTCGAATCCCGGTCCGATACGATAATCACTGGCGCTCCATGCAAGCTGATAATGTTGTCGATATATAGTGTCACAAGTCTTTCTAGAGTGGCATTATTCGGCACAGGTAGAAAATGAGCTGACTTCGTCAACCGATCTACGATTACCCAAATCACATCATTACCATTACGGGTTTTCGGGAGTCCGACAACAAAGTCCATCGTAATATGCTCCCATTTCCACTCAGGTATCTCTAATGGCATCATTAACCCTCCAGGTCTTTGGTGTTCGGCCTTCACCTGTTGGCAAACCAGACATCTCTCGATAAATTCTGCAATGTGACGCTTCATTCCACTCCACCAGTAATGTTTCTTAAGATCGTTGTACATCTTTGTCGCTCCCGGATGGATAGATAACTTGGAATTATGAGCTTCCTTCAACAATGCCTTCCGCAGTTCTTCTTTATTTGGTACACACAATCTTCCTTGAAACCACAAACTACCATCATCGTGTACCTGAAATCCATCCACCTGACTAGTCAACATGCGATCACGGACCATTTTCAGATCAGCATCTTCTTTCTGCGCCTCCTTAATCTGCTCCACCAATGTAGGAGTAATAGTAAGTGTAGCCAGGACACTTGCTGTCGAATCAACAATACTAAGATCGAACTCAGCCATCTCTCTCTCTAGTAGTGTCTGGCCTGCATGACTAGATTTACGACTCAACGCATCAGCTACTACATTTACTTTACCCGGATGATAACTGATGGTCAAATCGTAGTCTTTCAACAATTCCAACCATCGTCGCTGCCTCATGTTCAACTCCTTCTGTGTGAACAAATATTTTAGACTTTTGTGATCCGTGAAAACCTCGCACTTTGCTCCGTAAAGATAATGTCTCCATATTTTGAGTGCAAACACTACTGCTGCCAACTCAAGATCATGAGTTGGGTAATTCTGCTCATATGCCTTTAGTTGTCGAGAGGCATATGCGATAACCTTGCCTTCTTGCATAAGTACACAACCTGTAATAAGAAAATTAGACCACAACTTGACATGTATATAATATTCAACTTGAAATCATATACATACCCAGTCCATTCCTGGACGCGTCACTGTATATGACGAACCCATCCGAACCAGAGGGCTGCGCCAATACAAGTGTTGTGGTCAGTCTCTTCTTCAACTCATTAAAACTTCTTTCGCACTCAGCAGTCCATTCAAATTTCGTCTTTTTCTGCGTTAATCGACTTAGCGGAACTGCTATTCTTGAAAACCCCTCTACGAACTTTCGGTAATAGTCAGCCAACCCCAAGAAGCTTCTGACTTCAGTCACATTGGTTGGTCGTGACCATTCGGTGATTGCCTCTATTTTCTTTGGATCCACCGATATTCCTTCCTCTGATACTACATGTCCCAAAAATGTCACGCTCTTCAGCCAGAATTCGCATTTGCTGAATTTAGCGTACAATTTCTTCTGTCTCAAAGTCTCCAGTACTTCTCTCAAGTGTTCAGCATGTTTCTCCTCGTTCGGAGAGTACACCAAAATGTCATCAATGAAGACAACGACAAACTTGTCCAGCTGTTCCCTGAATACAGTATTCATCAGGTCCATAAATGCCGCTGGAGCATTAGTCAAACCGAACGGCATCACCAAGAATTCATAGTGACCGTACCGAGTACGAAACGCCGTCTTCTCTACATCTTCTGCCTTAACTCTTAGCTGATGATATCCGGACCGCAGATCAATCTTAGAAAATACTCGTGCGCCTTTCAGCTGATCAAACAAATCATCAATGCGGGGGTAGCGGGGTACTTATTCTTTATCGTGATCTTATTGATCTCACGATAGTCAATGCACAGTCTTAAGCTTCCGTCCTTTTTCTTGACAAATAACACCGGCGCTCCCCATGGTGAGACACTTGGACGAATAAACTTTCGATCAAGAAGCTCTTGCAATTGATCTTTCAATTCTTTCAACTCCGCCGGAGCCATACGGTAAGGTGTTTTTGATATCGGCTCAGCTCCTGGAATGAGATTTATCTCAAACTCAACTTCACGACTTGGCGGCAAACCCGGTAACTCATCTGGAAACACATCTTTGAATTCGTACACTACCGGAATTTGATCAATTGTCGGCACCTCTTGCTTTGAGTCCATTGCATGTACCAAAAGACCTTCTGCGCCTTTCTGCAGCATCCGATGTGCCTGCACTGCGGTCAGATAGATTTTCTTCGCAACCTTCTTCAACTTAAAGTTCCCTTGAAACACCACTTCTTTTGCATCGGGACCTCTAATACTGACTTGCTTCTGCCGACAATTTATATTTGCGTGATGCTTCGCCAGCCAATCCATCCCAAGAATGACATCGAAATCGCTTAGCTGAATCGGAATAAGCGTAGCAGTAAACATCCGTTCCTCAATTTTCAATTCGCAACCCTTATAATGGTGATGTGAAACTATCACTGTATCACCAGCAGCTTGCACTCGATACGGAATTTCTATCCATTCCGGACACTTGTTCAAGTACTTCACGAATCTCTTCGAGACAAACGAGTGACTCGCGCCACTATCGAAAAGTACGTTAGCCGGAACTTCATTAACCAATATTGATCCTATCGCAATTCAAGAGTTAACTAAATACGCAAATATTTATCATATAATGGAACATGATAACAATTAAACAACTGAAATTTTTTTTCCTTAAATGGTACCTGTCACAACTTCGTTTGTCGCTTCCACCTCAGGATCAGTCATAATATGTACTCTGGCATTCGTCTTCGGCATTCCCTTCGGCTGACCACCCTGCGGCTGCTGTGGCACCACCTTCCACTCAGAACACTCCCTGGCATAGTGTCCAGTCTTACCACACTTGTAACACACATTCTTCTTCCTCCAGCATTCACCCGGATGGTTTCGTCCACAATAAGAACATGGCACTGGTGGTCCAACATTCCCCTGAGGCGGACCAAAGTTTCTCTGCGGCTGCTGCTGCGGTGGCCTAAACTGTGCCCCCGTCGGCTGTCGTCGGGGTACCTTCACCCAGCGTCTTGATTTCCCCGATCCAAAGTCATCTCGTGGCCTCTTGCCACGATCCTCAGCACTCACTCTTCTGAAGTCTCCTTCCACCTCACGGCATGCTTCGAGCAACTCATCAAATGTCCGGGCCCTTGCATTCACCAGCCCAGTCTGAATCTCAGATCGCAAACCAGTTCTGAACTTTAACATCTTCAGCCTCTGATCAGTCATAGTGGATGGCACGTACTGACCCAGAGCATGAAACTTCTCAACGTATTCCGCCACCGACATACTCCCCTGAGTCAGAGCCTGAAACTCCGCCATCCGCTGTAGAACCACGCTGTCAGGAACATAATATCTTCTGAATTCTTCACAGAACTGCACCCAAGTAATTGGTGCAGTCAACCGTACTTCAACACTACGCCACCATACTTCAGCATCTCCAATTATAAAAGGTACAACAACTTCCACCCTGAGATCATCAGGCACCTGCAAAAGTCGAAGGTGATCTGACATCTTCTTCAGCCATATCTCAGCATCCTCTGGCTTAGATGTACCCCTAAAAGTAGGAGCCCTAGCATTCTGCATCTCCTTATAAAGAACCTCAGCCCAGGCTGTGGTGCTGGTGGAGGAACTTGCTGATTCAGTTGTTGCTGCTGATGAGCAACAATGTTAGTCAGAGTGACCAAAGCCTCAGCGATGTTGTTATTCTGATTCTGAGCCTGACCCGATCCGATATTTCCACTAGGATCCATTTCTCTCTGCAATTCACAGTTCAGTCAGTTTCATCACAAGGGTGTTGTGGTAATTTACATATTCTGGAAGAAAAACATTAATGATTTACCTAACGGTCCTCACACCCCTTATCCCGGTCATGAATTAAGTCTAAAATCATCACTTGCGTCTAAGTGATCTAGTTAATCCTATGTTTCCGAGGCGGATCTGGAGCCTCGGCTCTGATACCATCTATAGCGCCCTGCTCCCGAACTCTACATCGGAACCGGTGCACCCGCCGTAGTCCGCTATGTGAACTACAAAGCGTTGTTCAATTCTCTTACACGTCAGCAGTGACGTAGGAAATCTCGCAACGGAAACGAAATAAATAAAATAAACATTCATTTTATTTCGACATTTCAAACCCACATCAATAAGTGACATGTCTAAGTTCATTATTACATTTCAACATAAAGAAAATAAACTGCCAAAGTAAACATCTTCTTGTCCTATCTACCCCACTGCCCGAACTCAGCTCTGTCTTCTATGTATATGTAGTCGAACTCCTGCTCACTTGGGGAAAAAATAAAGGGGTGAGTGATATAGAAATATCACCCAGTAGGTTCCCACCTCCTTCCAAACAATTTCATATATGGCAACAAATAGCACGTAGCATATGTATAGACATGAATAACTAAGTAAACAACTAAAAGCACAACACAACAATCATGCGGTGTCATTTTATCTCGGCTCTGATACCACCTGTAGCGCCCCGCTCCCGAACTCTACATCGGAATCGGTGCACCCGCCGTAGTCCGCTATGTGAACTACAAAGCGTTGTTCAATTCTCTTACACGTCAGCAGTGACGTAGGAAATCTCGCAGCGGAAACGAAATAAATAAAATAAACATTCATTTTATTTTGACATTTCAAACCCACATCAATAAGTGACATGTCTAAGTTCATTATTACATTTCAACATAAAGAAAATAAACTGCCAAAGTAAACATCTTCTTGTCCTATCTACCCCACTGCCCGAACTCAGCTCTGTCTTCTATGTATATGTAGTCGAACTCCTGCTCATCTGGGGAAAAATAAAGGGGTGAGTGATATAGAAATATCACCCAGTAGGTTCCCACCTCCTTCCGAACAATTTCATATATGGCAACAAATAGCACGTAGCACATGTATAGACATGAATAACTAAGTAAACAACTAAAAGCACAACACAACAATCATGCGGTGTCATGATGCATGCTTGTGTCCCACGCAACGACATTTCCACATACAAATGCCTGTCTCTCTACCGTGCAATGCATGAACCTCGAGGTGATCCTACCACACGCCTCGTCAGGCCACACGCCCCGTTGGGCCACACGCCTCATAGGGCCACACGCCTCGTAGGGCCACACGCCTCATAGGGCCACACGCCTCGTAGGGCCACACGCCTCGTAGGGCCACACGCCTCGTAGGGCAACACGCCTCGTAGGGCAACACGCCTCATAGGGCCACACGTCTCGTAGGGCAACGCGCCTCGTAGGGCAACACGCCTCGTAGGGCAACACGGCTCATAGGCCAATGAAATGCTCGTGCCATGAATGCAAATGCATAATCATGCGTAATCCGGTGCATCCATACTCATATATAAGCCCGCGCCCATACACGTGCATATAAATGTGCATGCATGCTCCCACACATTTTTTTCCTTTTTCCTCTTTTCTACACCTATTTCCATATTTCCACAGTTCCTTTATATCCTCTTAAATCATTACTCTCTTATATTCATTTACCTATTAATAAAATTATTTATCCTTACCTTTGTTTCCCCTAAGTATCCCCTAAATATATTTACGAATTTATATATAAATAGAATATATATTTTTTTTAAAAAAAACTGAATTCTGTTTTTTTTTCCTTATTTAACATTTCCGTAAATAATTTAAATATTCATTCCTTTCATTTTAATTATACACCAACTCTTCTATATATTTCCTGTTTTCTTTTTAATTAAAATTAAACTTAAACCCAACCAAACTAGAAAAAAAACCAAACCAAATTAAATCCCCCAAAACCCAGCCCCAGCAGCCCAGCCCGCCCCCTGCACCCTGCCCAACCCGCTAGCCCCCTTCCCCTGCCAGCCCAGCCCGCACCCAGCGACCCCCAGCCCCAACCCCCTTTCCTTTCCCTTTTTCTTTTCGGCCCTAACAATCAGGGGCCCAAATCCCCTTTCTTATTATTATTATTTTTAGTTCCTTCTTCTTGGACTAAAACTCCCCCAGCCCATTACCGAAAATCAGCCCCTTTCTTTCCCTATTCTTTCCTTCTTCAACTTTTAAACCCATTTTACTTACAATTTTCTCAAACAACCAAAAATAATTCCAATTCTTCTTCCAACTACAATATAAACATATCACTAAACAACCCTTTTTTTCCTTCTTTACATCCGAACATCCGGAAACAACAATTACATATAATTAACATCTTTAAGAAACAAAGGAAAACAACTAGAACATATAGGATATCAACTTAAATTATAACATGCCAAAATAAACAATAATTTAAACACATAACAAATAATTCATATATGAAATAAATTCAAAAGGAGAGAGCCACCTACCTCTTAATTGTAGACTAGAATAAGTGGTGTTGATGTGGTGGTGTATGGATGTTGTAGACTCTCTTCCCTACCTTCTTCTCTTCCCTCCCTTTTCTTTCTCTTTTCTTTAGCCTCAGCACTTATCTCCTTTGCTCTCAAATTTTTTTTCTTTTCCCTGTTTCTTGCACATGGCCGTTCAGAATCTAGATGTAAATCTCGAATCCCGGTCCGATACGATACTCACTGGCACTCCATGCAAGCTGATAATGTTGTCGGACTCCCGAAAACCCGTAATGGTAATGATGTGATTTGGGTAATCGTAGATCGGTTGACGAAGTCAGCTCATTTTCTACCTGTGCCGAATAATGCCACTCTAGAAAGACTTGTGACTCTATATATCGAGTGGAATGAAGCGTCACATTGCAGAATTTATCGAGAGATGTCTGGTTTGCCAACAGGTGAAGGCCGAACACCAAAGACCTGGAGGGTTAATGATGCCATTAGAGATACCTGAGTGGAAATGTGAGCATATTACGATGGACTTTGTTGTCGGACTCCCGAAAAACCGTAATGGTAATGATGTGATTTGGGTAATCGTAGATCGGTTGACGAAGTCAGCTCATTTTCTACCTGTGCCGAATAATGCCACTCTAGAAAGACTTGTGACACTATATATCGACAACATTATCAGCTTGCATGGAGTGCCAGTGAGTATCGTATCGGACCGGGATTTGAGATTTACATCTAGATTCTGGACGGCATGTCAGGAAAGATTGGGCACTGAGTTGCGTTTGAGTACGGCATTTCATCCGCAGACTGACGGGC
The DNA here is from genome assembly GCA_036186865.1 of Eustoma russellianum. Classification (NCBI taxonomy): domain Eukaryota; kingdom Viridiplantae; phylum Streptophyta; class Magnoliopsida; order Gentianales; family Gentianaceae; genus Eustoma; species Eustoma russellianum. The sequence goes on from AP025043.1 coordinate 37,917,832, forward strand.
AGTCCGAGCGGACGATTCAGACGTTAGAAGATATGTTGCGAGCTTGTGCCCTAGATTTCAAAGGTAACTGGGACAGTATGGTAAAACTGATCGAATTCTCTTATAACAATAGCCATCACAGCGTATTGGTATGGCACCATTTGAGGTGTTATATGGTCGCAAGTGTCGGTCACCAGTATACTGGGATGAAGTCGGTGAGCGAACTATCGCTGGTCCTGAATTGGTTGAACATACGAAAGAGAAGATCAAAGTTATTCGTGATCGGCTCAAAATAGCTCAAGATCGGAACAAAAGTTGGGCTGATTCGAAGAGGCGGCCACTGGAGTTTTCGGTTGGAGACAAAGTATATCTAAGGGTGTCGCCGATGAAAGGTGTAAGTCGGTTCGGGGTGAAAGGAAAATTGAGTCCTCGTTACATTGGTCCTTACGAGGTACTCGAAAGAGTTGGAACACTGGCTTACAAGTTGGCTTTACCACCGGCTTTAGCTCTAGTCCATAATGTGTTTCACGTGTCGCAATTAAGAAGGTATGTTCCGGATCCGAGTCACATACTGGACGAAAGACCATTGAAGGTTAGGCCTGACGTGACTTATGAAGAGGCTCCAGTAAAGATCGTACACCGCAAAGATCAAGAATTAAGACGAAGAATCATACCATATGTAAAAGTTCAATGGAGCAACCGTACCGAAAGAGAAGCGACGTGGGAACTCGAAGAGCAAATTCGCGAGAAGTATCCGCATCTATTTGCCTAAGGTACGCAAGTTTCGAGGTCGAAACTTATTGTAAGGGGGGTAGACTGTTATACTCGGTAGTGTAACAAAAAAAATATTAAGTAGATGATAATACCAAAATAATTAAAAAAAACTCTTCAAAAACCCCCCACCCATTAATGATCCCTTATCCAAATAAGCAAGGGGGGATGAAACATTTCCCCCCTATTAACTATATAGGCCAAACGGCCATGTGCAAGAAAGAGGGAAAAGAAAAAAAAATTGAGAGCAAAGGAGATAAGTGCTGAGGCTAAAGAAAAGAGAAAGAAAAGGGAGGGAAGAGAAGAAGGTAGGGAAGAGAGTCTACAACATCCATACACCACCACATCAACACCACTTATTCTAGTCTACAATTAAGAGGTAGGTGGCTCTCTCCTTTTGAATTTATTTCATATATGAATTATTTGTTATGTGTTTAAATTATTGTTTATTTTGGCATGTTATAATTTAAGTTGATATCCTATATGTTCTAGTTGTTTTCCTTTGTTTCTTAAAGATGTTAATTATATGTAATTGTTGTTTTCGGATGTTCGGATGTAAAGAAGGAAAAAAAAGGTTGTTTAGTGATATGTTTATATTGTAGTTGGAAGAAGAATTGGAATTATTTTTGGTTGTTTGAGAAAATTGTAAGTAAAATGGGCTTAAAAGTTGAAGAAGGAAAGAATAGGGAAAGAAAGGGGCTGATTTTCGGTAATGGGCTGGGGGAGTTTTATCTCAAGAAGAAGGAACTAAAAAAATAATAAGAAAGGGGATTTGGGCCCCTGATTGTTAGGGCCGAAAAGAAAAAAAGAAAGGAAAGGGGGTTGGGACTGGGGGTCGCTGGGCGCGGGCTGGGCTGGCAGGGGAAGGGGGCTGGCGGGTTGGGCAGGGTGCAGGGGGCGGGCTGGGCTGCTGGGGGCTGGGTTTTGGGGGATTTAATTTGGTTTGGTTTTTTTTCTAGTTTGGTTGGATTTAAGTTTAATTTTAATTAAAAAGAAAACAGGAAATATATAGAAGAGTTGGTGTATAATTAAAATGAAAGGAATGAATATTTAAATTATTTACGGAAATGTTAAATAAGGAAAAAAAAACAGAATTCAGTTTTTTTTTAAAAATATATATTCTATTTATATATAAATTCGTAAATATATTTAGGGGATACTTAGGGGAAACAAAGGTAAGGATAAATAATTTTATTAATAGGTAAATGAATATAAGAGAGTAATGATTTAAGATGATATAAAGGAACTGTGGAAATATGGAAATAGGTGTAGAAAAGAGGAAAAAGGAAAAAATGTGTGGGAGCATGCATGCACATTTATATGCACGTGTATGGGCGCGGGCTTATATATGAGTATGGATGCACCGGATTACGCATGATTATGCATTTGCATTCATGGCACGAGCATTTCATTGGCCTATGAGCCGTGTTGCCCTACGAGGCGTGTTGCCCTACGAGACGTGTGACCCTATGAGGCGTGTTGCCCTACGAGGCGTGTGGCCCTACGAGGCGTGTGGCCCTACGAGGCGTGTGGCCCTACGAGGCGTGTGGCCCTACGAGGCGTGTGGCCCTACGAGGCGTGTGGCCCGACGGGGCGTGTGGCCTGACGAGGCGTGTGGTAGGATCACCTCGAGGTTCATGCATTGCACGGTAGAGAGACAGGCATTTGTATGTGGAGATGTCGTTGCGTGTGACACAAGCATGCATCATGACACCGCATGATTGTTGTGTTGTGCTTTTAGTTGTTTACTTAGTTATTCATGTCTATACATGTGGTACGTGCTATTTGTTGCCATATATGAAATTGTTCGGAAGGAGGTGGGAACCTACTGGGTGATATTTCTATATCACTCACCCCTTTATTTTTTTCCCCAGGTGAGCAGGAGTTCGACTACATATACATAGAAGACGGAGCTGAGTTCGGGCAGTGGGGTAGATAGGACAAGAAGATGTTTACTTTGGCAGTTTATTTTCTTTATGTTGAAATGTAATAATGAACTTAGACATGTCACTTATTGATGTGGGTTTGAAATGTCGAAATAAAATGAATGTTTATTTTATTTATTTCGTTTCCGCTGCGAGATTTCCTACGTCACTGCTGACGTGTAAGAGAATTGTACAACATTTTGTAGTTCACATACGGACTACGGCGGGTGCACCGGTTCCGATGTAGAGTTCGGGAGCGGGGCGCTACAGGTGGTCTTCTATGTATATGTAGTCGAACTCCTGCTCACCTGGGGAAAAAATAAAGGGGTGAGTGATATCGAAATATCACCCAGTAGGTTCCCACCTCCTTCCGAACAATTTCATATATGGCAACAAATAGCACGTAGCACATGTATAGACATGAATAACTAAGTAAACAACTAAAAGCACAACACAACAATCATGCGGTGTCATGATGCATGCTTGTGTCACACGCAACGACATCTCCACATACAAATGCCTGTCTCTCTACCGTGCAATGCATGAACCTCGAGGTGATCCTACCACACGCCTCGTCAGACCACACGCCCCGTCGGGCCACACGCCTCGTAGGGCCACACGCCTCGTAGGGCCACACGCCTCGTAGGGCAACACGCCTCGTAGGGCAACACGCCTCGTAGGCCAATGAAATGCTCGTGCCATGAATGCAAATGCATAATCATGCGTAATCCGGTGCATCCATACTCATATATAAGCCCGCGCCCATACACGTGCATATAAATGTGCATGCATGCTCCCACACATTTTTTCCTTTTTCCTCTTTTCTACACCTATTTCCATATTTCCACAGTTCCTTTATATCCTCTTAAATCATTACTCTCTTATATTCATTTACCTATTAATAAAATTATTTATCCTTACCTTTGTTTCCCCTAAGTATCCCCTAAATATATTTACGAATTTATATATAAATAGAATATATATTTAAAAAAAACTGAATTCTGTTTTTTTTCCTTATTTAACATTTCTGTAAATAATTTAAATATTCATTCCTTTCATTTTAATTATACACCAACTCTTCTATATATTTCCTGTTTTCTTTTTAATTAAAATTAAACTTAAACCCAACCAAACTAGAAAAAAAAACCAAACCAAATTAAATCCCCCAAAACCCAGCCCGCCCCCTGCACCCTGCCCAACCCGCCAGCCCCCTTCCCCTGCCAGCCCAGCCCGCGCCCAGCGACCCCCAGTCCCAACCCCCTTTCCTTTCCTTTTTTCTTTTCGGCCCTAACAATCAGGGGCCCAAATCCCCTTTCTTATTATTATTTTTAGTTCCTTCTTCTTGAGCTAAAACTCCCCCAGCCCATTACCGAAAATCAGCCCCTTTCTTTCCCTATTCTTTCCTTCTTCAACTTTTAAGCCCATTTTACTTACAATTTTCTCAAACAACCAAAAATAATTCCAATTCTTCTTCCAACTACAATATAAACATATCACTAAACAACCCTTTTTTTCCTTCTTTACATCCGAACATCCGAAAACAACAATTACATATAATTAACATCTTTAAGAAACAAAGGAAAACAACTAGAACATATAGGATATCAACTTAAATTATAACATGCCAAAATAAACAATAATTTAAACACATAACAAATAATTCATATATGAAATAAATTCAAAAGGAGAGAGCCACCTACCTCTTAATTGTAGACTAGAATAAGTGGTGTTGATGTGGTGGTGTATGGATGTTGTAGACTCTCTTCCCTACCTTCTTCTCTTCCCTCCCTTTTCTTTCTCTTTTCTTTAGCCTCAGCACTTATCTCCTTTGCTCTCAATTTTTTTTTCTTTTCCCTCTTTCTTGCACATGGCCGTTTGGCCTATATAGTTAATAGGGGGAAATGTTTCATCCCCCCTTGCTTATTTGGATAAGGGATCATTAATGGGTGGGGGGTTTTTGAAGAGTTTTTTTTTAATTATTTTGGTATTATCATCTACTTAATATTTTTTTTTGTTACACTACCGAGTATAACATTAACAGTTAAAGCAAATACACTACGGCAGGGCAGCCAACCAATCGAAAGAATTTACAGTCAACTGCAGGCAATCTGGAAGGAGATCGACCGGAGGCAGCCCAATCCGATGGATTGTCCATCGGATATGACTAAATACAATCAACTGCAACAACAAACTCGCCTATACCAGTTCCTACAAGCCATCAGTGATGAGTTTGATACTGAAAAGAGAGATCTTTTGAAACAAGCAACCATACCCACAGTAGAGAAAGCCTATTCCCAGATCCGACGGGAATCGGCCAGAAGAGGGATTATGAAAGGGGAGGGGCCATCACTGGGAGAACATCCCTCAGGTATTGGTAGCGGCCTCGCCGTGGCCAAAGGAGGCATGCGCACCGGAGCACATCCTAGAACCGACATTGGATGGCGATCAGAACCAAAGATGGTCTCATCATTTCGAAAGGAGGATGACAAAACCCATCTAAAGTGCACCTTTTGTGGAGGAACAAGGCACACTGCAGAGGGTTGTTTCAAGAAAATTGGCTATCCAGACTGGTGGCCTGATAGCCGAAAAAGGGGGAAGAAAACTGGCGTTGCAGGCACCACGGTGAGCGACTTGGAAGCCACCAGCACCGGCGGCGCAGAAACAATCGGCGGGACTACCAGCTTCTTCGCAGGACTGGCCAGCAACGGAGATAAGAAAGAGCAGGGGGAGAAGGAGGTAACCGGAAACCTGGGAAAGGAGGAAAAGCTTTTTCTCTTTCCCATACATTTTTTCCTCTGAATTTTAATTCCATTAAATGGACTTCCAGCAGGCACACGAACCGAGGGTCCCTTTATCAAACAGGCGGACCAGGGGAGTGCAGCGGGCAGACTGTGGTCAAAGAATCCCAATGGGTATTTGACTGTGGAGCGACGGATACCATGACTTACGATGAGTCTGATTTTAAAGACCTTACACGTTCCTCGAAGTCCCTGATTAAAACTGCCAGCGGATGGTATTCTCAGTTCAGGGTTCCGGGACGATCCACCTTACACCATCTATTAAACTTGATAATTGTCTATATGTTCCCACTTTGTCCCATAAACTGCTGTCCGTTAGCCATCTTACCAAAGAGCTAAATTGCACTGTATTGATATATCCATCATTTTGTCTTTTGCAGGATATTCGGACAGGGAAGATTCTTGGGCGTGGTTCTGAACGCCACGGGCTCTACTTTGTTGATGAAGTGGTCCAACACGGAGCGGCAGCGCTGGCTCATAGGACGGTCGACAGGCAGGCCTGGCTGAGCACCGGCGACTGGGACATCCATCCTGGGGGTACATGAGACGTCTCTTCCCTAACTTGTTCTCGCACTCTCATAATTTCTCTTGTGATACATGCATTTTAGCCAAAAGTCATAGACATTCATTTCCATTGAATAATACCAGAACTTCAGTTCCTTTTTCATTAGTACATTCGGATCTTTGGGGACCGGCTCCAGTTACGAGCCCTAATGGATACTCTTACTTTGTATTATTCATCAATGACTGCACTCATATGACTTGAGTATACTTCCTCAAACACAAATCTGAGGTGTTTCAGAAATTTACACTGTTTTACTCTCTTGTGCAAACCCAGTACCACAAACAAATCCAAATACTTCGAACCGACAATGGAGGTGAATATATTAATAAACAAATGCAGGATTTTTTCCATACCAAAGGACTTATACATCAGACCATCTGTCCAGACACTCCTCAGCAAAACGGAGTGGCTGAGCGGAAAAATCGATTTATTCTTGAAATCACTCGAGCCTTTCTCCTAGAATCTCATGTTCCAAAAACCTATTGGCCTGAGGCCGTTGCCACTGCTGTCTATCTAATTAACTGTTTGCCTACTAAAATACTGAACCTTCAGACTCCTCTTAACACACTGAGCCAGCTAATACCCGAGTATGATCCTCTCACCCTTTCTCCCCGAGTATTTGGATGTACGGTCTTTGTCCATATACCTAAATCTTACCGTCATAAACTCGACCCATGTGCTGTTAAATGTGTCTTTGTTGGCTATGGGGTTAATAAAAAAGGATACAGGTGTTATGACCCACTCACCCGACGAATGTACACCACCATGGATTGTGATTTCCTAGAATTTGAATACTATTTTTCTATCCCAATCAGCGGTCAGGGGGAGAATATGACAGGAGACTCGCTCGATTGGTTGCTTAGCCTGGTTCTACCTGCGACTGTCCCAACAGAGCAAGTAGGCCAATCCACCAGACCGCATTCTGAAAGCAAAGGAAAGTCCAATGCCTCAGGATCATCTCCAGACTCAACTACATCCGAATCTCCTGAGGTAAGTACTCCTGATCAGTTATTTGATTCGATTGAGGCTTCTAATCATCCCACTGTGCAAGAGCAGCCAAACACTGACAGATATATCCTTCCTCCAAGAAGCAACCGTGGAGTACCACCAGTATGCTATGAGCCAGAATATCAACCACGAAACTCCAGATATCCAGTAGTAAACATAGCCAGGGGGAGATTAGCCCCCTCAGCAGAGTTGTACACCAGGACCATCCATAATATTGATATCCCGAGGACGGTTGAGGATGCACAAAAGGTCCCAGAGTGGAGGGAGGCTATGCAAGAAGAAATGAACGCTTTGGAAAAAACTGGGACATGGGAGAAGTGCAAGCTGAATCTAGGAAAGAAACCTGTGGGTTGCCGTTGGGTGTTCTCTATCAAGCACCGAGCTGACGGGACAATTGAAAGGTATAAAGCAAGGTTAGTAGCCAAGGGTTATACACAAACGTATGGAGTGGACTATTCTGAGACGTTCTCGCCAGTAGCCAAGATGGACACAATCCGGGTACTCTTCTCAATAGCAGCAAACCAGAGGTGGTCGTTATACCAGTTTGATGTGAAAAATGCCTTCCTGCATGGAGACCTGAGAGAAGAAGTTTAAATGGAAGCTCCACCAGGTTTCTCGTCACAGTTTGAAGCAGGGGAAAGGTGCAGATTGAAAAAGGCGCTGTATGGATTGAAGCAATCCCCGATGGCATGGTTTGGCAGATTTACTAAAGGCATGAAAGGAAATGGATATCGACAGAGCAACTCGGATCATACTCTATTTCTCAAGAAGAGAGGAAGTCTGATCACATGTCTTATAATATATGTTGACGATATGGTTATTACTGGGAGCGACAGCGAAGAAATGGCAAGGCTACGAGAAAAACTGTTCCATGAGTTTGAAATGAAAGACCTCGGGCAGCTCAAGTATTTCTTGGGAATTGAAGTGTTCAGATCAAAAAGGGGAATATTCATCTGCCAACGGAAGTATGTGTTGGACTTACTAGTTGAAACCGGAATAGTAGGTTGTAAACCCCCAGCCACTCTTATGGCCATAAATCATGGGTTGCAAACAAGCAAAGGAGAAGCTGGAGTTGATCAAGGGCAGTACCAAAGGTTAGTAGGGAAGCTCATATATCTAGCACACACTCGGCTAGATATAGCGTATGCGGTGGGGGTAGTTAGCCAGTTCATACACTGTCCTCAGAAGGTCCACATGGAAGCAGTCCTAAGAATTGTTCGGTACCTGAAAGGCTCGGTTGGACGTGGCGTGTTGTTCCAGCGAAAAGGACACTTGGAAATTGAAGCTTTTACTGATGCAGATTGGGCTGGAAACCTAGACGACAGGAGGTCCACTTCAGGCTACTTTACACTAGTCGGAGGTAACCTGGTGACCTGGAAAAGTAACAAGCAGAAGGTGGTAGCATTGTCCAGCGCAGAAGCTGAGTTCCGAGGGATTGCGCGAGGACTAGCTGAAGTATTGTGGCTAAGGAAACTGCTGACTGAGATGGGTTTCCCACCTAAACAAGAGTGTCGGATCAGGTGTGACAACAAGGCTGCGGTAAGCATATCTGATAATCCGGTACAACATAATCGCACAAAGCATGTCGAAATTGACAGACACTTCATTAAGGAGAAACTTGAGAGTGAGATCATTAAACTTTAGTATACATGATCAGAAGAACAGTTGGCCGATATTCTTACAAAAGCGGTGCCTAGCGGAGTCTTCCATTCAACATTGGTCAAGTTGAATATCGGTGATCCGCTTATTCAACTTGAAGGGGAGTGTAAGGAAATACAAGATTGAGTTTATTTATGTAAGGAAAGGCAGTAATTAGGATAGTAATGAGAATCAATCAAGAATAATTCTGATTGATATGTATTTCCTTTTATATGTGAACCTCGTAGCTATAACTATGGTTGTAATGAGAATGTTTCAATCAATGAAAAAAAAAACTTCTTCAAATCATTCTTGTGTTCTAAATATTAATAATACGAGCATTGCAATTCACGGTGACATTATAATGTGAGCATGGTGGCTCAAATGACTGATCGAGTAAACTATAATGTGAGCATGAGGGCACAAATGATTGATTGACAAAACGAGTGAATGGTCCTGCTTTTACGTTATAATTCCACACTACAAATATCATATAGTATTTTTTTTGTCAAAAGGTCATACTCTGGTTTTGATGACTCCCAATGCTTCAGTCATAAGCTTCAGTCATAAGGATGTGGATGACGCAAATCAGGAACTCAACGGCCTCTTGGGTTGGTGAGCACTATACGTAAGGACCCACACAAGGTGTCCATCTGCAAACCAGGCCGCATCAGTGAAACACACACTGTGCGTGTCCTTAAAATCAAACTATGAACCTCTTGGTAACAAATCTAACCCGGATACCAACTGAGCTATTCTCTTGGTCAAGTACTATTCTTTCACCATATGTATGCTCACCCATCTGTTTCTTTCATGGTTTTGTGGAAAGATCTTCTCTTTTTGTGATTTTTTCTCATCCCATAAGCTTTTGAGGTGGATTTAAAACATGAATTGTTTGATTTCAGGTGATTCCCATAACCTTTTTGTGGCCTCTCGTTTGTCTCTTTAGTGTCTGCTAGCAACTTATCTTTCTGCAAATTATGATTTCCAGAATCTGTAATTGCTCCTCTGTTTGGGGGTTTTGTTTCTTTCTTGCAATCTTGATTGAACATCCTACAAATATACTTCTCTATATTACGATTTCTTCGTCTAATATTATAGCGTAACGTTTTGTACATGATTTACCTTGCGAGTGTATATAGATTGGGCTTATTTTTCTATCGCGTTTAATATTTCATCGATGTATATAGAAAGCCTATGTCATGCTGTAACTGAACACATAATTCGGAAGGCAGAACTGAAAAGATATGGCCTCTTCCTAATAACCCTCTTGTTGAACTCCCGTCCCCCACCCATTTTGTTTCTTTTACATTCTACAAGTTTGTTAAAGGCGTTTTAGTTTCATGCGTTTGTATATGGTCTAGAGAGGAGCCAGATTGCTTTCCGATCTGATGTGCGCAGCCTTACCCTACGCTTTATGCAAGTAATTGTTTCCTTGATTCGAATATGTGACCTCAAAGTCACAAAGTATTAACCTTACTAGTTTGTTCCAAGGCTGTTCTTTATTGTCCTTTAAAGCATTTTACGCTTTTAGTCTTTCATCCATGTTTGAATAACAAACAGGAAGAAAAAAGAGGGAGTAAGGGTAGATGAAGCGAAGCAAATATAATGTTCACATGATGCAGCAATATTACCTTTTAACCGCTCTCTGCTGACATCCGGAAACTCCATCTTTCTGCTACTAATTCTCTTCACCTTTGAACATAAGATTCAGGCATGAGAGAAAAAAAAGAAAAGATGAAGATGGAGGAAGAAGATGAAGATGGAGGAAGATGATTCGTAGGGGAGGGAAGTCGACGGTGGGGGTGGGGGTGGAGGTGGGGGTTTTCTTTTTTATTTTTGAATTATTTTTTTTAAACTTTTAAAAAATAAATGAAAAATGCTTTTATAGTGTCAGCAAGGATGTCATGTGCCAATTTCCTTAATAAGTATGGCTGTTCAGAAAATTAGATTAAACTACGGATGATACTTAAAACTTTGTAGAAAAGATTGGATACCAGCGCAATTAATTCTAAGTCAAAATAAAGTATTCGTCATTCGCATGAAATCGCAGCCGGGTGTTGCACTTTAGAAATGCTTAATACTTATTCGATTTTTTTGAGCTAATCTATTAAAAAGAGATCTGTCAGTTGCTTTTGAAAACATGTTACTAAATCTTTAGCAAGACCATTGTGTTTAATAATATATGTATCGTCTTCTTGTCTAATATATAAATTTTAGGTGCTAGCAAGATTCCTCTCTTGATTTGATCATACGAAAAGATAGACATAGAACTGTACTTCTGCGTGCAAAAGATGAAAAAAAAAAACACTAATCAATAATTAAACAGCCTACCCACGAGAGTAAGCAGAAAAAAAAGTTATGTAGGATCTGCAAGCCACCACTAGAAGGGGGAGGGTTGAATATTGAGTACGGAAAATGTGGTTTTTAAAATTGTTTTAAACCAAAAACCCAACTTCTGAAAACAGAAAGAAAACAGTTTCTGCTTTCAGGATCTGTTTTGAAACGTTTTGAAAACTAGGTTGCAGGTCTTCAAAACTTTTAAATTTTGGAGAGAACTTAGTCTCAGATGTTTTGAGTATCTCCTAAAAATTTCAGATTAAAATTCAACCTCTAACCCCTTGAAACATCGTTGGTGGTCAGATTGCGCAAATCTGTCAGAAACGGTAGTCTGATTTGAAAAATTAATTCCTATTTAACCGTGACTCTAAATGCTCTGAAAATTTAATGACTAACCCCTTATTAGTTGTATTTAATTGGGTTAAAACAGTTTTGAAAAATTCTTTTGGGAAGATAGTCAAATACGTTCAAAGTCTCAACCTTTGCAAGCTTGAAAATCGGACTGCACTAGTCTCAGAACTTTTGGCGTTTGAATGACTTATACTTGTCCAAAAGGGTTGAAACTTACACCAAAAGAACCTTAAGACGTGTGGCTATGTTTCTTGAAAGTTTCGTGATTTTTGAAATTTGTTTACTATTTTTACGAACGTGATAACAACAATACACTGTGCTGGAAACTGAAAGTAAGTGCTGAAAGTAGAGAACACAAGGAATTTTATACTGGTTAGGTTAAAACAACCTACTCCAGTCTTCGAGGACACCCTTCTCGGTTAGCACTAGTCACAAAACACAAATTACACCTTACCACACAGGGTTGATGGAGTTACATACCAACTCCAACCCTTTACAAACCTTGTAAATGAATACAACGATCACAAACACCACCACCTTGCAAATGCAAGATTGATCACACCTTGATCAATCTTTTACAACAATAAAGAGTATATGGTGATATAGATGAAGCCTATTCAAGATGTATGAATATGAATAAAATAGGCTTTAAGAGAGAAGAAAGAAAGAAGTGTAGAAAGAAGGAGATGAAAAACGTTTTTGATCTTTTAACTTGTAAGCCTTGTCTCTTATTTTTGTTTGCTCTCCTCTTTCCTTTTATCAATGGTGGCCGCCCCCCTTAGCCTTTCTCTTCCTCTTGAAAATTATCTTTTAAGTCCTTGAAAGAGTATATTGCATCATTGTGACATTTTCTTGCTTACTTGGCAACTCCTCATTGGATGATCATTAAGCTCTTGCTTACTTGACACTCATTGATTGGATGGAAGTTGTCCTCATTTGATGACTAGACAAATCTGAAAATAAACCTTAAAAAGCATGTGCCAATTAGCCATAAAAGTGTTGCCATAAGTCACATAATCATCCCACATAATTAGCAAGACAAATATCTTCATTTCATCTCATAAATTTCGGCCATATTGCTTTCACACATGCTGAAATTTCAGCATGTGTGATATTCACACTTTATTCAAATTGTTGCCAAGTTTGTATTTGATTTATTTCTTGAAAATAAAGAAGAAATCAATCATCATTTAGTACACAACATTTCTACTAACTTTGGAATAAAAAGTAGTCACCAATAAGGCCACAAATTCAGCCACATCCATTACACACTTGCTGAAATTTTCAGTATGTGTGCTATTTAAAATATCACTTGATTATTTCTATAATATGTTTACAACATTGCCATATTATCCTTCAATCAATACATATAATTCAAATTGGTAAATATGACATAATTTAATAGAAAAATCGGCCAGCCTATGCACACATGCTGAAATTTTCAGCATGTGTTACAAATGTGATATAAGTTTGAAATGTATGCTGGAATATGACATAATTTAATAGCAAAATTTTCAGCCTCCGACGCTCAAGTCAGTTATGGGTGTTTTAGTAGGCAGTTTATGCTGGAATAAATGTTTAGAATAGACTTGTCAGATGTTCTCAGTAAGAATAGATCTGTTTTGGCTCTCGGCTGAGATGCCGTATTGAAGATATGTGGAGTTCTTTCCTTAGAGAAGAAGGCTCCGAAAGTTGTAATTGAAGTTGGCTCCCTCTTCCCCATCTGGAAATAGGTATATTTATACACAAGGCTGAGGAGGTCTGTCCCGCTGCCTGATGATGGGATTGTGGCGTGTCTGAGATGGCTATCTTGTCTGCTGCAGGTGCGCAGTCTGATGGGACAAGTGTCTGCGACTGCAGCTATGTCAGTGGCTGAATCTACGATGCATACGTTGGCCAGCAATGATGGTTCTGTACTTAACCAAGCGATGCTTGACACCTGGAAAGTACTCTGCAGAATTGTCTTGGTGGGTCCCAGACGGCAGTTGATAATATCTTCTCTGATCTTATCCGAGATACTCTGAGCAACAGTCTTTATGAAAGCAAGGCCGAGGTTAGAGCTCGGTGCTAATATGAGGCTGAAGATGTTCCGAAGCCGAGCTGAATATGCTTCTTTTAGAAGTTGTGCGCTATTGATTCCTTTTATTTGCTGAGGTTGACTAGAAGCGATTGCTCTGACTGTTGCAGTGCTGAGGCGATGTGCAATATGCCGAGCTGAGGTGCCTCATGGGCAATTAGATATATAAGACGTAGTTGGGCAGAATTGCCAGAACTGTCTTTGCCTTCGAATATAAGGACGGCAGAGCCGACCTGCTTCAGGTTTGTGGCTAAGCTGATTAAGAGTTATGCTTGTTTGATGAGTTCGCCTTAACCATTGATGATAATAGCCGAGGCTGAGGCCCTCTGGCCGAGGCTAACTAGCCAAGTAGCTGAACCTAAACTACGTTGACTGTTTAACTAACTGATAATTTTTGTCTTTTCTGAACATATCAGATTTTGGCTATCAATACCAATTTAGGAAACTAGCGAAAAACTCCGAAACCAACAAAATTAGCCTTTCGCTCCAGAAAAAAATAAAAAAGAAATGCTCAAAAAGCACGAAGCAAAAGAACACCAATATAGTCCGATTTAATGCTCCAACATAGCCTCATCTGGTAAAGAACTACTTGTTAATGAACAGAAGCAGCGTTCCTTAAGGGATCATCGACCTTATTGGCTTCACAAAAGACATGCGTAATTGACCAACTATGACCATAGAAATAACCCGTCACCCGTCGCACCAAATAAAAAAGGTTCCAAGGCTAAAGCCATAGAGTCCAACTACGCTACTAAGTGACCAAACGAAAGAGAACACGTTTGGCCTCCGTACATAATTTAGTTAATACTTAGGTTGGAACATTGTTTCATAAAGGTGCATATTCGAATTAGAATATGTGTAGCGTGATAGCAATACTTCTATCTGCGTTTCAAAGCCAAAATGCATGAATTCGATCAAATTGAATGATGTGTTACATGTCGGTTAAAGTGAGCTCTTTTTGTAAGTTATCTAGTTATGAAACTGCTGAATTCATAATTTAAATCTTTTACGCGGTTCTATAAAACTAGGGCAGGATCTAGAGATTTGGCCGAGAATATGCTTGAGGAACCCCATCTAACAAGTCCAAAACCTACGCCTCCATATTCGTACGAGGCCCATCATAAGCTGCGAAGCTGGCAACAAAATCCCCTTGAGCTGACTGGATGTCCCTACCTCTTCCGAGATCTCCTAACCCTATTTTCTTCACCTTTTTTGTGACCGCGCGACACGTGACAACAAGAGAGGATGGTGAAGCTAGATGCGGGTGACCCTCATCTAGCCTCACCATCCCTTTGCTGCCACGTGTCGTATGGTCACGCATCACCGCACCTCTTTTGCGGTGAGGGGATCCTATCCTCTCCTGCTCTCCAGCACAACTGTCTATGATCTTCGGCCAATCTCACTGTGCAATACTATTATCAAGACTGTGACAAAAATTGTGGCAAATAGACTTAAGCTGATCCTCCCGAAGTTAATTGGGCCACACCAATGCAGCTTCCTTCCAGGGAGACAAGGGATCGACAATGTCATCATTGCCCAGGAAGTACTACACTCTATGAAACAAAGGAGAGGTCGAAAGGGAGTGATGGCAATCAAAATTGACCTTGAAAAGGCATACGACCGGATTGAGTGGGGATTCCTGAGGCAGATACTAGTTGCCATTGGACTTGGAGAAGATCTAATTGAAATTGTAATGTATTGTCTGTCCTCTAGTTCTCTCAGGGTACTCTTAAATGGGGAACAACTAGATGCGTTCATTCCCACAAGGGGAGTGAGACAAGGTGATCCACTTGCACCTTACTTGTTTGTACTATGTATGGAAATCCTGGGGCAAAATATAGCTGAAAGTGTTCGAATGGGAGAATGGAAGGCATTCAAAGTCACAAGGAACGGACCTCAGGTTTCCCACCTGATGTTCGCTGATGACCTCATACTGTTTGGAGATGCCTCAACCAAACAAGCAAACATAATGCAAGGCATCTTGACCAATTTCTGCAACTGGTCAGGACAGCGGGTCAACACAGCAAAGTCCAGCGTTCTGTTCTCCCCCAATACCCCAAAAGACTTAAGATTAACTCTAAGTCAACAATTTGAAATACCAATGACACACGACCTTGGGAAGTACTTAGGCATGCCCCTGCTCCAAGCTAGAGTCACTGCCAAAACGTTCCAACCGATCATTGACAAGGTCAGGAACAAACTAGGGACATGGAAAATGAATTTGATGTCTAGAACAGCCCGCTTGGTACTGATCCAATCAGTGATAACATCTATACCACAGTACTACATGCAGATTGTGCTCTTCCCTAGGGCGACCACTCAACATTTGGAAAGACTTTGCAGAAGGTTCCTCTGGGGTGACACTGAGAATAAAACCAAAATACACCCTGTCAATTGGAACACGGTCTGTACACCTAAGGAGGAGGGCGGACTGGGTGTTAGGAACCTATCACAGCTGAACTTGGCCCTACTGGTTAAACTTGGATGGAGAATGATCCAAAATAGAGAGGAACTGTGGGCCTCTATCCTATGGGCAAAGTATGGCAACCCAATTGAGAGAAGCAACTCCAAGCAACACGCATCTCATATATGGAGAAGCCTAAGACATGCAATGGATATTCTTAAGGAGGTTTGCAGACAACATGACATACATAACACTTCCGAAAGTGGGAACAGATTGAAAAGTAAACAAGTTACATCAAAAGCATATCACCTCCAGAACACTACGCATCCATCATCGGCTGATAAAACAGCATGGACACGAGTATGGAAGATGAAGGGACCACCTTCGGGTAACATGCTGCTATGGCAGATTAAACATAGGAAAATACTCACTCTAATGGCATTACAGAGAAGGGGAATTTCGGTTAATACCTTATGCCCCATCTGCAAACAAGCAGATGAAACGATTGAGCACGCTTTCAGAGACTGCAACTGGATCAGGAAGGTTTGGGGCCAGATCATCCCTGCATGTCTCCAACGGGGATTCTTCAACCAGCCAAGATGCGATAAATGGGTGGATTGGTGTTTGAAGCATGCAACCCAGAAGGAAACGAGGGGAACAATATGTGGATATCAGTTCAGAGCAGGGGTTAAAACGGCTTGGTTTTGGCGGAATGAAATATGCCATGGCAGCTATGAATCCATTCCGCCAAAACATATCTTAATTGCCAGGATTTTGAAGAAAACGGGTGAAATTCTGAAGATTCTGGAGAAACAACACGAGAGGAAAGAGATGGAATGGGAACCGCCATAGAGAGAGTAAATGATGGACTATTAATTCCTCTGTCCCGGTTAATTAAAGATAGTGGACTTGGGACTTGGGCTCAATGTCTCTGTTTTTTTAGTAGCATGTGCTGTTATGTGGGCTGATGCCATGATTGGATTGTATGTACATTTCCCCTTTGATTAATAAAAGATCCGTTTGTCCGGAAAAAAAAAAGTTGCTTTCTTTCCTATGATTTTTCCGCCCCATTTGTGCAATGGAAAATTTTAAAATGCTCTTCAAATATGATTTTTGTTCTCTACTAATAAAATGTATAAAATATATATAATTTTTTTTTAATTTTTTCCAACAATATCATCACAAATCACCAGTTATGTAGTATAAAAAACATTATTTTTCTCAAAATATTTTGCCAAGTGGACTATTTCAAAGGGAATGTTTTGCCAAGTGAATTTAATTTCACAATATTTGATCATTCTGGTGAATTTTTGCGGCAAGTAAGATGTAATTGCAGGGTATTGTCTTCAGTTTAAGTTGTTATTTACCTTCATGTTACTATTTAAAACATGTATAGCCAAAATTTTTCCCTTTTAAATAGTTTAGCATCGTTAAGTATTCATTGATAGTTATTTTAAGTATACACTCATTTTGTTGATGATTAATCAAACACTTACCATTTAATAGTCTATAATGGAGAGTGATGATGTCAAATTTATCATCAAGTAATTTTTATGATATTGGAATCACGCCGTCAATTCTCCGTCAGTTGTTTGTAGTAGACTGTTGGCCGACCTGCGCAGAGGAACGAGGTTAGAGGACCCGGGATCTATGGCTCCGGATAATACCCTCCGACGGTCAAGTCAGTTGAAGCCATTTTTGGAGAGGTTTATATACTGTATGAAGGTTTTTAAGTAAAAGTTTTTTTGGTAAACCTGAGTTTTTACCGTGAAGAAGATGAGTAACAGTTGTAATTTGTGAATTGTCCCGCCCTTCTCTCTCCTGTTTTCTGCCTTTTATATGGCGGCTTGAGCCAATGCATGGGCAGAGGCTGGAAATCGTGACAGGCAAGGAGGTCATAAAAATGACTCTTGCTCTTGTATATTCGTCACGTGGCTCGGTACTGAGCTAAGTAAGCTAGTTTGAGACACCTGGCTGGGAGTTTCACCTGGTAGAATTACCCAAGGTGAACTCCTAGAGCCGAGGCCAAATCTTCCAGAAGTACTCAGAAGCGCCCGAGATGACTTAGAATATGGGGTCAACTTGCTGAGGCATAGATGTCCGCAGTTGACGTCATAAGTAGCCCGAGATCATCGGGTAAAATGAAACTGAGGCCGAGATACGGTCCTTTGGCCGAGTTATTCTATGGCCAAGATGGGGCTGATGACCGTGATGAGGTCTTTAGGCCGAGATGACGTCATGGCCGTTTGGCTGAGATGAATTGTTTGACAGTGTATGACCTTGTCAAACTCTGAGCCGACCCGGGAGACTTAACGTTTTTTGTCCGTACCCCTCCGTTGACAGTTGTTGACTAACAGGATGATATTTTTTGGTTCATCACTTGCCCCCAGATTAGTCTGGTCGAGCTGAGCTGAGAGGGCTGACTAATTTATTTGGAATTTTTAACGTGTCGTCCTTCCACCAAGGACGTGTCAATCTCTGATTAGACCGCCCAGCATATTTATTAGTTTGCACAGAGCACGAAGCGTTGGTGGTCATCTTTGGCCGAGATGATTAGACCGAACTGTCCAGATTAATAAATTCGCCATCTTTTCTAGCACATGTCCATCTCGGATTCGTTTGTTCTGCACATTTACTGTTTGCGCAGAGTACGAAGCATCAGTTGCGCAGCTTTTGGAATTTGGCCGTTTCAGGAATCGAGGCCAATTAATCCGAAATGACCTTTGGGCTGCTGAGATAAAGCCTTATAAATAGGTCCTTTGACAGTCATTTCTCCTCTTTATTTGCTCTCGTCTCCCTACTCTGGCATTCTGCTTGCTCCTCCGGTGATTTTCACTGATTCCAGCAACTCCGGCCTTACTCAGCCTTCGTCCAGCTTCCTTCTTCCTTTCCTTAGGAGCTTCTGTAAGTCTTCTTCCTTATTCTTCGATTATGTCTTCTCCTTCTCGCGATTCTCAAAACCTTACGGAGGGTGGTTCTTACACCGCCGGCGGTGGAGTGACAATCAGCTCCTCGTCTTCGTCAGGCAGATCTGTCTATGCCGATGATCTTCCCATCGACAGTTTGCGTCGGACCACTGGTGACTCTGCTCAGTCCAGCAGAGCCCTCACCGTAATCAGCTCGTCGCCGGAGCAAGCAGGGACTGCTCCTGCTCCGGCGTCTGCAAATCCTCCGGCCCCATTGAGGGGCCCTTCTTATTTTTCCGAAGTCATTGAAAGAGGTCGGCCATCTCCCCTTGTCCAGGAGACTTCTTCTACTCTGTCTGAGGCCGACCTGAATAGAATATGTAAATTTTACAAAATTGACAAAAATCGCTTTGGCCCAATCCTTCCTTTGTCGGGTCAGACTGCTTATGATCCCCCTAGGGATTACGAAGCAGTCTACGAAGACTATTTCAAATCTGGCTTCAATCTTCCTGTTCCTGAGCCACTTGTCTGTATCATGCAGGCTTACGGGCTCAGGCTTCCTCAAATTCAGCCGAATGGCCTTAAGCTTATTCTCTGTATATTCTTCTTCTCAGAATAATTGAGTTTCCTTTCAATGCCACCATTTTTCGAGCCCTTTTTGCATGTGGGACCTCGCATAGCTGGTATTATTTCAGCAAGCGAGCGTCTAGTATAGATTTTCCTTTTGCTATTAGTATTCCCACTTCCAACAAAAGATGGAAGGGAAAATTCTTTTACGTCAAAAAGTCTGAGCTGCCGAGCGTGAACATCTGGAAGTATGGCAGAGCTGACAATATGAGGCCGAGCCAAGACTACTGCAATGAAGCAGACAGAATTCGGTCAGTTCCCATGGTCATACACTGGCAAAAAGTTGACTCTGAGATTTGGATAGCTGCCGACATAGCTCATTTGGCTCTGGGTGACAATTATTTGCCTCTTTCTCCGGACCAGTTACTTATTGTCCGAGGTGGATATTGCTGTTTTTGTTCTCATCCTCTTTTCCTTTTTTCAGTATCTAACTGTTTTGTTCTTAATGCATGTGCAATGGCTGGACCTTCCTCTCGTGCCGACTTAATGGCTGAGGCAGCAGCCAGGAAGAGGGCTCGGAGGGATAGGAGAGTTGCTACGCTGGGCTCTGGGGGAGCTTCTACTTCAACTCTGCCCCCACCCCCAACTGCTGCTCCTGCTGAGCCAGAGCCAACGGAACCTGAATCAGGAAAGCTTTCTCTTTAAACGCAGAAATTTTCTATGTGTTAACACTTGTTTGGATTCTGACTTGCTCTGCTTTTTTGCAGTCCTGCCAATTGTGGTAATGGATGATGAGCCTGAGGCTGAGATCCAGCCTCAGGCTTCTGCTGATTCAGAAGTTCCAGCAGAGGCTGGTGAAGGCTCCAACTGTCGCCCCAGAAAAAGGCAAAGGGGTGAAGGTTCCAGCAGTCGTGATCCGGGGCCATCTCAGCCTCTGGAGATGATCGCTGCTGAGCCGGCTGAGAAAAACCTGCATCAGCCGGGGGAAATTCAAGACCCAATCCTTATTGGGTTTTCTGAAGGGGATTCAGCTAGGGATCCCAGCACAGCCCAAAGACTAAACAAGGTGGCTGTCTTGCCCTTAGACCATCAAAAGTTTAGGACAACGGGCTGGGACGAGCTGACAAATGCCTTCCAGTCCAACATCTCTTTGGTAAGCAAAACTTCTTCTGAGTGCCTTGTTTGCTTTTCATTAATTAACTTTTTCTAACTCAGTTTCTTTTACAGGTCCGAGCTCAGGAGTTAGAGATTCTATTTCGTAGTGGAGAATTTCGTGGGGAGCTCGAGAATAAGAACAAGCTGCTTGAAGAAGCTGAGCAAAAGAGATCTGAGCTGACCTAGGAGAATGCTAACCTGTGAGCTGAGAACTCTCAATTCCAGCGAAAGGCTGAAGAGGCTGAGGTGCAGCTGGCCACCTCCAACTCCAAGGTGAACGAGTTGGAGAACAAGGTGGCAGATCTGGAGCTGACCTCCACTCAATGTCTAAATGAGATTGAGTTCTTGAAGAAGCAACTGGCTGAGGTGACACAGAAGGGCAAAGCTGATGAAGAGAAAATTAGCTTACTGCGTCATCAATTAACAGAAGCCGAGATCAAGACTCTTATGGACTTCAAAAAATCTAAGTTTTTTGAAGAAAATATGTTTATTCTACAGAGTTCAACCATGGAGGTTGGACGAAGAGAAGCTATCGATGTCTGCTCAACCATCTACCCAGACTTGAACAAAGAAGATCCGCGCCTTGCTGAGTTATACAACCCCAATGCTCTCCAAGACTTCGAAGATCAATTTCAAAAATTTGTGGACGGAGCTGACTTGAGGGAGGAAGATGACTAGGCTTAGGATTTTTCTTTGTTTATCTTTTCATTGAGCAGACATCAACTTGCAGCTTGTACTCCAATTCTCAATCAATGAAAACTTATCTTTTCTGGCTCAGTTTTCTCTTCTGTCCTTAGCGTTTTTATCAAGCTTATTTTTCCAAGTTATTGTTGTTGAGTTTCCATGTCAGTCTTATCTAACTTGATCAACTTCATTGAAAATAAACTAAGTCTCCAAGTCATAAAATAAACCTGTTGTGTGGGCTGAGTTAACTTATGGATAACCTTAAGATGAACTCTGCATTGATTATGGCGTTGACTATAGTTGTACTTCCAGCTCTTGAGTGTGTAATATTGCTTTTTAACGCAACTTTATCTAGTTTGACTAGATCAAGTAAGGTACGTGTACCTTATTGTGTTTCACTTCGGCCTCTTTATGTTAAGAGGATTTTTGAAGCTTGTTTGTACAAGTCTTCCCTTTAGTAAATCTTTACCTCAGGCTTGCTGAGGTTTTGCAAGTCATACTTTAATGGACGTTTGCCTCGGACCTGCCGAGGTCTTGTTGTTTTTTTCCTTTCCTTTAGCGGGCTTTTGCCTCGGACCTGTCGAGGTCTTGATCTACCCATTAATGGGCGTTTGCGTCGGACCTGCCAAGGTCTTGATGTACCCTTTAGCGGGCGTTTGCCTCAGACCTGCCGAGGTCTTGATGTACCATTTAACGGGCGTTTGCCTCGGATCTACCGAGGTCTTGATGTACCCTTTAGCGGGTGTTTGCCTCGGACCTGCCGAGGTCTTGATGTACCCTTTAGCGGGCGCTTATCTCGGACCTGCCGAGGTCTTGATGTACCCTTTAACGGGCGTTTGCCTCGGACCTGTCGAGGTCTTGATGTACCCTTTAGCGGGTGCTTGCCTCGGACCTGCTGAGGTCTTGATGTACCCTTTAACGGGCGTTTGCTTCGGACCTTCCGAGGCCTTATGAGAGCATTCCATAGTGCTTGAGATCTGCTTGGACATCTGATAGAACACTTGACTCTTGATAGATGCTCCAAAAAAGTTGTATTGATATAGAAAAGAGTTACATTTACATCATTGATGTAGAAGTCGGAGATGAGATGTGTGTCAAGTTCGAGGAAGAGTTCGACCTTCCAGAGTTTGCAATTTGTAGGCACTAGCTGAGTGTACTTCAATTATTCAGTAAGGACCTTCCCATTTAGGATTAAACGTTCCTGCTGGGATGGCATGGCTGACTTCATTATTGCGCATCACAAGATCTCCCACTCGAAAAGATCTCGGACGTACTCGAGAGTTGTAATATTGGGAGATCAGGTTTTTGTATTGTGCCATGCGGATGTGAGCTCGGTCTCTTTTTTCCTCAAGTTCATCCAAGTTTACTCGCAGTTCTTGGTCATTGTCTGAGGCAGAGTAATAATCCACTCCAGTTGATTTAGAACCGATCTCCGCGGGAATAAGGGCTTCAGTACCGTACACCAAGGAAAAAGGAGTTTCCTTTGTTGAAGTAGATGGCGTAGTCCGATATGCCCATAGGACGCTAGGTAATTCCTCCACCCAACTAGTACCAGCCTTATCTAGACGCTTTTTAAGATCATCTTTAATGATCCTGTTGGCCAGCTCTACTTGACCATTTGATTGAGGATGAGCTACCGAGGTGAAGTGTTGCTTGATATGCAAATCAATACACCAAATTTTCACTGGATCCTCGGCAAATTGCCTTCCATTGTCCGAAATCAAGATTTGGGTAGGCCGAATCGGCAAATAATATTCTTCCACAAGAACTTTTTTACTTGGGCCCCAGTTATGGTGGCTAGTGGCTCAGCCTCTATCTATTTGGTAAAGTAGTCAATAGCTACCAACAGAAATCTGACTGAGCCGGGAGCTCGGGGAAAAGGCCTTACTAAGTCCATTCCCCATTGCACAAATGGCCAAAGACTGGAAATAATGGTCAAGTCATGGCTCGGGAAATGAGAGGTCGGGGCGCGAGCTTGACAAGATTGGCACTTTTTGACTAGCTCTTCTGCGTCTTTTCGAATGGTAGGCCAATAATACCCAGCTAAATAGCACTTGCGGGCTAAAGAGCGTGCACCAGAATAGCTTCCACATATTCCCAAGTGCAATTCACGGAGGATATAATCTCCTTCATCTTCAGGCACGCAACGCAACCAAGGCTGTGTAAAAGATTTTCTATACAGCTGATCATTAAAGAGTGCGTACCTGGAAGCCTTTAGGCGAAGACGCCGAGCTCGAGACTTATCCTCAGGCTGGGTTTGATATTGCAAGTAAGTGACTATCTCATCCATCCACGTGTTGCGGTAGTCTTGTTGCAAGACTTCATTTTCATCAAAAGCACGATGTTTCACCAGCTCTACAACAATCTTTTTCCCTATTGTGGCCGAGTTGGATGAAGCCAGCCAAGATAGTGCGTCGGCTCGTTTGTTGGCCGACCTGGGAATATGCTCAACCATAAAGTGTTCAAACATTCCCTTCAAATGCTGAACCTTGGCCAAGTATCACTTCATGTTGTCTTCTTTAGCCTCATAATCTCCATTGATTTGGGAGACTATGAGCTGTGAGTCACTTCGAGCTATTATTTGCTGTACCCCCAGTTTTCAGGCAAGACTTAGCCCAGCTATTAAGGCTTCATACTCGGCCTCATTGTTAGTAGCCTCAAAATCAAAGCGCAAAGCATACTCCATCTCTTCCTCATTTGGATTGATTATAAGGAGCCTTGCTCCACTTCCCTCTTTTGAAGAAGATCCGTCAACATACAAGATCCAACCTTGTGTTGGAGGATGATCTTCTTCAACAGATATCCCTTCGGCAAAGAAGTCGGCCAAAGCTTGAGCCTTAATAGAAGTGCGTGATTTATATCGATGTCATACTCAGCAAGCTCCATAGCCCACTTAGCAGCTCGGCTAGACGTGTCGGGCCGGGATAAAATTTGCTTCAAGGGCTGATCCGTCACCACTATTATGGGATGAGCTTGAAGTTAGGGTCGGAATTTCCTTGCCGCCACTATCAGTGCTAAGATAATTTTTCCCGCGTTGCGGTAACGCACTTCGGCTCCATGCAGAACTTTTCTAGCAAAATAAATAGGTTTCTGAACAGCATCCTGTTCCCTGAGCAAGACTGCGCTAACTGCTTCATGATAGGTTGACAAGTATATGTACAAAGTCTCTCCAGGAAGAGGAGATGTCAGCATTGGCACCTCTGCCAAGTGTGCTTTTAAATCATCAAAGGCTTTCTGGCATTGGTTATCAGAGGAAAGCAGTTCGTTTCTTCAAAATTTGGAAGAAGGGTAGTGATCTCTCTGCGGGCTTAGAAATAAATATGCTTAAGGAAGCAATTCGGCTTGTCAACCTCTGAACCTCTTTGATGTTCCGAGGTGGGTGCATACTTTCTAAGGCTTCAACCTTGGTCGGATTGGCCTGCACTCCCTCCTTGGAAACCATGTATCCGAGAAACTTTCCCGTGAGCACTCCAAAGGTACATTTTTTCGGGTTCAGCCTCATTCGGGAGTCTCTTAAGGTGACAAACACTTCCCGAAGATTTGAGATATACTGATCAAGAGACCTGCTCTTGATCAACATATCATCAATGTATACTTCCATAACTCGGCCAATCTGATCTCGGAACAGCGAGTTGACCAAGCGCTGGTAAGTAGCCTCGGTGTTTTTGAGACCAAAGGGCATACTGATATAACAATAGGTATCCGATTCTGTTACAAAGGAGGTCTTTTCTTGATCCTCCTTTGCCATCATGATCTGATGATAGCCTTTAAAAGCGTCAAGAAAATCAAAGACCTCATACCCCAAGGTGGAGTCCAGCAGCCTATCAATCTTTGGTAAGGGGTAACAGTCTTTCGGGCACGCCTTGTTCAGGTTGGTATAATCAACGCACATTCTCCAGGTCTTGTCGGGTTTGGGAACCACAACTGGGTTGGCCAACCATATTGGATACAAGACCTCTGCAATGAACTTTGCCGCAAGGAGCTTTTTGACTTCCTCAGCTATCACCTTATTCCTTTCACGGGCAAAGTTTCTCTTCTTCTACTTAATGGGTCTGACCTGAGGGTCCACATTAAGCCGATGTTCAGCTAAGGAAGTCGGGATTCCTGGCATGTCCTATGCCGTCCATGCAAAAATTACAGCAAATTCCCTCAGCAAATTTTGAAGCTGAGCCAGCGTCTCAGCGGGCATCCATATTCTAATCTTGATGGTGTTTTCTGGCCGACTTGGATCTAGGATAAATTCTTGGACTGCGTCATCTGAGTGTAAACGCTCCTCAGTTGGGGGAATGAGGTCATCCAAAACAACCTGTTGGACGGCCCCAGCCCCTTGAGTGGCAACTGTGTAACAGTTTTGAGCTATAGGAATATCCCCTTGTAAGGTAACTACTCCGCCTGGTGTAGGAAACTTCATGCTTACATGCAAAGGGGATATTACTGCTTCCAGAGCTACCAAAGCGGGTCGGCCCAAGAGGATATTATACGCCGACCTTTCTTTGACTACCACAAAATCCATCCACAAACAGCGATAAGCGGGAGGTTTGCCAAAGCTAACGCTGAGTGTGACCAAACCAGCCGGCCGAACTGGCATACCAATGAATCCGAACAAGGGCGAGGTCACTGGTGTCATTTGGGAATCTGCCAAACCCAATTGCTTATATACATGATAATACATGATATTTACAGCACTTCCAGTATCTACATAAATTCTTCGCACTTCTACAATTTTATCCGGTGCTAAATGTATACACAAGCCTATTACTAGACCCGTATTATTAGAGTCTAGTGGAATAATATCTTCTGGTCCGTAGACCAGCTCTCGGACTAACCTTCTCTTTTTAGGGGGAGACCCAGACGGCGTCCCTGACGAGCTGGGACCCCCTGGCTTTTCTGAGGTGTCCCTCCTGCGATGGTGTAAATTATAGAATTGACTTGAGGCTGCACTGCAGCTTCATGTCGGCCTCTGTCATCATCGTCGTCTGACCTGGGACGCCGAGGTGGAGTCTCAGGTCGGCACTTACCTTTTTGAAAACTTTTTCGAATGTCCAAACGATTGTGAAGTCGTGAGCGTGGATCGTAAAACTGCTTCAGATGCCCCTGCTTAATCAACTTTCGAATCGCTTGAGCTAATTGCCGGCAGTCTTCTGTATCATGGCCGACATCTCGATGATAACGACAGTATAGCTTAGGATCCCTTTTATCTCTGGGACCTGCCAGAGGTTTAGGGTCCGTCCTCAAACCATCTTTTTCCATCACGGCCAGAATTCTGTCTTTAGAGGCTAAAAGGGGCATACCTTCCCTGCCTCGTTTACCTCGGCCACCTAGGCGATCAAACGCACTGCGTCGATCGCGTTTGTCTTCACGTCGGTCCCCCTTGGAAGTGGGCCGAGTTTCGTGCCGAGTACTTTGCTCGGCCTCCTTCTTCAATCGGTTTTCCTCTTCACCCCGGGCAAACTGGTGAGCCTTCTCCAAGCACTCCCTCAATGTGGTGGGCCCCCTTCAGCAAGCTGAGAAAAGAGGCGGCCCGCTCTAAGGACATTAATGAAAGCGGTAGCCTTCACTCATTCATTTCGATCACTGACCTGCAGTGATTCATCTGAGAAGCGTTGTATGTACTTTAACACTGATTCCTCAGGACCCTGTCTCAAGGTCATCAAGTGTGAAGAATTTTTAATAAATGACGCACTAGAAACAAATTGAGACTTGAATTTCTGCGCCAATTGTCTGAAGGAGTCCACCGACTGTGGTGGGAGTTCCTGAAACCATCTTCTGGCCTTTCCCCGCAAGTACATGGGAAATGTTTTACATCGCAGCGGATCGGGGACATTCTTTAGACTCATTGTTGTTTGAAACTGAAAAAGATGATCAGTGGGATCTGAAGTCCCATCATAAGTGTCCATCTTTGGCACCTTGAAGTTGTCTGGTGCCAAATACTCTGCAATGTCCCAGGAAAATGGACTTTCTTGAATCACCCTCATATATTCCGGCTTAGTCTCCTCAGGACGGCTCCTCGGCCTGCGAGGGTCAGCCTCATGGCGCACACTTTTGAAGGATTGAGGCCTTACGCCAAGGCGCTGCCGAGGCAAAGGCATCGATTCCACAGTAGGGGCCTTGTCACTGATGCGTCTGGCATCCGCCATAAAGCCTTGTGGGCCGTGAGAAGATTGCTGATAAGTCTTATCTCTGGGGTAGGGAGGACAGAGATCCTCCTCCATGGACTCTACCTCGGGACGTTTCCCTTTGAGCCATTCTACCACGGCCTCAAACACCTCTAAATTTTCGGCCACATATTTCATGGCCTTATCTCGCTCATCAGCTGTCACCGCTGGTGCCCTTTTTGTCTCCAGCTCAGGCCCCCTGGAAACCTATCCAGGATGACCAGAACGAGTATCTTTACGACGGGGAGGATTGGAAGACTCCCCTAACCCTTCACGTGGTACTTTCCCCATCAGAAATGACTTAAAACCTTAAATAGTGCACTTAAGAAAACTTTTTTGACGGAGGTTCGGGCCCTTCCTCTAGCGCCAATTTGATGATATCAGATTTATCATCAAGTAATTTTTATGATATTGGAGTCACGCCGTCAATTCTCCGTCAGTTTTTTGTAGTAGACTGTTGGCCGACCTGCACAGAGGAACGAGGTCAGAGGACCCGGGATCTATGGCCCCGGGTAATACCCTCCGACGGTCAAGTCAGTTGAAGCTATTTTTGGAGAGGTTTATATACTGTATGAAGGTTTTTAAGTAAAGGTTTTTTTGGTAAACCTGAGTTTTTACCGTGAAGAAGATGAGTCACAGTTGTAATTTGTGAATTGTCTCCCCCTTCTCTCTTCTGTTTTCTGCCTTTTATATGGCGACTTGGGCCAATGCATGGGTAGAGGCTGGAAATCGTGACAGGCAAGGAGGTCATAAAAATGACTCTTGCTCTTACATATTCGCCACGTGGATCGGTACTGAGCTGAGTAAGCTAGTTTGAGACACCTGGCTGGGAGTTTCACCTGGTAGAATTACCCAAGGTGAACTCCTAGAGCCGAGACCAAATCTTCCAGGAGTACTCAGAAGCACCCGAGATGACTTAGAATGTGGGGTCAACTTGCTGAGGCGTAGATGTCCGCAGTTGACGTCACAAGTAGCCCGAGATCATCGGGTAAAATGAAACCGAGGCCGAGTTATTCTATGGTCGAGATGGGGCTGATGACCGAGATGAGGTCTTTAGGCCGAGATGGCGCCATGGCCGTTTGGCTGAGATGAATTGTTTGTCGGTGTATGACCTTGTCAAACTCTGAGCCGACCCGGGAGACTTAACGTTTTTTGTCTGTACCCCTCCGTTGACTGTTGTTGACTAACGGGATGATATTTTTTGGTTCATCAGAGCGTGTACTCAACTATTATTGCATAATAGTATATTATTTATATTGAATTTGTTAATGGTGTAATTTTCTTACCATCAAAGATCTCAATTATACTTTTTTTTTAAAAAAATTTGGACAGTCGTGATATTTGAATACCGAAATCCTAAATGTCTACCGAGATTTCCGTGGTAGATATTTGGGGGAAAAGACCACTTGGAAACAACCCGTGAACCCTCTCGCATGCAACAAGGGCCCTCCAGCATGCATGAGTGAGATCCTCTCATCGCCGCCCACTTTACCCCCCACGTGACTGCCCACCGCATAGCAGGAGAAAGGGTTGATGAGGCTAGATGGGGGTCACCTACACCCAGCCTCATCACCCATCTCTCCTGCAACGTGGCAAGGAGGTCATTTCTTACCCCTAAAAAAAAGGGGTTAGGAGATCCTGGCCCCAACATGCAACAAGGGAGTCTATACCCTACCACCTATGGTCAACTCATTTTAACCTTTGTTTTCGTTTCATAGCGCGATTGTTATTCGGATTTGATTTGCTTCAAGAGATATAGAGTTTGATTTCAGAGATACAGACAGTGTAGGTGTTTCAATACTGTTGGATCAAAGATCCAGTTTGCAGTGGACATTTTGTGTGTTCTTTGTGTAAGACTTCACCAACCTAAAAGATCACTGAGCTTCTGATTTACATCCTACACAATGCTCTTTGTGGCTTAAGGGGTGAAATCCTCCAGAATTTAGCCTTTTGCTCCAATTTAACAAATCCAATCATGATACGTGTTGAGATGAGTATGGTAGCTTTACGAGGTATGACACTAATTCCCTATAGAGTTATTTTATCGAATAATATGCATGGTAGTATGTTTTCCTTTTTATAATATTTTAAAAATATTTTAAGTGCCGATGAAATGTTTTTTTTTTTATTTTTCAGCTTCATGCCGTTTCGTTGTACTCTTTTCATGGAAACCATCAAATTTATTCAGAGGCTCGCATGCTTCTAGAGATACGCGCCTAATTTTCCGCATTTATATTTCTCTGGTTGTCCCATGATCAAAAGCCCTTAAAACCATCATGCAAGACTTCAAATTTTACTTCACAAAATTTTCATAGATCCTTAAAATTATCAAACCCCTTCGCGTTTTGTTTCACAAATTCTTGCATTCAGATCATGGCCGACTCCGATCAGATAACTCAAACCCAAACACAAACCCAGGTGGTAAGTTCAGATTTCCTGTTGAATTTGATAATCTGCTTGGAATTTATATTTATTATTCATGTTATTTATTTTTAATATTGTGGTTATGAAGAAGGAGAAGCCTGAGCAGAATTTGAAGTATTTGAAATTTGTTCAAGTTGCGGCTCTGCATATGGTCATTTATATTTCCAAGCTTTACGATTACGCAAAGGACAATTCTGGCCCTTTGAAGCCCGGTGTTCAGACCGTCGAGGGAACCGTCAAGGCTGTTGTTGTCCCCGTCTATGAGAAATTCCACGATGTTCCTGTTGGGCTTCTCAAATTTGTTGACAGAAAGGTGTGATCTTTTCGGGGCCTTTGAGTTCTGAGATCATGGTGTGATTCGTTTGACATGATTTATGGGTTTTTTTTATGTTAATGTTTGTGTATCGTTGCGTAGTTGTCCTATTTGGTGATTAAGGTTGCCTTCTTAGATTTTTGTTGTTTGTTAGGAGATTTTGCTTTTCTGGTTTTGATTATTTGATGTAAAAGAGGAAAATGTTGTCTATTGCTTTAATTTTCAGATAGTGATGGACAGGTTTATATTGATTTAGAGTAGGGAGGGTTGGTTTTAAGATTGTGATCAGGCTGGAACTCGGGTACTTTCTGAATCATTAGAACAGAGGGTGAAAGAAGTTGTTCCAAGAATCTTGGGACAAGGTGATTTCAACAAAAAAATTTTGAGTAAAGAGTTCAAGAAGTTCTTTTTTTTTTTAAATTCATAATTTATCTCAGATCTTCTATGTTCTCTTGGGCATTGTTCTTTCATTGATCGCGTCTGTTTTGGGAGGTTTTGAAATGGAGATTTTTGCTGCACTGGACCGTTAAAAATGCAATACATGTAAAAGAAAGTCAAGGAATTTTCTTGTTACACATGTTACATTTTTGTTGTCTAGGTGAATGAGGTAGTATTGATTTAGAACTATCTGTTTATTTTTGTGTCACGTGATTCTCCACTTCTGTTTCAACTATCAGTTTTGTCTTGCCCACACTAAGTAAAATCATTTGTAACACATTGAGCATTCCCTTTATAGTTCTAAGTAGGGAATAGGGTGGGGTGGGGTGGCTGATTCATTGTAAATTAAGAAGAAAGTTTAGTGGAATGCCTTTCTGAGTAAGAGTGTAAGAACTACTTTTCAAGCTGAGAGTTGGGGGATTTAGGGATATACTATGACTTCCTAGATGCTCAGGGTTTTGCAATTGAATGAACTCTTGTCACGGAAGAAATAGGAAATAAGAGCCGTCTTTTGATCATATTTGGAGGGTTGAGCAATATATAAAGCAGAGTTCTTGTGCTTGCTGAAAGGAACAAATGACAGGTGCTATTCTGTTTCCTGCTGTTCATTATTTAAAAGATTAGGTCCCCTTAGGTATGTTTATTTGAGTATAGCGCCTTAAGTCAGACTCTTGCTTATTTCTCCACTGTGTTGACTGTCTTACCTATCACTTATTTGCATAATATGAAAACCTGGGCTAGCACAGATATATTTCTATACTGAAGAATCTAACAATTTCCTATGTCCAGGTTGATGAATCTGTGAACAAGTTGGAAAGTCATGTTCATCAGCTTTTGAAGCATGTCTTGTCTCAAGCATTGTCAGCTGCTCTAAAAGCTTCTGCAGCTGCATGGTCTGTTGCAGCAGAAGTCATGAATGCAGGCGTGATTGCAATTGCATCTTGGCTTGCAAAGACTATTTATATCAAGTACGACACAATCGCAAAAGGGCTTTACAGTAAGTACGAGCCAGTAGCCGAGCAATATGCAGTCACTGCATGGCATTCTCTTAACAATCTCCCACTGTTTCCTCAAGTTGCTCATGCTGTTCTTCCAACAGCTTATTACATCTCTGAAAGGTACAATGAGACGGTTATAGAATATGCTAAGAAGGGATTCAAAGTCGCATTATATCTTCCATTGGCGCCTACTGGGAAGATAGCAAAGGTGTTTAGCATCCCTGCAAATCAAACTGTGGCTGCTGCTAACACTGCAGCCGTGTCAAATGATGGAGGAGTCGCTGCGAAGTAATGGTTGGATGCACTGTCTCTTTTCTATGACGCCACACGAGAGTATTTATAGCAAATATCTGGATTCTTGGTGCTAGAAAACCAATTTTTCTTGTCCCCTTGGGGGGGATGGTGTTTGTGGAGAAAAGGTGGTGTTGTCTTTTTATGAATTGGTAAACTATGCTGTTGGTTTCAGGAGCTGCCATGTTCTTATGTTTCGCTAGTATAATAAATACTTTTATACAAGTTTTAACAACAACATTACTCTATTGTCTTAAAAACTGGTAATAGAAAAATGAAATTCAATAAAGATTTGGTTCATCCGATACGTACCCGTCATGGCCATCAAACCGGCTCCCATTTCGCAGGGATATCCTATTGATTGCCATTCTCCAGACCTCTGGGAAAAACCTGAAAAAAAAAAACGGATCCTGTCTATGGCGGGGTATGTAAGGGTTGGATGTACTCAACCGTACCCATGTGTTAGAAACACACAAAGGTTGTTTACCGATGAGCCATAATGAAAATTGCATCAAACTGTGCAGATCAACTGATGTGATTCATTTTGCTTTATTCAATCATATTCCAAAGTCAAGTAAGAATGTGTTTTTGATTCCATTGGAAATTGAAACTTAAAACTTATGCAAGCATCACATTCACTAATTAGATCGAGGTTAAAACTTAGTAAATGTACCTTTTCTTTTGAAGTGTCTTTATGCATGTAAATGCTAAGTACAAAATAATGAGTAAAATGTACAAACGAAGATAATTGGATCAAAACAATCAAATTAGAAGTCGATGGAATGAGAACTACATTCGAAATGAAGCAAACACGGCTCTAAACTTCCCAGTTTCCATGCCTTTTTATTAAACAATGTTGCCGTTATTTTTAATCTTATAAAGCTAAGATAAATAAGAAAAATGCGACATAAGCGAACGATTTTAAGTTCTGTTTTAAATGTTACTACAACTTTGTTTTACTCATCTATAATAAAACAGCTGGTTACTTCTCCAATACATAGTAAAACTATTTCTATTGGGATGGGATGACATCACTCACTTTTCCCTCACTCTACGCGTCGCCGCACGACAAGTGGCAGCAAGAGGAGTGGTGAGGCTAGATACGGGTGACCCTCATCTAATCTCATCACCCCCTCTTGCTTTCACGTGTCGTGCAGTGACGCGTGGGGTGAGAAGAAATTGGGTGAGGTGATTTGAACCCATTTCCACTTGTGTTCCGTTAAACACGGATTTCGGGTTTTAGAGGGCGTCCTGTTTCTAGCCCTTCGGGGGGCTAGGCTAGTTTTAGCGGTCTTCTTTTTTAAATTTATCTACGATGTTAATGAAATAGATTCGCTTAAAGCTTCTTTGTGAGTTTTCTACCATTTCGGCACAATTTAAGGCGGGGTGAATGGCTGTCAAACGAACCGAATAGTTCGCGGACTGTTCGAGCTCGATTTGTATTCGGTTCGAGTTCGTTCGTTCATTTTATTTAAACGAGCTGAACTCGAACACCTATTTGGGTATAAACAGTTATAGTGTTATCGAGCCGAACTCAAACCAATTTTAAAGCTCGTTTACTTAAACGAACCGAGTCGAACAATTCGTTTAGCGAAATGAATCTGAATTCGAAAATCTAGTATTCAGCTCGGCTCGGTTCATTAACAACCGTAGCGGGTTGGACATCGGGTTATACCTGGACTAATCAATGTCTTGAGCCTTCAACGTCACACCACCTAAGAAAGGGTTTAGCTTACAACACAGCGTGTTTGACACTACGTTGGTTCTGGCTGGTACATTGGTCTTATTGTAAGAAGTTCCGATCCCTGTTATTTATTATTTTATTGTTAACGATCCCTTTAGACGATGAAATAACTACCGGAATGACGAGTAACCATTCTTTAATCATTCCAAAATTTATGGCTTCTAACTTTTGAGCATTGTTTCAAATTTTCATTAGCATTAGTACATTAATGATCAACTTTGGTACATCAAATCCAACGGAGCAGGTGGCGCTCTCCGCCACCTGAATTCCATGGCGGCTCCTCCGTCATTCTTGTCGGGGACGTCTGACGGCACACTGCAAAGCTCTAATCAATCCTTTCATACTCATGTTGAATTCTTCCTCCATCTGCAACCAATCCTAACTCACATAAAACTTGCAAAATTTCATAAGCTTCACAAACACCGAATTTAAGCGGCAAGCAAGAAAACAAAGACGATCTGTCCAAGCGGTAAATGAACAACAACAACATTACTCTATTGTCATAAAGTGTTACGTCTGGTATGGGGGGTCGGAATTACGCAACCATGCTCATGTGTTAGAAACACACAGATGTTGTTTCCCAATTACTCATAATGATGCGTCAAACTATGTCGATCAACTGATACTTCGCAATAGAAGAAGCGCAGCCAATTTAGTGAACCATTTTGTTTTATTCCATCCTATTGGAAATGGAAAGCTGTCTAAGTGGTAAATGTCATATCATTTCTTGACAAGAACAAAACTTAGAATCCTTCGAGCATAAAGGCGATATCTTTGGCACTGGCTCCCACCGCTTCGACTCCAAAAAAACATCTTGGAGGATATTATTAAGCTTAGAATCCTATCTCTCCTCTCGGTTGAGTGGGTAAAATGAAGGGGAAAAAAGAAGAAAAAAAACTGCAAGCAAGAAGCTAACCTCAGCAATGATAGTGATATCAAGTGCCAAATCTCCAAAGGGGGAAACACTTGTATTAGAAACAGCAAGATTTTGATTTTCCACCTCAGCAAGCAAATTAACCAGCACCCCTTTACCCTTTTCGCATTGGATTTTAATAAGGACATTATTTTCACAAAATTTAGCTTTTATTACAGGGAATGCCAGCTCCTCATCATTGCTGCCCATCTCATTTGATGAACCTTCATCTTCAACTAAATTTATTTGTGATTTCTTGACGAGTACACATGATTCCATTCTTTGCTTTGTGGCTTCTTCCTCCAGAACTTTTACTCTATCCTGCAATTGCTTTAGATACATGATTGTATCTCCAAGTACGGAATTTTCATCCATGTGCAAGAAAAGAAAAGTCCCACAAGAATTTGAAATTCTGAATTTGATGCCTAGTGAAAAAAAATTCTTGATGACTGGTGGTTGTTTTAGCTTAGCCTACATGAATTTTCTTTTATAGGATTGGCTAGCAGAAAAGAACAAATGTGTTCTTGTTGTTTTGGCATCAATAATTAGTTGAATATTGACTCGTGTTCTTTATGTGCCAAATATTTTAGTCCATCGAACACGAAAGTGGGCGCATAAATGAGAAATAGAGGAAAATATAGAAACAAAGCAAGAGGTGGAAGTATCATTTCTTTCAGAATACGGCACTTCAGAATGCTGTAAGGTGATGCCCAAAAAAAATGGGTATAAGGGCATTGTCGGTGCATTAGCCTCTTGTATTTGCGGAAAGTCCGGAAAAAGATTGGATCGCTTTGCGATTTGATATACGCAGTCTTACCAGCTGTTTTCTCGGTTGTTTTACAAATTCTTCTCTTTCGTAACCATGGATCATAATTTTATCACTATGTCTTTATGATGTATTATTATCATTGAATTAAAAGAAAAACGGAAATAAAAAAAGAAAGAAAGAAAAAAGAAAAAGATGATTATAATGATATATAAGATGAAACATGATTTTATGGTTGTTAAACCAACAACCAATTCTAACTCTGAGCTTTAAACCACATCATAGAACTATTGTTCGCTATAGTTAAAAAGTAAAAAAAAAAACTATATTTTGAAAGAGTATATGTATGAGTAAATAGGGGGCTTTCGAGCAACTGGTAATGTTGTTGTTTTGTGATTTTAAGATTACAAATTCGAGCAAAGTAAACAGCCTCTTGCACAAAGTGTAGAGTAAAAATGTGCACCTTAGATCGCGAAGCGATCTAACCCCTCCCCAGATCCTGTGTAAACACGAGAGTTTAGTACATCAGAAACGCCATTTTATATATAAAAAAAAGTAACCAATATCAAATTTCTCCATTTTTCTCAAGCTTTGATGCTAATTGCTAACGCATTGAATTTTTCCGTTTGAGACCTATAAGAATGCAAAGACGTGACACTGGTAGGATAATGTTTGTAGTAAACATCATTTCACTTATACCACGAGCAACTTAAGAAGCTGATATTTCTTGTTTTTTTAAACAATTAAATGAGTAACATATATGTTTTTTACATAATTAATTACTAGTTCATTGTTTTGTATATAGATTTTTATGTATCATCATTCTACTGTACCTTTAGTTTTACTCTTTATTTGTTATCGATGGTTGTATTTTCCACTATGAGATTATGATGATTTTTACCACCCTAATATCTATAACTTGGTTTAGCGTAATTATAAGAAGTGGTAGAACAACAAAGTAAAATTGCAAATAAGCCATATATAATTTGTATTAGGTTTTCATGGTAAACAATATGATCAAGCGTATTGTATCATTAATGGAGTCTCTATATACAATAACAACATTATCCGCCTATATGTATATGTTACTATCGATCACTGTTTTAGTTGATGGGATTAGGGGCGTGGTGGCTGGGAGAAGGGGGGAGGAGTGCTCATAGACATAGTTATAACATCGTCTTTTTAGTCTCCAGAACATAGCCCAACGGGTTCCGGGCAGGAGTTTTCGAAAGGAAGGTTAGAGGTTCAATTATTGCCATAGGCAAGAAAGCCCCTTCCCAACAAGGGCATAGTGTGGGAGCTTGTTGGCCTGTAGGCTTGCCTGCAGTGTTAGAGGCTCCTTATGCAGACTACTGTATAAATGACCAAGTTCCTGCTAGCAGGCCGTTTGGTACCTGATTTACCTCCCTATATTATCTTTGAGACTGGGTGTAGCAGGGATCTTTACTGGTTGGGATTAATAAGGCCGGGATCCAAAGTCGAAAGTGTGACGAATCGTTGGCTGATTTGATCACGCCTCTTTCTTTCTGCATTAATCATTAATGTGACTGTATGTTTCTTGGACGACGTTTTGGGGCTTTTCGCATTAACTTCTAGTGGTAAAAGGTTATATTTAACCTCGAAAGTTTTCATCATTTAATTTCAAAAAATTTCATAATGGATGCAAATCAGAAACACAATGTCTCCAAGATTGATAAGATTTTTACCAGACAAATGAAACAAGATGATCACTGCTTTTGTCAGGTACTTGAACATTAGCAAATGAACTTCGGGACATCAAAACCTTAGAAATAGGATCACTTTCAGGGCTTAAGCTCAGTTCGGTTTGCTTTTGAGGGCTTATTTCGGGCTGATTTGGGTTACCAAAAGTGAGAATGATTGGAGTGCGAGACTTTTTTTTTTTTTTTTTTTTTTGGGTGAAGATTTGGAGCTTTGTGACTATTGGCCAACTCATAATCATTGGGCTTTTGTTGTTTGGTTGGCCTTTCAGAAGTATGTGGTGGTACTTCCATGTATGAAGACGTGCATATTGTGGAGGATAGCCATTTCTTTGCTCTGGAGATACAGAGCTTTGTATGCTGAATTCTCGAGGTGCAGACATGTCTTCAATGAAGAAGTCCATGATATTATTTTCATTATATGAAAAGGTCTCCTTACTTCACGATAAGATCGTCTCTATACGTTTATCCTCCACAATCTAAGGGACGGGATCCTCTCACCACCCTCACCTTCACCGTATTGCCCACGCGACAAGTGGCAGCAGGAGAAGAGTAGTGAAACTAGATGGGGGTGACTCTCGACTAGCCTCACCATCTTCCCTTGCTGCCACGTGTCGTACGGTGGAGTGAAGGTGAGGATAGTTAGGAGATCTTAAAAACATACGGGAAAAGAGATTGGAGACATAATATTGGACGGAAGCTTTGACCCCCTTTACAAAATAGTCCCTGTTCATAAATGCATACATAAGAAAAGAACAATGCTTAGACCTTTGACTCTGAATTTGCGCTTCAACCTATGATAACTATTGAATTTTTGGTTATCATCGTTTATCTTTTAAAATGCATCTTTCACAATTTTGTAAATACAACATATAACACATGTCACATAATGGTAAAGATAATGTTACAATGGTAAGATTAAGGCAAACGAAGAGCAGAAAAGTTTTTCTTCATATATTTTTCACCTTACTGATTACAAGAGTTGTACAAGTATTTGTAGCTACAAAATTATGCTTTACAAGGAAAAGAATCAATCATGACTAATCTACCATTATGCTAATTGCTGTAATCAAGGGACTGTTATTTACACTAATTGCTATATCTCCATATTTATGGTATTTGTGATTTCTTTCCATTCTAACACTCCCCCTCAAGTTGAACACTGGGGTCAACAATGTTTAACTTGCAAAGAACATCGGAGAAGATCCTGCCATTAACTGCCTTGGTTAGTATATCTGCCAGTTGGTCTTCAGATCGCACTAACGGTAGTGTGACAATGCCTGCATCCAGTTTTTTCTTAATAAAATGTCGATCGATCTCTACATGCTTAGTACGGTCATGTTGTACTGGATTTTCTGATATACTGATAGAAGCCTTATTATCACAAAACAACGGTGTAGGACGATTGATAGGAAGGCCCAAATCTGTGAACAACTTGTGTAGCCATAGAATATCTGCAATGCCTTTTACAATTCCTCTGAACTCAGCTTCCGCACTTGAGAGCGCAACCACCTTTTGCTTTTTACTTCGCCAGGTGACAAGATTTCCTCCTACCAAAGTGAAATAGCCAGAGGTTGACTTTCTGTCCACAGGACTTCCCGCCCAATCTGCATCGGTGTATGTTTGTATGTCGAGATGTCCATTATCCTGAAACAAAATTCCTCTACCAGGAGCATGTTTTAGGTATCGCAAAATACGTATAACAGCATCCATATGATGTACTTGAGGATTATGCATAAACTGACTTACCTGGCTTACAGCAAATGCAATGCCAGGACGAGTATGAGACAAATATATTAACTTACCAACCAGTCGCTGATACTGACCTTTGTCTGCAAGAGATGCATTATCAATTACCTGTAGTTTGTTGTTTACAATCATAGGCGTGTCGTATGGTTTACAGTCAAGCATACCCACTTCCGTAAGAAGGTCAAGGAAATATTTCCGCTGTGAGACGTATATTCCAGATTTTGACCTGAGGACTTCAATTCCAAGGAAGTATTTGAGTCCTCCTAGATCTTTCATTTCAAATTTGGTGAACAGGTGTTGCCGAAGTCGTGTCATTTCTTCTTCATCATCCCCTGTAATGATCATGTCGTCGACATATATGATTAAACAAGTTACCAATTTACCTCGACGTTTTATGAATAAGGTGTGGTCCGCGTTGCTTTGTATATAACCGTCCTGCTTCATTACCTCAGTGAACCTACCAAACCATGCACGGGGTGATTGTTTGAGTCCGTACAAGGATTTCTTAAGACGGCATACTTCGTGAGGCTTAAATCTTGACGAGAAACCCGGAGGAGGATCCATGTAAACTTCTTCTCTTAGGTCACCATGAAGAAAGACATTTTTTACATCGAACTGATGCAGGGGCCAGTGTCTGGTGGAAGCAACCGAGAACAGAACCCGAACAGTATCAATTCGTGCCACAGGGGAAAATGTCTCAGAGTAGTCAATGCCATATG
This sequence comes from Eustoma russellianum, assembly GCA_036186865.1. Classification (NCBI taxonomy): domain Eukaryota; kingdom Viridiplantae; phylum Streptophyta; class Magnoliopsida; order Gentianales; family Gentianaceae; genus Eustoma; species Eustoma russellianum. The sequence goes on from AP025043.1 coordinate 37,957,228, forward strand.
TTTGGGTGTATCCTTTTGCCACTAGTCTAGCCTTATATCGCTCCACACTCCCATCTGCTGAGTACTTAATGGTGAACACCCACTTACATCCTACCGGTCTCTTTCCATGGGGCAGAGCACAATTTTCCCAAGTGTCATTTTTCTGGAGGGCAGTCATCTCATTCATCATAGCATCTTTCCACTTTGGTTGTGTGAGGGCTTCTTCAGTGGTTTTTGGGATGTTCTCGGAACATATCCTACTAAAGAATCCTTTGGAAACGTTACTGATCCCACTTCTGGAGTTATTCAGGGGATACCGGGAGGTTCTGGACATCCTATCAGGAGAGTATCTGTTGGGTGGTACTCCACGGTTTGACCGAGGGGGTAAGGCCCGAGATTCCTGCTGTTCCTGTAAAATACCAGTAGAGCATATGGGGGGTTCTGAAGTATTTGGGTCACAAGGGGTTATAGCAGAAGTATTGTCAAAAGCAGAAGTACTGTCAATAACCAAGATAGATTGCTCGTTATGATTACCATTTCTTACCTCTGGCACAACATTCGTGTCAGATAGATCATCAAGAGGTGGTGCTGGTTCGGTAGATGATACCAGGTCGGGAGCTATAGCACAGTCGGCGCCATCTACTTGTCGTATTGGAACTGGCGCCAGACAGTCATGGTAAGACAGCCAATCTAGGGTTCCCTCAGTCACATCGGTCTCCCCCTGAACCCGAGATTGGGTGGTGTAATAGAATTCGGTTTCAACAAAGGTACAATTTAGAGTGATGTGGACGCGATGGTTTCGGGGGTTGTAGCAGCGGTAACCTTTTTGGGTGGTTGCGTAACCGACAAAGATGCATTTGTCGGCACAGGGATCAAGTTTGGTCCGGTCGGTTTTAGGGTTATGAATAAAAACGGTGCATCCAAACACTTTCGGAGGAAGGGTACAAATGGAGGGAATATTGTGTTGGGTAGATAAGACATTTAAGGGAGTTTGAAGGTGAAGTATTTTTGTGGGTAGGCGATTTGTGAGGTAAGCTGCAGTGGACACTGCCTCCGGCCAGAAACTCATCGGGACATGGGATTCGAACATCATGGCGCGAGCCATTTCTAAGAGGACCCTATTCTTTCTTTCGGCAACTCCATTTTGTTCCGGAGTATGAGGACATGAAGTTTGATGTAGAATACCATGATCAGTAAGAAATTGTTTAAGATCTGTAGTGAAATATCCACCCCCATTGTCGGATCGGAGAATTTGGATGGACGTATGAAACTGTGTTTTGACCATATTGTAAAAGTCGCGAAATTTTTGTGAAACTTCAGATTTATGTTTAATAATGTATAGCCAGGTCATTCTGGAACAATCATCCACAAACAGTACATAGTAGCGAAAACCAAGGGGGGTATTATAAGGAGAAGGGCCCCACACATCGGAATGAATAAGAGAAACATTTTATTGACACGAGTATTATTAGAAGGGTACGATGCCCGAGTTTGTTTTGCCCGAAGGCAAGTGTCACACTGCAGGGGTGGGGTCTGGGAAGTAAACAAAGTTGGAAATAACTGTTTCAAATATGCGAATGAAGGGTGCCCTAAACAACGATGTCATAGCCATAACTGTCGAGTACCTGTCCCGGTGGCAAGATTAGACTGTCCCTGTTGCGCCACCGCATCGACAAAGTATAACCCACGTCGCTCAGTACCACGCCCAATGATCTCCCTGGTACGAATGTCCTGCAAGATGCAAAACAATGGATACATCATAACCACGCAATCTAATTCCTTGGTGAGTTGACTAACTGAAAGTAATTTAGTGGTCAGTGCAGGAACGTATAGACAATTTTTGAGAGTAATATGTGGAGTAATGGTGACTGTGCCACCACTACGAACAGAAATGCATGTACCATCGGCCGTTTCAATACTTTTCTTGGGTGGAGTGGTGTGAGTAATGAAGTCATGGGGATCGTATGACATAGTGTCGGTAGCACCGCAGTCAAAAATCCAGGGACTAGTAGATGGGTTGGTCGAGGTAGAGGCATGATGGGCAGTAGTGGTAATATGGGTAGTGATAGGGGTGGATTTATTAGGTGGATGAATTTCAGGGGTTGAATCGGGATTATGGCTAATTTTGGGGTCAGATTGTAAGGGATCCGAAAGTAGGGAGACTGCGGTGAAAGGTTTGGAAACTGGGGGGTCAGGCTGCAAATAGTTAGTCATCCCAGGGCTCAAACCGGTTTTTACAGAAACAGTAGGGGCTGGGGACATAATTTTACCAGGGACTGGGGTATAAAAAGGAAAGGGGTTAGGGTTTGTCACCCTAACCCCGTTACCTGCTGAGGCTGCGGCGCATTTCCCACCTTCTTCTTCGCTGGTTTCGTTCCAGACCTGAGGGTTCTGGATTCTTTGGTCCTTTGTCGAATCAGTGCCTAGCATGTGGGTTTCACCCTCTCCGGTGACCTGGGCTGCTGTGGCTTGGTTCTTTTTCTTAAAATCATCCCACCACTCCGGATAGCCATGGAGCTTGAAACATTTGTCACGGTGGTGACCCTTTTTCTTGCAGTGGGTGCACTCCAAATTGGTCTTATCTTCCCCCCGCCGTGATGGTGGTCCTGAGCGGGGGTTATGCGTCCCTCCCCTTCTTGAGGTTTCTGCGATGGCTTTGTTCTGTCCGCTGTTTCCTTTCCCGGCTAGTCCTTGTCCAATATTGACTCCCGGTGATGTTTCTAAGGGAGTCAATTTTAGTAACTTGTTTTCAGTCTCAGAACGTCGGAGTTCCCCATAGGCGGCTTCGGCCGTTGGCCGTGGATCTCGTTTTAGGATTTCCTTTTTTGTGGCTGTGAATCTGTCATCAACATCCATTAACAGTTGATATAAGTGTTGTTCTTGGACATATTGGTTAAATCTTTGAATGTCTCTAGGGCACTCCATGGGATTAGGGCTTTTGTTGTCAATTGCCCTCCATAAACTTTGTAGTTGGTTCCAACATGCGTCAAGTGAGTTGGTTCCTTGATGCAAAGTGTAGGCCTGTTTGTGCAGGTCAAAGGTCTGAAGCGGATCCACGCCGGATCCGTAAGTGATGGCCAATCCGTCCCACAAAGCCTTGGCGGTTGGATAGCTAGAGGCGTTGTTGACTAAACTTTCATCCATATTGTCGATTAACCAAGTGAAAACAAGCTGATCGTCTTGTTCCCACTTGGTGTACGCCGCATCTGTTGGTAGGGGGGTGGAGGAACCCCTGTGATGTGGGTGCTCCTCCCCCTGCCCAGAAGAGCCCGTCGCATTAGATTGCACCATAGTGGATAATTTCCAGAATTGAGTTTTACCTTGAGAACCAGGTTGTCAGACACTGCAGGAGGTGGAATAACGTTTTGTGGTGGTGCTGGGATCATCTGACTTTGCAAAAATTTTGCAAATTCAGCCGTTATGTCAAAGTTTTCAGGGAGCTTGGGCAACGTGTTTGCTGTTTCTGGTTTTTCAGTCGGATTTTCTGATGGGTTTGACATTAGTATTGGTTTTTCAGGAAGCAGTGAATATGAATATGGGCAATTTGATCAATCTGGGCACCCAGTTGATCCTGATAAGAGCAGATGCAGACACTTGACAATATGATATTGTCAGAGTAAGGGTAAGAACAGATACGAGGCTGGGATAAGGTATAATACTGGCGATGATGAACTTATTCTGAGCCAACCATAAAATATTCTCAACAGAGAGGATTTAATCCCGCTCTGATACCATGTTACAATGGTAAGATTAAGGCAAACGAAGAGCAGAAAAGTTTTTCTTCATATATTTTTCACCTTACTGATTACAAGAGTTGTACAAGTATTTGTAGCTACAAAATTATGCTTTACAAGGAAAAGAATCAATCATGACTAATCTATCATTATGCTAATTGCTGTAATCAAGGGACTGTTATTTACACTAATTGCTGTATCTCCATATTTATGGTATTTGTGATTTCTTTCCATTCTAACATATAAATGGTATATAATATATGAAAATATAGAGTCAACCATTTAGTAAATGACGTACAAATACATAAAATAAACAACTATAAATAGAAGAACAAACCATTATAAAAGATTTTAAAAAATTCCGCTTGCAAGGGTTTGAGCAAAAAAATATATTGGTCTTAGGAGGCTCATTGGCAAATGCATGTGGCTTATAAGAAGCTCAAACGTAGTAGAAATTAATACCTTAAAGAACTAAGGTTTAACTTTCAAGAAATTCTTTGACTACACCTAGTATATAGCTTAACAAACTCCATTATAATGTAGACTATAACAATAAATAATTTTCAGTTTCAATCAATCATACTAAGTATATACCAACGACAGCAAAAGCTCTCATTAGGGTCTGAGAACGGTAAGCGACAGGCAAACAATACCGACATCCTAAAAGATAGACAATTTGATTCCAGTTAAACCCCGGTTTCAAAAATGATACAATGCAACAAGCGTACATGTGGATTGCTAAGGCATGTATGAGCCCCCCCCCCCCCCCCTAATGATTTACTTTTGCCTTGCAACATCTAGTTATTGAATTGTTTGTTCAATTTTGACAAATAACAGTAAATCTGTGGAAAGATTGTCTAGTTTGTCCAACCGTGATACGAAAGTTAACAAAATTAATAAACACACAAATCAAGAGCAGCAATAAGATCATGATATTACGGGTGTTAATGAAACGAGCCGAATCGAATACGAAGTTTTTGAATTTGGATTCTTTTAGCTAAACAAACTGTTCGTCTCGGTTCATTTATCTAAACGAGCTTTAAAATTGGTTCGAGTTTGGCTTGATAACATTATGACTGTTTAAACGAGCCGAACAGTTCGCGAACAGTTTGGTTCATTTGAATAAACGAACTCAAACATGTGTTCGAATTCAGCTTGTTGAAATAAAATTGACGAACGAACTCGAATCAAATACGAATCGAACTCAAACAGTTTGCGAACCGTTTAGTTTGCTTAATGATAAACCATAACTAAATCGCTTATTAGTCAACAGCAATCAATGGTTCGACTCCAGTAGTTCAGCATTCAAAGTACTGCAGTTCAGCAGTTCAGCGCCCAAGCATGGCTGTTCAGCCTCAGCTGCACCTCAGCAGGGCATCATGACACCCTTATAACATCGAATAATATGCCAAGGATTGCACCTCGGCACCAACTTCAGTTTATATTCAAATGCCGCACTTCGGACTATTTCAGCAGGATAAGGCAAAGTCATGCACTTCGGCAAGACCTAGTCATGCACTTCGGCAGAGTTCAGCTGTGTACCACAGCAAAACATGCACTTCGGCAAGGTTCAGCTGTGTACCACAGCTAACGAACCAAGCATGATATTACTTCGTGGGACCCTCAAGTAGAGGTGCAATTCGAATATAGCAATTACAGCTGGTTATTCTTCCTAAATATGCCAAGGTCACAACAGCCAGCCTACTAGTTATATCAGTCAGGCCGGCCTATTAGTCACATCAGTCAGATTACTGATCACATCAACAGACCTACCGCGTCCTAGGCTTTCTGCCCAAAGCAAACGTCTTATCCATTATCTACTATTAGAAGCCAAAGGCGGAAAAAGGTCTATAAAGGCAAACCAACCAGGACAAAGAAGAGGATCCCAACTAGAATTCAAACATTCATACTCTAAAGACCATCTATACACTCCGCACCTTGGCAAACACTGTGAGAAACTCCTAACTCACCCTTTAAATTATAAATCTCAGTGAGATATGGCCCAAACTGACTTGAGTGTCGGAGGGTTTTTCCCGGGGCTAACCCCCCGGGACCTCTGACCTGTGCTTACTTGTGCAGGGTATATTTGGCGTTATTCCAGCTATAAACTTTCAATCTCAGTTAACAACTCTTCACGTTAACAGAAAGAGCTCTTTTGAGGTCGTCTAGACCCTTGGTGAAGATCCGGCTTCATCATTGGCGCTAGAAGGAGGGCCCCTTAGTCCCTTAATCCAGAAAACAGTTACTCAACGCTTCTCTAACGGCTACTCAGAGCTTTTCTAATTATCTTAGGAAACTATTGAGAGAAAGATGAGTAAAAAAGATAGTCAAAGGTCCAAGCAACCTATGACATCCAGGAGGAGCCAAAGGTCTTCTCAGCAACAGACTGATCAATGCTCTACGGATCCGGGAGAATCCTCAACTCCCATTGCCTTCACATATGAAGAGCACAAGCGAGCCATTCGCTATGTGGCTCAGAACCCAGAAGTCTTCCAAGCAGTGGTGAGGGAGATGAAGGGGAAGGCATCTGCAATAAAGTCCAGTGGGTCCCATTCCAATAACTTTCACCCACTGGAACACATGGAGTATTCTCCCACTCGGTCTGGTTATTGTCCTAGGCGTCAAGATGAGTTTATGGCCGAGGCAAGACGGCCAGAACAAAAGTCCAACTACCAGAGTTTAAAATGTACTCAAAAAGCCTCCTCGCCATTTAAACATGGCAGAAAAGTTGACAATAAAGGCAAAGTACAGTTACAGAAAAAGTGCTCAGTCAAGATTCGGTTAGGAGGCCGAGGAAAGGAAAAGAACTCTCTGCTGGCTTCAAAAGCCCATATTCTTTCCTACATGAAAAAAAATCTCTAGCAAAAGAACCTCAGTCCCTGGCTGGACCAGTCCACAAAAGAAACCATCGGCTGTACTGCCTTTATCATCATGATATTGGTCATGATACAGAGGATTGTAGGCAGCTCGGGCAAGAGATTAGGCGTCTTATCGATTTGGGTCACCTGCAACGTTTTTATAATCTGAGGTCTAGGCTCCACAACAGGCTAGACTTTGGTAAACCTCTTCCAGATGAGAGTTGTAAACCTGGGCCTCATCAAGGTTTTCTAAGTGATGAGGATTCAGATCCTAATGAAAGAGGGTTACGGGTTCATGAGCATATAAGGCTGATATAACGGCAACAGTCCCTGATTCAATCGAATCGTGGTTTATCTGTTCTTGTGCTCATCCGGTATCTTCTGGCTCAGCCTTATGTTATCAAGGGATCAGTTTCTTATATTCAACTGGATATTCTTATTTGGCATTCAGCCAGGAAAAATTAAGTCACCTTATGGTGCATGAAGCAATAATTTATGCCTACTATCACCCACAACGAAAGTGGGGGCATATATATCTTTTACCCAGCAGGTCTGGGAGGTTGAACAGGTCTCAACATTATCTTTACCCCAGCAGGTCTGGGTGGTTGAGCAGGTCTCAACATTATCTTTACCCCAGCAGGTCTGGGAGGCTAAGCAGGTCTCAACATTATCTTTACCCCAGCAGGTCTGGAAGGTTGAGCAGGTCTCAACATTATCTTTACCCCAGCAGGTCTGAGAGGTTGAGCAGGTCTCAACATTATCTTTACCCCAGCAGGTCTGGGAGGTTGAGCAGGTCTCAACATTATCTTTACCGCAGCAGGTCTGAGAGGTTGAGCAGGTCTCAACATTATCTTTACCCCAGCAGGTCTGGGAGGTTGAGCAGGTCTCAACATTATCTTTACCCCAGCAGGTCTGGGAGATTGAGCAGGTCTCAACATTATCTTTACCCCAGCAGGTCTGGGAGGTTGAGTAGGTCTCAACATTATCTTCATCTCAGCAGGTCTGAGAGGTTGAGCAGGTCTCAACAGCGGGATAAGTTCCCTATATTTTCATCTCAGCAGGACTGAGAGGTTGAGTAGGTCTCAACAGCGGGATAAGTTCCCTATATCTTCACCTCAGCAGGTCTGAGAGGTTGAGCAGGTCTCAACAGCGGGATAAGTTTCCTATATCTTCACCTCAGCAGGTCTGAGAGGTTGAGCAGGTCTCAACAGCGGGATAAGTTTCCTATATTTTCACCTCAGCAGGACTGAGAGGTTGAGCAGGTCTCAACAGCGGGATAAGTTCCCTATATTTTCACCTCAGCAGAACTGAGGAATTCAGCAAGTCTTAACAATGAGACAAGTTTACCTATATTCTAACTTAGCAAAAAGGTTGATGAAAAGGGGATAAAGGTTTTTCCACCTCTCAATATTCATTAAGGCACAGCAGAGCTGAAGAGCCAAGTATAAAAGCTGAAGCTTAGTACTTCGGCGAAGAACCGGCGAACAAAAGATACTCTTTTGGCAAAGCTGAAGACAAATACTTGCAAACAATCAGCATAGAGCAAGTTGAAGATAAATATTTGTATAAAGCAAATAAAACTTCGCAGTGCTCAAGACAAATATTTGCATAAAGAGCAAGTAAGGCTTTGCAAAGCCGAGGACAAATATTTGCATTCACTATTAAGACGAAGCAAATAAAACTTCACATGCTGAAGACAAAGACAGTTAAAGAAGCTGAAAGAAGTCGAATAGCAAAAGTTGAGAAAATGGATTCTCAATTAGTACAAAATCTATTACAACTACAACTATCTACAGGAAAAATCCTATTCTACTTTGCAAATCTCCTCTTCTCTGAGAACGATTCCACTTTGTAACTAAGCACTTTGGTTTTCAACTACAACTTCAGTCTTAGGACTATGGAGGTCAGCAAGCTCAGAATGCTCCTTATCCAGATCTGAATAGACTCCTTGGCAGGCATCAATCGCACAAATCCCTCTTCTTCCAGTGAAGCAAGAAACAATTAGGATTACATTCTTCGCAGTCCATCTTCAAGATATGGTAGCAGTGAAATAAACTTCGGCAAAGTTGGTCAACCAAATTTCAAGCACTGCAATTCCAACAGATATAAACTTGGAAAATGATTTCAACCATCCTCCGGAGGGTGATTCTTTGAAACCTAACTTCTGCGGTAAAGTTTTGCTCTGCCATGTTACCATGGATCGGGATTCTTGTTTTGCAGAGAGGGCTGATTTATTTGACTTATCCATGATTGAAGTGCAATAAAATGAATCCTTTGCTGGAAAAGGATGTGTTGAAGGAGAACCCGTACCAAGAGATGGCAGGGATACTGAGGCGAAGCATATGGCAGTAACCGAAGAGGGTCCGCCAGTAAGGCATGACCTCCTTGAAGGACGGTTGTCCCCATCGGATTCAAATTTTTTGCGGAAGGATTGAATCTCACGGTTACCCTCCAGATCCTCTGGGTAAGAGGGAGTATACATGTTTTGGGACTGTTTACAGAAAAATGAAGGGTTAGATTGAAAGAAAGAGCATTGGAGAAGACAAAGACAAGCTTCAAAGACGGAAAAGATAAATAGAGAATGCAGAATGAATTGAAGAAATTGTCTCTATTTATAAGTGAAATAAAAGGAAAGGTTGCACCTTTTCGTCTGAAATTCAAAAAGGCAGAGGTTCACGCATTTCCCTCCCTCGGGGAATGGAATCGCCGAAAAAAGTAATGATAAGGCATCGGAATTAGCGCTTACTTTAAAAACGGGAATTAATGCGCAAGTAAAAGGATAAACGCACAATTAATGAAGGTCTGCCACGTCACAACAACAAGATTTGTCTGCCTTCGCAGTTCAGCTCAGCCACACAAAATCTGGGGGCAAATGATAAACCATAATTAAATCACTTGTTAGTCAACAGCAGTCAATGGTTCGACTCCAGTAGTTCAGCATTCAAAGTACTGCAGTTCAGCAGTTCAGCGTCCAAGCATGGCTGTTCAGCCTCAGCTGCACCTCAGCAGGGCATCATGACACCCTTATAACATCGAAGAATATGCCAAGGTTTGTACCTCGGCACCAACTTCAGTTTATGTTCAAATGCCGCACTTCGAACCATTTCAGCAGGATAAGGCAAAGTCATGCACTTCGGCAATACCTAGTCATGCACTTCGGCAGAGTTCAACTGTTTACCACAGTAAGACATGCATTTCGGCAAGGTTCAGCTGTGTACCACAGCTAACGAACCAAGTATGTTATTACTTCGTGGGACCCTCAAGTAGAGGTGCAATTCGAATATAGCAGTTACAGCTGGTTATTCTTCCTGAACACGCCAAGGTCACAACAGCCAGCCTACTAATTATATCAGCCAGGCCGGCCTATTAGTCACATCAGTCATATTACTGATCACATCAGCAGACCTACCGCGTCCTAGGCTTTCTGCCCAAAGCGAACGTCTTATCCATTATCTACTATTAGAAGCCAAAGGCGGAAAAAGGTCTATAAAGGCAAACCAACCGGGACAAAGAAGAGGATCCCAACCAGAATTCAAACATTCATACTCTAAAGCCCATCTATACACTCCGCACCTCGGCAAACACTGTGAGAAACTCCTAACTCACCCTTTAAATTATAAATCTCAGTGAGATATAGCCCAAACTGACTTGAGCGTCGGAGGGTTTTTCTCGGGGCTAACCCCCCGGGACCTCTGACCTGTGCTTACTTGTGCAGGGTATATTTGGCGCTATTCCAGCTATAAACTTTCAATCCCAGTTAACAATTCTTCACGTTAACAGACGGAGCTCTTTTGAGGTCGTCTAGACCCTTGGTGAAGATCCGGCTTCATCACTTAACACTCCTACAAGATGTGATACTTATTTGACTGATTTGTCAATTTTATGTCGGTTAAAAATCAAAATTTCGACATATATATTAGCCGTTAGTCGTTCATAAACTTGCATAAGGACAAGTGGATAAGTTGTTACTTCAGACAAGTTAAAGCTACTTGTCAATTATCCAATCGATTCGCCACTCCTTGCCTACTTCCTTATACCCCACTATACTTAAGACAGCGTAATGTCATGCTCAATAAGTAGTCTCACGAAAGCTAAATGACTCACTAAATTGGTTGCGCTTCTTATATTGTGAAATAGCAGTCGATCGACACAGCTTGACGCAATGTCTGAAAACGGCATATGTGTGTTTCTAACACATGAGTATGGTTGCGTACATCCGACTCTACGATACTCCGCCATAGGCAGAAGTCTCTAAGGTAATGAGATAACGTTGTTGTAGACTAATAAAAAAATTTGTTCCGTCAATGTTGGGCTTTCTGAAAACATGAATAAAGGTCTCCAATCTTGTAAATTTCAGTATGGACCGTTATAAACAAAATTGCTGGTCGATGTTCGTTAGAGTTAGTCATTTCAGAGCTGTATTATTGTGTTCCGATAAAAGTGAACAGAAAGACAGAGAATAGTTTCTTTCAATCTATGTTCGTATACGTAAGTATCTGTGTATGCATATACATGTGTGTGTTAATAGTAAAGAACGAATGCTTTACAGATAGGAACTTCTGTTTGGAAAAGGATATATATGTATATCAATTCTTTACTAGCAATTTCAATATAGAATTTAAGAGGTACGGATAAATTAGAAAGTCTTTAAGGTCATAAGTCATAGTATCTATGGGTCCGGAATCAATGATTCACTCATTGAATTTAATTGGGCTCATAATTTGTGGTAGTTTGCTTTGATAAGCTTTGGACTATGTAGGTTTGTTGACTGTGAGTTTTCGTGTGTTGATAATTTTGGCTATCTATCTTGTGCGGACTAATTTTGCAAAAATAGATTATCTGGGCCAATTTGATCAACTGGAAAACTCTGGGGTGAAAATCACAATAATCAAAACTCTATGGTGAAAAACTAGAATAATCAAAAAAAATTGGCAAAAATTTGGGATTACTGATTGGAGGGTTGGAAAAAAAATTCGAATCCTATTAGACCCAAAACACCAAATTTTGCACCAAATCACCTATTTGGTGCAAAAAATGATAAAAGTTACTCCAACTACAAACACCAGATCCAACATCAAAGAAAATATTCCTTAAAGATTCTTCTATCATTCTATTTTTAATTCATTATGACAAATAATTTAACACAAATTTAACATTCATATAAACTTAACGTGAATATTCATTAATTCATTATTCATTAATTTAACCGAAGTGGATTATTTCGTGTTCCTATAAATTTGAAAATTCTTATAACGAAATTAACAAAATCAAAAATCTTATAACAAAAATTAACGCAAATTAAAATTTTCTTAAGGTAATTAAAATGGTGATGTGGCGGATGAATAGTGATTTGGTGCAATGAATAGTGTTGCACCAAATAGATGCTAACACTATTCATTTTCACCTATTAGGTGTTCAATTTGGTGCTTGGTTGGAGGGGTTTTTTTGCACCAAATAGATATTTTGGTACAACCATTAAAGATGCCTTACCTCCATCTTCGGCCGCCGCCCCCCCTTCAGTTTTCCTACTGCAACCCTCCCAAATTCCCTTGGTGTATGGGTTTCATCGCCCTCTTCCTAACTGCCACCGCTGCTAGTATCCTTTGGGAAGCTGCTGCTGATAATGGCCTTCGGGATGTCCACAGCGGTGGCTCCCTTCCTTTGTGCTGGCCGTCTTTTTGGGATTTTATGGTTATCCTCTCACCATTCAGGATAACCTAAAATTGGAAAGCATGTTTCTCTGGTATGCTTTCTCATTCTGTAGTGTGTACTGATCAATTTTGATTTGTTCTCCTTGTCCCACCCCCGCGGTGATGAATTTGAGCGGAGGTGTCCCTTCTCGACAGACTATGTCCAATTGATTTTGCCTCAGTTTCCTAACATAGTTCTTTGTGTCTTTTTTTCTGTCGGGTTGTAGGTCTCAGTTGGGTTTGTTTGTGGCCGTGTTTTTCGCTTAGTTGTTGGCGGGCTGTGGTTGTGTTGGATTTGTTGGTTGTTTCGTATATGTTTTACAGCTGTTTGGTGTTGTTAGTTTTTGTCATTTGGCTGAGTAAGGTAACAAAGACGTTGATGAGATTGTTTATGAATTCCAAAATTATCACTATTCTGATAACATGCTAAGTTTGTAAAGAATATTATCAATGAAGACGTTGATGAGATTGTTTATGAATTCCAAAATTATCACTATTCTGATAACATGTTAAGTTTGTAAAGAATATTACTCATTGATACTTTTTGCTGTGTACATCCATTTACCCCTCTAATATAGTACAATTCAAAAGCTAAATATGGTAACTAGTAAATGCAAAATATTTTCTATCTACGATCTGATTCTGTATAGAATTAATCACATATTCTATCAATTTGAATAATAAATTAAACTATAAAAGAGATTTTCCCCCAATATATTACACAGTACATTGGTGTACTCAATTTTAGGTTCAGTTTATGAGTTTTCCAGTGTCTTGGTCATATGAAGTTTCTTATTGCTGTGTATTCAAGAATACTACCTGAAACAAATTATGCTATCCTTATTTACTACAAAAGATGAAATCATGACAATAATCTCTAAATTATAAAGGAACCTAAGTCTCCATATCAGAAAAGTATGGGGTTGTTGCACTCTCCATCATTCTAATTGTTATATCCGTATAAAAAAATTTAAAATTATTTAAATTAACCAAATTCTATCCTAAATTATCCCTAAATTTTCTCCCCATAATTCCACACTTCACTCCCCCAAACTTCTCACCCTCATAACTATCTCTCATCTCCCTACAATCTCTCACAATTGACTAACCCTAATCCCCTCCCCCTCTCTCTCTTTCTCCCTTTTCAAACGGCAGTTTTCTCCCCTTCCTCCCCATCAAGATTTCGGCTATAAGGGACAAAGGAAAAGAAGAATCTTTGATCCAAGGTTCGAGAAGAGGGAATCACAGCGCTAACAACATCACCACACTCTTGTATATCTATGTATATCTATCAATTCTCGCTAGGATCGAGGTAGGTGCATACTATTTATTCCCTCAAAATGGTATGAAGATTTGCATAGGCAAAATGGTATTTTATGTGTTGTTGCTTTTAATTCTTGATTCGATTATGATCTTATTCATGTGTTCCCACGTGTTTATTCTCTGTGCTTTAATTTTGATTTCATTGTGACCTTGTTGATGTGTATATCGGGGTATGGACATATGGGAGGGTGAGAATGGTTGAATGGTGTGGCTGAACGGACTGCAGGATTGCAGAATGAAATTTCTGAAATACAGTGACATCGATCGATCGATGTCAGCAGGTGAGGGATCGATGTACCTCAGATAGACATCGATCGATCGACGTCAACTGAGTGAGGGATCGATGTGTCTCAGTTGAACGTCGATCGATCGACGTCAGGGGATGACATCCAACTGTTTTATTTTCCTTTTCTTGCATCCATGGCACGTGCATTTGCATGAGGTATACTGCGTCTATAGGGCGTGGGTACCGGGATGACATACCGTGTCTATAGGGCATGGGTGCCATGCGACATACAGCGTTTATAGGGCGTGGGTGTCCAAACGGTAAGTGGTGGCTAGTGACCACGACGCCGGGGTTCTATTGAGGTATACTGCGTCTATAGGGCGTGGGTACCGGGATGGCATACTGTGTCTATAGGACATGGGTGCCATGCGACATACAGCGTCTACAAGGCGTGGGTTTCCAAACAGCAAGTGGTGGCTAGAGACCATGACGCTGGATTTAGGACCCGGGGGCATGCATTGCATATAGGTCCAGGAGAATGTTGCTTGACATATTGTTAGCTGCGTGTGACACATTATTTGAGCACGCATCACGTACTTGCGCATTTTATGTGGAGTGTTTTTACTTTTCCGTATAAGCCATGCTATCTTGTCTTATGTGATTATGTGTCAATATCTTTTTGGGTATGCAAACTTTGTATAGTTTTGAGATTTGAGAGGCACCTACTGGGTGATTACCATCACTCACCCCTTACTATTCCAGGTGAAGCCGAGACGGAGTATGACTATGTCTTTGTTGAGGATAGGTCTGATACCGTGGAATGGACTGAGTGACTTGTAGCTACGTTGCAGCGAGCGTGGAGATGGACTGATTTTGTTATTCTGAGGGTTGATATAGACATTTTATTTTTCAGTATCACTTTGAAAATATTTTCAGACTTTTAAACTTAGACATTTGACCTTGTTTTATAAGGCCTGGTCAGCCTAGTAATAATGTCGTCATTTTCTTGAAGTTCGTTAGATTCAAATTTAGTGTCATGATTTCTCATTTCTGCAGAAAGAAAAAAAAATCTCTATGTTAGCACTGACGTGTAACAGGTGGATGTGACGCTTTGTATTCTCCTTAGTGAGATACAGCGGGTGCACCGTTACCGAGGATGCAGCTCGGGAGAGGGGTGCTACACTGATGAACCCTGAGACGATTTCTGCGGATGAGAAGAGAGAGAAAACAATTCAAAGAAAGCAACCCTTAGATCAGAAATGAAGGGCTGTGGCTAAAATTCAAGCTTTTGCTCACCTTTCTTCGAGCATCTGCAACTATGAGGCAGGTGGGATTTGAATGTTTTTGGCATATATCATGTAGAAAGGGGATGCAATTATTGAGTTGGTTTTGGTGAAAGGGAAAAAATGGAGGGCAAATAACTAATAGAAATGGAGTTTGATATGTGCTCCACAAAAGGAGCCTTCTACACTCTAATGGAGTTGTACAACCTTCTCTAATGGAGCTTAGGGGGACAAGTTTGAAGCGGAAGACTCAAACAATATCAACTATATGGAAAAATTCGAAAAATGTTGTAGTTTTAATAAGAATTTCTACAAATATAGTATGTTTTAGAAAAATTCAAAAAACAGGTAAAACGTCATTTTGAATGGCGTCTAAGATGTTTTAAGGCACCATTCATTTAGACGTCTTAGAGCAAAACTATTTTTGGTCTAAGAAGTCATTCTAAAGAGCGCGTTAGGTGTCTCACGCGCGCAATAATCATGTGCTATATAGTAACGCATGAAAAAATATCTTGAATGTCTGTTATAATTTTCACTATGTAAATATCAGCTTTAATATTAAAAAACTGATAATCGGCGATGAGAAAGACATAGTAAAAAAATAGAAATCTTTATAATAATCTAAAACAACAAAACCACTTTTAGAATCGATTACATATAGTATACACAAATTACAAAAATAATTACAACTGCAGGAGGCATAGCAAGTAGTTAGGCATGACATAGTGGGGAAAATCTCTCCCACATCCAGTACTATAGGAGGTGCATCGGTCCTGAGATCTTGTGCACATCACAACACATAGCGACATCGTATACGCTGCTATACAGGCACGCAAGTACTATATTGCCCCAACAATAAGTTGCAGCCAACTCAAAGTCCCTGAGGACATATAAATATACCAGCTACATCCGACTAGTAACAAAATCATATAATAATTCAGTTACGTTGGACTGTAACACATGTACAAACACCACTAGAGCGAGGAGAGATGAATAGTGGTTAGCAAAAAATTACACTATTTTCTTTCCCTTTGACCATCAAATCTGGTTCTAAAAGTTTTAAGAATCAATACCCATTTTAAAAAAAATTACTATACTAAGTACACAACTCCAAAAATTATGAAACTTCACATAAATAAATTTCAAAGAGTTAAATTCACTCTGTCCAAAAATAGGAAAAAATTAAAAATGTTTGGCCCTTCAAACAAGTGTAAAACTTCAGATGGTCAGTTTGAACTATTTTGGACAGAAAGGTAGCAAACTTTGAAAGACTATATCTTTTTATATACTCAGTCAAAAAGATTGATTCTTGAGTCAAAATAAAGCTTAAGATATCTATTTTATGTCATCGAAAAGCCTTCACTACGAACTACTCACCCATTTTCATATAACCTAGTTGGTGGAGGTATTCCTTCCATAACCACTCTCCATATGTCATAACCACATCCACATAAATATGCATTCATCCTATATTTTCATAAGGAATAGTTTTGAGTATTAAACAATGAAATCTTGGTGTTTGGTGCCGTGAATATAATGGATGATTTAAGAGTTGAGCTATATGACGTAGAGGTTCTCATTGCCATATTTTCCAATGATCTTTAATCTTGCTACTTGCAAAGATTGGTCAAGCAATCAAGGTTATGTTCTGATGCCAAGTTAGGTCCGTAACAATCATTCTAGAGAGAGGAAAAGGGAGACTAGAGTGTTGGACAATTTGTAGAATTTTCTCGGTTTAGCTCACTCCAACTCAAATAATCACCATAATAAGAAAGAAGTAGAAGAGAGATAATGAGCTTCTGACACACAATTTTGAGTGGTTCGAATCTATTTGATTCTACTTCACTACCTTTTTGCTTTCAAAGTGGATTTTCAACATCAACTTTTTTATTACCTTTGATAAGGAACAAGAACAATAACATCAAAACTTACACTAAAACTTAATGCAAGTAACAACTAAAACAACATCAACTTATTGCACAAGCACACTTAGTGTAGCAACAACAGCAGCAGCTTGTTACACAAATACGTTGTGCAACTTCAACAACAACAGCAGTTACAAGCAAGAACTACTCATTGCTTCTTCACAACTTCAACCAAGTTCTTTCAAAGAACTTTTACCAAATGGGTTTTGGGAAAGAAGTGAAATTGCACTTTCTAATAAGTCTAAATCACAAGCAAGAGATCAAATATATATAGTTTCTCTTGTGTTAGACGTCTACTCTCACAATTACAGCAATGAAAACAAGCAACAAGAGCTTAGTAAGGTTTAAGCAATTTTGCACATTTGAGAGCATTTTAACAACAATGGCGGATGCAGCTTGAAGAGGATAAAAGTGTATAAATGCCTCATTTGAACTTCTTTAATATATAGAGGGTGTGAGCCACGTTTTTGCAGCCTCTATAAAGTCTTCAACTCAATTGAGTGTCTTGAAGATGTCCAAATAGTCTTTAGCCACCCTATAGTTGGATTTGATGCTCCATATCCACCCTAGAATATCTTAAACATGTTTACAATAGTCAAGAAAGCATTATACATGTTGGGAGAAAGTCCACAAGAGATTTAAATAAGATTAGAGAGAAAACACTTTAAATCTTCCATGGATTTGTTTGCAGCGGCTACAAAATTTTGAATTCAGGATGACATTGATCGATCTATATGAGGGTATGATGTTGGACAGTATGGTTTCAATTTGAATTCAGGATGACATCGATCGATCTATGTGAGGGTACGATGTACATCGATCGATCTATGTGAGGGTATGATGTTGGACAGTATGGTTTCAATTTCAATCAAGATGGCATCGATCGATCTATGTGAATGTACATCGATCGATCTATGTGTGGGTATGATGTTGGACAGTGTGGTTTCAATTTGAATCAGGATGACATTGATTAATCTATGTGAGGATATAATGTACATTGATCGATTTATGTGAGCGTATGATGTATATCAATCGATCTATATAAGAGTATGATGTTGGAAAGTGTGTTTTCAATTTGAATCAGTATGATATCGATCGATTTTTGTGATATTATGATGTATATAGATCGGTCTATGTGAGGGTATGATGTCACTTCGATCGATCTATTTGAAGGTATGATGCATACATTGATATTTGTTAGAGATCTATGTCAGAGTATGATGCATACGTTGATCTCTGCTAGAGATCTATGCCAGGGTATGTTGTTACTTCCTTACTTTTCGAGCCTTTGTTATTTTCCAAGCATAAAATGAGTTTTCAATCCTTTTTCAAACATTTTTTTTAAACTTCATCAAAACATTCGTATTCCAACATTTGAGAATCCATTCCTCATCTAGATAAACATAACCCATCAACAATTTTATAGTATTATTTAAGTAATTAGCAAACAGTGTAATAATTGTTTCTTGTGTTATCAGGTACAGTAAAGATTTGTAAGAGAGTAAGCATAAGAGGAATAAATGTTCCTAAATTGAGAACCTAACTTTAAATTTGAAATTGTTAACTGCTAAACAAAAAGTATGTCTTAACTGACCTTTTTTTATTTATCTATAATTTTGGTTTTGTTGGAACATATGTATATGGCACAGGAAAACCAAACAAGAAAGACAATGAAAGCCGAGACGAGTAGTTTCGGGATAACTCTGTCCTTAAAGCAATTTAGCCTCTACCGATGAGCAAGGTAGACTGCAATGGCTAATGCTTCCCAAGATATAACGGCTTACTCTCTTTAGTTTGCTCTACTAGAGAGAGTTTGAACTTGATGGTAGAAGAAGTAGATAGTAGAGAAAATGAGAGAAGAAAGTGCTGCAGAAAATTTCACAAGTTTTCAAGAGTTTTTCATGTATATGTTGAAGATAGCAAAGCCCAATATTTATAAGCTTTTGGTTTTCAAAACACAGGTTTAAAAGACCATTTTCTGCAGTTTATTTCTCCCTAGGATCGGCCATGGACGTTCAATATGAAAAGAGATGTCATTTGGAGGAGAAGATGCATCTTTTGTGAACAGTCGGGTCACATTAGGCGTCTAATGTCACTTCGAACGACTGTACAAAATGACATCGAACGACTGTACAAAATGACATAGGAGCTTCATGTGACATCGAACGACTGTACAAAATGACATTAGGCGCTTCATGTGACATTGAACGACTGTACAAAAACACATTAGGCGCTTCACATTAGGCGCTCGAAATGTTCTGGAAGTGTTCCCGAACACTTCGAATGTCTACATGAGGCGCTTCAAGTGTTCTGGAAGTGTTCCAGAATACTTCGAACGCCTACATTAGGCGCTTAAAGTGTTTGGAACACCCCCCATTTCCTTCCATTGTTCATAAAACACTCCAAACTTCATCCAATCTCCTATCAATAGGTTACATAACATTATACAAGGTTGGATCACAAGATTTAAAGTACTTTTAAGTACTTTTTCCAACAATCCCCCACATGATCCAATCTTGTATAGTCACAAACGAACGACCATAAGCCAACCTTTCTACTATCAACCAAAGATAATCATACATAACAGATACGATGACTTGTGGTCTTGAATCGCCGGTAGTACAACTTGAGTTATATAAACGGAAGTAAGATGAACTTTATCTTGAATCTTACTCCACTATTGTTTATATGAACAACAAGAAGACATATCATTATCTACTTCTTCAAGTTCGCGGTTTTGGTGCGATATCGGCCATGCACCTATCTCGGGATTCATAAGCTCTCTAGAGAGTTTTCCAAGCTCTCACAGGAAGCGGCACCACTTCCAAGCTTATATAGGTGAAATTCATCAAGTGTGCACTGTTCACACCACCATACAACATGGCTATGAATTTTCATTAAGAGATTCTCGAAATCTCACCCTCTAATTTTTACAGTGATCACTATCGACAACAACACCTTAGGGAGGAACACTTCGATAGTGCAACATAGAACTCTTTCATGACTTGTTTTTACCACATTGAACCCAGTTTGTAGGATCTCTACTAATAGTGGGTTGGGTTCCCGTCATGAAGAATTCTCTACAGATGGAATAAGTCTCATCCCCCTCGATGTTTCATAGACTAACTTCTTATTTAGTCCTTTAATTAAGGGGTCAGCAAGGTTAAACTTGGTTCTTACAAACTCCAAGTTTACCACCCCTGAACTTATCAACTCACGCACAATATTGTGCCTTAAACGGATATGCCGGCTCTTCCCATTATAAATCTTGTTCTTTGCACGTGCGATCGCAGCCTGAGAATCACAATGAATAGATACAGAAGGCATAGGTTTAGACCACAAAGGAATATCAACAAGTAAATTCCTTAACCACTCAGCCTCTGTACTAGCAAGTTCTAACACAATAAATTCAGACTCCATTGTAGATTTAGCACTACAAGTTTGTTTACATGATTTCTAACAAATAGCTCCACCACCCAATGTGAAAACATATCCACTAGTGGAGTTTATTTCATCATTATCGGTCACCCAATTAGCATCACAATAGCCTTCTAAAACAGCAGGTGACCCTGTAAACATGAGTCCTAAATTCATTGTTCCTCTAAGATACTTTAATAAACGTCTTAATGCACACCAATGACTCTCATTTGGGTTATGAGTGTATCGTGCAAGCCTATTCACAGAATATGCAATGTCAGGCCTAGTGCAATTCATCAAATACATTACACTACCAATTATCCTAGCATATTCATATTGTGACACACTATCAAATTTGTTTTTGGTCAAAGTAACATGCGAGTCATAAGGCATACTTACTGGCTTTACATCGTAGTGGTTAAACTTTCTCAACATTTTTTCCACATAATGTTCTTGAGAAAGTAAATAACCCCCACATTTCTCTATTAACTTAAGACCAAGAATTAAGTCCGCCTTCCCCATGTCTTTCATATCAAACAAAGTAGATAACAATGATTTTGTATCATTAACAACATTTATGTTGGTTCCAAATATCAACATATCATCAACATAAAGGCAAATAATGACACCATCACAATCATTAAACTTACTATACACACAACGGTCACTTTCATTTACTATATAACCATTAGACACTAATGCGTTATCAAACTTCTCGTGCCATTGTTTAGGCGCTTGCTTAAGACCATACAAAGACTTCTTAAGCCTACATACTTTGTGTTCTTGACCTTTAACTATCATACCCTCCGGTTGCTTCATATAGATTTCTTCTTCTAAGTCTCCATTTAAGAAAGATGTTTTCACATCCATTTGGTGAATAACACTCTTGTGAATAGAGGCAAGTGCTACTAAGACTCTAATCGTAGTGATCCTAGCAACCGGTGAGTAAGTGTCAAAGAAGTCTATACCTTCTTGTTGTGTGAACCCTTTTGCGACAAGCCTAGCCTTAAACTTATCAATTGTTCCATCTGTCTTTAGTTTCTTCCTAAAGACCCACTTACAACTGATAGGTTTACACCCTCTAGGCAACTCTACTAACTCCCAAGTATTGTTTCTTAAAATAGACTCAAGTTCATTATCTATGGCTTCCTTCCAAAACTTAGAATCAATCGACTTAATTGCTTCTCCGTAAGTTTTGAGATCATCTTCCAAAATGAAGGCTGTTATGAAGTCACTTCCGAATGACTTCTCTGTTCTCTGTCTCTTACTCCTCCTAGGTTCATCAATTTCTCCCTCAACTACGGATTTACTTGACTCACCTGTCTCAAATTTAGACACACCAACGGATTGTTTGTTCATAGGAAATATATGCTCAAAAAATTCAGCATCTTTAGATTCTAATATAGCACCATTATCTATAGTCATAAATCTATAGGCTGCACTATTCTGAGCATACCCGATGAACACACAATCTCTTGTCTTAGACCCGATCTTACTTTTCTTAAAATCAGGAATCCCCACTTTGGCTAGACACCCCCACACTTTCAAGTAACTTAAGTTGGGAGCATAGCCTTTCCCCAATTCATAAGGAGTTTTATCTAACTTCTTATGAGGTAACCTGTTCAAAATATGACAAGCAGTCAAGATTGCCTCCCCCCACAAATTGTCCGGCAATCCTGAACTAACCAACATGGCATTCATCATATTTTTCAACGTTCTATTCTTCCTTTCAGCGACTCCATTAGACTGAGGTGTGTATAGGGGAGTAACTTCATGAATAATGCCATTCTCTTCACAAAACTTTTGTAAAGTGTCTGCGCTATATTCGCCACCTCTGTCTGTTCTAAGCCTTTTGATTTTTAAGTCTAGTTGATTCTCAACCTCGTTCTTATAACTTATGAACTTAGACTCGGCCTCATCCTTATGACTTAACAAAATACACTTTTGTGTATCTAGAGTAATCGTCGATAAAAGTAACATAATACCTTTTACCACCTTTACTGATGTGATTCTTGAAATCACCTAAGTCACTATGGATTAGACCAAGTTTTTGTGAGACTCTATCAACTTTCTTAAAAGGTTTCTTATGATGTTTAGCCTCAACACAATGTTCACATTTATCAAAATTCTCACCATCATATGAAATCATATTCATGTTTTTGAGTTTCTTAATGATTCCTA
Organism: Eustoma russellianum; assembly: GCA_036186865.1. Classification (NCBI taxonomy): domain Eukaryota; kingdom Viridiplantae; phylum Streptophyta; class Magnoliopsida; order Gentianales; family Gentianaceae; genus Eustoma; species Eustoma russellianum. The sequence continues at coordinate 37,979,844 of AP025043.1, forward strand.
TGTTTGCATGTCCTAATCTAGCATGCCACATATCAAGAGACTCGGCAAAGTAAACAGAACTGGATGCTTCTTTATTATTAGACAAACAGATAGCGTCAAGAACAAGCAGCCCCCCATGACAAAATCCCTTACCAACAAATTCCCCATTTCTAGATAAGACAGGTTTATCAGACTCAAGAACAAGTTTAATGTTAGCCTTGTTCAGCAGCACTCCGGAGATCAAGTTCCTACGCATGGCAGGAACGTGCAACACATTGCTTAACTCCAGTTTCTTCCCAGAGGTCAACTTGAGAAGCACCCTACCCTTTCCAAGAACTTGGGTACCATGTGCATCTCCCAAGAAGACTTGTTCACCGTTTTCTATTTCTTGATAATAAAAAAATAGGTCCTTACTGGTAGCAATATGTCTGGTAGCCCCTGTGTCTACCACCCATTCCGTTGCACTACTGACAAAGTTTACCTCCGTTAGGACGACTGCTGCAATGACATCATCTGCTGCGCCTGAATCCTTCACAAGGTTTGCATGGTTGCTGATTTGTCCTTTCCTCTTGTAGAACTTGCCATCAAATGGCTCCAACTTTGTCATATCCGAAAGAGCTTGTTTGGTTGCCATAGTAAATTGCTTTAAGATTGTTGGAACATATGTATATGGCACAGGAAAACCAAACAAGAAAGACAATGAAAGCCGAGACGAGTTTCGGGATAACTCTGTCCTTAAAGCAATTTAGCCTCTACCAATGAGCAAGGTAGACTGCAATGGCTAATGCTTCCCAAGATATAACGGCTTACTCTCTTTAGTTTGCTCTACTAGAGAGAGTTTGAACTTGATGGTAGAAGAAGTAGATAGTAGAGAGAATGAGAGAAGAAAGTGCTGCAGAAAATTTCACAAGTTTTCAAGAGTTTTTCATGTATATGTTGAAGATAGCAAAGCCCAATATTTATAAGCTTTTGGTTTTCAAAACACAGGTTTAAAAGACCATTTTCTGCAGTTTATTTCTCCCTAGGATCGGCCATGGACGTTCAATATGAAAAGAGATGTCATTTGGAGGAGAAGATGCATCTTTTGTGAACAGTCGGGTCACATTAGGCGCCTAATGTCACTTCGAACGACTGTACAAAATGACATCGAACGATTGTACAAAATGACACAGGAGCTTCATGTGACATCGAACGACTGTACAAAATGACATTAGGCGCTTCATGTGACATTGAACGACTGTACAAAATCACATTAGGCGCTTCATGTGACATTGAACGCCTATAGGCGTTCGAAGTGTTCTGGAAGTGTTCCCGAACACTTCGAACGCCTACATGAGGCGCTTCAAGTGTTCTGGAAGTGTTCTAGAACACTTCGAACGCCTACATTAGGCGCTTAAAGTGTTTGGAACACCTCCATTTCCTTCCATTGTTCATAAAACACTCCAAACTTCATCTAATCTCCTATCAATAGGTTACATAACATTATACAAGGTTGGATCACAAGATTTAAAGTACTTTTAAGTACTTTTTCCAACAGGTTTAACTGTCAAGTCCTTTAGACTTTGATATCCATCGATAAACGAACACTGTCAACGTTGCACATGTGACCTTTAGTAGAGCCCATATACAAAAAAAAAAAGGATGTGCTTCAATGATCAAAAACCAACGACATATCTTACAACGTGTTAGAGCTTTACTCTTGTAGTACTCGCATTCCAAAAGCAGAAACTTTCCAATTAGACATCCTTTATTCTTGGAGAGTTTGAGCTAACACATATCGAACCATCACTATTGAAACGAAAAAGGATCTTTCTTTTATATATCAGATGAGTGACTACTAAACTATGCCTCTGGAGCCTATTTATGTATATTCTATTAATTAGTGATTCATGCTAGAATGGTTACCAGTATTTCTTGAGCATAATCACTCTACTAGGCCTGTATCGTGTTCCATTTAATTATCCTTGATTCATATCATAAAATTACTAACTAAAAAATTGACTATTTTTACTAAGTTTTAAAAGTTACAAAATCAACTTTTCATGAGCATTACGTTAGTACAATGATGGACTCCTAATAACTCAAATCTAGAGCCGGTGGCTTCTTCTCTGTCAGCCTTCTTGTAGGGGACGCCGGACGGCAGACTGTAAAGCTCTAATCAGTTCTTTCATACTCATGTTGAATTCTTCCCCATCCGCAAAAAACAGTTGCAATATTTTCAAAAGTTTCACAAACAAAAGCACCAAACTTGCATTCTCAGCTCAACCCATGAATTCCATTTGATGGGCCCTAAACTGCAACAAAAAAAAAAAAAAAAAAAACCAAGCCGGTTAAAAATCAAAAAACAAGAAATAGTGATAGAAGTTAAGGATGGCAAAGGCTCATCAGAACCCGATGCAGCGCATCCATCAGTTGAGGGAAGGTTAAAGCCTGAGCCTTGTTAGAAAACTGAGATGGATAGCAAACAAACAACACAAAACGATTGTCGAGACGTGATCAAGATCACTGTCCTTAAAAGCAATTTCGCCTCCACCGGTGAGCAAGGTGAACTACAAGCGAATGCTTCCCAGGATTTAACGGCTTCCTTTGTTCCTTTGCTCTAGGAGAAAGGGAATGAACTTGCAAGTAGAAAAGTATAAAGTAGAGGAGAGGAAGAAGAAAACTGCTGAGAAATTTTCTGCACTAGAAGATTGCAATAGAATTTTTCTATATCTTGTAAAGTAGACAAGCCTTGTATATATAGGCTTTAGGATGGAAGAAATCAATGTTTAAACCATGTCTCAGCAGTTTTCAGATCTTCCAAGTTCGTTGAACAACGTTCACAATTGAAGGGAGATGATTCTTGGATCAAAAGATGCAACTCAGCATGAAAGGTTCTGTCCGTTGGCACATCGATCGATCGATCGATGTGATCGATCGAAGTCGGATAGAATCATTCTCCCCTCGATGCTTGTTGGACTAACTTCTTGTTCAGTCCTTTAGTTAAGGGGTCTGCCAGATTCAACTCGGTTCTTATATACTCCAAGTTAATCACCCCTGAACTAATTAAATCCCACACAATATTGTGTCTCAATCTGATATGCCGGCTCTTTCTGTTGTAGATCTTATTCTTCGTTCGAGCGATCGCCATCTGAGAATCACATCGTATGGAAACAGAAGGCATAGGGTTATACCACAAAGGAATATCAACCAACAAATTCCTTAACCATTCAGCTTCTGTTGCAGCAAGTTCTAAAGCAATGAATTCCGATTCCATAGTTGATTTTGCTATACACATTTGTTTAGAAGATTTCCAAGATACGGCTCCACCACCTAAAGTGAATACATAACCATTTGTCGAATTAATCTCATCATTATCCGACACCCAATTAGCATCACATAAACCTTCTAAAACAGCCGGAAAACCACTAAACACAAGACAAAGATCCATTGTTCCTTTGATATATCTCATTAATCTTTCTAAAGCCATCCAATGCTCACTACTTGGATTATGAGTATATCTCGCTAGCCTATTTACGACATAAGCTATGTCGGTCTTGTGCAATTCATTAAATACATTACACTTCCAATTATTCTAGCATATTCAACTTGTGAAATACTATTGTCCCTATTTTTCTTCAAGTGTACAGCAGGATCATATGGAGTGCTTACTGGTTTAACATCAAAGAAGTTAAATCTTTTTAACATTTTCTCAACATAATGCGATTGAGACAATGCATAACCCCCACAATTCTCGACTAACTTCAAACCAAGTATCAAATCAGCCTTACCCATATCTTTCATATCAAAGACGGAAGATAAGAACGATTTAGTACTATTCACAACATCCATATTGTTTCCAAAGACCAACATATCGTCAACATATAAGCAAACGATGACACAACCAGAATTTTCAACTTTACTATAAACACAACGATCACTTTCATTCACAATATAACCGTTAGAAATCATAGCATTATCAAATTTTTCATGCCACTATTTTAGCGCTTGTTTAAGGCCGTACAAGGACTTCTTAAGTCTGCATACCTTTTGTTCTTGTCCTTGAACAATCATGCCTTCTGGTTGATACATATATATCTCTTCATCTAGATCACCGTTTGAGAAAGCCGTCTTAGCATCCATTTGATGTATCACTAACTTGTTAATGGAAGCTAAAGCCACTAACACTCTAATAGACGTTATTCTCGCTACTGGTGAATACGTGTCGAAATAGTCTATACCCTCTTGTTGGGTAAATCCCTTGGCAACTAGCCTTGCCTTAAACTTATCTATAGATCCATCAGCCTTTAGTTTCTTTCTAAACACCCATTTACAACTAATAGACTTACATCCTCTAGGCAACTCTACTAGTTCCCAAGTATTGTTATTAAGTATCGACTCAAGTTCACTATTTATAACTTCTTTCCAAAACTTAACGTCTATGGAACTCATAGCCTCTTTGTAAGTCTTAGGCTCTTCTTCCAAAATAAAAGCAGTAATAAAATCGTCTCCAAACAATTTTTCAACCCTTTTTCTCTTACTTCTTCTAGGTGAAGAAGCAGCTTGATCACTAAGTTTATTACTAGACTCACCAAGTTCTAAACTAGTGTTGGCCACCTTATCTTGCTTCATTGGAAACTCAAGTTCAAAAAATTCAGCATCCTTAGATTCTATAATCACACCATTGTCTAAGGTCATAAACTTATACGCAGCACTATTCAAGGCATATCCCACAAACACACAGTCACTAGTTTTGGAACCAATTTTATTTCTTTTGAACTCATGAATTCCAACTTTAGCTAAGCACCCTCACACTTTCAAATAATTCAAGTTGGGCGCATAACCTTTCCAAAGTTCATATGGAGTCAAACTAGTTTTCTTATGTGGAATTCTATTGAGAATTTGACATGCTGAAAGTATAGTCTCACCCCACATATTACTTGACAATCCAGAACTTAAGAGCATTATATTCATCATATCCTTAAGTGTCATATTCTTCCTTTCAGCAATGCCATTGGATTGAGGAGTATACGGAGGTGTAAACTCATGTATAATGCCATTATCTTCGCAAAAATTTTGTAAAGACAAGGTACTATACTCACCTCCTCTATCCGACCTTACCTTTTTGATTCTTTTGTCTAGTTGGTTCTCAACTTCATTCTTGTATTTGATAAACATATTTTCCGCTTCATCCTTGTTACTAAGCAAGTAAACTTTAGTAAATCTAGAAAAATCATCCATAAAGGTAATATAATAATGTTTACCATCTTTACTCATAATGTTCTTAAAATCTCCTAGATCACTGCGAATCAGTTCTAACTTCTCTGTTGCTCTATTTAATGACTTGAAGGGTTTCTTGTGATGTTTCCCTTCAATACAATAATGGCACTTAGTTAGATTGCTCTCATTATTTATTTCAATTAGATTGATATTCTTTAGCCTTCTAATTGCATCGGCATTAACGTGACCTAGTCTAGCATGCCACAAATCAAAAGAGTCAACAATATACACGGGAACTAGATGCATTCTTATTATTCAAACAAATGGCATCAAGAACAAATAGACCCCCGGAACAAAATCCTTTCCCAATAAACTCCCCACTCCTAGACAGCACAAGTTTATCAGAATCAAAAACAAACTTAATATTAGCCTTGTTCAGAAGTGCTCCAGAAATCAGGTTCCTCCGAATGGTAGAAACATGTAGCACATTGCTCAACTCTAGCTTTTTCCCAGAGGTTAACTTGAGGAGCACTTTCCCCTTCCTGATAACTCGGGTCGCTCGTGCATCTCCTAGAAAGACTTGGTCTCCACTGTCTATGTCTTGATAGTCAAGAAATAGATCTCTGTTGGTCGCAATATGTCTGGTGGCTCCAGTGTCCACCACCCATTCTGTCGCACCTCCGACAAGGTTTACCTCATTGACGACGACTGCAGTGATTGTCTCATCTTGAACGTCTGAGCTTCCTTCAACAAGGTTGGCTTGTCCGCTCGGCTGACCTTTTCGCTTGTTGCAGAAAAATGCATTGTGTCCCTGCTTCCCACACACCCAACAAGCACCTTTTGATTGTGACTTAAAGCGTCCCTGCACTTGTGGTTTACCTTTGGTCTTGTTGGACTGGAATCTTGGCTTCTTGGCTGCATGCTCGACGACGTTGGCCTTGACACCACATTCGTCACCACTTGCGTCTTCAAGCCTGTTGTTTTCCTCTATCCGGATGTGTTTGATTACACTATCCATAGAGAGTTTGGTATCATCATGCTTGCATCTCTTCTTATATTTATTCCAAGAAGAAGGAAGCTTCTCGATCAACGCGGCGGCTTGGAAAGTTTCGTCAATCTTGATTCCTTCCTATTCTATATTATCCACCAGTTGTTGAAACTAATGAATTTGATCATTGATGGATATGTGGTCAACCATTTGAAATTTGAGAAATTCGCTGACCAGATATTTTCTTTTTCCTGTATCCTCAGAACCATACTACTTCTGAAGAGCTTTCCAAATTTCTTTCGCTGATTGAAATTTGACATAAATATCAAACAGTGAATTCGAGAGGAAGTGAAGAATATGTCCTCTGCATGTGATATTATCTGTGTCATACTTAAGAGCTTCTCCATCATCAGTAGGTCTTTCCTTTGTCAATACGTAGGAGACAGACAACATCTCAAGGAAGAAGAGAACTTTTGCAGACCATCTCTTAAAGAACTTTCCATCAAAAGGCTCTAGTCTTGACATATCAGGAATAGCAGGTTGTTTGGTTGCCATTGCAGTAAATTGCTTTTAAGATTGTTAGAAAACTGAGATGGATAGCAAACAAACAACACAAAACGATTGCCGAGATGTGATCAAGATCACTGTCCTTAAAAGCAATTTCGTCTCCACCGGTGAGCAAGGTGAACTACAAGCGAATGCTTTCCAGGATTTAACGGCTTTCCTTGTTCCTTTGCTCTAGGAGAAAGGGAATGAACTTGCAAGTAGAAGAGTATGAAAGTAGAGGAGAGGAAGAAGAAAACTGCTGAGAAATTTTCTGCACTAGAAGATTGCAATAGAATTTTTATATATCTTGTAAAGTAGACAAGCCTTGTATATATAGACTTTAGGATGGAAGAAATCAATGTTTAAACCATGTCTCAGCGGTTTTCAGATCTTCTAAGTTCGTTGAACAACGTTCACAATTGAAGGGAGATGATTCTTGGACCAAAAGATGCAACTCAGCATGAAAGGTTCTGTCCGTTGGCACATCGATCGATCGATGTCACTTCGATCGATCGATGTGATCGATCGAAGTCGGACAGAATCATTCTTAATCCATTCTGCCTCACATAGATCGATCTATGTATCGATCGATATCACATCTATTGATCTATGTTGGACAGAAAGGTTCCAGCATCATACTGTCCCACATCGATCGATCGATGTCTTGTATATTGAACGATCGATGTCCTCCAGAACACTTTAACTTTATTCCTGCTTTCACTTGGTTCGATCCAACTTATACTTGGATCGATCCAAGTGATATTCTTGAAGTTAAAGGTGTTCAAATCAACAATCCAACTCCCAAACAACACTACACTTGTTTTTATATAAGTTTGGAGCACATCTAAAAGTATTTTAACATACTTTTTCCAACAAGCCTTTCGTGCATCGGCAGATAGCACTAAATTCTTATTTATTCATCATGCTGTTTTAGGATTTTTGCGCTATCAACCGCGATGAAAGGTTCTACTTGTTCCTCGACGATGGCCTTGTCAGTGGTTGGGGCACCTTAGCCACAGAAAGCTTAGACGGAGAAAGCCACTCTTTTGTAGTGAATTACGGTTGTATTGGGCCCCGAGCCCTCAGCCTCTTCTTCTCCCCATGGTTGTGCAAAGGGCGCTTCATCATCTTCTTCCTCCTCTTTCGAAGAGGCGACCTCAACTGCAGCCATTATGCTGACAGATTCAGTATGGAGGGCCAATTGTTGCTCGTGCTTGTCGGAAGGATCCCAGCATCTCTTGGTTAATTTGCGATAAGCAAAAGACACAATAGGTCAGCAAAAAATTAAAAAAACAGAAATTCTGAAATGACCTAATGTAAGATGCACCCTCTGTTCTTGCAACTCCTGGAGCTCGTCAACCAATTGTAGTACTGCATGGTCTCGGCTCGGCTCCCTGATGTTTTCATCATCCCACCTCTTAGCATGTACAACCTTTTGTGTAGCCTTGACGGCCGCTTCTGTAGCACCCCGCTCCCAAACTCTAGCATCGGGAATAGTGCGCCCGGCGTATCTCACTAAGAAGAATACAAAGCGTCGATACAAATCAACTACACGTCATCATAATAACGTAAATCGATGTCAGCGGAAGTCATTCCTAAAATACTCGTAAAATAATCATCATCATCAATACAATGTCCAAGAATTTCTAATCAATCCAATAGTCAGATGTATGTAAACACTAATCTCAAAAAACACATAAACCTCGAATATCGAAATAACTGTCTCAACCAACCCTCGAAAGTCTTTTCTGAATATCTTAGTCTCGAATCTCCTACGGTATACCAACTCATGTGTAAGCATACCTTATCTACTCATGCCTGCAAAACTGGTGAGTGGTGGTGTGAGCCAAAATCAACGGGCTCAGTAAGCAACCTACATATACTTGTTATAGAAATCATACATGCAGAAGCAAATACACATAACCTTTATAGTTAACATACATGTCCTTAGTCCACAAATAATTTCTTTTAATTAGCTTAACAGTTAACACTTCAAAACACAAAATAAATAATTCATCAGCTCAACCTCAATTACCGTGATGCATGCTCTTCTCAAATATGACATACACAACAAACAAATAATCACATAACAAAAAAAGAGAACAATACATACCAATTAAGTAGATAAACTGCGGAAGGTAAGTCACTCCACATAATAATGCGCAACTTCATCATGCATGCCCCTCTCTACATGTCACGCGCAACAAAAGACATGTCATACACGATGCATATATCTCTACCGTGCAATGCATGATCCCGGGACCTAATGGTGATATAATCTATCACCCCGACACCTGTGCCCATTTAGACACAGCCTGCCGTTGTCGACACCCGTGCTCATTTAGACCCGACCTGCCTCGGTACCCGTGCCCATTTAGACCCGGCCTACCGTCCGACACCTGTGTCCATTAGACCCGGCATGCCGTCCCCGACACCTGCGCCCATTTAGACGCAGCCTGTCGTCCTCACTATCCATCAATAACCGTGCCCATGTTAGGCACAACCTGTCAAATGCAATGCAATGCTCGTGCCATGAATGCAAATGCATATCATACGTAATCTGTTGTATCCATACTCATACATATGCTCGCGCCCATACACGTGCATATATACGTGTATGTATACCTCCACACATCCATATACATATACAATACGAACAACACACTAATGTATGATAACGTAACAAGCACAAATATACCACTTACATCTGCTGCATAACAACATGACGATCACAAATAGACCATTTACCTCTGATGCATGATAGTATAACGAGCACATGTAGACCACTTACCTCGAATCAATCACTTAGCTTTCTTATTCTATGCTCGAACTTGAAGAAGGTTACCATGAACGTCTATATGCTTTTACATGTCCAACTTATCCTCTGGAATCTCCAAAATTGAACCTGGAAGTTAATTATTTGTTTATTAACTTGTCCCTTCAGCTTCACCTTTACACCACAAATTCCTTCTCTTTTGAATTACTCTTATTCTTTCAACACACTTATCCGGATCTTTTTATATAATACTCTATATTCTTTTATAACAGTTCAAAAATCTCCATATGCATATAAATACGGTAGTAGAAACCTATAACATATACATATAACTTTGTTCAAACTAGTTCACAAATTATGTGTATAAATGCATTAACGTAGCAACAGTACATATGAGCATATCCAAAGTTGTCTACATTTTCTTTTTACGTGTATATCATGAAATCAAAAATTAATTAAAATAACGATAATTCTCTCCGCATCATAATAGACTTTATTGGGTACACAAATTTGCCGAAAGAGAAGAAAATTAAATCTGCCCAAACAATTTCCGAGTCTTTTTTTGTTGCATAAGTCTCGTATACCAAACTGTATACATATGTATATACATGTATATTATTCTAAAAAGTTTATGCAAGTGCATATATAATGTGGACAGAAAACAGTAGATATATTTATATATCATCTAAAATTTTGCAAACAGTAATTAAACATATGATAAGATTTTGGAAATTCCACCGTGTGTATAAATATGTATGTATAAACTACATGGAGCACTAATTATGCACATATATTTCAGAAAATAATAAATCTATATATTTAAATGCATAATTCTGAAAACATTATAATTATAAGTCTACCTCGGAGAGAAAACAACCCATATACATAAAATATATATAATTCTGCTAAATAGTATTTTTATATATATACTTATATATACCTCCGAAAATAATAGCTATATGTGTAACAACCCGGATGTAATACATAAATATATCTACATTATTTCGAAAAAGAAATACTTATATATATAAGTGTACAATTCGGAATTTGGTAATTACATCCCCGATCCATATTATACTGATCCATTAACTCTCATAAATATAAATAATTCTAGTCATAGCATGTACATACCTACACGTTTTTCTTTCAAGAGCCGTACTATATTTATATATATAATAATCAAAAAAATTTATAACATCAAACACACTCACAAATATACGTATATAAACGTCATATACAACATTTTTTTTCCATTAAATCATCAATTATTCAACCAAACCCATTCATAATTTTACATACCATGGACATAATAAAAAAAATTGCGACAAAAAAACCTAAGTAGAGAAGAAAGGTACTTACCTTGAATTGTAGGGTTGCCTATGTTTTTTTTTCTTTCTCTTCCTTTCCTTATTCTTCTTTCCCCCTCTTTTTTCTTTCTTCTTACTCTCCTTCCAACCTCACTGTAGGTTTCAAAATTGTGTTGGTGTGTGCAGTGAACTCACGGCAGGGGATATTAAAAGAGAGAGAGGTGGTTTTTTTTTTAAGAATGTGGGTAGTTTTGGCCGTGTGTGAGGGGAGTGAGGGAAGAGATTTGGGCAAGATTTGTGGGGGAAAATAGGATAATGACGGTTGACTAACCCCATCCCCAACTGTATTTTTTTTATTGTTTAACAAATGTGTAGAATTTAATATTCATTTAATTCCTATTTTGTTTATAATATTTTTAGCGGGTTACAATATTCTACCCCCCTTACAAAAAGTTTCGTCTTTGAAACTTGCGTATTACGTGGTCCATAACTTAGTGTAGTCCTACTTAATTCATTCACCTAGTATACGTCATGCATATCGTCATATCAACCTTACTCTTAGCTTGTTAAACCCTCAATTTCACTTATATCAATTAATATGTATCATTCAACTTATATACTTGTAGTCTACAATTCTGGATTCTCAAACTTATCATTTATAATTCGATCCTTAGATATATAACCACAATAAATATCCATTGAGCAGGCAAATATGTTAATCATTACACTTCTTCGACCCAAACTAAGTCCTCAAAATTAATTCTCACGCACTTACGAACTAGCTATATGATCAGGTCCTTACTTTTGCGGAGATATCGTCAGCAGCCTAATATACAAAGTACGTGTATGGACATGTTTTTCTTTAAGCAAAAATGTTGCTTATGTAGCTATAATTTAAAATATAGCTTTAATTATTTAAAATCGTGTCCATTCTAACTTTTTGTAAACTCAAGTACCAAGATATATATATTTGTTTCGCAAAGTGTATCAAACGAATAAGTATTGGTACGATTTACTTACAAACGTATTAAAGGTAAAATTGTATTTAAACAATTTGAAATTCAACAAACGTAAAGTTTTATAAAATGATTTTAAATACGGTATCTCTCTTTTATAAAAGAAGTACATATATTTTGAAAACTATTTTTGCTTCGCAAAATAAAAATTAGGTAAGTCCATCGCAAGTGGATAAATAACTTCAAAAACACTTGATGGATGAAATGCTTTCAATATCGATAGTCAACAAATAGAATTTATTTTGACAAAATTTGTCGTAGCCAAAATTTTGAAATATTGTATAAGAAATATGTAAACATACCGCTCTTCGAAAATATCAACATTCAAAAATATTTATTTATTTATTTTTCCCCGGAGTTGTCAAAAGTGATTGAAATTTCATTATGTTGATATACATATATATGAAAACAAAATTCCTTGTAAAATAGTAGAACATAAGGAAAATGAAACTAGATGTAACACTTAAAAAGTAAAAATGTTTAAGGCACCATTAAAATGTAGCATATATATTGGTATATGTGCTTATATGAAAATATTTAACCACTTAAGAAATGATAGTCCGATACTTCGTATAATTTCTATAATCTATCATTATTTCCAAATGAAAAATCCGTATATGTTTCATTTCTTGTAAGTATAACCTTTCCTACTATGATAAAATCATTAACTTAAATTGTTCAATCCTAGCATGGCATACCAAATATTAATTGCTTAAGGTATTCTAATTCATCATGCTTCCTCGTGCCATTCTGATACATAGAACCTATTCACTTGGTTATCTCAATCGCTAATTTTAACCTAGTTCAATCTCACATAAAAAGCAAACGCTACTTGTTCATTTACTATATTTCAATTCGAGTCTATTGGATTAAGGCCAAGTATCTCGATGTCTCTAAGAATCAATACTTAGCCTAGCATTTATTATTCCACTATAACATTATAATAATGCTCGTTTTATTACTATCACTTACTGTTTCTAATGAGACTAATATGGTTGACCTATTTTGATAACTTAAAATTCAACATCTTATACATAATTATAAACTTCTTTGTACGATATTCTTCGGTAAATTCTACTGATCATAACGCTTATAAATCATCAGTTAGTAATTATTATAAATTATTCTTTAGAACTACGATCCCAACTTAGACCTAGCCATGTTCTGATACTACAATCAAAGTCGAAGCATGAACCCGCTTCAATTACCCTAATGGTACGGGGTATCATGTTGCTGCTAGGGGAAAGCAGCCCTAGTAACTTCCTGGTACATCTAAATTAATATATCAACTAGCGCCTATAGTAGGGCATACTGGTAAACTTTGCACTTATATATTTTTAACTATATACTATTCAATTAGGGTTACTTATTCTCGCGGTTAAGGGATTGTGTATAGGACTATGATCGAAACATAATTAAGGCGAGTAATTAAAATCTTATGGTATACCTTAGGTATACATGTCCCTTAACTGATCGTCTCCTTAAGTCTCAGGTTGTTTCTTAATTCTACGATTATGCTTAGAATATAATTGTCGCTTATGACTAAGATCACTACTTATGTTCAAGATCAACTCATAATCAGATCCATCACTTATGTCTAAGATCATGACTTAGAGGCAAAATCATATCTCAATTTCTAAGGTCATGGCCTAAATATACGTTTCCGCCGTGGATCTAGAGCCATGCTCTGATACCACCTGTAGCGCCCCGCTCTAAAACCCTAGCATCGGGAACAGTGCGCCCGCCGTATCTCACTAAGGAGAATACAAAGCGTCGATACAAATCAACTACACGTCATCATAATAACGTAAATCGATGTCAGCGGAAGTTATTCCTAAAATACTCGATAAAATAATCATCATCATCAATACAATGTCCAAGAATTTCTAATCAATCCAATAGTCAGATGTATGTAAACACTAATCTCAAAAAACACATAAACCTCGAATATCGAAATAACTGTCTCAACCAACCCTCGAAAGTCTTTTCTGAATATCTTAGTCTCGAATCTCCTACGGTATACCAACTCCTGTGTAAGCATACCTTACCTTCTCATGCCTGCAAAACTGGTGAGTGGTGGTGTGAACCAAAATCAACGGGCTCAGTAAGCAACTTACATGTACTTGTTATAGAAATCATACATGCAGAAGCAAATACACATAACCTTTATAGTTAACATACATGTCCTTAGTCCACAAATAATTTCTTTTAATTAGCTTAACAGTTAACACTTCAAAACACAAAATAAATAATTCATCAGCTCAACCTCAATTACCGTGATGCATGCTCTTCTCAAATATGACATACACAACAAACAAATAATCACATAACAAAAAAAGAGAACAATACATACCAATGAAGTAGATAAACTGCGGAAGGTAAGTCACTCCACATAATAATGCGCAACTTCATCATGCATGCCCCTCTCTACATGTCACGCGCAACAAAAGACATGTCATGCATGATGCATATATCTCTACCGTGCAATGCATGATCCCGGGACCTAATGGTGATTAATCTATCACCCCGACACCTGTGCCCATTTAGACACAGCCTGCCGTTGTCGACACCCGTGCCCATTTAGACCCGACCTACCTCGGTACCCGTGCCCATTTAGACCCGGCCTACCGTCCGACACCCGTGTCCATTAGACCCGGCATGCCGTCCCCGACACATGCGCCCATTTAGACGCAGCCTGTCGTCCTCACTATCCATCAATAACCGTGCCCATGTTAGGCACAACCTGTCAAATGCAATGCAATGCTCGTGCCATGAATGCAAATGCATATCATACGTAATCTGGTGTATTCATACTCATACATATGCTCGCGCCCATACACGTGCATATATACGTGTATGTATACCTCCACACATCCATATACATATACAATACAAACAACACACTAATGTATGATAACGTAACAAGCACAAATATACCACTTACATCTGCTGCATAACAACATGACGATCACAAATAGACCATTTACCTCTGATGCATGATAGTATAACGAGCACATGTAGACCACTTACATCGAATCAATCACTTAGCTTTCTTATTCTATGCTCGAACTTGAAGAAGGTTACCATGAACGTCTATCTGCTTTTACATGTCCAACTTATCCTCTGGAATCTCCAAAATTGAACCTGGAAGTTAATTATTTGTTTATTAACTTGTCCCTTCAACTTCACCTTTACACCACAAATTCCTTCTGTTTTGAATTACTCTTATTCTTTCAACACACTTATCCAGATCTTTTTATATAATACTCTATATTCTTTTATAACAGTTACGGTAGTAGCAACCTATAACATATACATATAACTTTGTTCAAACTAGTTCACAAATTATGTGTATAAATGCATTAACGTAGCAACAGTACATATGAGCATATCCAAAGTTGTCTACATTTTCTTTTTACATGTATATCATGAAATCAAAAATTAATTAAAATAACGATAATTCTCTCCGCATCATAATAGACTTTATTGGGTACACAAATTTGCCGAAAGAGAAGAAAATTAAATCTGTCGAAACAATTTCGGAGTCTTTTTTTTTGTTGCATAAGTCTCATATACCAAACTGTATACATATGTATATACATGTATATTTTTCTAAAAAGTTTATGCAAGTGCATATATAATGTGGACAGAAAACAGTAGATATATTTATATATCATCTAAAATTTTGCAAACAGTAATTAAACATATGATAAGATTTTGGAAATTCCACCGTGTGTATAAATATGTATGTATAAACTACATGGAGCACTAATTATGTACATATATTTCAGAAAATAATAAATCTATATATTTAAATGCATAATTCTGAAAACATTATATTTATAAGTCTACCTCGGAGAGAAAACAACCCATATACATAAAATATATATAATTATGCTAAATAGTATTTTTATATATATACTTATATATACCTCCGAAAATAATAGCTATATGTGTAACAACCCGGATGTAATACATAAATATATCTACATTATTTCGAAAAAGAAATACTTATATATATAAGTGTACAATTCGGAATTTGGTAATTACATCCCCGATCCATATTATACTGATCCATTAACTCTCATAAATATAAATAATTCTAGTCATAGCATGTACATACCTACACGTTTTTCTTTCAAGAGCCGTACTATATTTATATATATAATAATCAAAAAAATTTATAACATCAAACACACATACAAATATACATATATAAACGTCATATACAACATTTTTTTCCCCATTAAATCATCAATTATTCAACCAAACCCATTCATAATTTTACATACCATGGACATAATAAAAAAAATTGCGACAAAAAAAAACCTAAGTAGAGAAGAAAGGTACTTACCTTGAATTGTAGGGTTGCCTATGTTTTTTTTCTTTCTCTTCCTTTCCTTATTCTTCTTTCCCCCTTTTTTTTCTTTCTTCTTACTCTCCTTCCAACCTCACTGTAGGTTTCAAAATTGTGTTGGTGTGTGTAGTGAACTCACGACAGGGTATATTAAAAGAGAGAGAGGTGGTTTTTTTTAAGAATGTGGGTAGTTTTGGCCATGTGTGAGGGGAGTGAGGGAAGAGATTTGGGCAAGATTTGTGGGGAAAAATAGGATAATGACGGTTGACTAACCCCATCCCCAACTGTATTTTTTTATTGTTTAACAAATGTGTAGAATTTAATATTCATTTAATTCCTATTTTGTTTATAATATTTTTTTAGCGGGTTACAACAGCTTCATTTCCTCTTCTTTTATGCTTCATGGCGGCAATGAGGTCAACAAACATTATGGCCATGGTTCCTACCACAACAAGTAAAACATGTTAGCGCAGATGATGCAAAAGTGATAAATAAAGACAAGTACGGGAGACTCAATCACCCTACCCTTAAAGACTCCATAGTCATTCTTGCTCGAAACACTGAAGCCTGGACCACTTATCAAGTGTTCTGGGTAAGTCTTCTTCAACGCGTAGATGTTGACCTTCAGCCAGTCAATGGTGCGTCAAAGCCTTGAAGACTCTAAGCCACCACTTGGAACTATATGTTCAGCTTCTTATTATTTATGTTCGACATGTGCCATAGTATTGGCTCGTCACGTTGACCTTTTTGATATAAAAGAACGACTCTTTCTAGTTTTAAGCCAAGGACGACAAATTCTCAGGAAAGTAGAACACCTTATTTATGGTCTGCCTACTGAAGTAAAACCAACTTTTAGAGGACTTATACATGAAGAAGCCCTTGAAAGCTTCAGTGTCGAAGCTGACTTAAACCGCTTGAAGAAAAATAAAATAGCAAACTAATGTCCTTAGACCATTGGGCGTAATCTCAAGTAGCCTTAGTTGGTGGAACAAAATAATTAATTTTAGAGAAGTAGAGATGGGTAGACTAAAGTCTATTCTAAAATACTCCTCATAGACAGCTTCATAGCTCTGAGATGGATCATAAGCTGTTCGACCAGGAGGAGGAATGATTTGGATTAAACTTGTCATGGTCAATCTGTTGGATTTCACAAAGTCCCATGAGGTTGGCTTGTGACAAGATGTAGAAAGAGCTATACACTGACTTAGATGGTTCACCTCTACCTATCAACCCGAAGATAAGGAATCGTGCTATATTGTTTGGAGAGAACATTTTTTTGTGCGACACGCAAGCGACAATGCCGCCGAAATAGCGACGCTAGGCTCAGCAATGTCACTGTGCCTAGTTAGACTAGGAACAACTGTCTATTGCCTCTTGGCGGGGCGAAAAAGGTCGCCGGATGCTGTCCTCTCCCAAGAGGACCAAAACTCAGACCCACCCCCGCACAGCCATCGTAGGAGACAACTTCAAGATTTTTTTTAGAATTACTAGCAGAAGCATATATGATTAGGGATAAAAATCGAAGAAATAAAGAAAAGAGACTTATTTGTTTGGAAGGGGACGAAGAGGTGAAGAATTGAAAGCGAATGTTGGAGTTACAAAAGAAAGATGGACACAAACTCGAAAATATGAACATACACGGGCCGAAAAGGCAAGAAAACTTCACAGGGGAAGAGGAAAAATTTTAGAGAATAAATGAAAATAATGAAGAAGAAATAGACGAAGGCGATAGTTTTGACCCGAGATTTTTTAAGGCGATACAAATATTCCTAATGGAGATTCTCACTCTCCAAAAATTGAGGCATATTGCGTCTATAATTATCTCGAAACTGATATCAAAGAATCTCATCGTTACTAGCCACCAGGCGTCCAATCAGAAACCGACACGTCAGAGACGTGTAGCAGTGAACGGTCAGGGTTTTTGTCCGTTACCAAGAGATCAACATTTCTCATGTAGTCAACAAGGCTGATCTGGAGGTATCTAACGAGAACAAAACCAACACTCCACAAAACAACAAATATACTTGGCCCGGTTCTTTAAACTTGACGTTATTTGACTCTAACAGAATGTAGGTTGCCTAGGTTTCACATCAGCTACTCAGTTTCAGCTACATAGATGAGTCGACACAGTCTAGGGATGCAGGACGCCCCGTTGGTATCGGCCAGAATCTCATGTGAGCATCAACCAATCTTATTCAGAGGTGTCAAAGACTAGTCACCTCCGCCGCAAACACCATCTTGGCCTCAGTCGTTATCTCAACCACAATGTTCACCTCGGCCTTAGCTGTCACCTCTGTTATGCCCCGCACCCTCCGTAGAATGATTAAAGGATAAAAGAAAATTAAATGAGATTAATGACAGTCAATAGTAATGAATTAAAAATTAAATATTAGAATTAAGTAGTATTTAATTTAGAATTAAATATTAGAAGTTAATTATTAAAGAAAAAGGATTTAAGTAAAATACAACTTAGAAATTCCAGTTTCACCCCTACCCATATTAAAACTGACAGAACGTCAGTTCCCCCCCCCCCTACCTCAGAAAAGCGTCGACTTCTTTGCTCTCAAAGCCCTAGCCGTTCCTTCAAGCGTAGTAGAGGAAGTCAATCTTTAGGAAACCGATCCAACCTCTGTTCATCGTCAATCCGTCTTCGAGTAATCAAAGGCAAGCAATCTACTTATGAGTTCCTGCGATTTGCGAAAGAAAAAAAAGTCTAGTTTGATATCAAAAGTGGATCACCATGCAGTAGTTTCTTTCCGTGAATCTATGTGCGCTTTATGTGTTTTGGTTTTGAAATTTGGTCGCTGTATATTGAAAATCTTTCGTTGTTGTTGTTGACTACGTGAAATCTTGCAAATCTCAATCCCTGGAACCCTCTCTTTGCTGCTATATTCGGTTGAGGGGAGAAGAGAGTGAAAGGTAGGATTTTTGGGTTGCTTTGGTGGATGATTTGAGTCTTAGGCGTGAATCTTTGATCGATATGTGTGTAGTGTTCAATTGGTAGTTTAGGCATGAGATTATAGCAGGGATTAGGCCTGGGATGCTTGGTATGAAGTTTGGGATTGATTGGAGTTGTGGTTCTGCAGTTTTTGCAAAAATCACAGACATCGATCTATCGATGTGAGGGTATGAAGTACTTGAATCGATCGATGTAAGGTATGATGTTAGACAGAAAGTATTCTGACGGACATCGATCGATCGATGTGAGGGGATGAAGTACTTTGATCGATCGATGTAGGGTATGATGTAGGGCAGAAAGTATTCTAACGGACAACGATCGATCGATGTGAGGGGATGAAGTACTTCGATCGATCGATGTAGGGTATGAAGTTAGACAGTAAGTATTCTGGTGGACATCGATCGATCGATGTGAGAGTATGAAGTGACATCGATCGATCGATGTAGGGGATGATGTCAACCAGTTTTGTGGGAAAATAAGGAAAGAAAGAAGGAAGCTAGGGGACCTTTTGGGTGACCTTAGGGACTTCTTAGGACATGATTGAGGTTAGTCTAAGTCTTGGAAACACGACTTAAGATGGTGAATCAACTGTGGAGATTCGTAGGGTATTTGAATCGGACTTCAACGTGAATGACCTAAGGGGTTAAGAATGAACGTATGAGACTCTACAGAGTTCAAAAAAAAGGAATGTGAGGGTTCCTACATTATCTTTTGGGTTCTAGAATGAATGTTTAGGTGATGTTGACTTATCGGAAAGGATACGCTCGAGTGTGTGAATGAGGTGAGTCTCGAAAGATTGATTGACATTTGAATGTGAATGAATGATGAGAAGTCGTGCATTTTTGCATCATGGCACTTGCATTTGCATTATGTTTTGATAAGAGCTGTGCCTCGGCACAGGGTATAAAGTTTGCGAAATGAGTTGTGATGCGTTACAGGGTATAAAGACAAGCTGTAACCATCATAGGGTATAAACTGAGCTGTAATGTGTCATAGGGTATAAAGACAAGCTGTGGCACATTACAGGGTATAAAGTTGAGCTGTGGTGCGTCACAGGGTATAAAGACAAGCTGTGACCCACCACAAAATATAAAGTTATGTGACCAAACATTATGACATGCATTACACTGTTTTGAAAAGTGAAGCATAAGCATTTGGGGTTTGTGTAGTTTAGTGCATGCTTTGAACTGTCATGCATCACGAGAGTCGTTGCGGTACGATTGAATTGAAATTGGATTGTTATTGAATTGTTGAATGCTTATTAATTATTGTTCTTATTCTGTTATGCTATACATCTATATTCTTGAAGTTATACAAGACATGTGCCCCATCAACCCCTTGATTTAAATATTACTCATGTCTTGCCATGCGTTAATCCCGTATGTCTTATAAGCGGGTTATTTGCTAGCATTTTTCGCTAAGGGTTCTACCCTGTTGTTTTGCAGATGAGCCAGCATATGATATGATTTTCATAGAAGACGACGGTGAGTGGGCCGAATAGGATGCTTAGCGTTCTTATTGGGGGATAGTCGAGACTATTTCTAGTTGTTTCAGAAACTTTCATTCGTCGAGGATTTAGTTGATTGTAACCATAAATAATCTTTTGTAAACACATTACATCTGGATGTATGGATGTGATGGTTTAGATTTATTTTATATATGTTTCCGTGCTTATTCTCTTACGTCATTGATGATGTGTATTTGAGAGATGAGACGTCTTGTAGTCTTCTCAGTAAGCTACGATGGGTGCACCGGTTCGGATCCGTTGTCCGGGTCGGGGCGCTACAACCTCGACTTTAGTGATCACCTTGGCCATACACAGCAGGTTGGGCATGGCCCCGATGCATAAAGTACTTCAGGTCAGCTCAGCCAAGGAGATTCCTGCCACGTGAGCAGTTTCACCATGCAACTCGACACGCAACGCCACTTGACAGTCATGCATAAGTAGGTCAGATTAAGTGGTATCGCCTCACAGCCCCTAGACATGCATTGGCCCGCCACAACATACAAAAAGAAGAACACACGTCATTAGAAGGCATGTTCATTTGAATAAAAAAACATCCCCCTCGAACAACAAAGAGACATTTTCTCTAATATTCCCACGTACACAATTCAAAATATGAAAAATCTTAAAAATGACTTGATCGTCGGAGAGTTTTCTCTAAAGTAACAACTTTGGAGTCTCTAACGTTGTTAAATTGTACACGTTTTCAGTAGCAACTACTGTTACTGAGTCATCTTTGATCCAATATGAAGATTGAACTTCCTCATAGAGGAAAACTTTTTGTGAATCTTGCTTATTTCTCAATTCTTGTCGACAATCGGATCTTCAATTAACATGTTAAATCTGCATCAGGGAGGATGGGGAAGCTTCCTCTACTAAATTTCTACAGTTTCATTCTTTTCTTAATTTATTTCTTTTTTTCCCTCCTAAATATTGGTTTTGAGCACACGTTATTAACCTTATAAACTATTTAGCATCGAGTGGCTGGAAGGGATAAAATTGGAGATAGGCGATGGCCATGGGGTGTCGGAAATGAATAATATGAAGATAGGGATGAAAAAAATAATTAAGAAGGGAAGAATTATTATTTACATTTTAAATTAGGTTCCTTGATCAGAAATTTCGGGACTAAGATTTTTGTATTTTAAATAAATAAGAGACCAACACGTTATAAAAAAATAGAAAACTATAATGCTTTTCTAATAATAGTTTAAAAGCGCATGGAATTTTTTATCGGAGTATTTAAAAAGGTCATAGATAAAAAAAAAAGACGTTCTTCTCGCATTTGCATAGAAACCGGATTGAATCGTAATCTGATATACAATGTCTTAATTATTTTTTATGTAAAATTTTGTTTTCGCGGTTCGAACAGTGGATCTATAAATTTTAAAGTAGTTTATGGATTATATTAACACGGCAACCGTGACATATTAAATTATAGGGCTGCTTGACCTACTACGTATTATCTCTTTCCTCATTTCTTTTTCTCCACTCCACTCTCCTATGTGCTACTTCTTCGCTGCGCGACTCGTGGATCATCATAATCAAACTTTACGATCGAAACTTCTCTTACTCTGCGAAATTCCTATAACCTTGATTAACTAAAACCTGTAGATTAACTCTTAACGGAACGAAGTTTCCGATCAGCAATGGTGGTAAACCGATGGATAGAGACGGCCACGGCAGACGTGTTTAAGGACGGCGCTCGGATGCTGCAGCTCCGGCTAAGAGATCGTTTTCGAGTTGCCGTCGACAGTCAAAGCGCTCGCCTGACTGTGTCGAGCGGTTATTTCTCCGATACCGTTCAGCGGTGGCTTAACCGGTGGAAAGAGTTTCGTAGAGAATCTCTGCCTTCTTCCCAGACATTCTACCGGAAAACTGGTAGCTCTAATTTTCTTTTGGCATCTGTTGTTTCTGGATATATTATCGTGAAGAGTATATGATCAAGTGGTGGTGCCATGTTGCCACTGCTCATAGTTGTGCCTTGTGCACATACTCCTATTTTAGTCCGAAAGCGTATCTCCATTATGAACCGGTGGACTTGGTTAGCTGATACATCATTTTGTCTTGCTTTGGATTTCTTGGAAGGGTAACACTGGTGGCCTGTAATTAAAGGTGGAGATAAAGTGAATGATCTTTTGGGAGCTTTTCTGGTGACTTTGGTTGTTGGGGAGGAATAACAAGGGCATGTTTTAGTTGGGTTGGTGGAAATTTGACCACAACTATCGGGGCACAATAGTTGTAAACCTGATGGAATTCTAAACTAGGTTTAAGTAATGCCAAGATTTTGCTTAGAACCGTATGTTTACATAATTGGAACAATAAAAGCTAAACTTCAGCATATCATGTAGAAAATCAGACAGGTAAATTATATCCTTACCAGTGACAGAAGAGGCTGAGGGTTCATAAATCATCACTCATCAGGTTACAGCATGAACCAATAGACGAGATCGGTAAAAGTTAATTTCCTTGCATCATATCAAACCATATGCTCCAGCACTTGGATGGGCCTGACTAATTCCTTTGAGTTTCATTCTGTTTAACATATTTCTGTCAGGATCGTTAATTTTTTAGCCTCAGAACTGGAAATGAAAGTTGGCTAACATTAAATAATTACTAATTTACAGCAGAAGCTACAGAAGTCAAGAACTTGTGCAAAGAGTATTTACATTGAGGATTAAACTAGAGATATTGATAATTTAACCTTATAGAAGTTTATTTCACCATGTGTGGCAATACTTCCTGCTATCAGTCCTCTGTTCCCTCCATATATTAGCGAACTCTAACCTTTTGCATTCTGGGAGTTAGTTTGCTGATCTGGTTATAGAAGTCTTTCATTTGTTAGCATAAGATGTCCTTTTGGGTAATAAAGTTTATAATGCCTGAGATTCTTATGTGCAGTTAGCAAGGACGTAGATTTGGAATCTGATTCTGTGCTTACGAGAGTGCTTCAGGCAGTCGCAGTTCCTGTGCTTGGAAATGTCTGCCATGTTTTTATGCATGGATTCAATCGCGTACAGGTATTAATTATTGGTTCTGATCTGTCAAGTACGTTTTGTTGCGGACCGTATTTAGTTGGACTTTTATTACAGATATTTGGTGCAGAAAAGCTAAATCAGGCACTGCTTCATAGACCAGATAACAAGGGATTGATAACCGTGAGTGCATTTCTTCTCTTATGGTAGTGAGGCTAATACTTGCGATATCTGATATGATTGCCTTTTGATCGTTCCCAAATGCTTCAATTGTTGACAGGTCAGTAATCATGTCGCTTCTATGGATGATCCCCTAGTAATTGCTTCCTTACTACCACCTAATGTAATGCTATATGCTCAAAATATAAGGTGGACTCTTTGTGCCACTGACCGATGTTTCCGTAATCCAGTGACATCTGCATTTTTCAAATATGTGAAAGTTCTTCCTGTTTCTCGGGGTGATGGTATTTACCAAAAGGTATTTGTTTGTCTTTTTCCTGCCTTTAGCCTAAATCTGCAATACACGCGTATGGTCTCATTTTCTATTTACTTAGCTTTCTTATGTTTCTTTCTTAAGAGTTCTTTATAAAAATTGTATAAAAGTTGAGAAAGTGAGTATATATCCAACATATACACATGTAGTTACAAAGTGCAGACTCTTACATAGATGAGCCGCTCTAACCTGGATCTAAACCTCCACTGTTACGAGGTTCAAGTGGTGTGACAGGGTCTAACGGCTATATTCTCAGTTTAAATCAAAGTAAGTGATTTAATGTAACCAAAAAGTATTCTAATGATATACATGTCTTACTTTTCTATTCTTATTATACTATTTATACAAGTATAAATATACAGTATATATGCATCCAATTTACTTTTATTTTACCATGTATTTTACTGTAAATTTCTACGCTCCTCCTTAAATTTGTTTGTATATATGTTTATGCAACCAACCTTGAACACTAGACCCTGAAAGTCTTTTACTGAAACTGGTGTAGTATGTTGCTAACTGATCTTTGGATGGAATATGCTATAGATCGATAAGTTTATCTTCAATCTTCTCCTTAATAAAATGTGCGTCAATTTCCACATGTTTAGTGCTTATAGCAGATCTATTATCACTGAATACTCCAATTGGTTGAGAAGTTGTTTGTTCCAGATCTTCTAAGACTTCATTCAGCCATAGTCCTCCATATAGACCTAAATACCACTGGTGGTTTCTTGATTTTCCAAGTGGCAAGATTGCCCTAAAGATAAGTGCAATAACCAGTAGTTGACCTTATATCTTTCTTTAATCCAACCCAATCAGCATCAGCGTACACTTGAATGCTCTTTTCCTGAGTGTTCTTGAAATATAGTCCATGTCCTGGTGCCTACTTTAGATACGTGAGAATTCTCAAAGTAGCCTTAAGATGCTCATTAATAGGATCATGCATAAATGGGGTCACAAAACTTACTACACAGCAAATATCTGATCTAGTATGTGATAAACAGATTAGTTTATCAACTAATTTTTGATATCCTAGTTTATCACTAGGAGGTGTATCCCATTGATCTCTAGGTTTGTGACCAGGTTCAACTGGAGAGACGACTGGTTTACAACCGAGCATTCCAGTTTTTGAAAGTAAATCAAATATATATTTTCTTTGTGAGATACTCATGCCAGTTCTAGTTTTAGTTACTTTCAGACCCAACAAATATCTCAATTTAACTAGATCTTTAATTTCAAATTGTTATGATAGTTCTACTTTAACGTCTGATACCATGTATATCATTTTTTTATAAGTTACTGTATATATCATTATCTGTGGTAATAATGTCCTCTGTATAAGTAATAAGAATAGTAATCCAGTTTATATAGATATTTCAATGGATAACGTATGATCATTATGACATTGTGTAAATTAAAAATGGTTGGTTGGCTAAATATGCCACTGTTACCTGCGATGGTGGGAGCTTTATGGGTATCAAGACATTGCTTAAATTCACATTCTTTTACAGCTTTAGCAAACTTTTGAAACCAAGCTTTAGGCGACTATTTAAGACCATATCGGGATTTTATAAGTCTACAAATCATATTATTGCTTGTATTATTCTCAAAATCGGGTAGTATATGCATAAAGACTTCCTCTCTAAGTTCTCCATTTTGAGAAAGAATTTTTAACATCTAACTGATATAAATCCCAATCTAGATTAACCGCTAAAGAAAATATTACCCTTATAGTATTTAGTTTAGCAACAGAAGCAAAGGTCTTTAAATAATCAATGCCGTAAGTCTGGGTGAATCTCTTAGCCACTAATCTCACTTTATGCCTGTTTATAATACCATCTGTGCTATATTTTATTACAAATATCTATCTACACCCATATGTATTATATTTTATTGCAAACCTTCTACACACCACTAGGTTTATTATTTCATAATAGGCACTAATAATATCAGCAACTTATTTAATAAATAGAATGCCTCTAGAGTATTTCACCCTGAAGTATGAAGAGTATTAATATTCTTAGAATTGTCAATCATCTCCTTTATACTTCACTCCTGAAATAGACATTCAGAAGGTGAGAAAATAGTAGTACAATGATTGTCTTTAGTTAATTTCCGTATTGATATCAGGTTAAAAATGAGGTTAGGAACATGTAGAACATTATAAAGAATAAGCCTCTCATTAATTATTGTTATCCCTAGTTCTGTGACTTTTAAAGAGATGTCATTCGCTATTTTGACATACCAGGGCGTAGTAAATAATTATAAGAGTAGAAGTGTACCATCACCAGTCATATGGTCTGAAGCTCCAGAGTCAACCTTCCAAGTGTGTTGTCCATTGATCAGGTTTTTTGTACTTGCTATAGTAGCATATATAGGATTTAGATCAAATGGAGATTGCTGTGTACTTAAAACCTGAAGTGGTGCTTCAATCGACTTTGTGTTGGTAGTTGTGTTACACTTTGTTGGGCAGGTTGACTAGTCAAAGTGTTTGATACACACGTGTGTAACTTGGATCTTCAGAGATTGTTAGACCTTGTGGTCAACCTTCTCCTGGCTTTCCATTTAACTCTTAACAATCTTCAAGAACATGTCCAATCTTCTTAATGTATCTGCAATAAATTTTTGTATGTTCATATGAAACTAATGAACTTCTTCGTCTGACAACAAGTGCAGGGATTTCTATGATCTTTGTAGCTGATTTAGTTATTGCTAGAGTTGATCTTTCAGATGAAGGAATAGATTTAGACCGTAACATAACTTTTCTTCCGCTTTCCTCATATCTTATTTTATAAAATGTAGCTTTTATGTCTAGTAAAGGCTTTTTTCTAAGTATTCTACCTCTGGCCGCATCAAAATCAGAATGTAATCCACTAAAGAACTTGAATATTATTGTAGTTTCACTGATTGTGTTATACATATGAGCATATGTGTTGTTGGTCTATTGATATGTTTCAAACACATAAATCTGTTCCCATACTTTAGTCAACTGAGTATAATACTAGTTGACTGTTAAGTCAGCTTATGTAATGTCATGAAGCTGACATTCAGTTTCATACAACTAATAGGTATTATCTTTGAATGCATTTCTACAGCAATCTGTATTTCCGCTACTGTTTTATACATCATAAAATCTCTATATGTGAGCATGGAGCCAATTAACTATGACATAATCATGCTTTTTTCAGACTTCCATGTTCTGAAGGTTGGATAAGTGCACTTGCCATAATAATAGTGACGAAGAGATAATCCTCTTTGCCTTTATCAGTCACAAACATTTCAATTGCTCTGGACCAATAGATAGTCATTTCCATTCAGTTTATGGCTGGTGATGACAATAGGACTATCAAATGATGAAGAGCCATGAGACCATGCTCCCGATGTTTGATTAGGAGTGGAAATTTCTTCAGTTTGTTCAGAAGTAGAAGATGAAGTAGTCATTTTTAAATAATTTTAACTTGAAGCTTTGATATCATATAGAACTTGAGAAAGTGAATATATATTCAACATAAACATGTAGTTACAAAGTGCAGACTCTTATTTAGATGAGCTGTTCAATATCATATAGAACTTGAGAAAGTGAATATATATTCAACATAAACATGTAGTTACAAAGTGCACTCTTATTTAGATGAGCTGTTCTTACCCAAAGGTTTTAATTACAACTATATATATATATATATATATATATATATATATATAAGGTTTAAGTGGCCTGACAGAGCCTAATAGCTATATTTTCAGTTTAAATCACTAAGTGAATTAATATACCTAAAGAGTATTCTAATGATATACATGTCTTTCTATTATGTCCTTAGTATACTATTTGTATTCTTAGTATACTATTTATACAAGTATAAATATACAGTATATACATATACAATTTACATGTACCCTAATATGCATTTCTACATTGTACATGAGTAGTTTTTTTCTTCGCCTCCTAGTGACATTGTTATTGATGAATTTTTCAGCGGACTCTTCTTCATTACATTGTATTGATTAGTATTTTAATGTTAATTCAGCCACGGTTGTAAATTCTTGGAAAGAAATCAAATGAATAAGCTGGTTTTGTGTAATAATTACCTGGTCATCCTTCTTTTTCTCAAAGCCATGGATGTGGTTAAAGGGATCTGTGTATTATTTCTCTTTGACTTCTTATGTATTAGCATAAATATGCATATGCCCCTTATTATTGCTGGGCAGTTTGTTAAGAAGTAAGATTCAATATTTTCATGCACCATTTTGTTCCTTTTTTTGAACCCAAAAAAAAAAGAGAAAAATTAGAAGCTGTGCTGGAATACGCTTGAATTGTTTCTCTTACTGCTATGTATGTGAATGGTACTCTGTCCAAAAAAGATGGTCTCCAGCATATTAAGCATGGAAGAACCAGTTTTTTTGATGAAGTATGTCTCACTTGATATTTCTTAACTCAATGCAGGGAATGGACATGGCTGTTTCAAAATTGAACAAGGGAGGGTGGGTTCACATATTTCCTGAAGGAACTCGCTCTCGCAATGGTGGAAGAAGCATTGGTGCTATAAAAAGAGGCATTGGGAGGTCAGAATGATAATAAATTGCTTTGTTTTCATGTTTAAGTTACTTATCCTTTTTATTCTTCATGGTTATTTGATGAAGACCAACTTATAGGATTGATATATGTCGGTTGGCAACCTATAGGAAGTTTTCATTATAGTAGGTAGAGATGGGAGAGATGGTTTCTTGATCGGGTAAAATCTCGCCTTTGCTTGACCTGTTTGGTTCATTTGTATCCTTGGTCTTTATTGTAGGCCTACTGTTATTTGGGATATATAATTGGGTTACTTGGGTGTGTTTTCATGTTTTGCACCTTTGCAGAACCTTTTTTTTCCCCTCGAAAGTACAAAACTTCAAATTGTATTTTGCCTTGGAGACGTGTAGTGTAAAATGGTTTATCTTGGCACCGAACGTTAATTTGATTAGTCTAATTTCAAATATCAAACAAGGCTTCAATATTTAGCTTGTACGCTGACTACCATTTTTGTATTTCTGACATGTTCCGTTTTAGAATTACTGTGTTTTCCTGCTGGTAATGGAAGACATTACCTGTAAGGATCTCTTTTTTTTTTAATGTGATGTTGTGGAGTTTAGCTGGGTGGTAGTCAAATTTATTCTGTGCTTTTTTGTGCTTCTAATGGTTAGCCAATGCTTATTAATAGTTACAATGATGACTCACGGCTGTTTGGCTTTGACTATTCCAGATTGCTCCTGGATGCTGATCATGTACCAGTTGTTCTTCCATTTGTGCATGTGGGGATGCAAGAAGTCATGCCTATTGGAGCCAAAGTTCCCAGGATTGGGAAGACGGTGAGTACCTTAACTCCATCAGCTGTTAGTCAGCATAAAATGATATTCAAAGAAACAAAAGTTTGATGTCTTTTTGTACCATCTACTGTTATGTCTGTGTTTTTAATTTTTATTTTGAGCTTCCTGCGTGTCTGTTTAGAAACAATGCACGTGTTTGATCATTCTGAGGTTATACTTTATGGTGAAATGCAGGTGACTGTTCTTGTTGGTGATCCCATCAATTTTGATGATATACTCGGTGCAGAAGAAAAGCAGAATGTACATATTGCGAAGCTTTATGATGCTATTTGTGCAAGAATTGGAAATCATCTTCACAAATTAAAACAGCAAGTTGAGAGATTGGCTGTTGAACAGGATCTCCAATCACAGGATTACCCGACAAAAATAACCGAACCTTCTGCTCATGTTTTGCAACAAATTGATTCGGAATCTCTTGGTAAGGAAAGTGACCTGCAGAATGAGGATTGCTCAACCCACCCAAAATCAGACCAAAAGCAGTCTCAGTGGAATAGTCTACAGTATCAGAATTTCAGCAACGGCTTCCCCTGGTTAGGTGGAATCATGTCAATGATTAATGGGTACACAGATTCAGCCTATTCAATGGGATTAGCCTCTAGAGAACCAATCGCAAACGACAGCGTGAAAGATTTTGTCCTTGCTAATCAAGAACTCAGCCCATTGAAGGCGTGGAATCGCTTCCTAGAAGCAAACTGCATCTCAGTACCTGCCTTAGCTATGACAGCTAGTGTCTAGAGCAGTGTGTTTATCTCATGTTCTCTGTAGGAATGAATTAGTCTATTAAAGGCAGTTAACATTGATGTTAGCTGTTTAGGGTCAAGCATCTGGAATTGGGATGTTGACATAAAAAAAGGTTAGGGTTTTAGATGTTGAAAAATGTGTTTGGATAATTTTCAAAGTTATGATTTTAAGTGTTGATTACTTAAGGAAGTGTCACACATATGATAAAAAGATGAAATATATTAAACATGTGAGAAAGTTTGAACAGAGAACATTGAGCGCTTCATAAAGCGCTTTATCTTTCAGAAAGTTTAAACAGAAACTTTAGTTCAAACATTGAACGCTTTATAAAGCGCTTTATTCAATAGAAAAACTGGGATCAGAGAGTTTACGCGCGCTACACCAAGCGCTTTATTCAATAGAAAAACTGGGATCAGAGAGTTTATGTGCGCTACACCAAGCGCTTTATCCAATATGAAAAACTGGGATCAGAGAGTTTATGAGCGCTACACTAAGCGCTTTATTCATTTGGAAATTCTGAACAGATAGTTCTGATGGCAACATGCAGCACTACACAAAGCGCTTAATCTTTGAAAAATATTATTATGTGTTACTCTCGTAACAAAATGTTTCATGCTATTTAAAATGAAATAAATAGTTGTTTTCATTTACATATATATTTTTAATGTTTCATACATAATTTTGGTGATTTTATTATTTGATTTTTATGAATATTATTACGTCTTGTAACTAATATGCCGTGGAAGTTATACGACTTACCAAAAAGGGCAAAAAGTGGAATTTTAAGTCTTGCAGGTATATTTTCTTCACATATTCTATAATATGTTACTATGTAACATGATATTATCATCTCAAGACTATCTCTATGACATTCGTCATAATTATTTCAAGACAAGACTATCTTTCTCAAAAAAAATTTTATCAAGGGAATTATCGTCTTTTTATTCTCGGAGCATATCGCGACGACTTCACTATGATTATTTCTCAAGGATATTATTATCATCATTATGGACTTCTTATGGTATTCTTCAAGTATCAACATCAAGATTATTATTGCTATATTCGGATTTCGGTATTCTCGGGATTTCTCGTTATGTGACATTTATTTTGTCACACTATATGGTCATCTTATGATATCATTATAAGACTTATTCTCAGATTATTGTGCAGTAATTTCATGTCACAATTGACATAGTAAATGGTTACAAATTTCAAGGAGAGAAAGGTGGAGATAGTTTTGACTATTTTCTACTTAAATCTAGTCATTCATTTTGAATTCAAGGGCTGAGATTAACTCTTATTTTTCTCATCAAAATGATACATTTACATGTGTACAAGAAGACTATCTCATGTGATGACAAGTGTACAAGAAAATTATGCTAGAACCAATCAAAAATCAAGGATTATACTTGGTGGCAAAAAGTTGTCAACACGGCACACACATGGCCATATGTACGTTTTTATGGCTGAATGGAATTCAAATTTCTGCAGAGATTTCTTCTCCCACATGTGCTATTATGATGGAACAAACTTGGTTAACTTTTGAGAGATTTACTCATCATTTATCTCTTCATTTATCTCATCATTTATCTCTTTTAAATCTGAAATTTCCATGTCATATAATGCTGAAAAAGTTGGTGACATAGATGGACAAATCACAATGCTTGAAGGTGCCAAGTGTGCAATGTCTTGAAGACAAGAACCAATGGCGTAAAGACAAGTGTGTTTGATGACATTCAAGATGACAAATGGCAATCTTATCAACAAGGGATGCCTCACACTATAAATAGAGGTTGAAGTGAAGAGTTGAAGACACACCTCTCATGCTATCTTCTTCTTCTTCTCTACTCTTATTGTGCAGCTTGTGGTGAAATTTTTGAAGCATTCTAGTGCTGTTTAGATACACCTTGTTGTGGTAGAATTGTTGTAATTGATAAGCCAAGTTTATAAGGCTTAATCAAAAGGTGAAAAGGTGTATGAGGTGTGATAGTGCTGAAATTCTGTAAAGGTGTTGTGAATAGCTTGAATAGGGTTGGTGTGAAGCCCAAGGATCGAGCTAAGGTGTAATTCTGTGACACTGGTGATAATGAATACCGAGGAAGGTGTCCTCGAAGACTGGAAGTAGGCACATTTGGCCGAACCAGTATAAAATTCTTTGTGTTCTTTACTTTCCGTACTTTACACTTTCAGTTTTCTATTCTCTGTTTTATTAACACGTTTTATAAATTCTAGAAAAAATAGTAAACGGTTTTTAAAATTGCTAAAATTTTGTAGAGACATACTTTAGTCTCTTAGTTTTCATTTAAAACAAGTTTGACTCAATTTGGATAAGTTTAGGTTAATCAAAAGTCCAAAGTTCTGCAACTGCTACAATCTGTTTTTCAGATTTGCAAAAGTTGAGAAACGTGACTTGGTTGACTAACTTCCCAAATGCATTTTCCAAAACTGTTTCAACCCATTATTATACATATCTTAAGGGTTATTGTGTTAAAGTTTCAAAGGTTTTGGACTTGGGGATTGACGGGAAGAAATTTGTGAAGTTGAGTCATTTTCTGAACTCTGTTCTGGAATTCTGTGTAGACAAAAAGTTTTTGATTAGTTGAACGTTTTAAAGATTTTATTTTGACTTGATATTTTTACAGGAGTTAGAAAACATCTTGAAGTGTGTTTTTGGAAAGTTTCATAATTTTTGGAAGTGTTTTCAAAGTCGGAAAAATATTTTCAAAAACAGTTTCTGTTTTCTGAGTTTCAGATTTCAGAACTGAGGGGTTTTGAAAAGGGTTTAAAATAGTGTAATTTCCGCTAACCACTATTCACCCCCCTCTAGTGGTGTTTGTGCAGGGATTTCGATCCAACATTAGATATAGCAGGGAATCATCCATTTTCGCATGATATCCTTGGATGTCGTTACGACGTTAATGGCTAGCTAGTTAGCTTGGACGAGCAGTACTCATTTTCGAGGAGACATTATGGAGGCATCCTTGTTCCTGAACTGCTCCAAATGGTAGATCGTATGTTGCAGTGCACTTTCCCATTCTTGCGGAGAATCATACACCGAAAAGAAGTCAGTGTGACCGTTGCATCTACTCTGAAGCACTCGAATATTGATTCTATTGAAGATCCCATATTTTGTGATATATCTTGCACATCCATGTTTGATGGAGTATGAGCTTCTTCAAGTCTTATTATTCTAACGTTTTCTGGACGTGTTCAAAACCTCAAAAGGTTGGAGAGTTGGTAAGTTCAATTTTCATGTCATAGTTGCCGTTTCACATTATATGTTTTGATACGGCTTGTGCTTAACCGATGTGCTATATGCAGAACAAGCCTGTATGTTTGATTGTGGGATCAGAGAGGTATTTGATCTATTTTGTAAATTTGTATGACAAATTTTTCACTAGTGAAATGTTATAATTAAAAAGAATAAATAAGAAGCTCAACTGGTCCATGCATTTCAGCAATAACATTAACACGGTAGCGGTGAGGAAGGTAACGTTACAACGGGGCAGCAATGCCTATTGAAGATGTAAGGAAGCTGTTGAACTTAGTATGGCGAGTGGAATGCGACATGGGCAAAACGCGTTCAGGGAACAACGTAGCACATATTTTGCCACATATGCATCGTTGATAGCTCATGTCTATTTAAACACCATCATATGTAATTGTGTCTGCTATGTTAAACTTGGTTATGAGGAATGAATGAATGAAATTTATGTATCAAAAAAGGAATTCTATATTAAAGAGGGTATACTCTATAAAAGCCAATTGAATTAGATTTAAAGTAGGTTTTATATTACCAAAGAACACAACTTTTTTTCCTTCTCTTTTCTTATCCTGAATTTTGTAGTTTTAGAATTTTTTTTTCTTTACCAAGAAACATTAAGCCATTGAAAGCACGAGTTATAAGCCAAAACTTGATACATTAAATCGCATCTATAAGACAAAAACCAACTTCTCAAGAAAGTTCTGAAGTGTAATTGGATCGGTATGTTCAGTGTCTTGGTAGACCGAGACACCGTAAAAACCATCAAGTTCAAACCAACCCTTCCAAAGTAAAGCACCAACTGACTTCATAAGGATACAGGTCGTCCGAGGTGTAGGTCAACCACATTGGTCTGAACATACAATCAGGTCGGTGTAGTCAAAGGGACACATGACGTTCCTTTGACGAGGACACCATATGAGGTCACTCGCAGCCATCAAGTCAACCACAACCAGTACGCCAGCAATAACTAGCAGGCTAGCCTCAACCAGTAGGCCGGCGCACCAATATGCAAACCAAAATCAAGCCAAGTTAAGTCAGTTCACCCAAGGCAACCTTCGCCATGCAGACAGCTTCACCAGATAATACAACACATGAGGTCAACTCATCAACACTTAGCCAACATGCACAAGCGGAACATTACATTTGGCAGCACCTGGTGTCCCCGAACATGCATTGATCCAGTCAACAACTACAAAAGGTATTTTCGTCGCCAGACAGAAGGCATGTTTGAATGGATATTCAAACTGACAAAGAACATTCTTCTACATGTACAAAAAAATTCCCACAATGAGACAATTCTCTAAATTATGATAAAACAAAATGCCAAAAATGGAGCAAACCATAACTGAATTGAGCGTGAGATGGTTTTCTTCAAAGTAACAACTCGGGGACCTCTGACGTTGCTGATTCTTACATGTTTCAGTAAAAAAAACATCTCACACATCTTAATACAGATTACCTTTTTCATCCAAGAGGCGGACTCAGTTTTGCCATTTAGGCTCTAGAAAAAGCGCCAACCATGCCTTTATTTCCATACTTCTTTTTACCAAAGCATATCAAAACTACTTGAAATGGTTCAAATACACCAGCATGAATGTGAGGAATCCACTCACCATCACAGAAACATAGGCACCAATCGTCCGTTGGAATAGAACTTTAATGAATAGGCTGGGTGCCAGGTATGAGTTACCTGTGTGGAACACTTACAAGTTGAGCAATATGTTGTACAAAACATGAGTGTATTTCAAACTTTGTTCAAATGGATCAAAGGAGAAGCCCCTAAGGCAACACATGCCATTGAAAACCTTTCATACAACCCCCAGAAAGGCTAGAAATATGAAGAATATTCCTTCATCGAGGGATAAATTTATGGCTGATGTAATATGCAAAGGTAAAAAGCATCAAAATGATGTTCTACCTTCCATGAGAAGGCTATTTTGAGTCAAGACACGTCAATGAAATATGTGCATCGGACGTCACAGCCCATTACTATCGTGAGGGTTCCAAAGATGAGCCATCTTCATGCCACCAGATTATACGTGAGTTGTACAGAAAATTCCATTTTTTGAAGATATTTTGGAGTTTACTATCGCTCACAGTTTTAAAGTGCCAAAGATTGACACTTATGACAGCACACTAGACCCGACTGATCATCTCTTCTAGTTTTAAATGGCGATGAATCTGAAAAATGTACTAGGTCCCTTAAGGTGCAAAACTTCCCCTGTGTATTTAAGGGTGAAGGCACAAAAATGATTCTAGGAATTGCCATATCAATTTATTTACTCATTCAGGTAGCTGCCTCAATGATTTAAGACACAATTTAAATCCTTAAAACCTTCCATTAAAAATCCTTTACATGTGATGTCCTTGAGGTAAGGACATAAAGAATCTGTCCTTTGGTACCTGCAACATTTTTCACAAAATACTTCACAGACGAGTTCCTAGAGATCGATTGATTTCTCTCTAAACTTTACGCTCTAGCATCTCTCTAGATTTTTACAAAAATTCAACCCCACCCCTTACTTTGTTTTCTCCCCAACCACATACATTGCGTTCACTATCTACAATAGCTCTTTTACACTAATAAAGTCTATTTTGTTTACTCTTTCTGTGCCCCTTCCCACCTAAAAGCACCACCTCCCACTCTCTTTCTTACCAAATTTACTATTTTCTTCTTTAATTAAGGCTTGGATACAACCCTCTATCGCATTTGCTTGCCACCTAGGCCTCTCCGGCCGCTGCTAGAAGCGATCAGAGTACTTTAAACCAACTGATTTCCACCAAAAATGGCTCAATCCTTGTGATTTTGCCTAATTCTGCAACATACACCCAATGGTTTACGCTAAATCGACTTGGGTTTTATTGCTCAATCCTAATTTTAGGCCTAATTCCCCATTGACACTTGTCGTGATGAAAATTGATGTTGACAAAGGTGTTAAATCCTAGCAGGTCTGGCTACACCGTCAATGATTTTTGGTGAACGCCCAGGTGTAGAACCTTATGTGCTTGTTTCTTCATTGTTAAGGAGAGGTCGATCTATAATATCTTGCTTGGCAGTCCAGCCTTGCTCAAGTTGGAGGCGATTGTATCTCTATTGCATGTCAGTCTAAAATTTCTAATCCCAACCAGGGTGGCAACAATGCATGGAGACTTACAAGTGACACAAACGTCCTATGCAGTCATGGCGAAAGGGAAATTGTTTATGTAGTAGGTCAGCCTTGACAGTATTATGACTCTAATTGGAGAAACTAGAGTCTGAAGGTTTTTTTAACACATACCCAGCATATCTCACCGACATCAAAAGCTATCTCTAGGGTCTGGAGAGGGTAAAAGGCAGGCAAACAATACCTCCATCCCAAAAGATAGAGAGTGTGCTTCTAGTGAAACCCTCAACTCTATATGTACCTGCGTAGATGACACCATATAGGGATATGGCATGCTAGTGTGTTAGTGAGAGAATATAGTAAATATAAATAGAAAGTTTCTGATATTAAAAATAGTTATAACCGTGTATATACACAAATGATACAAGACAAAGACAACGACAAACACAAACACAAAAAGTGCAAAGTCAACCTTAGGTGTAGGGAGTATATAAGTCTCTAAATATACTATAGGTGTTCATAGATCCTGTCTAAACCTCATTAACCTTAATCCTATGTCTCCATGAACTCATATCATGGACCATGTCCTCAGAGAGATGCAAATCTAGTGGGTCATGCCTAATTCTCTCATCCCAAGTCAGTTTGGGTCTGCCTTTACTCTTGTTCCTCTCTGCAATGAGGCTTTTAACTGCTCTGACAGACGCTATTGTTTGTTTCCTCTTGACATGCCCAAACCATCTCAATCTCCCCTACCTTATCTTATCTGCTATATTAGCCACCCCTAACCTTTCCTAAATAACTAATTTCTGATCTGTTGTAGCCATGTATGCCCATATATCCACCTCAGCCTCCTTATCTCTGTCACTTTCATCTTCCGCGATTGTATCTTCTTGATCGCCTACCACTCTGTTCTATATAACATTGCTGGCTGCACTGTCACTCTATAAAATTTTTTCTTTAACTTAGTTAGAAAATTCTTGTCAAATAGCACCCCTGAGGCTGCCCTCTACCTACACCAACATGCCTGAACTCGATGTGCTATATCACTATCGATGTCATAATCCTGCTTTACAAATGATCATGGATACTTGAACCTACTTACCTGTGCTACCACTTGAACCTCGGTGGTGAGATGGCTATTCACACTATCGTCTGCATCGTTGAATTCGCAGTGCATATACTCGGTCTTAGAACGACTAGTCTTTAGGCCTTGTCTCTCTAATGCGTCTCTTCACTGCTCTAGTCTCACACTCAGGGTATGTCTACTCTCTACGACTAATACAATATCATCAGGAAAAAATATGCACCATGGAACTGCCTCTTGGATACACTTTGACAGTTCGTCGAGTACAACATTGAGAAGAAATATACTCAAAGCAGACCCTTGATAGAGGCCCACCTCCACCGGGAAGAAGTCTGTATTCTCCACAGGTGTACGAACGATTGTTTTGTTCTAGCATACATATCCCTAATTATGTTTGTATGCTTAATAGGAACCCCTCTTGCATCTAAACTATCCCAAATCAGTCTACGCGGTACACTATCATACGTTTTTTCTAGATCGACGAAGACCATATGTACATCGTGTTTCTTCTCCCTATACTTCTCCATCAATCTCCTTAGGATGTGTATTGCTTCCTAGTTGATCGTCCTGGCATGAAACCAAATTAGTTCATCGTAACGTGAGTTTCTCCTCTAATTTCACGCCTCGATGAGTACTTTATCCAGACCAACTGCCTTAGCTTTTCCCATCTTCCTAAGTTCTTTCCTCATCTCTGCCTATGTGATGCTTCAGCAGCCATAGTTATTATGTTGTCATTTTTGGGTAATGATGCTTTCTCTTTTTTTGTGGTTTGCCTTCTCGCTGTTAAAAGTATTTTGAAAGTATGTTTGTCATTTCCATTTGATGTCTTGTTCTTTGACTAAATATGTCCATTTTCTCCCTTTATAAACTTCTTCCCTACTAGGTCTTGTCTCTTTCGATCTCTATCTTTGGAAGTCTTGAACATATCATGCTCTTCGTTTTTTGTTTCTAGTCTTTTGTACATCCTTTTATAGTCTGTGATCTTTGCC
This sequence comes from Eustoma russellianum, assembly GCA_036186865.1. Taxonomy (NCBI): domain Eukaryota; kingdom Viridiplantae; phylum Streptophyta; class Magnoliopsida; order Gentianales; family Gentianaceae; genus Eustoma; species Eustoma russellianum. The sequence continues at coordinate 38,018,487 of AP025043.1, forward strand.
TCTGTTATTGCCTTCTTTGACTCTTTTCTGACAATTTGGTAGTTCTCCTTCAATCTCACTTTCTTCTACCCGACTGTGCAGCTTAACAACTCTCTAAAACTCCTTTGTTTAACCCTTATTTTTTGTTGCACATCCTTGTTCTACCACCATAACTCTTTGTGTATGGTTGTCTTTCTTGTTGTTACCCCAAGCGTTTCTCTTGCCGTGTGATTAATAGCAGTCGCCATAGCTTCTCACATCTGGTTCGTGTCCTCGCCCAGTCGATCTGATATCGTGGAGATGACCTTGTCTCAAAATATGTTAATTTTTTCGTCCTTCAAACTTCTCTATCGAGATTAAAACTTGGAATTTGGATGCCAGCTGAGCTGCTAAGACAACTTCAGAATCTGCTCAGAGAATTTGCGGTTATCTTTGCATGGCTGACCAAAGACATGGTTGGAATGCCAACAACTCTTCGAAGCACAAAATTAACATCGACCCAAACATCAAACCAGTTAAGCAAAAGAAATAAATTTTGCTTATGGGAGAAATAAGGTAATCACAGAAGAGATCAACAAACTGTTTGTCGTCAAATTTATAATCGAGGGTCCTCTATACAATATGCCTGGGGAATTCTGTGGGTGGTGCTTAAACAGAAAAAATTTGGAGAATATGCATACACACCAACCTGAATAAAGCATGCCCTAAATATTGCCATTTTGTTGCCAAAAATTGGTTGACTGGTGGATCCAACAACAGGACACGAGGTATTCGATTTCCTTGATACTTTCAAAGGCTATCATCAAATATCCTTGGTTAAGGAAGACCGTGATAAAACCTCCTACATCATAGAGGTCAGCATTTATTGCTACATCTGCATTCCATTCTAGTTGAAGAACGTGGGTGTCACCTACCAAAGGCTGGTAAACTCTATTTTCAATTACCAGATTAGCAAAACTTTGGAGCTTTACATAAACGATATGCTCATGTAAAGAAAGTCTCTTGATGCATATATTCAAAGTGTAAAGAAAATCTTCACCATCCTCAGAGACTCCATGCTAAGGTTAAACCTTAAGAAGTGCACCTTCGGAGTCCGCAATGAGAAATTCTTAGGGTACATGGTATGCAAAGAAGGGATCAGGCAAATCCCATCAAAGTTGAAACCTTAAAGGTCATGCATCCATATCAAAATCAAAGAGGTGCAAAGACTAACTAGAAGGATTGCATCTTTGAATAGATTCCTGTCCAGATTGACGGAGATATCACTTTCTTTCTTCCAGGTCTTAAAGAAAAAAATCTATGTTCAAGTTGAACGATAAACATCAACAAGCTTTGATGACTTGAAAAGCTATTTGGGCCGAGTTGCCGAGGTTAAGCTCGCCAATTCCTTGTGAGGTTTTGTACACATATTTGGTCGTTTATCGTGAAGCAGTTATCGTTGTTCTGCTCAAGGGTGAGGATAGCATTCAAAGACCAATCTACTTTGCTAGTAAAGCTTTGTAGGGACCTGAGATCATAAATATGAATGCTAAAAATTAGCTATGACACTAGTTATAACTGCAATAAAACTCAGACCATACCTTCAAGCTCATCCTATCGTGGGTGTAATGGATCAATCTCTTAAACAAATCCTATCAAAGAAAGACCTCAGGTCAGATAACCAAATATATAGGGAGTTAGCCGAGTATGACATCGACTATCGATCTCAACTTCAATGAATTCAATAGAGGATGAGCAAACCCCAAGAGGACAAAGGACCATCTATGATGATAGATCGTCTTCCCAAGATGGTAATGGAACAGATCTCCTAAGGTTAAGTCCAAAAGGAAACACATTCAAGTATGCACTGAAAAGTGACTATGAGACAACCAACACAAAGTCGAATACAAAGCCTTGATTGTTGGCCTGAGCATTGCATAAAAACAAGGGTCGAGTAGCTAAAGGTCATATGGAGCTAAGTATATGTAACATTTGTAATTAACATCTATGATATTAATTTGATATATATTCAAACTTAATTGTGTTGTTATAGGTGGAGCGCATGTCTTGATAAAAAAAATACACCATTACACACAGTGCGTGTGTATCAAGATCAGTTGGATCATTTAGAAAATAGACACTTTATCTGGACACTGTATGATTCAAGTCTTGTACCTATTCAATACCAATAAGATGACAATGTATTCAAAGGTCATGTTCCTCTTATAAGTTCAGATAGTGGAGTGACACTTTCCTGACAGAGTATTACGTCAATTTGGAATGTGTAAGGTATACCCGAACCTTGTGATAATGGTGGTCAAACACTACATCATTAGCTAGGGGAGGGTAACGACACACATGACTGGACAATATCATCATAAGGATAAGTGCAACTATGGACACCCATGCAAGTGAAGTTATCGACAGTGACATTGGAGTTGCGCACATGGGTTTATAGTCATGCATGCATGACTTGGGATCACAACACACGCGGTTGCTAATTGGAAATTCGGCATGGTGTCAGCTGATTGGCTTTGATCCCACGGACAGTGCACTAGAGGTTTAGGCCAAAATAAATCGCGGAAGCATAAAAGTTACCTCCGGCCATTATCGCTTAGTCGTCGCCTTCGAATCGGAAGCCTACTGCAGAGAGAATCCTTGTGGAAATGGAGCCTTCCAGCCTATGCCTATCTGAATGCTGTATAGCTATGATTGATGGAATATCACATTCCCTCTATTTATAGGCTAGGCCAGGGCACCCCATTCCTTATTTGACTGACAATTATTCTTCCATCAAGGAAACTTAATAATTGTCAATCAATCAGAATCAAATCTGACAATTAATGCAGTCAATAATTGCAACGTATCTAGCCAATATAACGTACAGATACGTTATACATGTGATCCACATTAGTGATTTATAAATAAATCACGAGATTATTGCAATCAATTATAATTAATATAATTGATTCTAACATTCTCCCACTTGGATCCACATGTCGAATGCTAGATAACACTGCATAAAGTGACAACTCAATATGGCCATAATTTTATGTCACTGGATCTATTGACGACCAAAACTTAGATTGAAAATACAACACACGAATCAAGGCGGTCATGTTTTGATGTCAAACACTCCCGTTCCAAGAATTACAATGCATCATACACTCAATCGAACAAAATTGAATGATTTACCTATAAATCATCTCAAAATGGGTCCTCGTCCATGGATCAAATAGATCCTACAACTTAAATGCGCATATTCAAAGTCAACAAATGTCTAGACAAAATAAGATCAAAGTACAACAAATCAAGGAGAATTAAGAAGTCTCATATCAATAGCATGATCCCTGAAAACTTTAACCGGTAATTCTTTAGTCATAGGATCAGCTACCATTGACTCCGTACTAATGTGTTCAATCTTATTTCTTCTTGTTAACATGATCTTTGACCTTCAAATACTTTATGTCGATATGTTTACTGCGACTCCCACTTTATTATTTTTCGCAATGAACACAGCAGGTGAATTGTCGCAGAAAATCTTTATGGGTCTATCAACAATATCGACAACCTTAAGACCACTGATGAAATTTCTCATCCATAAGGCCTGTGACATAGCTTCATAGCATGCAATGAACTTAGCTTCCATCATGATGAAGCAATAATGTTCAATCTTTATTTCTCCTTTGACAATAGGTGACGCAATGGACGCACAATTCTGCATAGCAAATTTCTCAAGTACTTTGATGATGTAGGCCTTCTGAGAAAGACCAAGTTTTACTTGTTCTATCTCTGTGAATCTCTATGCCAAGGACATAAGAGGCTTCACCATATCCTTCATATCAAAGTTCAAAGCGAGAAATCGCTTAGTCTCATGCAATAACCCAAGATCACTGCTTGCAGTAGAATATCATCCACATATAGGACTAAGAAAATGTATTTGCTCCCACTCGTCTTGAGGTATATACATTGATCAACAATGTTCTCTACGAAACCGAATGAGAGATTACCTCATGAAACCTGATGTTCCATTGACGTGAAGCTGTTTAAGCCCATATATGGATTTATTCAATTTGCAAACCAGTTGATCATTATCAGAATTGACAAAGCCTTCAGGTTGACGCATGTATACCTCTTCATCAAGAACCCCATTCAAAAACGCAGTTTTCACATCCATTTGATGTAGCTCGAGATCAAAATGAGCTACTAATGCCATGATTATCCGAAATGAATCCTTCTTTGAGACTGGAGAGAAGGTTTCATGGTAATCAATGCCTTCTTTCTGAGTGAAACCTTTGGCTACAAGTCTGGCTTTATATCGTTCAATGTTACCAAACGAGTCTCTTTGGTCTTAAAGACCCATTTGCATCCCACCACAGAGGCTCTGTTTGGTAACGGAACAAGTTCCAGACTTGTTTTTAGCCATTGATTCCATCTCCTCTTCATGGCATCGTACCATAGTGACGATTTGTCACAACTCATGGCTTGTGAAAACGAGATAGGGTCATGATTTAGTCCAATGTCATATCGGACTCTTGAAGATATACAACATAATCGCTAGAAATTGCTCCTTTTAGTTCTTGAGGATCCTACTCCCACTGGTTCAGTAGATGGGGATTAGTGGGTTCACTTTTTTTGATGTGATTCTTCAATTTGAGGTTGCACAATTGGTGGCTCTTCATTATGATGAATAGCAACCGAATTGTCATATAAAGGTACAACGTATGTATCCCTTACTTCCTCAAAATTGAATTGTCTATTCGAATCACTCCACTGACTTCATGATCCTCTAGAAACTTAGCATTTCTAGCTTCAACCACTTTAGGAGTATGTGAGGGACAGTAAAATCTATATCCTTTGGAGTTGTCTGCATATCCAATAAAATAACCGCTTTTCGTTCGTTCATCCAGTTTCTTTATGCTTGGGTTGTATACCCTAACTTCAACTGGACAACCCTATATGTGCAAATGTTTTAAACTTGGTTTCCAACCATTCCACAACTCGAAAGGTGTTTTAGGAACGGACTTTGATGTGGAACTCGATTTAAAAATACACAAGGTTTTTTAAGAGCGTCCACTCCTCCATATAGGCAATTCGGTTGTGCTAATCATGCTCCTAACCATGTCCATAAGAGTCTGATTCCTTCTTCAGCAACACCATTTGTGTTGTGTGTGCCAGACATGGGTGTATTGAGCAACAATACCCTCCTTTTGAAGGAATTCGGCAAATGGACCAATCATTTGTCCTTTCTCTGTGTACGTCCATAATATCACCACCTCTATCAGATCGGACAATTTTGATTGTCTTCTCCTTTTGTTTCTTACTTCTAATTTGAAGATTTTAAACGCATCAAGTGCTTCAGATTTTCAAATAAAAGATAGATATCATGAACCTTGAATAGTCGTCGATAAATGAAATAAGTATTTCTGACCATTCAAGCAGGTGTATGAAAAGGTCTACAGATATCCGTGTGTGTATGATTTCAAGAGGTTGAGAACTTTTTTTTGGCACCCTTAATGGTCTTGTTGGTTTGCTTGCCTTTTATGCATCCCACACAAGTACCTAAATCAGTGAATTTAGAGTTTGCAAAACTCCTTCATTCACCAATCTTTTATTCTTTCAATTGAGATATGTCCCAATTTTTGTACCAAAGACTTTATGAGTTCTCATTGATAATACAACGCTTTGTACCGTTTTGTTAAAAGAGTATGCTCGTAAATGGGATCTAACTCAAGTTGAAACAGTTTTCAAAATGAGCCTATAAGATCCCATCCTTCAACAGTAGAGCGCATCCGGTTTCCAGAATAGATGCATTGCTCACTTTCATTTGGCTTCCTCAGGTTTAGAAAGCCCTGCATGGTTTTCGCAATGTGAATTGTAGAACCACAATCAATCCACCATGTATTATCAGAAACCTCAGTAAAATTAGATTCATGACACACAAAGGAAAATTACCTTTCTTCTCCAGCCATCCCTTTATTTCAGGCAATCTTTCTTCCAGTGTCCCTTTTTCTTGCAAAACCGACATGTGTCTTTATTGCCGGTTTTCTTCATTGGAACACCTTTGCCCTTCTTTGCATTTCTCTTAAAATGAGTCGCAAGATGCACAGACTCAATGGACTCATTCTTCAACCTCTGCTCCTCTTGAACACACATGGTCAGAAGTTCATTAATTGACCAGTTTTCTTTATGTGTGTTGTATGAGATCTTAAATGGAGTGAACTCCGAAGGGAGAGAGTTGAGTATGAAATGCACCAGGAATGACTCCGAGATTTCAACCTTTAGGGAGCTTAATTTAGCAACAATGTCCCTCATCTCCATGATGTGCTCGCGCACACCACGGCTTCTGTCATGGGTCATTTGAAAGCCTCTTCATAAGGGTGCTGGCTACCGCCTTGTCAGAGCTTACAAATTGATCATCAATGGCTTTCATGTAAGCTTTGACATTATCAAGATTAGGGATAGAACCCCTAATGCTTGGACTTATACGAGACTTGATGAGCATCATGCTGAGGCGATTAGATCGCTCCCACGCTCGTAACTAGACCTCTCAGATGGCGTACTTGATTCCGTGGATTTGGTGGTTTTTCCTCACGGATTGCCAGGTCTAAGTCCATACACCCTAACGTCAAAAGGATATTATCCTTCCATTCAGTAAAATTGTCACCAGTCAACATTGGAGTTTTAGCAGAATCAAATAAAGCAGTAGTGGGAATAACTGCATAACCATATATCATGCTATGAACATGTATAACCAGAATGAATTAATCAAGTTAATTCAAATAGTATATTCTAAACCTTCCTGTGGGTAGAGGTGCACTCATGCATAGAATATACTTAAAACGGTATGAAAATTAAACAACCAAAATATTTCCGTACCTGTGGGCATAGGAAATGTTTATGTTTAATTTTCTTGATCAATAAAATAACCACTTCCCTGTGGGGCAGAGTGACTACCTTATTAATCAAAACCATGTATGATGACATTTTATTTTCTTTATACCATATAATTTTAAGATGTTGTGGCTAATCTTAAAATTAAGAAAATAATCTTATATGCCATCAACATATTTATATAGTTATTCTTTAAAACGATATGAAAATTAAACAACCAAAATATTTCCGTACCTGTGGGCATAGGAAATGTTTATGTTTAATTTTCTTGATCAATAAAGCAACCACTTCCCTGTGGGGCAGAGTGATTACCTTATTAATCAAAACAATAGTTATGATGACATTTTATTTTCTTCACACCGTATAATTTTAAGATGTTGTGGATAATCTTAAAATTAAGAAAATAATTCTTTATATGTCATCAACTTCAAAACTTTATATGACATCAACAAAAGATGAAATCATAATGAAAATGTGAAGTGAACCGATTCGGCAATACCCCAGGAAAGATCATGAATCAATTTCCTAGACAGGTATTACCATTCCACGTAAAGTCCCAGGCCGTGCGGTGGGGTCACAGACGGTCCCGCTTAAGTACCGACTTTCTAGACAGAAATTACGTGTGCGGTGTATTTATCACACTCTCAATAGTTCACTTTTTATATTCGCCACACAGTTTTATCAAACAGATACATAATCATGAATCGAGGGCGGCGTCCTTTTGTGATCAAGAGTATTCAGAAAGTATCATCAATATGCATTAAGTGGAAAGGAAAACACATACATTAAGAAAGCCTTCAGACTGAGCTAAGATTTTCCTTGAATCCTAATTAGCTGAACTGTTACTTTCTTATCCGGAGTGAGGTCCCTTCAGCTTTCGCCCCCACCCCTCCATGTGAAAGGAAAAGTATTCAATTAATGTATTACACGCGCCTTTATTTAACCTAATATGCTGCCGCCGCCATTTTTTTTCCTTTTTAATAGCCCTCACAGACGAGATCAAGCCATTAATAGAATGAACAATTTTGAATGAACATATGCTCTGATTTTCCAAGTTTCAATGCAAAGATTTCAACAATTAACCACCAGAAAAATTTGATTTTCAGCAGCAAAGAAAATGAAGCACAGGATAAATTTCTCTGATAGTGAAAAAGGTTTAGAAGATTCAGAATATCATAGTGATTTCGACTTCCATTTGATACTACTGTTGAAGTTCCATCAGTGCCAAATAGAACCTTCCCATCGGTGCCCAAACTAAATGCAATTGTATGCAGCAATTTGGCAGAATAACGGTACACAAAATTGAATACTGAAGGTCTCGAAAACTATAATTCCGTAACCTTTGAACGATTAGATTGCATTAAAGGTTATGGAAAAAGTTTTTTAAATACAAACGATATGGTCAGAGGTGGCTCTGATTCTAAATGTTAGGCCAAAATAAATCGCAGAAGCATAAAAGTTACCTCCGGCCATTATCGCTTAGTCGTCGCCTTCGAATCGGAAGCCTGCTGCAGAGAGAATCCTTGCAGAAATGGAGCCTTCCAGCCTATGCCTATCTGAATGTTGTATAGCTATGATTGATGGAATATCACAGACCCTCTATTTATAGGCTAGGCCAGGGACTCCTTTCCTTATTTGACTGACAATTAATTCCTTCCATCAAGTAAACTTAATAATTGCCAATCAATCATAATCAATCTGACAATTAATACAGTCAATAATTGCAACGTATCTAGCCAATATAAAGTACAGATACGTTATACATGTGATCCACATTAGTGATTTAAATAAATCACGAGATTATAGCAATCAACTATAATTAATATAATTGATTCTAACATAGAGGGCATGGTATGTCAATTGTTTATTTTTAAATATTTTTAACGTATAAATTTTATATGCATTCATGTTAGTATCTTTGTCATTGTCATAGGTTCAACGGGTACACAAGTATGCATTTACGTGCTACAGAATTTTTAAGAGAACGCATGGATAGTGATGAAGCTGGATCTTCACCAAAGGTCAAAGATGACCTCAAATGAACGTCGTTAATTAACTTGAAGAGTAGTTAACTGGTTTCTAGATTGCAACTGGAATAGCTTTCTGAAAGTCCTGCACAAAGAAGCAAAGATCAGAAGTCCCGGGGGATGACCCGGGTAAAACCCTTCGAAGCTCAAGTCTGTTTGGGCCATTTCTCACTAGATATATTTTAGTGTATGGAGTTGGAAAATTCTCACAATTCCTGGCTGAGGAGAAGATTCAGTGTATTAGCTCAAGGTTGTATGAAGAATAGATTTCGGATCCCTTTTCTGGTCTGCCTTGGCTTGTTTATTGGTTTTCCCGCCCTTGGTTTTTGATAGCGGACAAGATGTTTGCTTAGGGCAGAAGACCTATAACGTAGTAGGTCTACTGATGTGACCGGCAGGCCGGCTGATATGACTAATAGGTCCACTGAAGTGACTTTGGCGTGTGCAGGCTGAATAGCCAGACGTGTACTCTTCCTTTGAACTGTACTCTGTCTGATGGTTCTACGATGTGATGTTGTGCTTGACTCCTTTGCCGAAGTGCAAAACTAGGCTTTGCCGAAGTGCAATATTGAATCTGACTGAAGTGATCTGGAGTGTAGCACTTAAGCTGAAACTGATGTTGAAGTTCGGTGCCGAGGTGCAGTCCTTGGCTTATTCTTCGATAGTAAAAAGGATGTCATAGGGCTCAGCCGAAGTGTAAACAGGGCTGAACAGCGATACTTGGGTGTGAACTGCTGGAATTATACCGTTGACTATTGTTGACTAACAGACGATTAATTCTGGTTTATCAGATAGTGACAGTTTTGGTCGTGATATACAAAACATATGCAGACAATGTCTTGTATATGTTGATGCGATTGATCGACTCCAAGTGGATCTGCCTCCACTTAGTCAGCTACACCATGCTCCTAGTGACACGATGCAATAAGTGAAAGATATGGATTTGATTGAATCATACCAAAATTAGTTAGAGATTTGATTGTAACAAACTAATTCAAATTGATTCTTTACCATAGATAGAGTAGAAATGTAATTATAAATTGAGGTGTATTCTGTACTGATTAACTGAATAAAATACGACTTTCATTCCTAAATTGATTTCTTTCATGGTACCAGAGCAGGTTTCCTAATCCATCCTACCCGAAAAATTGCATCCAGTCGAAGAAAAACTCCACACAAACAGCAACACAACCGGAAAAAAAAAAACACAGAACAGGAGAAGTTTTTTTTCTGTTCTTTGGCCATATCCAATATCATCACAACCGAAATACCTTTCTCACCAAGTAAAAGATCAAGGAGCATCATGTCTAGGGGTCCAGTGAAATCAAGGTTGACAACAGTGAATTGTCCATTCAATTAGTCAACCTACTCAAAAACAACATCAGCTGTCCACAGCCGGAGAGTTTGTCACTGGGAATAAAATTAAACAGTAAAAATTACCAGTTGTGGGCAACACTTATTAAAAAGGCCATTGGAGGCCGCGGCCGAAGTGGACATTTAATCGGAGTGCCACCACTCCTAGCGGCCACAGAATCGACATTCCCCCAATGGGAGATACACGATCACTGCGTCTTTACTTGGTTGATTCAGAACATTGAACCAGCACTAGTAAATAATGTCTCTCAGTATCCGACGGCCAAGGCACTGTGGGGCGAACTCGCAGAGTAACATACGGGACTGGCACTGATGCGTTGCAGGTGTTTGACCTGCACAAACGGGCTCATTTGTGCGTCAGTCCGGAGCAACACTAGAGGATCTCTGGAATAAACTCCATAGCATTTGGATGGAGATTGACCACCGAGATCCCAACCCGATGCAGGATCCGGCAAACATCACTTTTTACAACACCAAAATCCAGGAGCAGCGTCTTTTCCAACTGTTGATGGGGTAGATGACCGCTTTGACACCATCCGGAAGGAGATTCTTAAGAAGGAACATCTACTAACGGTGGAGGCGACCTGCTCCACCATCCGAAGAGAAGAAGCCGGATGAATATTTTGAGAGGGGGCCCTCAGTTATCTCAGAAACATCATCAGGCATCAGACAGTGGCTCAAGACACGAGGACAGACAGAGGCAGTGGGAATTGGCCAGCCATCCCGCTCACAAGCAGCATCGTGAGTGGACCGGAGCCACTTGCACTGTACACACTCCGACCGGAAGAAAACACACCAAGGAGGAGTGTTTAGAGTTAGTGGGCTACCCTAACTGGTAGGAGGCCCAAGGGAGAAAGAAACCTGCGGACAAGAAGCAAGGTAGAGGTGCTACTGCAGTGGGCACCATGGACGGACCCAGCACCAGCAGCCAGGACAGCAACAACCTCCATCCCACTCAGACAGGTAAAAGGGGAGATGAGAGCACGGAGGGAGCAGGCGGAGTAGGAGGTAATGGAGAGGAGGCATAAGAGAAAAATAAAGAGGGAGAGAGGAAAACTAAGACTCTTAGCGGAGGAAACAAGGAAGTATACAAGGTAGTGTATGAGGGAGACATTAGGGGAGGAAAATAAGAAAGAGGGGAGAGAAAAAGGAGGCTGGTGGGGAGATCGAGGGAAGAGGAAGGGAAAAGAAAAGGGGAAAGAAAAAGAGGAGAGGGGGAGCGAGGGAGGAGGAGAAGAGAAAAAGGAAAAAAAAAGAAAAAGAAAAAAAAAGAAAAAAAAGAAGGGGGTAGGCGGCGACGGGAAGAAGGGTAAAAAAAAGGGTTTAGGAGAGAGTGAGGAAAAAAATACCCTTTTTGCCCCTTCTCAAAAACAAAGCCTCTTTACCCTCCATAACACCCTTGTTAACCCTCGACGTTCCCAAACCAAAATCACCCACCTTTAACTCTCGACATTCCTCACAAAATCTCGCCGAGTGGATTCTAGATAGTGGAGCCACTGACACTATATCCTATGACCCCCATGGCTTTATACAACTTACTATCCCTCACAAGACTCATATTGAAACCGCAAATGAAGACCTTATTCCTGTCTACGGAACCGGCCAAATCACCCCGCACAATACTCTAACTGTCTCTATGTTTTGAATTTGTCCTCAAAATTTATTTCTGTTAGCCAGTTAACTAAACAACTCAACTATACGATACTGATATACCTTCGTTTCTGCCTCTTACAGGACATTCCTGCGAAGACGATCATTGGGCGGTACTGAGCGTGGCGGTCTCTACTACGTTGATGAGGTCACCCACCAAGGTCAGTCTATGCTTGCCCACAAGACGTTCCATCGACAGCTATGGTTATGGCAATGAAATTCGCATTTCATTGAGTTAATCAGTACATGATACACCTCAATTTATAATTACATTTCTACTCTATCTATGGTAGAGAACCAATTTGAATTAATTTGTTACAATCAAATATTTAACTAATTTTGGTATGCTTCAATCAAATCCATATTTTTCACTCCCCCTCAAGTTGGACATTTAGGGTCTTCAATATGCAACTTTCTTAGTACAGACTCGAACACTCGCCCAGCGACTACTTTGGTGATCTGGAGCCTTGTTTTCAGTAGCATCAAATAAAGGGTGGCCACTCCAAGACGTGAAGAATGCTTTTTTACATGGTGAGTCAAAAGAGGAAGTGTATATAGAGGCACAACCAGGGTTCTCAAAAGGATTCCAAAGGAATGAAGTGTGTCGACTCAAGAAGTCCATGTATGGACTAAAACAGTCTCCAAGGACATGGTTCGGGCGGTTCACGACGGTAATGAAACAGTGTGGGTACGTCCAGAGTAATGCAGATCACACGTTGTTTGTGAAACGAAATGGGGAGCTTGTAACTTGTCTAATTATCTATGTAGATAACATGATTATTATAGGGAGTGACATGGAGGAAATGTCGGGGCTAAAAAGGCAGGTATTTAGAGAATTCAAAAAGAAAGATGTGGGAAAACTAAAATATTTTATGGGAATTGAAGTGCATCAATCAACCCAAGGTATTTTTATATCACAAAGAAAGTACATTCTTGATTTAGTGGCAGAAACCGGGATGTTAGAATGCAAGCCGTGTGAAGTGCCAGTATCAACAAGTCAGAAGTTGAGAAAGTATCACGAGGCTCCACTGGTGAATCGAGAGCAGTATCAGAGGTTAGTCGGGAAATTGATCTATCTGTCTCATGCACGGCCTGATATTGCGTATGCCGCAGGTCTCGTAAGCCAGTTTATGCATAGCCCACAGAGAGAACATATGGAAGCAGTGATGAGAATTGCCCGATACCTGAAAGGGTCGTCGGGGCGTGGGATTTTATTCAGGAGATGTGGGCACTTGGATGTGGAGAATTATACTGATGCAGATTGGGCAGGAGATCCGAACAACATGAGGTCAACATCAGGATATTTCGCGATGGTTGAAGGAAACTTAGTAACGTGGCGGAGTAAGAAACAAAAGGTGGTAGCTCTATCAAGTGCCGAAGCAGAATTTAGGAAAATCGCAAAAGAAGTTATGGAGGTCTTGTGGCTTAAGAAGTTGATGAGTGAGTTGGGACTTCCGTGGAGATATCCGGCACAAATAAAAGCGACAATAACGCTGCAATAAGAATACCAAAAAACCTCGTACATCATGACAGAACCAAACACGTTGAGGTTGATTGACATTTCATTAAGGAGAAGCTGGAGAGTGGGGTTATAGAGCTACCGTTTGTGAGATCTGAGGACCAGCTTGCAGATGTCCTCACCAAAGAAGTCGTTGGGTGAGTGTTCGAGTCGTCGGTACTAAGCTAGTTGCACATTGAAGACCCTAATGTCCAACTTGAGGGGGAGTGAAAGATGTGGATTTGATTGAATCATACCAAAATTAGTTAGAGATTTGATTGTAACAAATTAATTCAAATTGATTCTTTATCATAGATAGAGTACAAATGTAATTATAAATTGAGGTGTATCCTGTACTGATTAACTGAATGAAATACGACTTCCATTCCTAAATTGATTTCTTTCAAGAAGAACCTCCTACGAGTATGCCATATAGTGGTGGTTCGGATACCAATATGACTACCCAACGTTCACAAGGCCCTTCTAGGACCACGATGATAAGTAGACGAATATAAAATAAATTTGTTTGATATGTTTGCAATCAAAACATATTTGAAAGACGTATGGTACAGCCACAGGTACTAGTATAGTTGTCCAATTCACTGAAACTCTAAACTGTCACGAAAAGCTGTCCGATTAAAGATGTATTATTCAGCAACATTTTGCAGACATAGTTGGTGATAGTAGTGTAGTTTTCCAACGACCATAAATGATACGAAGGATAGTTAACAATGTCTATGAGTGTTCATCTTCAAGTAACATCACATTCAATCTTGGGCCTGGTAATGCCTTTTTTTTTTCATTCTCTTATTTATCTAGATATTCTAATGCTTGAGCCTGGAAAATGTAGTTGATGATTCTGGTTGATGATGCGGGAGGAGAATGGCCTGTAATTATTGTCCATGCACCCTGGAATGGTTGCAATCTTGCTGACTTCGTGATGCCGTTTTTTCTATTTATTGTGTAATGGCAATTGCACTTGATTTCAAGGTTAGTTTAATCTTTAGTCCAGTTTATGCTACATTCATATGTATTGATTCCTATTGGTTAGTTTACTCTTTCATCCAGTCTGCAGTATCAGAATTTCAGCAACGGCTTTCCCTGGCTAGATGGAATGATGTCAAGAATTAACGGGTATGCAGATTCAGCCAATTCAATGGGATTAGCCGCTACAGAATCAATCTCGAAGGAAGATGTGAAAGATTTTGTCCTTGGTATCGAGAACTCATTATGAGTTATCCAAAAACAATTCATGTGTTTATAACACATAGGTATGGTTGCTTATATCCGACCCTATATCTTACCATAGACGGAAGCAGAAAATGGGTAATGATGTTGTTGTATCGAGAAGCCCATTGAACGTGTTGTTAGAATAATCAGAATATTCTACTTACCATAATTAGGCCAAATCAGTGACTAGACAAGATCAGATCTCTCACGTAATTCTAGCACTCATTGTAATTAGCATTAATATTGATTTGATTCTTTACCTTGTATAGACTAACCAAACCAATACAAATACGTGTAAAGGGGATGAAAGAATTCATTCAGAAATAACAGAAATCTTTCCATAATTGCCTTGTTTGCTTATTGCATTTCATGGTATCAGAGCAGGAGAAATTCCTCTCTGTTTGTCTTTTTTTGATTCTTGGCTCAGATTTCTCATCATTGCCGGAGTTGTGACGAAGTTGGTGGCTCAGATACATCCTCTTCATCGCCACAATTCATACCCGTTTTTTTCAAGTATACTGTTCTTACCCTGTTCTTACCCTCTCTCAACCAATTGTGCCATCAAGTATTTGTGTCTGTTCCTACCGTGGTAACTTGAGATTTTTTCCATATATCCTGCAATATATCACACAATGTCAAACACCCCAGATAACCAACATGACATACCAAGAAACATCAGAAAAAATACCAAAATTCCCTGAAAATTTTGATTTCTCTGCCGAGTTTGCCAAATTCCTGCAGACTCAAATTGTCCCTGCTCCACAGCCCACCATACCCGCTGTATCTGACAATCTGATCTTGAAGATCAAATTGAACTCCAACAATTACCCATTGTGGTGCAATTTAATGCGAAGAGCCCTTCTTGGCAGGGGGAGGAGCACCCACACACAGGGGTCCCTCCACCCCCCCTGCCAACCGATGTGAATTTTGCCAAGTGGGAACAAGATGACCAACTTGTTTTCACATGGTTAATTGATAATATGGATGAAAGTCTGGTCAATAACGCATCTAGCTATCCCTGCAAAAGCACTTTGGGATGGATTAACCATAACGTATGGATCAGGGGTTGACCCATTACAGACCTTTGACCTTCACAACAGGCGTATACACTGAAACAGGGAACCAACACACTGGATGCGTGTTGGAACCAGCTGCAAAGTATATGGAGAGCCATAGACAGTAAAAGCCCTAATCCCATGGAATGTCCACAGGATACACAGAAGTTCACTCAATACATACAGGAGCAACGATTGTACCAACTTTTGATGGCTGTTGATGACAAATTTGCAGCCACCAAGAAGGAGATACTAAAGAGGGATCCTAGACCGACGGCCGAAGCTTGCGTACAGTGAACTACGCAGGTCTGATACCGAGAACAGGCTACTAAGGCTACCCCCTCAGATTCCTCATCAGGGGTAGGCCTGGACAGGGTTTAACCGCAAAAGGTCCCAGCTTTCAAGGGAAAAGTAATACAGAACAGAGACGAGGAGGACCCAATACCCCCCGCTCAGGAGCACCATCACGGCGGGGGGATGAGAAAGGTAATCAGGAATGTACACACTGTAAAAAGAAGGGCCATACCAGAGATAAATGTTTTAAACTCCATGGATATCCCGAATGGTGGGAGGAGTTTAAGAAAAAAGGCCAGGCTACTGCTGCACTTGCCACCGGAGAGGGTGACGGCAACAGAAAGGAGGGTGATTTAGCCGCAGAAAGACCAGGCAGCAACCAGCTGGAGCAGGTTCAAACGGAAGGAGACGAAGCTGCATTCGGCTGCGCAGCAGGGGCAGGTAAAAGGGTTAGGGTTAATAACCCTAACCCTCAAGCTTTTTATACTGAGGCAAATAAAAAAATTATTTCCCCAACCCCTGTTGTTTCTGTAAATGTCAGTAGCACCCAAGAAGCTTCTGCTTTTGTCACTTTCGGCCCACACTTATCACAAATGACCACCGAAACCCTCAAAGTCCATCCTAGCAGCAATTTAACCCCTAACCTTCAGGAAAATTGTCAATTTAGTCCTCCAGTCCCAAAAATTCTATTCAAACCCCACATTTACATACCCTCACCACTCCTGACCCCAACATTTCAGCTCCTTATGTCATAACACCAAAACACAATCTCCCTGGATATTCGACTGCGGGGCAACCGACACCATGTCATACGACCCAAATGATTTCCTTACCAATAATCCACCAAAAAAGGGAGTGTTGAGACAGCCGACGGTACTACAGTTCCTGTTGTTTAGTGGCACTGTCACCATTACACCAAACATTACACTTAAAAATTGTCTTTATGTGCCTGCCTTATCCACAAAATTGCTTTCTGTCAGCCAACTTACTAAAGAGTTAGATTGCATTGTTATGATGTATCCATCGTTTTGCGTTCTGCAGGACATTCGTACCAAGGAGATCATTGGGCGTGGTACTGAGCGCCACGGGTTGTACTTCGTCGATGCGGTGGCGCAACAGGGACAGTCTAATCTTGCCACCGGGACAGGTACTCGACAGATATGGCTGTGGCATCGTCGATTAGGGCATCCATCTTTAGCATATTTAAAACATTTGTTTCCTTCTTTGTTTGTTTCCAAACCTGAACCGTTGCAACTGTGATACATGCTTCCGGGCTAAACAAACTCGGGCATCTTACCCTTCAACTAGTACTCGTGCCGAAAAAATGTTTTCTCTAATACATTCTCATGTGTGGGGTCCATCTCCTTACAACACCACTTGGATTCCGATACTTTGTGATTTTTGTGGATGATTTCTCTCGTATGACGTGGTTGTACATCCTAAAAATAAATCTGATGTTACAACAGAAATTTCTTACTTTTTACAATATGGTAAAAACGCAATTTCATACATCCATCCAAATTCTCCGATCAGATAATGGGGGGAATACCTTAGTGAGGAACTTTCACAATTCTTCACTCAACATGGCATCATCCATCAAACTACTTGTTCAAACACTCCCGAACAGAATGGGGTAGCAGAAAAAAAAAATCGAACACTCCTAGAAATGGCACGAGCTATTATGTTTGAGTCTAAGGTCCCGATGAGTTTCTGGCCGGAAGCCTGTATCTACTGCGGCTTATCTCACCAATCGCCTTCCCACCAAAATACTAACTTCCGTACTCCTCTCCATGAACATCTACCCAACATCCCATTCCCTCTATATGCTCGCTTCCCCCAAAAGTCTTGGCTGTACCGTTTTTTATTCATAACCCAAACATGAACGAACAAAACTTGACCCTTGCGCCGATAAATGTATCTTGTGGGCTACGCCACCACCCAAAAAGGCTACCGCTGCTATAATCCCTGAACACACCGCGTCCATATACCATGAATTGTACCTTTGTTGAGACTGAATTCTATTTTATACCACCCAATCTCGGGTTCAGGGGGAGCCCGATGCTAATGAATGGAACCCTAGATTGGCTGTCACAGTATAACTGCCTGTGCTCATTCCAACACGGCAAGTATATGGCGCGGACTGTGCGATAGCTCCCACGGGGTACCTCGTGTGGACTGTGTACCATCCCATGATCCACCTAGAACGAATGTTTTCACCAGAGGTAAGACATGGTAATAGTAATGATCAATCTACATCTTTGTCTAATAACGATATCACTCTTGATCATCCCCTCATAATACCCCCACTTAATTCTCAAAACACCCCAGAGCTTCCTATGTGTTCTACTGATACTTTACAGGATCAACAGCCGGTTCGGGTTTTACCTCCCAGAGCAAAACGTGGAGTACCTCCAGTGCGGTATTCCCCAGAGAAGATACCAAGAACATCTAGATACCCCCCTGAATCAATCAAGAGAGGGATAAGTGATATTGCCCAAGGATTCTTTGGGACACTGTGCTCCGATGAGATTCCAAGGACTGTTGAAGAAGCTTTGGGACAGCCGAAATGGAAAGAAGCCATGCTCAGTGAAATGAGGGCCCTTAGAAAAAATGAAACGTGGGAAAAAATGCTCCTTACCCCCTGGAAAGAGGCCAGTTGGTTGCAGATGGGTGTTCACCACCAAATATAAAGCTGATGGGAGTATAGAAAGGCATAAAGCAGACTAGTGGCAAAAGGGTACACTGCAGACATACGGCATTGACTACTCCGAGACATTCTCACCTGTGGCCCGAATTGATACCATTCGAGTCTATTTCAGTGGCTGCTTCACGACACTGGCCTCTACGACAATTTGATGTAAAAAATGCTTTTCTTCATGGTGATCTTAGGGAAGAAGTGTACATGGAGCCACACCTCCTGGTTTCCTCGATAGAGTTTGGAAGAGGTGAGGTATGTCGACTAAGGAAGTCATTGTACGGACTGAAACAATCTCCTAGAGCGTGGTTTGGTAGGTTCACAGAGGTGATGAAACAGGATGGATACACCCAAAGTAACGCAGATCATACCTTATTCATAAAGCGACGAGGAATCTGGTGACTTGCCTTATCATATATGTGGATGACATGATTATCACCGGGGACGACGAGGCAGAAATGACTCGCCTCCGCCGACATTTGTTCACTAAGTTTGAGATGAAGGATCTCGGAGGACTCAAGTACTTCCTTGGGATTGAGGTCCTTAGGTCAAAGACAGGAATCTACATTTCACAGCGAAAGTACATTCTGGATCTTCTTGCAGAGGTAGGTATGCTCGATTATAAACCTTGTGATACCACTATGATGCAAAATAATAAACTGCAGGTAATTGACGGTGCACCCTCTATACGGATAAAGGTCAGTATCAGCGACTAGTTGGTAAGTTAATCTACTTGTTCTCATACTCGTCCTGATATTGCTTTTGTTGTAAGCTTAGTAAGTCAATTTATGCATTCTCCTCAAGAACATTCATATGGATGCTGTTATGCGCATTTTTAAGGTATTTAAAATACACTCCTGGCCGAGGAATTTTGTTTCACGGATAATGGACATCTTGACATCCAGGCGTACACAGATGCTGACTGGGCAGGAAATCTGATGGACAGGAAATCAACGTCTGGATATTTCACACTTGTAGGAGGAAACCTGGTTACTTGGAGGAGTAAGAAACAGAAGGTTGTGGCTCTCTCCAGTGCTGAAGCGGAATTTCGAGGGATCGTGAAGGGGATCACTGAAGTACTTTGGCTGCATAAGCTGTTTAAGGAATTGGGCTTACCCATCAATCAACCTACACCACTTTTCTGTGATAACAAGGCGTCAATCAGTATATCAGAGAACCCAGTGCAACACGATCGCACCAAGCATGTAGAGATCGACCGACATTTTATCAAAGAAAAAATTGGATACAGGGGTTGTTGCATTGCCTTTTGTCCGCTCCGAGGACCAACTAGCTGATGTGTTGACTAAAGCTATCAATGGGAGGTCTTTTCGACGATCTTGAGCAAGTTGAACATTGTAGATCCTACTGTTCAACTTGAGGGGGAGTGTTAGAATAATCAGAATATTCTACTTACCATAATTAGGCAAATCAGTGACTAGACAAGATCAGATCTCTCACGTATTCTAGCACTCATTGTAATTAGCATTAATATTGATTTGATTCTTTACCTTGTATAGACTAACCAAACCAATACAAATACGTGTAAAGGGGATGAAAGAATTCATTCAGAAATAACAGAAATCTTTCCATAATTGCCTTGTTTGCTTATTGCATTTCACGTGTGGAATCGCTTCCTACAAGCAAACTGCAGCTCAGTTCCTGCCATATCAATGGCAGCTAGTGTCTAGAGCAGTGTGTTTTATCTCAGATGTCATGTGGGAATGAACAAGACAAAGGTGCTCCTCATTCGTGTTAGTCGTTTTGGGTCAAGCGTCTCGAATAGAGACGTTGACATCAGAAAAGTTTAGGGTTTTAGATACAACAGGGAATCATTCATGTTAAGTAAATATCCTTGGAGGTTGCTCTGACGTTAATAGCTGCCTAATTGCTTAAGAGTAGTACCTATCGATATTGAAGGTAGTGTGTTCAATGATTGGAAGCTGAAATGTGTGAAGATAGAGGTGTCCTTCTTCCTGAAGGGTTCTGGCTATTAGATCTTATGCTGCAGTGCTTTATAATTAATGTCTCTTATAAAAATATTAACACATTTGACTTTTAACTTTTCAATATAGTATAAATTATACTATGTTGAAAAGTCAAGTGAGACAATTTTCAAAACAGATGTGTAATACAATAAGTAGAAAAGTATAAAAGTGAGTGGTCAAGTGACGATGAAAAGAAAATGTTCATGAATGCTAAAGCTATACAATTACTTTTGAATGGACTAACGGCATTTGAAGCAAGATATGTTTCAAATTGTACTAGTGCACACGACATGTGAAAATCATTAGAATTAAAGCATGAAGGTACTAGCGGTGTAAAAGAGTCAAAAATAAACATGCTTATGACTGAATTTGAATGTTTCAAAATGTTGCCGAACGAATCCATAACATCTAGGATTTGAGAATTACTAACATTTTCAATACATTTGAAGCTTTAGGCAAATTGTTTACCAACAACTAGAAGGTTCAAAAAGTACTACGAAGTCTTCCTGCTGAATGGGATCCAAAAGTAACAGCAATCGAGGAGACAAAGCCAATCACTAAGATGGACGAATTAATAGGCTCACTCAAAGTATACGAGGTAAATTGAACCAACAAAATCGGAGTCATCAAAACCATCAAGTAAATGCATTGCTTTCAAATCATCTAAGTCATCTCATAGAAACAATGATGAAAGTAATAGCGATAGTGAATTAGATGATGACTTAATATTAGTAGCTAGAAAACTTAGAAAGTTTTTCAAACGGCCTAACAAGAATAGACAACAGTTTTTTTCTTCTTCTCAACCAAAGAAAAATAATTATAGTAATAATAAGTGGAATAATAAAGAATTAAAATGCTACGAATGTGGTCAAAAAGGACACATTTCTTACGATTGTCCGACAAAGAAAATAATAATAATAATAATAATAATAATAATAATAATAATAATAATAATAATAATAATAATAATAATAATAATAACAACAACAACAATAATAAACAAGTCAAAGACAAGGAGCCTCAATGGTCTAAGGCAAAGGAGCCAAAGGCAAAGAAAAGGCAAATGAGCAATGAAGGCGAGCACATGGAGCGACTCGTCTGACTCAGAATAAGAAAATGAAGAAGCTCAAGTCTGCTTCGTATCCAGTGAGGTAATCTCTTCTTCTGATATAGATTCTGATAATGAAATGTCGTTTGATGAAATTTATGAAGAATTTCTAAAGATGCATGCTCACTGTAAAAGGTTGTCTAAATAGAAAAAGAAACTAACTGAAGAAAATGACAAGTTGAAGACGTCTAAATTGAAATTTACCGATCAGTTAGAATCTTTTAAACAAGAGTCTTTTAATACTTTTGATTCTTTAAAGATTAAAATTGAATCATATAGGAAAATTTAGCATACATTAAAAACTGAAAATAGCATGTTAAAATCTAATGTAGAAAATTGTGAAAATGAAATATTACAACTCAAAACATCGAAATTAGACTTAGAAAAAATGTTAGAACAACTTAAATCTGGAACAAACATGTTAGATACACTTATATCATCACAAAAATATGGAAATGATAAAAAAGGATTAGGTTATAAAGAAGAAAATGACAAGTTAGGCAAAAAGACTAACTTTGTATCATTTAATTCTAAATTATCATATACTCCTCCTTCTAAGGTAAAAACGCAATATATGCCTACAAAAGAAACTAGGAAAAACTTTGCATCTAGACAACCTAGAAAGCATGCATATACAAATGTATCTAGACAAATAAAATGCAACCAACAAACCAACTTACTATAATGCTTATCAACATAATCATAGGCTACATACATATCCTCCTTATAAGACTTATAGGAATGAACACACATCCCATTCAAGAAACAAAATCATATCCCTTACAGTCATTATCAAAGTCGGCCACAACATAATGCATATAAACCAAGATATAACATGTATGGCAATGTATCGTCTTTTAAATGAAATCATCGAATACATGTTAATCCTCTTTATTCAACTTATGATAATGCCAAATATGTGCCCAAAAGATACATCCAAGTTTGGATACCCAAAGAGTATATAAATAAGGATGGTGTCCCTCACATTCAAGGACCCAAATAAAGGGTACCTAAAACTTTGTCTCCCTTGTAGGTAAATCATAAAGAAGGCAAACAGGATACAAAGCCAAAGAATCTAAAAACTAAATGGTTTTTAGATAGCGGGTGTTCAAGACACATGACAGACAACCCCAAACTATTCACCGAGCTGGAATAAATCGAAAATGAAGGAAACGTGACATTCGGTGATAACAACAAAGGAAAAGTTGTTGGAAAAGGGACAATTGGGGACCCTAACACATTTCAAATACGAAATGTGTTGCTAGTAAGTAATTTTTCTTACAACTTACTTAGTATTTCACAACTTATTGATTGTGGATACAATGTTTCTTTTCTCCCTAGTGTTTGTAATATAACAAATGAAAAAAGAGAAATTGTATTAAAAGGAAATGGAGATGGTAATATTTATACTTTATTATTAAATAGCATGTTAGATGCTAGGATTAAGTGTTTAGTTTCAAATGACTTAGATTAAGTGTTTAGTTTCACGTGACTTAGATGTGCATTTGTTGATCTGCTTGTTAAGAACCAATTACGAGGTGCTGGAAAAAAAAATTAGACGGTTGGGCCAGGAGATCCCAATCTCTTTTTATATATGAAAGCAAGACTTGAGATGTTCTAGTTCCTATTGTATTCCATCTTTTATCAAGCCAATTAGAATTGTGTCAACGTGTTTACATCAATTTTATGATATTTCAGGAGCAATGAAGTTGTATACAGAGAATATCGTGTTATTTGAGTGATTAAGTGGAATGTAGATCCCTCATCTTTCATATGTCTATTTGTGATTAATCTAACTATTAAGATGTTATATAATTATGTTTAGTGTGTGTTTTTAAATTTGGTATAATTTCAACACACGTAACTTTATCTATCCTAATTACTGAAAATGACATAGCCTAGTAAGACAACTACAGTACTTAAAGATAGGGGTGTACATGGTCCGGTCCGGTCGGTTTTTGGGCATCATAAAAACCGAACTTTTGGCAACGGTTTGGCATTTACAAAACTGGAACCGGACCGAAACCGGTCAACAAACTGTTTGACCGGTCCAGTTTGGTTCGGTTTGGTTCCAGTTTGTTTCCGGTTTGACAATGCCAAAATGAATACCGTAATTTCATTCTCCATTAGCAGTAGCACACCAAATTACATCCATTCTTCTCCACTTCTCAATGACAATTCAATCACAACTTTAATCTAATCAATTTCTCAAACGAACAACACCAACAAACCCAGTCAATTTCAACAAATGATTTGAAATACATAGTGAAATTACGATGTCAAATTCACAAATTTAAGCGGCTCAAACCCAGTCAATTTCAACTAAAGTAGAAACTTTTCCAACTTTATGCTGTCAAATTCACAAAATAATTTCACAATGTAAAACATAAATCTTTTTAGTAAAAGCAAAAGGTTCGTATGTTTATTCTTTACATCAAGAACTGACAGGTTCTCAAGCCTGCCATGTGGAAACACGACTTGGCGTCCTCACCTCTAACATTCAGTGCAGGCAACCAGTGGTAGATAAGGGTAGGGTTGGTTGAAGGGAGTCTATATATTTCTAAAAACTGAAATGTAGGAAAGCAAAATACAAGGCTTTTGTGAGAGAGAAAACAAAAGAAACTAGAGAATTTGAATTAAGTGCTCATAACTAAATGCAAATAAAAGATTGGGGAAAAGAGGCAGTGAACAAAATGCATATGAGACTCAAAATCATCAAATCTTCAAAGAAACTTAAACGATGTTGAAAAAACTTACCAAACTCACCGAAGAAGAACAACAGTGTTCTTAGTTATGTCACGCTAGTTTGTTTCCCGCAAAACAGAGAGGGGAAACGGTAGTGGTGGGTGGCTATGGTTGATTGGTGGTGTGTTTGGGACGATGGAAGAGATCGACAGTGTGGGTAGTGGTAAGAGGAAGAGGAAGGAAAGTTGAACACAGGAGGTCGGAAGGGAGAAGGATGCAGGCTGTCGGAACAGATTGGGAACTAGAGACGGAACCTGCGACCGTGAGGCTGCGAAGCTGAAGCTGGAGCTGGAGAGTGGAAATGGCAGATTTAGGGTCTGCTGAGAAATGGAAGATTAGGAAATAGGTTGGGTGGGAAAAGTGAAAAGTGAAACAGAGGCCGAAGGAAGAATAGAAGTTTCTAGGCATAAGAATAGAATATTATATATAATATATACAATATTTAATATATAATTATAGTAAACCGGTCCGGTCCGGTTTAGCAGTTTAAATTTTTTAAAACCGAAACCAAACCGTAAAAAACAGTCCGGTTTTTCCCTCATTTATAAACCGGCTGTTAAACTGTGGTTCGGTTTTGAACGGTTTGGTTCAGTACGGTTTGGTTATCCGGTCCGGTTTTTAGTATTTTTGTTCAGCCCTACTTAAAGATTAGGATCTTTTTGTCTTTTTGTCTGGCCCGCATTGGGTTTAATAACAACAAACGAACAATCCAAGAATTTCCAATTTTTAGATTGAAGGATTTTCATTTTCTATTTTATTGAATGGTAGGACTAGTGTTGTAAATAAACTAAGCCGTTCGGTTGTTTGGCTCGTTTGGTTCGAGCTCGAGCTCGGCTCGGATAAAAGGTTAATGAAAAGAGCTTGAACACCTTTTATTGTCCGAGCTCGGTAAGTGACACCGTTCGTTTAAGGTGTTCGGTTCGTTAATGTTGTTCGTTGAGTTAAACGAACCAAGCTTGAACAAATAAATATGTTCGTTTAAATAAACAAACAAGCTCGGCTCGTTCGCTAAGTTAAATGAACAGAGCTTGAACAACGTAATGCTCGGCTCGTTTACAGCCCTGTGTATGACATTCTCCAAGGAAAACAAAAACAAAGTGAAAAATGTTTAGATCCGACAATTATCCACTTGATTCTGGGTATCAATCGTGATCCCCCCCCCCCCCCTCCCTCTCTTTCCTCCAATAACTATCGGTTCCACACCTCCATTCCATTTCCTATATTTATTCTACACAATTTTTTGACGTATTTATTCATATTTAACTTGTATAAAGTTGAATAAGCAATGGTTATTAATTTTATTAAATTAATCTGCTATTATTGACAAAATTATCGAAGCCCAATCAGCAGGACATTTAGATATGACTACCCAACTCTGTCTAACCTCAATCACCATCAAAGGTAAGTCCCTAACCTCAAAAAGATGTCGTAAGTGTATGTATAGTCCATGGTTCGAATTAGGCATATAGATAAAAATCATTAGATTTTTCGTGCATGTGTATAAAGGACCGTAGGATTCTTCTGCAAGTTTGTTATACTGATATAGCCAAGTCGAAGTCTTGGAAAAGAAACAGATCTCAAATGGCTGAAGCTACTAAAGGGGAGAAAGCTCCACTGCAGCACCATGTTACTATAGAATCTGCAGAGCCAGAGATAATTGAAAAAGAAGAGGAAAAATCCCAGATTATGAAGGCCAAAACTAAGAGAGTAGCTGCTTTGGATATTTTCAGAGGCCTCACCGTTGCGGTATAGCTTCATATACTAGCATACATGTCTACTCTTCTATTCATGGGTTTTCTTTAGTAATTTTTGGCCTTCTTGAAAAAAGGGCTTCTATTAGAGGCACTAGATATAATCTTTTTATGCTCATGTTTCAAACACAGTGTATGGTTATATGCGTCTGACCTTGTCGTACTCTGCTATGGACGGAATCTCTAAAGTAATGAGTAATGTTGTTGTATGCTCTGGAAAGTTTTGGTATCTGTGTGTCATACATGGATACGATTCTCTTGTGAATTTGCATCTTTCCCTAGTTCTGAGTTTTGGGCATTGAGTGTCATATTTTATGTGAACTTTTGTGTCACAACTCCTCATAATACCTTAGTTTTCTATATTTCATTGGATAGCAGCAAATATAAGGATAACTTACAGTTATTCCTGGAGCATAATAAAATTACTGCATGACTTGTCTCATATTAATTTCACAGAAATTTTAAATGAAACATTATCTTCACACTTTTGTGCACCCTTCTCTACCCTTCAAGCATTCATATGAGCTGTTGCTGAAAAAGAACAACAATTGTGGTTCTCCAATGTTAGTGTTTGAGATGGTCTGATCTAAGGACACCAAGCAGAAATTTCGGAGGAATGTTCTATGATGTAGTAAGGTAAAGTTGAAGTCCTTTTTGTTTTAAATAAAGACTAAGAAGAGTAGGTTGATGCTTTGTAACCTTGAGGTCATGGGTTCGAGCTGCGGAAACAGCCTCTTGCACAAAGTGTAGGGTAAAGCTGCAGACATCAGATCACAAAGCGATCTGGCCCCTCCCCAATACCCTGTGCAAACGCGGAAGTCTAGTGTACCGGGAACGTCTTAAGAGTAGGTATTGTGCGGAATATGGAATGAAAGCGCTCTATTATGTCAAGGAGAAATTATGTGTCCCTGCATTAGGTTCAAGAGAAAAAGAAAGAATACTTCAAGTGTTAGTGCTGTTGCATTTGAAAGTCCGTAACGCCATCAGTTTTCTGATTTTTATTGCTCAAGGATGCAGCCAATGATGAGTATGGTAAATATACGAATACGCCAACCTGGAAGCGATGGTATATATACAACATTACAACAACATTACCCCATTGACTTAGAGGCTCCCGCCTATGGCGAGGTATGAGGAGGTCGGATGTATGCAACCATAGAGGTTGTTTTTTGATGACCCATAATGATGCGTTAATATATTGTCGATCAACCGCTATTTCATAATATAAGAAGCATGATATATATCAGGACTAAAAACTTGAAGAGCCCTACGCAAGTGAATTGAAGTCCAAGTTTTAAAACGTCTGTGTGAGCGAAAGAAGCAACTGACATTTTCCTGAAATTTTGAGTGTAGGAGAATGTCCTGATTGCTAATAATAGAATTCCTCTGTTTTGGCCACCAATTTACTCAAAAACACGGTATCTGTAGAAAATAATGTATATAGCCGTTAGGATTATTTCCTTTATTCTGTCTCCTCTGTAAAAAGGAATATAGCCGTTATAGGCTAGTTGTTGTATGTATATATATACACAGTGTCTGTACATAAGGAGTGTAGAAGGAAAAACTTGTTTTTCCTATAAGATAGTTATCTATACATTCAAAGCACAATAAAAATTCAATTACCTCAAGATCTTTTGTTCTTCAATTATTATTCTCTACATTTATTATGATAGATTTCTTCATGGTATCAGAGCTTTCAAGTGAGAAATAAAGCACACAAAATTCATACAAAATCTCAGAGAAAGTGCTTCCCATAAAAAGACTTGGAGTGCAGGTCTCAAAAATCTCTTCAAAGTTCAGAACAAGAACGAAGAAGACGCCTTGAGAAGGAGAAAGAGAATTGTCATATTCAAGAATAAAAGGGGGCAAAATTGTCAAAACAAAAGAGACGGACAATACAAGAAACCAAAGTTTTTTGGGCAAATGTGTACGAGTGCCCACTAGGCAAGAAGAAAAATTCAGAACAATTGTTTGTGCCAGCCACCTGTCCAGCCACCTGTCCTGCATGCACGTAAACCGAAAGGAAAAAAAAGGTTGTAAATTTCACACAAAAACCAAAATTTGAGACGGGCTTCGGAAAGAGAAAAATATTTTTCGTACTTTCAAATCTTCCTTCTCAATAAAGTCGAAGTGACATTTCCTTCGTTCCTAACACTCTTCTGACGATAACATTAATATTCATCCCCTTCCTTCGTTCAATTGTCTCTTTCTCTGTCTGAAAAATCTCCATCCAGATATCTCCTCTCTCCTGCATCAAGATTCCCATCTCATATTCGTACGATTTGCATCTGCGATACAAGATCTTGTATCTTCATCCTTTCCCATAAATTCTTCCAGATCGTTTGAGGACTTGCCAAAGGTTGATATCATTTCACACAAAACCTCTCCATGGCAGATCAGGCTAGCGAAGTTACATCTGCTGGTCCTGTGACTCAATCCATGGGTTCTGCTCCAAATAACTCTCTTGTTGACTCCACGCTGCCTGTAACCATCACAAATCAAAGGTTGCATGGCAATAATTTTTTGGCTTGGAGCAGAGCTGTTGAACTTTTTATTACAGGCAGAGGAAAGAAGGAATATCTGTCCGAAAAATGGTTATTCCTTCTGAAAGTGACGCAAAATTTTCAACCTGGGAAACAGAAAACTCCATGATTATGTCATGGCTTCTGGGCTCAATGACCCCCGAAGTAAGTAACACATTCATGTTGTATCCTACTGCAGCTGCGATTTGGAAGGCCACGAAGGAGATGTACTCGAAAAGAGACAACATCTCTGAGCTGTACGAGTTGGAGGCACGATTGAAAGACATTAAGCAGGGAGACCAGACTGTGAGCAAATACTGGAGCAATCTATCGCAAGTCTGGCAACAAATTGACACTCTGGAGGAATATCAATGGGGATGTTCTGCGGATAAACAACTATACATGAAGATAAAGGAAACTAGAAGGCTTTTTGGCTTTCTGTCCGGACTACACAAGGATTTTGACGGTGTGAGGGGGAGAGTTCTTGGTACAAAACCATTACCTACCATGAACTCTGCCTTCGCAGACGTGAGACAAGAAGAAAGCCGTATAAGATTTATGATGGGACCTTCTTCTGTTTCATCTGAGTCCTCTGCTCTAGTGACTCAAGAAAAAGAAAAGGAAAGGGAGACTGGTCTGATAACTAAGAGATATGGCCCAAAGGAAGGCCGTAACTTTGTCAAGAAGTACTGTAAATTCTGTCATAGAGAAGGACATGTTGTGGAAGAGTGTTATAGAAAGCCTGGTTCGAATGTCAAACCTCCAGCATGGTACAGACCAAACAATTCCAAACCCAGTTCCTCAGCAAGATCCGAAACCACCAACTCATGGAGATCTGATGGTGACTCCTGGAAGCCAAGGGCTGCTGTGGCAGATACTGAACATGCAGACCCACCAACGTTCACCAAGGCTCATCTTGATGCCGTTCTCAGGGTACTTAGCAGCCAAAGGTCTCAAGTGACTCCGGAGGAACAGATCAGAGCTTCTATAGCCAATGCAGGTATGGGTGGTAAGTCACTAGACTGGATTATTGATTCTGGTGCCACTAATCATATGACTTTTAATAAAGCGTTGATGAGTAATTTCAAACCTATTAACACACCTCAGAAGGTAAAAGTTGCTAATGGTGATAGTTTGGATATTACTGGATTTGGGGATATTAGACTAACCGATAAGTTAATACTTAAGAAGGTGTTATATGTACCAAAATTGGATTGCAGTCTACTTTCTGTAAAAAGAGCTATGATTGATAACTGTTGCTGGGTTGTTTTCTCTCCATCAAGGTGCTTCTTCCTACCCTCTTCTTCCTCTTGCTTCCAGGAGAAAGCACTGAAGGAGGAAGTCTTCAATGGGATGATTGGCAGTGCTAATCATCAGAAGGGGCTGTTTTTGTTGGAAAGATCTCAACCAGGACGTGTTTTGGACAAAGCCAACTCAGGATGTTTTGAAGTTCATTCTAGTACCTATTCTTGTATTAACACAGGACATGTTTCTAGAATAGGTAACTGTAATTCTAGAATGGAACTGATTATGTTGTGGCACAGGAGATTGGGTCATCCCAATTTTTTGTATCTCAGAAGATACAAACCTGAGTTATTTAATGGAATGTCACTTGATTGTCTTAAATGTGAAGCTTGCCTCTTTGGAAAACAATCCAAAGGACAATATCCTGCAAAGGTTTATAAAGAGAGTGAACCATTTAACTTGGTCCACTCTGATATCTGGGGTCCATCCAGAACCTTAAATGTGAATGGTGGTAGATGGTTTGTGACTTTTATAGATGACCATACTAGGGTCACCTGGACTTATATTCTAAAACAAAAATCAGAACTGTCTCAGGTCTTGAAGTCCTTTATCTATCTGATCCAGAATCAGTTTGGAATCACTGTTAAAAACCTTAGAACTGATAATGGAAGTGAGTATCTTGACAGGGAAGTAAAATCCTTTTTGGCAGAAAACGGAATCCATCATCAGACATCTAATGTTTACACCCCTCAGCAAAATGGGATTGCTGAGAGGAAAAACAGACACGTCTTAGAAGTTGCTAGGTCCTTAATGTTTTCAATGAATGTACCAAAATTCCTCTGGGGAGAAGCGGTTCTTACAGCAACCTATTTGATCAACAGGATGCCCTCAATAATCCTTAATTTTGTCAGTCCAAGAGAAAAGTTATTAAGTATTTTTCCTCATTGTTTATTACTTTCTGAGCTTCCCCTTAAAATATTTGGATGTGTTGCATTTGTTTATTTACAATCTCAGTTTAGGGGGAAGCTGGACAGGAAGACAGTAAAGTGTATCTTCCTTGGATACTCAAGCTCTCAAAAGGGCTATAAATGTTTTTGTCCACAAACTAGAAAGGTTTATACCACCCTGGATGTATTATTTGATGAGAATACTTCATTTTATGCATCTAACATTCTGTCCAGTAGTGAAAGATCAGGGCAGGACAGTTTCTGGAGCATTATTGATACTTCCAGCACAAACTCCATACCAGCTGATACACGACCTGAGGACCAATCCACTACTGAAGACAGACATGATGATCTCAGATCTGCGGAGACCAGTATGGAGGAAAGACCAGGACAACAAATGAGGACACTCCAACTCCAACGACGACCACAGATTGAACAGGTATACTCCAGGAGACAGTCAAATACACCTGTCTCGATGCCAACTGACCCAGCTGACTCAGGTATGACAGAAACTGCACCTTGTGAGCTAAACTCAAGCAATCCTGAAACTGACCTACCAATTGCACTTAGAAAAGGAACCCGGGAATGTCTCAAGTATCATAAATTTCTTGGTGGCAAAGGGTACAGTTGTTCTATTTATCCATTACATAACTTTATTTCTTACGATAGACTAAATCCGTGTTTCAGATTGTTCACAGTTACTCTTGATGCTCAAGCCATTCCTGCTTCCATCGGAGAAGCAATGAGTCAGAAAGCCTGGAAGCAGGCAGTTGAGGATGAAATGACTGCCCTTATTAAAAATAATACCTGGGAGATTGTTCCTGCTCCAGAAGGTGTTACCCCTGTTGGCTGCAAATGGGTATTTTCTCTAAAGTTTAATTCTGATGGAACCTTAAATAGACACAAAGCTAGATTAGTTGCAAAAGGATTCACTCAATCATATGGAATTGATTACTTAGAAACGTTTGCTCCTGTTGCAAAATTAAACACTGTTAGAATTATTTTTTCAATTGCCATCAACCTTGATTGGGAGTTAGCTCAGCTTGATATTAAGAATGCTTTTTTGAATGGTGAATTAAGAGAATTAGTGTATATGTGTATTCCTCCTGGATTTAATTCAATTACAACTAAAGGAAAGGTATGCAAGCTAAAAAGGTCTATTTATGGACTAAAACAATCTCCAAGAGCATGGTTTAGTAAGTTTACTGAAGTACTACTATCCTATGGCTTTAAACAAGGTCAAAGTGATCACACTTTATTTATACATACTTCGGGTGCTGATGTTACTATACTGATTGTATATGTTGACGATATTATTTTGACTGGAAACTGCCCTAAGAAAATTTCTGATGTGAAAAAGCATCTTGCCACTGAATTTGAAGTTAAGGATCTTGGTGCTCTAAGGTATTTCCTAGGCATGGAGGTTGCACGGAGCAAGTCAGGTATGGCAATCTCTCAAAGGAAGTATGTTTTAGATCTTTTACAGGAAACTGGAATGCTGGGTTGCAAACCCGCCTCTACTCCTATGGAACCTGTAAGTGCATCTGATCATCATAATGGTAAGGTCATAACAGATGTTCACTCTTATCAGAAGTTAGTTGGAAAACTGATTTATTTATCACATACTAGACCTGATATTTGCTATGCTGTTAGCTATGTTAGTCAATTCATGCATTCACCCACTAATACTCACTTACAAGCCGTAATGAGAATTCTAAGATATCTTAAGGGATCCCCTGGACAAGGCTTATTCTTTGGTAAACATAATTGCAGGAATATACAGGTTTATACAGATGCTGACTGGGGTGGATCTAAGAAAGACATGAGATCTACATCTGGATACTGTACATTTCTTTGGGGAAATTTAATAACATGGCGAAGCAAAAAACAATCTGTGGTGGCACGTAGTAGTGCTGAAGCCGAACTTAGAGCATTGGCCTTGGGCGTTTGTGAGGGATTGTGGATAAAGAGGGTACTACAAGACCTACATCAAGTAACGGATGGCTTGACAATCAGAGTTTTTTGCGATAATGTTTCTGCTATACATATGGCCGAGAATCCAGTACATCATGACAAAACAAAACACGTAGAAATCGATAGACATTTTATTCGAGAAAAATTGGAGGATAAGTCACTAAGCCTACAGTACATTTCTTCTAGTGAGCAGGTTGCGAATGTGCTCACCAAGTCAGTCACTCCAGGCCTATTTCATAAACTATTGTCCAAGCTTGGATGTTTTAATGTATATGCCAAGCTTGAAGGGGAGTGTAGAAAATAATGTATATAGCCGTTAGGATTATTTCCTTTATTCTGTCTCCTCTGTAAAAAGGAATATAGCCGTTATAGGCTAGTTGTTGTATGTATATATATACACAGTGTCTGTACATAAGGAGTGTAGAAGGAAAAACTTGTTTTTCCTATAAGATAGTTATCTATACATTCAAAGCACAATAAAAATTCAATTACCTCAAGATCTTTTGTTCTTCAATTATTATTCTCTACATTCATTATGATAGATTTCTTCAGTATCAACCATCACATTATCATGCTGCAACCAAGCAAGCTACTTGCTGTCTATCTGATCTCATTGGATGTGCTTTATTAGCATTATTTTTGATTTACTATTATTTTCGAGGGAATTTCCTATGAGTTTTGGGATAAGCAAGAGTCAACCTCTCCCGTATTCTTGGTACACCATGCCACTTTGTGCTTTCATTCATTTGTCAATAGAATCAAAACATGTTGGAAAGACATCAGTGTAACCAAAAGTACTAAAACAGTGTTTTCCACTTCAGTGACACTCTAAACTAACACAATTCTGTGACTACATATGTGTTATTCATCAACATTTTATAGACATAATTGGTAATAGTAGTAAATAGTTTTCAAACATGTTACAGAAACCGTGAATGATACTTTGGATACATGAGAATGTCTGTCAGTATTCATCTTCAATGAACATAGTGTTCCAGTCTTGAGCCTGAGGGATCACAGTTGATTTCAATAAATATATGGTATGCCCCTTTTAAATGTGTAAAAGTAATCACCTCTTACATGCAGCGTGATCTTGCAAAAGCATCCTGTCTCTTACTATTTGTGGAGCTCGTATCTTGTTAGTGCCTTGATTTTTCTGTAGCAAATCTAACACACAAGTTGCTTGGAAAAAGTAGTTGATGATTCTGGTTGATGATGCGGGAGGAGAGTGGCCTGTAATTGGCCATGCACCCTGGAATGGTTGCAATCTTGCTGACTTCGTGATGCCGTTTTTTCTATTTATTGTGGGAATGGCAATTGCACTTTCTTTCAAGGTTAGTTTAATCTTTCATCCAGTTTATGCTACATTACTATGCATTTATTCCTTTTTTTTCATGAGTATAATGGATAAGTTCTTTATTTATAGAGAATTCCAAACAGGTTAATGGCTGTCAAGAAAGTGACCTTCAGAACTATCAAACTTCTCTTTTGGGGTCTGCTTTTGCAAGGTCAGTTTGATTGAATAGAATGTTTATTGATGAGCAAGAGAAAAAGAAAAAGACCATTTGCAATGTGTAATAAAATTCTGAATATGTACTCTAATGGAAGGCCTTTTTCAATGTGAAGGAGGCTATTCTCACGCTCCTGATAAATTGACTTATGGGGTTGATATGAAGATGATAAGATTGTGCGGTATTCTCCAGGTAATGTCGATTCGAGTATTTAAAAGGGAAATTCAACCAGTTATACGTTTATTGCTGAAATGAAGTTGCACTGATCATTTCCAGAGAATCGCTCTTGCTTATCTGGTAGTTGCATTGCTAGAAATAGCAGCCAAAAGGGCCGAAGGCAAAGATACTTCATATGGATGGTTCTCAGTATTCAAGATGTATTATTGGAACTGGTTTGTACAGTGCCCTTTTGGAAATAGTCTGCACAATAGATTAACTGCATTTGACGCAATGATTTGATTGTTCTTGCAGGGTTCTTGCTATATGTATCCTCATTATTTACATGTCTGTGTTATATGGAACTTATGTTCCAGATTGGCAATTCAGGGTCCAGAATGAAAACAGCAAAGACTTTGGAAAAAACCTAACTGTAAGCCTATGCGCCTTTATACATTGAAAATTAAATGAAGCAGACCAAAAACTAATTTGTATGGGCTGCTGTTGGTTTAGGTAACATGCAACGTTAGAGGAAAACTGAATCCTCCGTGTAATGCAGTCGGCTACGTTGATAGGCAAGTGCTTGGAATTAATCACATGTACAAGGGTCCAGCTTGGAAGAGATCAAAGGTTCCTGCTTCACTTTATCTTCTTTTGCAGTTGCTTGTTGATAATCTGTTGCATGTTTGTCACTGAGCATTATTTGCAGGCGTGCACGTATGATTCCCCTTATGAGGGACCATTTCGTGTTGATGCCCCCGCATGGTGTGTAGCACCCTTTGAACCTGAAGGAATTCTGAGGTCAGCTCTGTCTTCGATCCAACTATCTATATGGAATGGCCTGATATTGCCAATGTTTGTTGGATGTCTCTCATTTATGAATAATGCCATCAACTAAAAAAAGACTGATAATCTTATCAGAAGTCATGTCAATTATGCAACTGATAGACAGGTAAGGAAGCATGATTGTAGTGCTTTTGAGCTGCGTATAAGCAATAATACTTAGGATCTAGAAATCTATGCCTTCACATATACAAAAATTTCACAATAACTAAAAGATGATGTTTATCGGAAGCGTGCCTCTCTCCTTGGTTCGATGAGCGGAAACTTCAACTTTGATGTAGATAGTCCCAACCTTGAATGTAGGTTTTTCTATACTAACTTTTACTTTAATGTTTACTTTAATAGATAAGTGAAACCAATAACCAGGGTGATGAGAGGACCTTAATTCATATTTATAAGTAACCAAAAGGTAGGTCCATCATAACATTTATAATAACACCTCTTGAATGGACATGTTTGTATAATGATGAATTGTGTATCTTAGACTTAAAAGACATAGTCTTTCAAGATAACTCTTTATAAATAACCAATTAAGATTCAATTATAAATCATATAACCATTATATCACAAGGGACACAACCTTACACTGCGGTGTAGTGACTATTGCTTTTGAATGCAGCTCCATTTCTGCAATCCTTTCTACGATCATTGGAGTTCATTTTGGACATGTTCTTACTCATGTGAAGGTTAGAAATTTGCAATTCATCTTATACCAGGATTAACTATCCTAGCAAAGTGACTGAAGTTTTTCGAGTCTAAAAATGTCAGGATCACACCTCAAGACTCCGACAGTGGCTTGTTATGGGTTTCTCTCTTCTAATTCTAGGAATTATTCTTCATTTCACAACTGGTGAGGCTTCTTTTCCTTAAGTGATCGTTTTGAAAAAGACTTTTCTTTTTCAAACTTCTACTAATTATATATTGTATTTGGTGCAATGCAGCCATTCCCTTAAATAAGCAGTTGTATACTTTCAGCTATGTTTGCGTGACAGCCGGAGCTGCATCGCTTGTGTTCTCCATATTCTATATTCTGGTATCCTTCTCTTGCAAAAATACAGCAAGTAATCCTCATATAAATGCACAACAACGACAATATCATCATTAGCCCATTGCCTTAGAGGCTCCCCCTATGGTCGGAGTATGGGAGTCGCATGTATGCAACCATACCCATGTGTTAGAAACACACAGAAGTTGTTTCCTGATGACCCATAATGAAAATTACATTAAGCTGTGTTGATCAATTGCTACTTCACAATATAAGAACCGCAACCAATTTAGTGAGTCGTTTTGGTTTATTCTGTAATATTCCAAAGTCAAAGAAGAGTGTGTCATTGGAAATAGAAACTATAAATGCTTCTTGTGATGTTGCAGTGAAATCTATAGTTGGCAGGTAGTATTTAGGATTAAGATTTTTCCAAGTAATCCAGTTACTCAGCATACACTTCTGTTATGTATGGCACAATACGCTGTGGTAAACTAACCAGTCAGTCTTGTGGTAAACTAACCAGTGAGCCTTCTTGTTCGACTGTTGTGGATTCTTTAAATCTATAAAAGATTGGAACAGAAAAATGTCACACATTGTGACCCGGATGATTCAAACAGCTTTATTCTTAAAGAAATACTTATATCCTATTTTGGTGCACTTATAGTAGAGTTTCCATTTCCAATAGAATCAATAACACACTCTTCTTTGACTTTGGAATATGATGGAATAAAGGAAGATGATTCACTAAATTGGCTGCCTTCTTTTATTGCGAAGTAGCAGTTGATCGACACTGCTTGACCCAATTTTCATTATGAGTCGTCTGGAAACAACCTCTTTGTGTTTCTAATACATGGGTACGCTTGCGTACATCCTATCCTCCCATATCCAGCTATAGACGGAAGCCTCTAACGCAATGGAGTAATGTTGTTGTTGTTGTTGGTGGTGGCGGTGGTGGTGCACTTGTAGTGGCAGTCTTTTTTCACAAATTAGGCGACATACCACTTGAAATCTGTAGAACCAAATAATGGAAATATCCCAAAAAATGTAAATTATGAAGATCAACGTTGGGCTCAATTGGAACTTGAATATCATCTGCCAGGTTGATATTTGGAACTGGAAATATATATTTCTGCCACTGGAATGGATTGGTATGAATGCTATGCTGGTATACGTGATGGCGGCTGAAGACATTTTTGCAGGATTCATTAATGGATGGTATTATGAAGACCCTCATAACACTCTGGTATACTTCCTGCTATCATTACCTGTGCATGAAATTTTGGCCAATAATTCTCTCTAGTTATTGCTCAGCATTTGTTGTGTTTGATGCATAAACGGAAGCTTCCTCATCGAACCTCAAACGACAAAGATTTTTAAATTACCGTCTCATCTAAAAGCTTAATTTGTTAAAAATAACAGTAATTCGTATATTTATAGACTTAAACGCTTCTCGTGTGGACGTACCACACGTGCACAACAGCAGACACTAGCAGTAGTAATATACAACAATAGTAATACGATTTGAACTATCTACGCTTTAGGTTGACTTTGCACTTGTTTGTTTATGTTTTGTCATTGTTTTGCATTATTTATACATATACACGTTATGCGTATTTTAATATCGACGTCCTCCTATTTGTATTTCCTGAATTCCCTCACTAACATGCTAGCACATCATATCCCTATTATTGTGCCATTTATTCAAGTATATATAGAGACAGGAATCTCACTGGAATCAGACCCTCTATATTTTAGGATAGAGGTATTGTTTGGCTACCGTTTACCCTCCCCAGACCATAGCGATAGCTTTTGCTGTCGTTGGAATATACTGAATATGATTGATGATGATGATGATGAATCTCCTGCTATAAAACCATGTTAAATTACCGTCTCATTTAGGAACTCATGCTTTGATACCGACAACACGCCATGCCTACTGTTCACATTTTTGTCCTTCAGCTGGGGCAAAATGTTCAACCAACCTCTCTCTTTCTGTGCAGGTACATTGGATCCAGAAGCATATATTCATAGATGTTTGGCATTCAACAAAATCAGGCATTCTTCTGTATGTTATATTTGCAGAGATCCTTTTCTGGGCTATTGTCGCCGGAATCTTCCACCGCTTCGGCATCTATTGGAAGCTTTAGCACCTTCATCAGGGGTTTCAATGGTTCAACATGTTCCACCACTGCACATTACATCTCTTCATTAGGGGCATCTTCTGCTGTTCTTATAAGCATGTGGAGTTTATAAGTTTCATATGTAAATTATTGTGTTGTCTATGCATACACATATAGAGCCAAGAGTCTCACTGGAAGCAAACTATCTATCCTTTGTCATGGAGGTATTGTTTGACCGTCTTTCATCCTTCCCAGACTCTAATGATAGTTTTTGTTGTCGTTGGAATATACTGAGTATGTGTGTTATGTGTTGGTGTGTGTGTAAATTATTTAGTCCCAATCCCACAGTTGTAACTTATTGTGCAGAAGATTTAACTGAGAGGATGTCTTTTGTTGGAAGGCAAAATAATGCAATTGTTTCCTCTTCCTTCCTTTCAGCAAAACTATTTCCTCTCCTTTTCAGCAAAACACACCCATAATAGATGCATAATAATTCATATTTTTAGTCTGTAATCTGTAACAGATACGTTCTCAAAAAAAATATTTGTAACAGATACATGGCCTTTAATATGAAAATGACTAATCAAACTGTGAGTGATAATTAGTGATAAACTGATAAGCCTTTAGTTGGCATATATTTTCTCAATATATATCTTGCACAGTCACGTTACAATTTTTATGCAAGTCATTGTCCAATTGATATAAAAATAATATATTCAGTATATCCCAATGACAGCAAAAGCCATCGTTAGATTCTGATTCTGGAAATGGTGGAAGACAGACAACAATATATTCATCCCAAGGAATAGAGAGTTCTCCAAATAATAAGGAGTTTGCTTTCAATGATATTCTCAGCTCTATACATATGTGCATATATAATATAATAATAAAAATACGGTGCGCTAATCGTCCAATTATATAAAGTTGTTAAATTGCTAAGATTCCTTAGAGACTATTATAATCATGGTTTCAATCAAAATTTTAATGAAAAACTGAACAGTGGCAATGTATGAATGAGTAAATATGCTTACCTTTACATAACACTTTGTTTTTTTCTTTCTTTCAGAACTAGCTATTAACTAATTAAATTGATGTTCTCACCAGAAAGAAATATTTTTCTTGGAATGATTAGAAAAACTAAATTTAGGCTGGTAAATAGAAACAATCTTTCAATTTCATATGCAGATATTGGTCCAATAATTTTTGTATCCTTCGCATGTAATATATTTAAATATCTTGTCATATATTTGGAGAAACAATTTTTTTTAATTTATTATTTAGTTTGCAATCGTTTAATACAAATCTGCTTTGAAAATTTTATAGTACTTCTTTTATTGGAAAGACAATTTTATAGTACTTGAATATAAAATAAATTGATGTTAATTTAATTAATTTTATTGTAGCTACTCTACTTAACACAGCAGGAAAAAGGGGCAAACATCTCATTTAAGGAATGAGATCCCCTAACCCCTTTTTCCTCACT
This sequence comes from Eustoma russellianum, assembly GCA_036186865.1. Classification (NCBI taxonomy): domain Eukaryota; kingdom Viridiplantae; phylum Streptophyta; class Magnoliopsida; order Gentianales; family Gentianaceae; genus Eustoma; species Eustoma russellianum. The sequence continues at coordinate 38,058,537 of AP025043.1, forward strand.
CCTTTGTAACCGTCTGACACGTGGCAGTCAGGAGATGGTGCGACTAGATGCGTGTGACCTGTATCTAGCTCCACCACCCCTCTAACTGCCATGTGTCGCGCGGTCCTTTGTTACCGCACCACATAGATGGTCAGAGAATCATATCCCCTCATTTTACATATCACTAGTTTATGTTTTACCCTTGACTTATATGTTTTAAAAGGAAACTACTTGCGAAATAAATTGTGTGATTTCATATTACACATGTACCGTATAAGCTGATGTATTAATTATTAAATTTAGTCAAACAATATACCTATTTATAGGGTTAGGATCCATCCCTCACCCTACGCGTCACTGCGCGACACGTGACAGCAGGGATGTGTGGTGAGACTAGATAAGGGTCACCCGCATCTAGCCTCACCACTCACCTCTGCTGCCACGTGTCGGACGGTGACACATAAGATGATTAGAATGAGGGGCAGGAGATCTCTCCCCTATTTATAGTGCATTTCATAAACCATAATCCCTATGGTTAAGGGTAATCTAAAAGTAGGTTATATAGTAATTATTCAGAATTCACCCGGTGTTGGATTGTTCATCCTATTTCTATTTTTAATGGAATGAAAGATACACTTTTCTTTGACTTTGGAATATTATGGAATAAAACAAAATGACCCACTAAATTGGCTTCACTTCTTATATTGCGAAGTAGCAGTTGATCGACTTGACACAATTTTCATAATGTATCATATGGAAACAACCTCTGTATGTTTATAATACATCGATATAGTTGTGTACATCCGATCTGATACCACGCCATAAGCGAGAGCTTTAAGGCAATGGAGTAATGTTGTTGTATAATATTATCCAGGAAAAAATAAAAATTAAAGAGAAAAGAGTTTACAATTCAGTTTTGCAAAAGGTAAAATTTAAAGGGGCAAAAGGTTTTTTGCTTAAGCAACACGAAGACTGAATCCGACGACTCCCAGAATTTGCAAAACACTCGATTCGGTTCTTCTCTTCTCTTGCCAAAATAAACTGCAACAATTTCATCGGAGATGGCGACGGCGATGGTTGAAGACACCAATTTCGAGGACGATCAGCTGGCGTCTATGTCCACTGACGACGTTATTAGGGCTTCTCGTCTACTCGATAACGAGATTCGAGCACTGAGGGTGTGTTACCTTTTTGTTTTACGTGTTATGCGATTAATTCATGTGTTTGAATATGTTTGTTCTGATTTTCAGTTGTTAGTTCGGAAGATGTATTGTTTTTCAGGAATTTTATTTCTTTTGTTAATGATGTGAACTTTTAGGATGAGGTACAGAGGACGAATCTAGAGCTGGATTCATTCAAGGAGAAAATAAAGGAGAATCAAGAGAAGATTAAGCTTAACAAGCAACTGCCGTACTTGGTTGGAAACATTGTCGAGGTGAATTTTATGTATTTATGCTAGTGTTTCAATGAAGGTTGCAAGTTTGGACTTTTCTTTCATTATTTTAGTGCTTTCTTTTCGTTTTCTATTCTAAGATAATATCTGTGGTTTGATGATTTAGAGTTTGATGTGAGTTTTGTGAATTTTTAGATTCTGGAGATGAACCCAGAGGAAGAGGCTGAAGAAGATGGTGCAAATATTGATCTTGATTCACAAAGGAAGGGCAAATGCGTTGTTTTGAAAACTTCCACGCGTCAGGTATATCAGCTTACTTGATGTAATTATCGGGCTAATATGCCTTGCAAAGTCGTGGATTTATCCAAACCTTCCTCTCTGTGTTATGTTTTTTTTAATGGTGTTTTGTTCTTTCTGTGATCCTCGAAAGAGTCTTGATTCACATGATCCGTGTTCTTGCCATATTTTACTTTGGAGTAGGCGTTTTCTTCATTGCCCCCCTTCTATATTTGGAGATTAGGTTTTGATTTTAAAGAAAGAGGCATTGAGTTCATTATTACTTATACTAGGGGGTGGGATTGTTCTATTTTCTCTTAGAATTGTTGATGGTTAACAGTTTTTTGTTGAAGTTGATTATTCACTTACCAATTGATTATTCTATTTTAAAGCAAACAAAATATTTACCAACATTGTACTGTGCTATCGTGCATAGGACTAGTAATTTTTCTTTCACATAACAATGAACGGAAAAAATGTTATTTCATCAGCCAGTTTTATTGGAAATTGGTATTTAACGGGCTGCATAAACTCATTTTTGTGACCTCTTTCTCTCTGAATATCTATTCTTTGAATATGCAGACAATCTTTCTGCCTGTTGTTGGCCTTGTTGACCCTGACAAATTGAAGCCTGGTGACCTGGTTGGAGTAAATAAAGATAGTTACCTGATCTTGGATACTTTGCCATCTGAGTATGATTCTCGAGTCAAGGCAATGGAAGTTGATGAAAAGCCGACTGAAGATTATAATGATGTTGGTGGACTGGAGAAACAGGTATGTTTCTTATGTTTGGATGTGCATCTTTTGTTCAAATTATTGCAACTGCTATCGAAAAAAAATTTCTTCCTTGTTTCAGATTCAAGAGTTGGTTGAGGCAATTGTGTTGCCAATGACCCATAAAGAGCGATTCCAGAAGTTGGGAGTTCGTCCGCCTAAGGGCGTCCTCTTGTATGGACCTCCTGGCACTGGGAAAACTTTAATGGCACGAGCATGTGCGGCTCAAACTAATGCTACTTTCCTTAAGTTAGCTGGACCCCAGCTTGTACAGGTGTGTTTTTGTGGGTTATTTTTGCTTTTGATTAGAGTACTTTCTCTGATCAGTTGCTTTTGATACATCTCAAGGAAATTTATTTTACTATGAGCCTTTCTTGAGAGCCAGGCTCATGTTATAACATCCTGCACCTAAGTATTTCTGCTGTGTATCGTGTCGCCTTCCTTTTATGTGTTTTCCCAGCATGAAATCGCTGGAGCTTAATTTGATTTTTGACAATGCAGATGTTTATTGGAGATGGAGCAAAATTGGTTCGTGATGCCTTTCAGCTAGCTAAAGAAAAGTCCCCTTGTATCATCTTTATTGATGAAATTGATGCTATTGGCACAAAGCGGTTTGATAGGTAGGGCTGTCAGTGCAACAGCTATCGTTTTTTTTATATTGTTGAGTCCTGGGAGAAGTTGGCTGTTAGCCCTTAACGTACCTGTGTAAGGGAGTGCTTCTGGTAGTTTTCGATGACTTCTGGTTGTAGCTCATGGCATGTGTTGTTTTTGAATGCAGTGAAGTCAGCGGGGACAGGGAGGTCCAGAGGACTATGTTAGAACTGCTTAATCAGCTTGATGGTTTCAGCAGTGATGAACGAATAAAGGTTATTGCTCTTTCACATTGTATTCTGTTGATTTGGGAGTTAACTAAGTTTTCGTTAACTAATTGTGAGCTGTTTTACATTTTTGATATAGCATTTGGTGTTCATGTCCTCTTGTTCTACACACACACACATATATACACACATACATATATGAATATGTATGTATATATGTGCTTGTGTGTGTGTGTGTATATATATATATATATTGGTATTTAGACTCTATTTATCTCTCTGAGCTTCTATTGTATCGAGAAATATCTACTAATGGACGTGCTGTCCAAGAACAAGTAAGGGATATGGATTTATAAATTATATAGAAAATTTGTTAGGCGAGTGGAACAATTGCATTTGTTTTCATTTATATAATTTATTATTTATCCGACCAGGGGAACTAAATAATTGAATGTCTTTTCACTGCTAAGCGGTATAATTGAGTCCAACAATTTTTTTTTATTTTTATTAAATCGGCAACAACAACAACACTCAAGCCCTTGTCCCACTATGTGGTGTTTAAAATTATATGGATAAATCATTTCTCTTACTTTTATTTTAGTTTATTTTATTTTAATGTTTGTTTTTGTTTTTGTTTTTAAAGCCCAAAGTCTCAAGACATTTAGTTAAAAATCATTTGGAGCATGTCTAGGCCATATGCTTTTTGGGGCATTCAAAAGGAGATCAAGGCAGGTAGTAAACCTTCAGTTATTAGAAGCTGTTTGAATAATTCTGTTTCTTTCAATTATGTTCAGGTAATAGCAGCAACCAACCGAGCTGATATTTTAGACCCTGCTCTTATGAGATCAGGTCGACTTGATCGGAAGATTGAGTTTCCCCACCCTACCGAGGAGGCCAGGGCTCGAATTTTGCAGGTGCCTTATCTGTTAAATTTTCTTTCATGGCACAGCCACATTAGTTTGCTTGTAACAGCTTGAATTTGTTAATGTTTCTAATTGCTTTGTCTGATGCATTATGATCTTGCAGATCCATTCTAGAAAAATGAATGTTCATCCTGATGTCAACTTTGAGGAGCTTGCTCGTTCAACAGATGACTTCAACGGTGCCCAGTTGAAAGCCGTATGTGTGGAAGCAGGCATGTTGGCCCTCCGTCGTGATGCCACTGAGGTATCTGTTCCTCCCTCTAAAATACCTGCTTGTTTATTTTCATTGTATATAGGTGGTCTTTGACATTGGTAAGGGACATGAAAGCCTATTCATGTACCCTTGCTGATGATCTTTTTTTTTTTTTTTTGGGTAATGTAGATGTCATCATAAATTTGGAGAGATTTTATATCACATCCTCCATCTCACTGAATGAGATTATGCCATGTATATTAGATTGGTAAAAGTTTCGCATAATCTTATTGGGTAGGATATAGGATAAGATAAAGAAGGTGAAAATCCTTTGCCCATAAATTGGGGTATACAGAAAAGGTAACCTCACCAGATTCTATTGGATTCATTAGGGAGTGAAAAAGGAGTGTAGGGACATGGATTGTCTGTATGAGCTAGAAATCTGTTTTTTGCAAGTCAAATTTCATAGATATACATAAATATGCAGTCAGGTAGCCATTATAATAGGTATAAACAATCTAGTTCAAGATGAAACAGTACTTAATAAAACGTGCTCTTATACTGAGATAAAATTTCTCATTATTTCATTACATTACACAGCTTACAATATATATAGGGAGAATGACACAGATGGCAACGGCTAGAATGAGAAACAGAGAAACTGTAGGGACAGCAATTCTAACGGTAACATTCCACATACACTATTTTATACTAACTATTTCTACACTCTCCCTCAAGCTTGGTGTAGGGATTAATACAACCAAGCTTGCTTAACATATCATAAAAAACTGAAACCGCTAATCGTTTAGTAAACATGTCAGCTGTTTGATTCTTGGAAGAGATATGTGTAATCCTGATAATATTACTTTCAATCTTTTCCCGGATAAAGTGTCGATCAATATCAACATGTTTGGACTTATCATGTTGAATAGGATTTTCAATCATATGAATAGCAGATACATTGTCACAATGTATCTGAATAGGCAGCAGAATAGGTTGACCGAGATCCATCAAAACACGTTTTATCCAAAGACCTTCACATAGCCCGAGTGCTAATGCTCTTAACTCCGCTTCCGCGCTACTACGTGCAACGACAGCTTGTTTCTTGCTACGCCAAGTAACAAGGTTTCCCCATAAGAAGGTTACGTACCCAGTAGTAGATCTCATGTCCGTAGATGAACCCCCCCAATCAGCATCAGTAAAAACAATTAGATCTCTGTGAGTGTTTTTCTTGAAATAGAGACCTTGACCAGGAGCCCCTTTTAGGTACCTAAGGATCTTCATAGCTGCAGTTAGATGTAAATTAGTGGGTTTATGCATGAACTGACTAACGTAACTAACAGCGTAACAAATATCCGGTCTTGTGTGAGATATGTAAATTAACTTACCAACAAGTCTTTGATAACTAAGTTTATCAATCAAATCCTGTCCAGGATCTTGTGATTTAGACCGAATATCAACAGGAGTAGAAGAAGGTTTACACCCTAGCATACCAGCTTCAGAAAGAAGATCAAGCACATATTTTCTTTGAGACATACAAATACCTTCCTTAGACCTACTTACTTCCATACCAAGGAAATATCTAAGAGCTCCTAGGTCTTTTAAATCAAAAACTGTGGCTAAATGATGCTTGATTTCATCAATTCCTTTGTTATCATCACCAGTTAAAATAATATCATCTACATAAACAAGTAAAACAGTCATTATCCCAGATTCACGTTTTTTGACAAACAAGGTATGATCACTATGTGCTTGAACAAAACCATAATTAACAACTACATTAGTAAATTTTCTAAACCATTCACGGAGAGATTGTTTTAACCCATATAGGGCTTTCTTTAAACGGCATACTTTAGTGCTGTTATCAGAATTCACAAAACCAGGAGGTATGTCCATATAAATTTCCTCACTTAGATCACCATTTAAAAAAGCATTCTTGACATCCAATTGTAACAATCTCCAGTCTAGATTAACTGCTATAGAGAACACAATACGAATAGTATTAAGTTTGGCAACAGGAGCAAATGTTTCTAAGAAAACAATACCATGAGTTTGTGTAAAACCTTTAGCTACAAGACGAGCTTTGTACCTACTTATAGTTCCATCAGCATTATATTTAAGTGAGAAAACCCATTTACATCCTACTGTCTTCATGGAATCTTGCTTATCTACTAACATCCAGGTTTTATTTTTCTCTAAAGCCTGCATTTCATCTTTCACAGCATCGTTCCACAAAGGATGGTTTAAGGCAGCATGAATTGTAGGAGTAAGTTCCTGAGTGTCTAATGTGGTAGTGAAATTACAAAAACTAGGAGAAAGAGAAGCATATGACACATATTTATGCAAGGGATATTTAGTACATTCTCTTGTACCTTTTCGGATAGCAATTGGCCTTTCATCAATAATACAATCTAAATGATGTTCCTCAGTTCCAGAAATATTACCAGTAGATTCTGTACAGTCTGGTTGAGCGATACCTTTGGAACCTGATAATTTTTCGACAGTAGAGGAATCTTGCTGTTGTACTACTGGTTCCTTTAACTGTACCTGTTCTCTTCGATGATAGACTTTTGTTATTGGAGGTCTACTGTCTTTATGAGCAAGTGCATCATCAATACCTGTATAAGAATCAGAAACAACACTTGACAGATTGGTGTCAAGGTTAGTGGTAGTAGCAATATCAATAATGTTCCAAAAATCATGATAGGCAGAAGAACTTTCAGGAGTTTTCAACTCTCCATAATAGGAACAATGCTCATCAATTTTAACATTTAAAGTGACAAATATTCTCTTGGAGTGAGGATCATAACACTTGTATCCTTTCTGAGTATTAGAGTATCCAATAAAAATGCATTTAGTTGATTTATGGTCCATTTTACCTCTCATGTGTGATGGAAGGTAAACATAAGCTACACTGCCAAATACCTTAACTGGCAGAACTAAGATGAGATTCGTATGAGGAAAACTTGCCTTAAGGATATCAATTGGAGTTTGGAAAGATAAAATTCTTGAAGGCATTCTGTTAATTAGATAAGTGGCAGTTAGAATAGCCTCTCCCCAATAAAATTTAGGTACCTGTCTAGTGAACATAATAGCCCTTGTGACTTCAAGTAAGTGCCTATTCTTTCTCTCAGCAACACCGTTTTGCTGAGGTGTATAGGGACAAGAAGTTTGATGATGTATTCCCTGAGTAATTAGAAATTCCTGAACAGATTTGTTCATATATTCCAGTCCATTATCAGACCGTAAGGTCTTAATAGTAGAATTGAACTGATTCTTAATAAAGATAACAAAGTTCTGGATAATCCTGTTAGAATCAGACTTGTTTTTCATGAGAAATACCCATGTGATTCTTGTGTGATCATCCACAAACGTAATGAACCATCTTGCACAATTAATGTTACTTACCCTTGAAGGTCCCCAAATATCAGAATGAACTAAATTGAAAGCTTTAGAGGGAACATACTGTTTAGAAGGATAAACAGCCCTAGTCTGTTTAGCTAATTCACAAACATTACAGTTGATACCTACAGGATCAATGTTCAAAAATAACTGAGGCATGACTTTCTTAAGATATACAAAGTTTGGATGACCAAGACGATAATGCCACAACAAAATAAATTCCAGTTTTGAGTTCTTAATACAACTGGACTCAGCAATGCAGCACTTGTTAGAGTTTGTACTCCCCTTTGCTGCCCCAAAAATATAGAGTCCATTGTATACTCTAGCATTGCCAATCTTCTCCCCCGAAGGATTCCCCTGAAATATAACTTCAGAGGGTGAGAAGGAGGCAATGCAATGATTATCAAGAGTAAATTTTCTTACGGAGATTAGATTAAAATTAAGAGCAGGAATATAAAGTACTTTAAACAGCTTCAACCCTTGGTTAAGTAAAATAGTACCAGTTCCAAGTATGTTAACCTTAAGACCAGTAGCTACTTCAACAAATTTAGGTTCAGAAAATGGTTCGTAATCGTTTAAAAGAGTTTTCTCACGAGTCATGTGATCAGATGCACCAGAGTCAACTATCCATGTAACATGCAAATCATCTATGGTACCTGAATGAGCCATAGTAGCAATGGACATTGTTGATGAATCAGTGAAGTTGGTTTTTTCTTGCTGTTTTCCAAGAAGTTTAAAAATAGCGTCCAGTTGTTGTTGAATAGGTGGATTATGATTAGCCCCTTGCCTACATTGATGGTCTGATGTCATTTCAGTTCTGGGTGGAACCTCTGTCTTGCCATCTACTTCATTGTCCATTTGATTGACAAAATGTGCCATAGACCCCTGAGATCTTCCATCCTTTCCTCCTCTCCAGTTATTGTTTGAGCCATTGCTTCGCCAATTGTCATTGATAGGAGGTTTCCAACCAGAGGACTTATTCTTCCAAGAACCCCCAAAATTACGAGAGTTAGGACGTTGTACCTTTGAATCAGGCTACTATAGCAGTTATCATATGAATGACCTGGTTTGCTACAGAATTTACAATATGGTCTCCTAGCTTGGGATGAACCTTTGTATACAGCTAAGGCAGAGGTATTTTCTTGTATTTCAGTAGTCATCACTAGTGCAGAACTATCTGATGGAACATTGGAGGAACCCATCATAACTCTTATGCGTGACTCTTCTAATCTTACCTCAGAAAAAGCAGCATTTAAGGTTGGAAAAGGTTTAGTTGCTAGTAGTCTACTCCTTACTGAGTCAAAATCCTTATGTAATCCTTGTAAAAACCTGAATACTCGTTTGGTCTCAATAAACTTCTTAAAAGCAAGAGCATCAGCAGGTAATCCCCAATTGTGAGTTTCGTATGTATCAATCTGCTGCCAGAGCAGAGTGAGTTGAGAGTAATAGGAACATACCAGTTGATCACCTTGCTTAATTTCAGAAATCTGAGTTTCTAGTTCATAGATTTCTGCTACGTTATCAGTTTGGGAGTACCTTTCCTTAGCTGCTTTCCAGATATCAGCAGCAGTAGGATAGAGAATGAAGGTATGTCCTATTTCAGGTGTCATTGAGCTGAGTAACCATGACATAATCATGGCATTCTCAGTCTTGTATTGACGATAACTGGGATCAGTAGTGGAAGGAGCTTGCATGTGGCTTTGAAGGTATTCATCCTTACCCCGTCCCATGATGAATAGCTCAACAGCCTTGCTCCATGCAAGGTAGTTGTGACCATTAAGTTTATGATTAGTAACCATCACTGAGTTACTATCAATAGTACCTGATAAAGGCAAGGATAGATTTCCTGAAATGATTTCCGTAGTACCAGAAACACCTTCTGTTCTTCGAGCAGAAGTAGGTGTAGAAGTAGTAGACATGGTTTCAAAGAAGATTGGAAAGACAGATAGTTTTGCTCTGGGTGAAAGAAAAAAACTTCTTCGTGAAGAAGAGGAAGTTTCTGCTATGAAGAGAGAGAGAGCAAATTTGAAAAATAAGATGAAAGATGAAAAATGATGAAATGAGGTAGCAGGTACAATTTAGAAAGCTGGCCAAGCTTCTTTGAGAAGCTTCGGAGTTATCGAGGGAGAGAAAAATGTGTCTTGCATGCAGCAAGACACGTGACCTCACTTTTCCAAAAATAAAGATATTTAATTGTGTGAGGCACACATTTTAAGATAGTGGAAGGAGAAAATCAAAATTTTGTACCCACCGAATATATCTTCGTACGATTCCCTTCCGATATTTATTTGCTTTGTTTTTTATTTATTTTAAAAAATTGTACCACACAATTCGTACAAGCACTTCAATCGAAAAACACAGTAAGTTACCTTCTTCTTCCTTGTCAACTTTCTGCAGTTCTTGAATGCTTCTAAACGTTTTGAGAAGTCAAGAACTTCTATATACAGTATGCTTCTGTGAACAAACACAAGCTTCCGTTTTTTGATCTCCACCTTCTTATTCCTGCTTTCCGCAGTACAAAAACTTCAAATTCAGAGTAGCTTGATACCTCTCTGTGAGTATGTATCCAGATCAATTGGCTGGAGAAGTTCTAAACAGAACTTTCAAGGAATGGCTTAAGAACGTGATAAACCACTGGCTCTGATACCATATAAACAATCTAGTTCAAGATGAAACAGTACTTAATAAAACGTGCTCTTATACTGAGATAACATTTCTCATTATTTCATTACATTACACAGCTTACAATATATATAGGGAGAATGCCACAGATGGCAACGGCTAGAATGAGAAACAGAGAAACTGTAGGGACAGCAATTCTAACGGTAACATTCCACATACACTATTTTATACTAACTATTTCTACAATAGGCAATACCGGAAGACTATTGCTCAGAGTACATTAGATAGTAGAAAAAAAAGCCTACTCCAATAGACAAAATAGTCTCCAAACAGTGGAGGCCAAACGAGAGTAGGGATTCCAATTGATAGATATAGGAAGCTAGAGTTACAAGTAGAGCAAAAATATCATCTAGGCATAAAAATGTGAACATAATTGCTGAGACAGCTATAGATATATGTATACTAGATAGACCAGTTTCAAAAATGCAGGCAATAAGATTATATTCTTAGGCATGCCAAAACTAATAGCCAGATCCCAACTGCTGTTATTTTCTTGAAGACCTGCAACCTCAAAAGCAAAAACAACCTGCAGTCCTGAAAAGCAAAAAAGTAACAAAGACAATCCTGCATCCAAAAATAGATGACTATTAATTGACGATCTTCAATAGCAGCCCCAAACTTGAGGCAATCTTCCTTTTTTTTTCCCCTTCTTATGCCTCTCCAAAATGCTACAAAAGAATCTACATCATTGCACTCTGCCAATCTTTTCCAATCTTCTGGTGAAATCTGAGGTTCATTTGTCTCCAAATTGTATGTTTTTTTCCTTCTTATGCTTCTCCAAAATGCTGCAAAAGAATCTACACCATTGTACTCTGTCAATCTTTTCCAATCTTCTGGTGAAATATGAGGTTCATTTGTCTCCAAATTGTATGTACCGATGCAATAAAGGCAAAGTAGATTTAGTCCTAAAATTTGGACTTCCAAATGTCTCCCTGCATCCAATCCAGTATACAATCCTAAGAGTAGATTTGATCTTGACATTGAAGTTGCTAAAGTACAGCCTTCCATAAATTTTTTGATTAGTAGCACTGGAGGAACAGATGATGAAGATTTTTTATAGTCCTGTCACACAAAACAACAAAACACAAAACACGAGTTAAAATCAATAATGCCTCAATTAATGAGTTTGTCTTGTTTATTCATCTTCTTCCAGCATGCTAGCCATAATACGACTGCAAACCTAGAAAGATGATGCTTAAACCGGACCACCAGTTAACATAGGCATGAGGCTCGACTTTTGCTGCCATAGCTTTTTTGACAAAAAAATTTTGTATCAGGAAGCCATATCTAGTAGTCATCTCCTTGATGAATCTGGATACTATGGCAGGCATCATTGAAATCCATGACTTGGGAGTCTCATTCTCTACTAAAAAGGAGCCTCCATTGATTTCCGTTCAGCAACTTTTGTCTTCATTTGATGTTTAACTTCCTTCTCAATTATGGGAAATTGGAAGCTAGAGAGTCCCATGGATGCCACGGATCCTTCCAGAATTAAGTAGAACAACCATTTTCAATGGTCTTCTTAATGAACGGGGAGTATTGACACCTGACCCAAAATGTTCTTTTCCACGTTCTGGATCTGCTGTTCCCATTTTTGAATATTTGTACTCGTGTAGACAAGTGACCAGTCCAACTGCTTTGCGAGAAATGACAACGGATTAGGAACTGGTTCTATGTTCTGAATCTATCTGCATATGCTTGAAATGTTACTTTAGGTAAACTTTGGATATCTGATAGATGTGATTAAGGTAATGATGGATGCGATTAAGGTAATTGCATGTGCAATGTACTTCACTCCTGAGGGCTCTTGTTGCATTTGAGCATCATAAATGTCTCTTGTTTCTGTCAGGTATGTAACAGTTAGAGCAAACTGTTTTTATGTACACTCGACGATGTGGTATCAATAGCTCTTCGCGAACATGAAAACGCTCACCTTGTCATAAGTGTGAGCTATTTTTGTCTGCTATCTGACAGTTTGAAGGGTTTGCTTTCATGTACTGTGGTTTTTGTAGCTTTTCATGAACATGAAACTATCCATCTTGTTCCTGGAAGGACAAGTCTAATGTTTATAATTACTCTGTAGGTGAATCATGAAGATTTCAATGAAGGTATCATTCAAGTTCAAGCAAAGAAGAAAGCCAGCTTGAATTATTATGCCTAAGCGTTCTCAGGAGTTCAGATGTGCGTTCTCTTGTACGTTTGGAGCTCTCAGGAGTCTCGCCTTTTGGGATCATTCTTTAAGAGAAAAGAAAGTTAAAACTCTAGAGATGGAAAAGGAATGAAAGCTGTTACACTCTGCTTAGGCACTAGGAATCATCAAGGTTCAGTTGCCAGTCTGCACTTGGAATTTCTAGGCCCGAAGTATTCTTGGATTACTTAAGGCCTGAACCTTTGCTACCATAAAAATGGTAGTAACAGTCAACTTTGATCATTTGATTTGATTGACCCTTGTATTGGAAATATTTATTTGGCACGTTCGTTTGCCAAATTGTTAGAGTTTGGTCTATTGTCTTCACCATTGTGCAAGTTTTGTGGGCTTTGGATCTAAGGAAACAAGAAGCTCCATCTTCACTTATTTATTTTTGAAATTAGTAAATTGGCCGCTCTTCTCAGATCTTAGCGATAGCTTGTTCTGTTGTTAAGATATGTTGGACATGCGTTGTTTTTGTGGTAAATTAGTTGGTGCTTCTTATATTGTGAAGTAGCAGTTGATCAATACAGCTTGGCGCGATTTTCACGGGTCATCGAAAAACATCTGTGTGTTTCTAATACATGAGTATGGTGCGACCCCTTATATTCCACCATAGGTAGGAGCTTCTAAAACAATGTGGTAATGTTGTTGTAAGTTGAATTCCAGCTCTTTTGTAAATTAGTAAGCCGTATATCAACTCGTATACTTAGTTTTAGAACATATTTGGTACCTTTGCTTTCTGAAGCATTGGGAAACAGTTGAATCTCAAGCGTGTCAAATAGCTTTGAATCGTTGGGATATGGATCTATGACAATGTTATGTGGGCTTTGTCTTATTCTTACAGCCGAAGATGAATTGTACGAGTGTCTCCCGGTAAGAGAAAAATATGCTCTGTTTAGAGACTTCAAAAACTGGCTAAACTGAAAGCTAATCTGGATAGTGATTTTTTTTTTTTTTTGGGAATTTAACCTGGCTAGTTCAAATGATTAGGTTTGAACTCTATTATTTGATAAATTGAATTTGAAAAACGGCTAGGGTTTTCTTTTCCTTTTTCTACCAATTTTATATTACTTTGTAATGGTGAATTTCGCGCCAAAGCTCATGTGAATACCAAAAAAGGCCTTTAGTCCATTGGAAAACATTTATTGATAATATCGGTAACTAGCACTCCTTTCCGGTTCAAAAATATAACACTTCCTATTTTATTTTATCTCAAAAATATTCTTTAAAAATATCATTAAATTACTAAAAAAGAAATATATTAGTTACAAAAGTTAATATTATACTCTAAATTAACACTTACACGATTCGTCTCGTTTACATCAATCAACCGTACCAAAACATTTTGACTTTATTAAATTATACTCAAATCAAATACAATATTTTTCATTATTAGATTATACTCCACATACATAAGGACTAAAATATATTGGTTTGCTTCACCAACCTTGTTTTGAAACCAAAATTAACCTTTTTGTTTCACGACGTATATACAACAAAACCATTACCCATTGCCTTAGAAACTCCCGCCATATGCGGGGTATAGGGAAACAAAACCATTACCCATTGCCTTAGAAGCTCCCGCCATATGCGGGGTATAGAGAGTCGGATGTACGCAACCATATCCATGTGTTAGAAGCACATAAAGGTTGTTTTCCGATGACCCGATAATGAAAATTGCGTCTAGCTGTGTTGATTAACCGCTACTTCACAATACAAGAAAGCTGGTTGATTTGTCGTTGGACTTTAATAACTCGATTTAGGTATCTTACCAACACCTTAATTGTAATTCTAACTAGTGCAGACTGCAAAATGGAGGACTTGGGAGCCGTAGAGACACTAACCTAACTCATTCAGTTGCAGCCTCTCCCCAAAGCTAGTGAAATATGGCAAAGAAGAAGCGAAATAAAACTAGACACAGAGAGAAGGCAAGCAGCAGCAGCAACAACATCAACCATTGGCTTAGAAGCTCCCGTCTATGGCGGGGTATGAGGGGGTCAGATGTACGTAACTATACCTATGTATTAGAAGAAAGAAGGCAAGCTGACAGACAAAACTTTATGCAAACCAAGTTCTATTGTCTCACAACGTTAGCCAAACCAAGTTCTATAGTCATAATTAAGACCACGCCTATTAACATAGAAATACTACTATAACTAAACCAAAAAGCTTTTTCCAATAAGGGTACACAGAAACTCTCTCAAAACTTCCCTTCTTTAACACTTGACTTCCCTCAGCCCGTATGCCAAGTACACGAAAGTCGGATCAGTGGCTCCCTCCTTATAGTACGCGAATACCATCGTGCCATCGTCATGCATGCTCTCACCAACAAAACTGGAAACCATGACAACAAATTCAAACAATCGAACCAAAGACCCCTCAAACTCTAAATTTAGCATTGTAATAACCAAATCCAAACACAGAAACAAAGGATGCAATAAGCATATAGACTAATAGAGACTGAAGCAAGGATGCACTTACAATTGTAAATCCTTCAGCTTTGAAAGCAGGTATTTCGTAGCGCCTTCAATGTTCTTTTTGAACTGTTCCTGCTTCTCGGGCTCCAACTTAGCGCTGAGATTCTTGATGTATTTCTTCATGTATGCGACAAACTGTTTCTTGTCAAAGGAAGGTTGCTCCTGCAGGTACCAAGAAAGGGGCTTATCATTCACATGTCCATGTAACAAAGAAAACTAGCAATTTGATTAGTTTACAGCTAAGTATACAAACCTGAAGCCTGAAGGTATCAACAATATCCACAACCTTGACAGCTTGGTCATCAACGCCTTCATCTTCATCTGCACCCTCAGCAGAAGGGTTCGCCCCAATGTCTACATTAACTGCCCCTTGGACTACCCACTATAAAAGCATTCCAACAAATAATATAAGTAAACTAATTGTCCATCCACTAGTAAGATCATAGCATATAGACCTCTCTTCCCAGCTCTCACTGGAAAGACACTAAGCGCTGGAATACCGGGTAATATTTTATCAAGGCAAGGATGGTTATTTGTTACCTTTCCCTCTACTTCCCACAACATTCCATTCTCAATCTCCTTATAAGGAAACGAGTCAGAGAGAAGTTCATCACCTGAAAGATGAGATTCAGACATCAAAACTTGTGGAATGGAGTATTCCCCCTACTACTTTTGGGACTATAATTTGATGTAATCACTGAATTCAACTCAATCAACAAACTGATATTAAGAAGATCCAAAATTATGACTTACAACACATGGAAGCATAACCACATTCTAAAAGTAATATTAACACTTCATAGCATGGAACCTAATCACAGCCTATAAGCGATCTTGACTAACAGTGACAATTGAACAAACAATATATCCTCATTGGTGACTATTCCTAAAAGAGTCTGACCTCCAAATAAAACAAATTCATTATAATAGAGAAGAAAACATGAGACCACCAAACTCTAAAGATGGAAACTTATGCAGTGTATCGGCACTGATGCAACTTATAGATTTGCAACTCATGAAAACTGTGCAAGCAGCCTCTAACTACAGGACCTCAAAGCTAATAATCACATCTAGAAAAAGATTACATCTTTATTAGGACATGGTAAAAGTTAAATAATCAGGTCTAAGAAATCAAAGGCATCCCTTTACACATAAATCTCCACACCCTATAACCTGTCAAGATCAATAATCTCTCCCACCCCAAAAAGACACACAAAAAAACGAGGAAAGCAAAAAAAAAAAAAAAAAAAAATTAGATACACACACACACACAGAGGGGGAGAAAGAGAGAGATGGGATCAACAGAAGCTGCATAAGCTGCCCAGAAAGATTGATACTTTCACGATGACCCTGTGAATTTACAAGGGCCGTAATCCTTAATCTAGTAAAACAATCAAAAACAGAAAAGAATACAGAATAACTAAACCATCAAGAAGCCAAAAAAAATTCAACCAAGTTCAAGTAAATAATAATCACAGACGAAAGGTTAATCGCCAATAAATTAACATGCACAAAGAATATTCTAGCTTACCATTTAAGCAATTATAAGATCAAATATGAACAAACATCCAACTTCTATCAAAACCAAAAGACGATTCAAAGCACAGCAAAAAACAGGCGAAGAGAAATCACCCAAAAACAAAGATTGGTTGCGGTAATATTAGGTAGCGAAACGAATTGAATAGATTAGAGAGAAACATGTACCACTAAGAAGATCCTGGTAAACCAACATGATTGCAGAAATTATTTGTCGAATCGGTGTGATCTAGGGAAAAGGAATATACAGAAAAAGGGCAAATATGAAGAAGATACGGGCATGGTATATATAGATGGGATATTCGAAGCAGAGTCCTAAGTGCGGTTGGAATTGAGAAGCTTTTTGGTTATTATGGCGGTGGAGATTTTTACGGGCATGCCAATTTATCATATATAGGATACCACAGATGGGGTCCACCATGATTTAGATAAATATGTACATAGGATGTGGAACCTACATAATGGGTAAATTACAGTGGCATACATAATATCAATCTGAATTTGCTATAGATCTAGATGCTGCAAAGTATTTGAGTCAGATTATAAAAAAATTATATATTTTTATTCTAAAAAAATCATACAGTGTAAACAAGTTATAAATTGGTTGTAACCTATGCAGAATGTTTACACAATGATCTTGACCCATTGTTAATTGAACATACACCGTGATCTTGATATCATATTTGCTCTAGAACCACAATGACGGTGTTATTTTTTGGATTCAATTGGTTGGTGATCTCGATAGCATATGCCCTAGAATCACAATGATAGCGATGAATAAGACACCACAATCATGGTGTTGTTTTTGGGTTTAATTTATTGGAACTTGAAAATGTTTTGGGTGTTAACTTGTCACCATAACACAATGCTTTATACACCATGATAACGCTATACATAATAAAGAGCAACATATTGAATCACATTGTAAGTTAACATTACTGAAATATTCAGATATTCATGTGAACGAATAAAAATTAAACAAAAACAACTTCTAAATGAAGATGCACATATGTCTTTCTAGCTTTTATTCTAGTGAACTATACATCTGCAAGTAAAAAAAAAAACATTAAGTTGATATCTGAGGATGCCAACTTATATAAAGAGATGTATGTTTGCTTAATATTACTTTGTGAGGGAGAGATATTTATGTGTGGAGAAGAGAAAACGCCATCTAATTTTGATGGGTTAGACGTTTGATGAAGTTACTTCCTAAGACGCTGGATTTCATATCCAGTTTATGAGAGATCTTTGTGGAACTTATCTGCATCTCTATTAAGTGACCGCACTTTGTCATTGTCTCGCCGTTTCACGTCCATTATTTGAATTTCATATCTCCATATCTTGTGAGTCAATTTGTTGTAGTCTTCGCAAGGGCCATCGTTGATTTCTTGTAGTTTTGACATACTCTATTGGCTGCTGATGAGACATAAATCTACCTACTTAAAAAAAGACAAAAATTTCTAGTCAGTCAAACGGTCAACGTGACTCATGCTCAGCTATGTGACTAGTCAACCTCGGCGAGAAGACACCAGCCTCGGCCTCTGTCATCAACAGTCGAGGCAGGTCATTTAAAATAACTAAGGCAAGTCCAAGTATAACTCTTAGTCAGCTCGGCTCGGCAGATTTCATATTCTTGGCCATACCACACTTGGCCATATTCCTAGCGGAACTTTTATTGCAGCTCGACTCGGCAATGAACTGGCTGACCAATGCAACCACTTCTGGTCAGCCTCAGTAAGTAAATGTTAAAATATCATATCAGCAGTACATAACTTCTAAAGAGAGCAGATTCTGCTCGGCCTCGAAACGACCTCGGCCTTAGCTTCTTAACTGTCATGAACCCTAGCCTCGGCCTCAGCCTCATAAGGGTTTTTGCCCCTAAAATACTTGGCTGGTTCAGACAAGATAATTACCGACGAGGACCCATCAAGACAATTCTGCAAACACTTTCCAGTAGTCAGGCATCGCTTGGTTGAGTAGAGAATCATTATTGCTGGCCGCTTACGTGTCATAGACTCAACTACCTGCGCAGCCACTTAAGCATGTATTTGTCCAATCACACTGCACACCTACGGCAGACAAAGTAGCCCTCCTACACACGCAATAGTCTCATCATCGGGCATAGTGACTGATCTAATCAATTTTGTGCATAAAAGACCCACAAAGACAGACGAATGAGAGGGGAGAGCCCAACAGAACTTTCGAAGTCTTCTTCTCTAAGGAAAGAACTCCATTTTCCTCAACCTTCTAACTCTCAGTGAGAGATCTCCAAAACGGCGCCTCAGCCAATATATAAACAGCCACTCTCTAAGTGAGAACTTGATACATGTTTATTCTTAACCTTTATTCCAGCATAAACTTCATACAAAAATACCCATAACTGACTTGAGCGTCGGAGGGTTTTTCTAGGATAGTGCCCCTGGGCCTCTAACGTTTCCTTTCATTCTCAGGCTCCATTGACGGACCCAAACATAGAGCTAATGACATACTACAAGGATCGTCTTCGATCCACCTGGTGAAGATCCAGCTTCATCATTTGGCGCTAGAAGGAGGGCTTGAACCTCTATTTCCCTTAAAACAGCTTCCAAGGGCCTTATAGGCAACCAGCCTACAAATCAATCGTTAAGAGAATGGATAAAAAAGATAGGAAAGGGTCCAAGCGACCTATGACATCCAGGAGACATCGGAGGTCTCCTCAACCACATCTAGAACAGGGTTATCCAGGACCTGCAGAGTCTTCAACACCCACTGCTGCCTTCACCTATGAGGAACACTTGCAAGCCGTCAGCTATGTGGCCCAGAATCCTAACGTATTCCAGGCGATGGTGAAGGAAACAAAGAAAAAATCCCCCGTTGCGGGACCCAGTGGGCTTCATCCAAGTGACTCTCCTCAACAAAGGGAACTTAGGGAATACACTCCGATTCGGCCAGAATATTATCCTAAGCCTCAGAGTGGATTTATGGCCGAGGCTAGACGCTCAGAACAGCGGTCTAGCCGCCAGCACTTTGCATCCGAGCCATTCAAGGCTCTGGATTATTATTTGAAATGCGCACGGAAAGCGCTGCTGCCACTTAGGCGTGGCAGAGAAGTTGACAATAAAGGCACCACCACCAGAAAGGCGCTCAGCCAAAATTCGGTTGGGAAGCCGAGGTAAAGAAAGAACATCTCTGCTGGCCTCCAAAGCTAGTGTTCTCTCCTACATGAGGAGGGAAAATCTAATGAGAGATCCCCAGCCATTAGCAGGACCTATTCACAAAAGGGATCCTCAACTGTACTGCCTCTACCATTATGATATCGGGCACGATACAGAGGACTGTAGGCATCTCACCCAAGAGATTGAGGGTTTGATCGAGCTCGGCCACTTACAACGGTTCTACAATCTGAGGTCGATGCTGCACAATAGTCCGGCCTCCTCTTGATGAAAAATTTCCAACTTGGACATCAGCACAGGTCGCCAAAAGACAAGGATTCAGATTCATCAGAACAGAGACTGCGGGTTTCCGAGCACATACAGCTGACATAAAGGCAGAAGCCATCAAAGGATCCTAATTCACCTTTCCTGCATGTATCCAAAATTTTCATGTACATATCCGTACTTTAAATGCATTGTCTTTCAATGTTTATTATGAATTTGCTATTGCAAATAAGTTGTCCAGATTTTAAGCACGGCTTTTTCTCGACAAATGAGACTTAAAGTCCCATCATATCTTATTCAAGTTTATCAACCGGCTCAGCCCGTCACCTTCTTCTGCTCGACAGTAAATTTGCCTGGATGACCTATCTTCTTAAGGAATATGAAGATCTTTATCTTGGTTAACGGGACAAAGATATTCTCCAGTTATTCTATTCAAATCTTTAGTCCAGGTCAGCTCGGCCTTATGTTATAAGAGGATTAATCTTTATTCATATTTTTGCCCAGCTCCGCCCGGCTAATTCTGGCATCCAGGCTTTGGCTCGGACAAAATGCCCTCTCATGTTGGGGGCCCAACTATTTGCTCTCTGCCTTAAAGTTTTAAGGGAGCCCCTAGATGCGACAGGTTTCGCACCTTTGGCAAAATGACCCAGGTGGTCACTCTCGTTCTCTGCCTCATGGTTTTGAGGAAACACCGAACATGACAGGTTTCACGTCTTGGCAAAAATACGACAGGTTTCACACTTCTAAAAAGATGGCCCAGGTCGTCACTCTCGTTCTCTGCCTTATGGTTTTAAAGGAAACACCGAACATGACAGGTTTCACGTCTCGGAAAAAATGCGACACGTTTCACACTTCTAAAAAGATGGCCCAGGTGGTCACTCTCGTTCTCTGCCTTATGGTTTTAAGGAACACCGAATGTGACAGGTTTCACGTCTCAGCAAAAATGCGACAGGTTTCGCACCTCTAGAAAGATGGCCCAGGTGGTCACTCTCGTTCTCTGTCTTATGGTTTTAAGGGAACACCAAACGTGACAGGTTTCACGTCTCGGCAAAAATGCGACAGGTTTTGCACCTCTAGAAAGATGGCCTAGGTGGTCACTCTCGTTCTCTGTCTTATGGTTTTAAAGGAACACCGAACGTGACAGGTTTCACGTCTCGGCAAAAAGGCGACAGGTTTCGCACTCTTAAAAAGGTGGTCCAGGTGGCCACCCCGTTCTCTGCCTTATGGCTTTAAGGAAACACAGAACGTGACAGGTTTCACGTCTCGGCAAAAATGCGACAGGTTTCGCACTCTTAAAAGGGTGGTCCAGGTGGCCGACGCCCTTTCTCTACCTTATGGTTTTAAGGGAACACCGAATGTGACAGGTTTTACGTCCCGGCAAAAATGCGATAGGTTCGCACCTCTGAAATAAAGGCCTAGGTGGTCACTCTCGTTCTCTACCTTATGGCTTTAAGGGAACAGCGAACGTGACAAGTTTCACGTCTCGGCAAAAATGCGACAGGTTTCGTACCTCTAGAAAGATGGCCTAGATGGTCACTCTCGTTCTCTGCCTTATGATTTTAAGGGAACTCCGAACGTGACAGGTTTCACGTCTCGGCTAAAAGTAATTTTTCTCCTCTGCCTTATGGTTCTAAGGGGATCTAAATTGGCCATTACAAGGAAAACCTGGGCCAAATATTATAATCTCGGCTGCAACAAATTTCGGCCATATTATTTAAGCTCGGCCAAAGCGAAGACAGGCACTTAACTTCAAAACTCTTAAATTAGATTGTGCAAGAAGCTGCGTAGGCCTGAATTGCCGAACGGTGAAAGACTTGGCATAATTCTAAGTTATCATCTCAAACATTATTATTCTGATCTCGGCTAAACCAGATCAAGTCTGCTAGCTCAATCAATGCTCAGGAAGGCCTTATTCTTAGCCAATTCTCGGCTCAGCTCGGCAGAATAACAGGTTTATTCTAAATATAAAACTTGCAGACTTAAGTTTATTTTCATTAAAACTAACTACAAAGTTATAAGTTTGCCAAGTGCAAAGCCGACCCTGAATCTCGGCAACAACAAGTTTGAAAATTAACTTAGCAAAAATTCTGAAGTAAATGAGTAGAACAGAATGAAGAGCTAAAATTGCAAAGGGTTAAGACACTTAGAAATTTTTCATTGAGAAAATTCAAGTACAAAGAGGTATCTCGGCCCTATTACATAAAGATTAAATCTACTCGTCGGCCTCCCAAAGATCAGCTCCATCCAAAAACTTCTTAAACTGAGTGTTGAAATCTTGACCAGCAGTAGGATGGTAGAGATCAATGATGCTAGGATCCTCCTTATTCAATTGGGGCAGACTTTTGAGCATACATCTAATGCCTTTGTTTGGCCCATCTGCATGACCGGGCCCTGCAGCAGCAACATATTTTCTTCAAACAATTAAGATCTTCTAAACTCTACAATTGCCTCAGCCTTTGCTTCTGCTAATTGTTAAGGCAGATGAGCCAGTTGATCCTCTCGAGCCTTTTTCTCTTGATGCAGTTCAGTCTTTAAAGACTCTACCTCAGACAGAGCTTGAGTTGAAGAGAGTTCCAGTGCAACAACTTTGTCTTCTAGCTCATCCACCTTAGAGTTGGAAGTAGCCCACTTGGTGTCAGCTTCTTCCTTTTCTTGGTGAAGAGTGGAGACCTCGGCCTTCAGTGCCTCAATTTCTCTGGTTTGCTCGGCCATCAGTTTGGTAGCCTCGTCAAACTCCTTAGACTTGGACCTGAGTGCCTCACTGAATTTCTCTCCTCGTTCATGAATTTCTAGTTCTTGAGCTCGGATCTGCCATGCAAGAAAGTTAGAAAATTACCAAGTGTTATCACTCAATCAATGCAAATAAACAGAAGAAAAATACTTACCAGGGCAAGGTTAATATGGTAAACATTGCCGAGATCTTCCCATGATAGAGCCTTGAACCTTTCGCAGTCCAACGGAAGAACCATCATTTTATTCAGACGTATGGCTATGACAGAGTCCACAACAGAGTCTTGTTCAGAAAACTCACCCATGATCAGCCCTGGGGTTCTTGATGGATGAGGTGGAGTCACCTCAGCTGGAGCAGATGGACCTTCATCTCGGCCCCTTTTCCCGCGTCTAAGGCCTGAGCCCTCGCCAACCTCTATCGATTGTTCGGATTCAGCAAGGACCTGAGCCCGATGAATGGGCTCAGTCACCTCATCCCTTATTTCAACTATCGGCAAAGCTGCAAACATACACCATGAACAAGTCAGTGACCAATCTTGGTCCAAAGAATTGAAAGTAAGAAAACTTAAGAAGAACCTGGCTCAGCCGACGCAGTCAGATTATCAGCCTCATCTCGGATGGGCTCGAATCTTGGCTTAGCAACAGGAATATTCCCCGCAGGAGACAGGGCCGAGGTAGATCCAACCTCGGCAGAAGCAGTCGCAGGCTCCCTTCTTGGTCTCCTGGCTTTCTTTCGAGCTGCGATCTCGGCAACTCGACTGACGTAATCATTATTTCCAGAAGCCATTGAGCCTGCATAAGGAACAAGACAGTTATCAACAGAAATTTAGATAAACACAGAAATTGAGGCAAACAGAGACCAACCTCTGACTATTGCTAAGATATCTGGAGCAAGTGGTCGAAAGTTCTGACCCGAGGCCAAATGGCCCAAGTCAGCTGCCTCCAAAATGGTTGCGTCCACCTTCTGCCAGTCAATCACGACAGGCAGATCATGAAGTATGGCCACTTCATTGCAATACTCTGCGCTCGGCTTCAGGTTTTCTGCCTTGCCGGATTTCCAGACATTCCATTTTAGCAGCTTATCTTTCTTGATATAGAAAAATCGACCCTTCCATTTTTTTTGTAAAGGATTGGATTTTGATGGCAAAATTGAACTCGCTGGTGGGAGCTTGTTTACTAAAATAATACCAGCTGTCCGAGACTCTACAAGAAAAAAGACCCTAAACACAACTAAGATGGAACAGTGACTCAATTATTCTAAGAAAAAGAAAAAAAGCAGAGAATGATCTTCAGACCGTTTGGTTTTATGTGGGGAAGTCTGAGATTGTAAGAACGAAGGATACGGACAAGGGGATCAGGAACAGGAAGATTGAACCCCGATTTGAAATATTCCTCATAGACAGCCTTATAATCCTTTGGGGGATCATAAGCTGTCTGACCAGGTAGAGGCAGAAGAGGGCTGAATCGATCTAGGTCAAATTTATATCTCCTATATATCCGGTTTAGCTCGGCCTCGGACAAAGTACATAAAGACTCTTGGACATGAACAGAAGGCAGACCCCTATTAATTACCCCCGTATACAGAGATGGGGCCCTGTGCAGAGTTGAAGGGCTTACAGCCGCCGGAGCAGGAGCAACCTCTGTGTGCTCCGGCGAGGAATCAACCACAGTGACGGCCCTGCTAGATTGAACACCTCGACTAGGTCTAGCAGCGCCACCAATGACCTTGCGCAATCTTACTAACGGACGATCATCGCTGGAGACCGTCCTTCTTGACGAAGATGGAGAATTAGGGCTTTCCCCACCCCCGCAGGCGTAAGATGCGCCTTTAGAAAAATTCTGAGAATCATGAGAAGAATCCATTGCAGAAAAGGAAGAAGACTTACGGAGTAAAGAAGCTAATTGAGGAAAGAGGCACAAAAAGACTGCCGGAGGAGGAAGATGGTCGATAGAGAGCTAAACAAGCCGCCGGAGAAAGAAGAAAATCAGAGGGAAAAGGGGACAGATGACAGTAGGAGGAAGAAATAAACTTCTACACCGTAATTTCTATTTAAAGCCCTTAGATGGCGCTTCGTAAACCCTGCCCTCGGTATCTCCAACCGCCAAAAGCGAACAGGCGTCTGATGCCTCGTAGTTTGCGTAAACAGTAAATGCGCAGTACGACCCAACCACAGGCAGATACGTCACTACTTGACATGACATTACATTGAAAGCTCTGAATCGATTAGCCTGCCCTTCCTGCTTGGCTCGGCTAGACTAATCTAGGGACAAAGTGATGAGACATAATCTACCTACTCTGAAAAGACAAAAATTTCCAGTCAGTCAAACGGTCAACGTGACTCATGCTCAGCTATGTGACTAGTCAACCTCGGTTTAAAGACACTAGCCTTGGTCTCTGTCATCAACAGTCGAGGCAGGTCATTTAAAGTAACTAAGGCAAGTCCAAGTATAACTTTTAGTTAGCTCGGCTCGGCAGATTTCACTATTCTTGGCCATACCACACTTGGCCATATTCCTAGCAGAACTCTTATTGCAGCTCGGCTCGACAATGAGCTGGTTGACCAATGCAACCGCTTCTGGTCAGCCTCAGTAAGTAAATGTTCAAATATCATATCAGTAGTACATAACTTCTAAAGAGAGCAGATTCTGCTCGTCCTCGGAACGACCGCGGCCTTAGCTTCTTAACTGTCTTGAGCCCTAGCCTCGGTCTCAGTCTCACAAGGGTTTCGCCCCTAAATACTTGGCTGGTTCAGACAAGATAATTGCCGATTGGGACCCACCAAGACAATTCTGCAAATATTTTCCAGGTGTCAGGCATCGCTTGGTTGAGTAGAGAGTCATTATTGCTGGCCGCCTACGTGTCATAGACTCAGCTACCTGTGCAGCCACTTAAGCATGCATTTGTCTAATCACACTGTACACCTACAGCAGACAAAGTAGCCCTCCTATACACGCAATAGTCCCATCATCAGGCAGAGTTACTGATCTAATCAATTCTGTGCATAAAAAACCCTCGAAGACAGACGAATGAGAGGGGAGAGCCCAACAGAACTTTCGGAGTCTTCTTCTCTAAGGAAAGAACTCTATTTTCTTCAACCTTCTAACTCTCAGTGAGAGATCTCCAAAACGGCGCCTCATCCAATATATAAACAGCCACTCTCTTAGTGAGAACTTGATACAGGTTTATTCGTAACCTTTATTCCAGCATAAACTGCATACAAAAATACACATAACTGACTTGAGCGTCGGAGGGTTTTTCCAGGGCAGTGCCCCTGGGCCTCTAACGTTTCCTTTCCTTCTCAGGCTCCGTTGACCTAAACGGAGAGCTAACGACATACTAAAAGGATCGTCTCCGATCCACCTGGTGAAGATCCGGCTTCATCGGCTGCTTTATGCTATTTATTTAATAATGTAATGAGATAGGTTTAAGTAAAGGCACTTAATCAGTTTTGATGAGGAGAGTTGAAAGTTCTAAACGATGCACTGAGTAACGGTTTTACACCTTCTGCATTATGTAAATGACGGCATAAAGGTTCGAGTAGTATTTTCTGGGAGATGAAAAATGTATACGTTTGAAGTGTTCCAGAAAGCTTCCAGAACACTTTGAACGCCTACATAAGGCGCCTAAAGTGTACATCTGTTCATAAAAGATGTAACTCTTGCACCATGTGACATCTCCTTTCAATTAGAACGATAACCAACGATTACCAACCAACTTGGAAGTTAAATTCTCTGCACAGAGGTGTCTTTAAGGTGGTAATGAACCACTTGAAGCCTATGAAAAGAAGGCTTTGACATGTTAAAGATAGTTATGGAAAAAACACTTGAAGTTGATGAAACGTTGGAGAATTTCTGCAGGAAATTTATCATGTCTTCTTCTTTCTCTTCTTTCTCCTAACAACAATCACTTCTACGGGCAAGTTCAAACTTTCTCTTGGAGAGCAACTAAAAGGAAGTAAGCCGTTATATGCTTGAAAGCATTTGTCTGAAGTTCACCTTGCTCAATGGTGAAGGCAAAATTGCTTTAAGTTCAGAGACATCTTGAGTCCCGTCTCGGCTTTATTCTTCTATTTGTCATTCTGTCAAGCTTCATGATATTGTTGATTTCTTCATTCCAGCATTTTTGACGGTCACATAGTAGTTGGTTGCATATGTTTATTGTAGCGACCCGTCCCGAGCCATAGTACTCGAAACGACTCACGCGCCGTATCCCGCTTAGGAGAATACAAGGCGTCGATACAAATCAACTACACGTCATCATAATAACGCAAATCGATGTCAGCGGAAGTCATTACTAAAACCCTCGATAAAATAACCATCATTAACACAATGTCTAAAAATTTCTAATCAATACAATAGTCAAATGTATGTAAACACTAATCTCATAAACTTCGAATATCGAAATAACTGTCTCAACCAACCCTTGAAAGCCCTTTCTGAATATCTTAGTCTCAAAATCTCCCGTCTCAATCTTCTACGGTATACCAACTCCTGTGTAAGCATACCCTAACTTCTCATGCCTGCAAAACTGGTGAGTGGTGGTGTGAGCCAAAATCAACGGGCTCAGTAGGCAACCTACATATACTTGTTATAGAAATCATACATGCAGAAGTAAATACACATAACCTTTATAGTTAACATACACGTCCTTAGTCCACAAATAATTTCACTTAATTATCTTAACAGTTAACACTTCAAAAACAAAAAATAAATAATTCATCAGCTCAGCCTCAATTACCGTGATGCATGCTCTTCTCAAATATGACATACACAACAAACAAATAATCACATAACAAAGAAGAGAACAGTCCATACCAATGGAGTAAATAAACTGCGGAAGGTAAGTCACTCTATATAATAAATGCGCAACTTCATGATGCATGGCCCTCTCTACGTATCACGCGTAACAAAAGACATGTCATGCACGATGCATATACCTCTACCGTGCAATGCATGTCCTGGGTCCTAAATCCAGCGTCGTGGTCTCTAGCCACCACTTGCCGTTTGGACACCCCCGCCCTTTAGACGTGGCCTGTCTCATGACACCCATTCCCTATAGACACAGTATATCATCCCGGTACCCACGCCCTATAGACGCAGTATACCTCATGCAAATGCACGTGCCATGAATGCAAATGCATATCATACGTAATCTGGTGTATCCATACTCATACTTATGCCCGCGCCCATACACGTGCATATATACGTGTACGTATACCCTCACACATCCATATACATATACAATACGCATTGAAATCGTACAACCTACATACGCCCAGTTTACATACATGTCTCACATACACACCCAACTCACATATAGAGAAAATCCAATTACAGATATGCAACAAACAGCACACTAATGCATGATAAACATAACAAGCACAAATAGACCACTTACCTCTGATGCATGACAACATAACGAGCACAGATATACCACTTACCTCTGATGTATGACAACATAACGAGCACAGATAGACCACTTACCTTGAATCCGGTATTCATTTCTTTCTCTTCTAGGCTCGAACCTACACAATTGTGGTATAAAATCAATACCTAATAATAAAGGTTAATTTGACTTACTTAAAATAAATTCATAGCTTTCTAATTTTTTTTCCTTCCTTTTGCTGATGTTGCCTAAAGAATTGCAACGAAGCAATTAAAATGTTTCTGGCCTTTCCATCGATGCTAACTGGAGATATTCCTCTGCTTTTGCATTCTTCGCATATGGAAACACAGTTGCTTATGGCTTATCGGCTTTGTTCCTAGTTGTTGATGCCATATGTGATCATTATTTCTTGACGGTGCCGTTGATAGCGGCGAGCACAGCAGGGATGGCGGTGGGATCTATTGGGAAACATGGGAACAGTCACACCGGATGGATGAATATTTGCGATCAGTTTGGGAAATTTTGCAGTAGAGCAACCATAGCTGTAGCCTATTCCCATGGTGCAATTCTTGTTTACCTCCATGAATTTCTTTCTTCCTTTTATTTTTGGGGTTGCCGTTGCTTTTCTGCTGCCAAGATTTCCCATTGTGACAAAAGGGAGTGGCGGCTGGAATATTGTGGGAGGGTTGGTATGCTGTCAACTGAGGGAAGGAAAAAAGAGAAAAATAGGGTTTGTCTTGTGCACGTGTGTATTTATATATAGGTGATAATTAGGTCTCCCAGCAGGATTAGGAATTTGTATTCAATATAATCTCTTACCTTCCAACCTTATCATACACACTTCTTATTTCAATTAGTATTAAGATAATTATTACACTTGTTATTTTCCTTTTCCTAGGGCACGGTTATAACAGACTTCCCCCCTTACAATAAGTTTCGTCCTCGAAACTTGAGTATTAGGTACTTGACAACTTAGTAAAGTTTCACTTAGTCCATTCATCTAGTATACGCCACGAGTATCATCATATCAACCTGACGTTAAGGTTGTTAAGCCTTCAATTCACTTATGTCACTTAATGTATATCATTCACTTATATAATTGTAATATATAATTACAAATTCTTAAAATTAGTCATATATGATCCATTACCTATATAGCTAGCCAACAAAATATCTATTATGTATTCCGATACGTTAACCATTTACTTCCTTATCATGGCTAAAGCCTCCAAATCATCCCTTGTATACTAACAAGATAGTTTATAAGTCCATTATTCTCCGCTTATTTAAGATCATAACTTATCTTCTTAAAATTCTAAGATCAAACTTAGGGTATTGTTACTGGGGTTCCATTCCCCAATCATTGGTTATAACATACTTATGTCTACAGTCATCGGCAGCCTTCTAAAATCAGTTCTTAGGTTTACTATAATCTTTAACTTAATTCTCTATAATTAGAACTTATAAACTTCTACTTGCACCATTTGACGTGTATCATTCCACTTATATACACGTAATCTACAATTCTGAATTCTTAACCCATCATATATGATTCATCTCCTAGTTACATGACCATCCGAAATATCCATCGAGTCCTTCAAAATGCTAGCCATCACTCTCTTTTATCATCAAATTCTCGAAATCAATCTTATATCTATGAACCAGTTCTATGATTATGCTCTTACTTTTCTTGGAAGTATCATCAACAACCTAATATACGAAGTATGAGTATCGACATATTCCTCTTCAATTTAAAGAAAAGTAGCTTACATAACTATAAGTTGGAATATAGCTTTAACTGTTTAAAATAATATACCTTCTAATTTTTTTTTGTAAACACCAAATCCAAAATTTCATGTATTTGTTTTTGCAAAGCGGTATCTCAAATGACCATTTATAAAACAAGCATACAACTTTTTCGCAACAGTATTACGATTAAAACCACTTTAAAACGGTTGCGACACATCAATCGTAAAATTTCCTTCTTCTTTTTTTTAATAAAATAATTTGAATACGGTGTCTTTTCTTTCCCAAAGAAATACAACTTTGAAAGCTATACTTTGTTTTGCAAAATACAACAATTGAAAGTTAGCAAATATAAAGTTTCGTAAAAAAGTTTGGAAACTCGGCAAATGTGAAATTTTGTAAAACAATTTGGAAGAATTATATACTTTTTGTTTCACAAAATATACCACAACTGGAAACTCCATCAATGTAAAGCTTCATAAAACAATTTGGATGAGGTCTCTCTCTTTTTTTTTTCAAAAATAGGTACATATGTTTTGAAACTATTTCCGCTTCACAAAATTAAATAGGTTCATCGCAAGCATATAAGTATATTCGAAAGCATTTAATGGTAAAATGCTTGCAATGTCGATAGTCAAAAAATAGAATTTATTTCGACAAAATTGATGTAACCAAAAATAAAAATGTGCGACAATGTATAAGAATATATAAACATATCGCTTTTCGAAAACCTCAACATTATAAAATGTATCTATTTTTCTTTCAAAGTTGTCAGGGGTAATCGTAATTCCATTTGGTAGATATTAAAATACGGAAAGTAAATATAGCCTTGTGAAGCTAGTAGACTATATGAATAAACGAACTAGTTGAAGTACTAAGAAGCAAAATCTTTGGAAAACCTTACAAATATAGAATATATCTCGGTTGACGTTCTTGTATGAAAATAGTTGGCTACTTGAAAAAAAATAATAATACTCCAATACTTCGTGTAATTTTTTTAAGCCACCCTTTAATGCCAAATGAAAATCCACCTATGTACCATTTCTTATAAATATTTAATTTGAGTGGTCCATTCCTAGCATGGCACACTACATATTGATCGACTTAAGACATTCTAATGCACTATGCTTCCGCGTGCCACACTGATCCACCATTTTTCTTTTACTTCGTTATTTCAATCGCTAATTTTTAACTTAGTTAGATCCCACTTGGAGGGCACACACTATGTGTTCATACTTTATTTCAATTCAGACATACTCGACGCATTAGTACTTATGTTTTCCTAGAGATCAGCACTTAACCTAGACTGAAATTAATTGTCATTCCATTGTACTCATTTTAGTAGTGCTCGCTTATCACTATTAGTTAATATCCCTAATAAGGCTAATATCTTCGGTTTATTTGATACTCTAAATTTAACATCTTAATCATAACTATAAACCCCTTTCTACGGTATTCTTTGCTAGACTCTACCGATCATAACGCTAATAAATCATTTCTTAGTTATCATCATTTTACTACAAATCATTTCTTAAGAACTACGATCCCAACTTAGACCTAGTCGCGTTACGACACTACTGTCGAGGTAGAGGCGTGAACCCACTTCATTTATCATAATGGTACCAGGTTTGCAGGAGTCGGATCCAAGGAATTATGCAAATGGTTGTAGTCAGCCCTAAGGCAAATAATTCAGAGTCGCATGGAGTGTCCTAGGTATACATGGGCATATCCCATCCTAAAGTCTAATATCATGACTTATTTCTAGAATCGATACTTGGTATCATCATTTCTTACGTCTAAAATCATTACTTATTTCTAAGTTCAATGCTTAGAATATAATTACAACTTATGACTAAGATCACTGCTTATGTTCAAATCATCACTTGATGTTCAGATCACCAAATATGCCTAAGATCACTTCTTATTTCCAAGTCATATTTATTATATAATCAGCGTTTATGACTAAAATTAACGCTTAAGTCAAAGATCAACTCTTAATCACGATCATCGTAAATGTCTGAAATCGTGACTTACGAGTAGAATCATCACTTAATCTCTAAGGTCACATCTTATTTCCATTAACATGCTTAATGTATAATCAGTGCTTACGACTAAAAATCGATACTTATGTCTAAGATCGTGACTTAAAGGCAAAATTGTAGCTTAATTTCTAAGATCATGGACTAAATCTATGCTTCTGCCGTGGATCTAGAGCCATGCTCTGATACCAACTGTAGCGACCCGTCCCGAGCCATAGTACTCGAAACGACTCACCCGCCGTGTCCCGCTCAGGAGAATACAAGGCCTCGATACAAATCAACTACACATCATCATAATAACGTAAATCGATGTCAGTGGAAGTCATTACTAAAACCCTCTATAAAATAACCATCATCATTAACACAATATCTAAAAATTTCTAATCAATACAATAGTCAAATGTATGTGAACACTAATCTCATAAACTTCGAATATCGAAATAACTGTCTCAACCAACCCTTGAAAGCCCTTTCTGAATATCTTAGTCTCAAAATCTCCCGTCTCGATCTTCTACGGTATACCAACTCCTGTGTAAGCATACCCTAACTTCTCATGCCTGCAAAACTGGTGAGTGGTAGTGTGAGTTAAAATCAACGGGCTCAGTAAGCAACCTACATATACTTGTTATAGAAATCATACATGCAGAAGCAAATACACATAACCTTTATAGTTAACATACACGTCCTTAGTCTACAAATAATTTCACTTAATTATCTTAACAGTTAACACTTCAAAAACACAAAATAAATAATTCATCAGCTCAACCTCAATTACCGTGATGCATGCTCTTCTCAAATATGACATACACAACAAACAAATAATCACATAACAAAGAAGAGAACAATCCATACCAATGGAGTAAATAAACTGCGGAAGGTAAGTCACTCCACATAATAATGCGCAACTTCATGATGCATGCCCCTCTCTACGTGTCACGCACAACAAAAGACATGTCATGCACGATGCATATACCTCTACCGTGCAATGCATGTCCCGGGTCCTAAATCCAGCGTCGTGGTCTCTAGCCACCACTTGCCGTTTGGACACCCCCGCTCTATAGACGCGGCCTGTCTTATGACACCCATGCCCTATAGACACAGTATATCATCCCGGTACCCACGCCCTATAGACGCAGTATACCTCATGCAAATGCATGTGCCATGAATGCAAATGCATATCATACGTAATCTGGTGTATCCATACTCATACTTATGCCCGCGCCCATACACGTGCATATATACATATACGTATACCCTCACACATCCATATACATATACAATACGCATTGAAATCGTACAACCTACATACACCCAGTTTACATACATGTCTCACATATCCACACAACTCACATATAGAGAAAATTCAATTATAGATATGCAACAAACAACACACTAATGCATGATAAACATAACAAGCACAAATAGACCACTTACCTCTGATGCATGACAACATAACGAGCACATATAGACCACTTACCTCTGATGCATGACAACATAACGAGCACAGATAGACCACTTACCTTGAATCCGGTATTCACTTCTTTCTCTTCTAGGCTCGAATCTACACAATTGTGGTATAAAAATCAATACCTAATAATAAAGGTTAATTTGACTTACTTAAAATAATTAGTTCATAGCTTTCTAATTTTTTTCCTTCTTTTTGCTGATGTTGCCTGAAGAATTGCAACGAAGCAATTAAAATATTTCTGGCCTTTCCATCGATGCTAACTGGAGATATTCCTCTGCTTTTGCATTCTTCGCATATGGAAACACAGTTGCTTATGGCTTATCGGCTTTCTTCCTAGTTGTTGCTGCCATATGTGATCATTATTTCTTGACGGTACCGTTGATAGTGGCGAGCACGGCAGGGATGGCGGTGGGATCTATTGGGAAACATGGGAACAGTCACACCGGATGGATGAAGATTTGCGATCAGTTTGGGAAATTTTGCAATAGAGCAACCATAGCTGTAGCCTATTCCCATGGTGCAATTCTTGTTTACCTCCCTGAATTTCTTTCTTCCTTTTATTTTTGGGGTTGCCGTTGCTTTTTTGCTGCCAAGATTTCCCATTGTGACAAAAGGGAGTGGCGGCTGGAATATTGTAGGAGGGTTGGTATGCTGTCAACTGAGGGAAAGAAAAAAAGAGAAAAATAGGGTTTGTCTTGTGCACGTGTGTATTTATAATAGGTGATAATTAGGTCTCCCAGCAGGATTACGAATTTGTATTCAATATAATCTCTTACCTTCCAACCTTATCATACACACTTCTTATTTCAATTAGTATTAGGATAACTATTACACTTTTTATTTTCCTTTTCCGAGGGCACGGTTATAACATTTATTGTCACAAATGTCAATCAAATTCTTTGAACGTTAAATTCATGTCATAAAGTTATTTCATTTGAATATCTCTTGTTCATGTTTGGTACCATATTAAGCAAAATTTTCCAACAGTCTTAAAGAAATTTTCTAGTTGATATGGTTCCCAAGCAGTTCTTGGATTCCAATAAGTTCATGTTTGATCCACAAAAAGAAACAAGTTTTACAAAGAAGTCTGTGTTGTTCATTTGTCATTCTTTAATCTTATTTCCAGCAAAGTGTGGGGGTTGAATCATTGATGAAAATCATAGAAAATCATTATTTTCATAATGGGATGAATGCAATCACATTTCAATTTCTTTCGGCCTGTTGGGTGGATGCCATTCAATGTTGTCTTCATGCTCGACGTCAACTGAGAAACTCCATAGGAGGGCATGGACAGACAACTCCTACACTATGATGGAAGATAAAGGCTAACAAGGTGGAGATAGTGGCATACACATGGAAACAAGCAATACAAGAAAAGAGTTTATTTGATGTCGACCAAAGAAAGCTCAAAGATACAAAGAAATAAGAGAATTACCAACATGATCATTGGTGACAGATGAAGAGGAGAAGTTGGTTGGAGTGTTAAAATGATAGAGGATAAGGAGATCACAACGGCCTTCTATGAGGTAATCTTATTTATAGTTCCTTTGAAAGGATGATAGATTATGTCTATCAAGTTTATTGCAATTAGTAAAGAGTTAGCTTAGTTTCTTTAATGATGCACTAGAAATCTAAGAGTTTGGATAGTATAAGGTGCACTTAAAGTTAACTTTGTCTATAAAAAAATGGAGTTGGAAATATGTTGATATTCTTACATATGTAGGAATGATTTCTGAGATGCTATCAAACAAGAGTTTTAATGTTTGTTTTATGTTGCATATGTGATTTATGAGTCTTAATAGGTTTGCATATCGTTTATCTGAAATCGTTTCATATGTTATGCATGGTGAGAAACAAGAACATGGGTGATGCTAATCTATTGAGAAAATGAAGAAAAATACTAAAGACATGAGAAATGTGTTTTGTATGATTTGTGAAGAAATAGTCACATGTATTTAATCCCATTTAAATATGGTGTTAAATACATGTTTTAATGTATGTAAATGGTTTTGTATTTCAACTTAGAGTTTCATGAAAAGAGAAATCGGACTAAAAGTTGAAATGTGAAGCGTGCTGCTTGTGTATAATGGAAGCATTCTATAGTAAAGAATAAGAAATCTAAGAAGGAAAGATTAGATAGAATGCTTTCATCTTTCATGAATAAAGTTTTTTGTTGAAAATGGGTTGAGTGAGACTAGTTGTTTATGATGAAGATAAACTTATGAAAATAAATTTTATAGTCTTAGACATTTGTTCTCTGTGGTAAAACTTGCTAATGTGCTATGTGAAAAAAAAACCTAGAAATCATGAATGTTGGATTTCTAGTTTTAGTTGTTGGCTTTTAGAAAACCATGTTTAAGAAAGTGTCAGTCGTACATTTAGTGAAGCATGGAAAAAGGACTAAACGAAATGCAGGGTTGATGAATAACTATTGAAACTATAGTATGATTGAAAGATCAAAAGTGCTACTTCCTTATGAATTTTGGTTCATAAGAAGATTGTTGGAGTTTACTCTAAAGTGACATAGAGCGTTTAGTCTATGGTCATTGTTGGAAGCCTTTTGAATTAATCTATACCATAGCTAGTTGTCTGATAATTTGTGATCAGTCGAAGATGAATATTGAAGTAATTGATGATGATGAATAAAAGTATGTTTTGTGATTAATATAGATTGAGAAAAAATGTGGGGATTTTGCCCCTTAGTAATTTCAATTAAAAATAAAGTTTTTAGAATATGTGAATGTTGAGCATGTAAACAACTTATGTGTCGTTTAAACGCCAAAGTAATGGTCACTGTGTTGTTCTAATTGTTTGATGATTAATGTTCCAAGTCTATAAGGGTGATAGGCTTGCTTGCTGTATGACACACCATGATAATATTCATGAGGTTTGGTAATCAAAAAGTTTGCGTGTTTGTAAGCTTGCTTGATGCTTATATTGAAAATTGATGATGATAATGAATTGTGATGATTGAAGAATAGTTGCAAGCATATGAATGTAGTTAACTGGTGTGATGCTTTGATGAGTTCACATGCTTGGCTATTTATTGCTGATAAAATTGACTCTTGGATAAAGTTGTTCATGATACTATTGATCATGCTTGTAAGAGTTAGTTTGTAGAAACAAGTTTGATGATTTTGCTTGATAAAAATCATCTAGGTCTGATGATTTGCTTGACAAAAATCATCCAAAGTTTGAAGATTTGCTTGGTGAAAAATCGTCTTAAGTTTGGTGGTTTGCTTGTTGAAAAACCATCCTGTTATGATAGAGTGATTTGTTGAAGGAAATCACCGAAAGGAATTGTCATGAGATTGTGCACTATCATGAGTTTTCTTGGGTAAAACATAACCAGTGCAAGGTCTATGAGAGGGACCCACAGTAACATCGGGGGGATGAGACTGTCTAATTGTTGTGAGCTCTATATGGCGGGAACCCAAATCAATATTAGTAGAAATCCTACAAACGGAGTTCAATGTGGTAAAAAAAAGTCACAAAAGAGTTCTATTCAGCACTATCAACGTTGTCTCTCCTTATGGTGTTGTTGAAGATAGTACTTGCTGCAAGAATTGCGGGTGAGATTTCGAGAACTCTTAATGAAAATTTATAGCCATGTTGTATGGTGGTGTGAACAATGTACACTTGATGAATTTTACCTATATAAGTTTGGAAGTGGTGGCGTTTCTTGTGAGAGCATGAAAAACTCTCTAGAGTGCTTATGAACCCTGGCATAGGTGCCTGACCAATTTCGCACCACACCGCGAACTTGTTGTAAAGATGAGATAATGACATGTCTTGTGGATGTCCATATAAAAAATAGTAGAATATGATTCAAGACGAATTTCATCCTATTCTCGTTTATATAATTACTCTTGTACTACCGGCGATTCAAGACCACGAGTTATTGTATCCGTTATGTGTCATTGTCTTCGCATTGTTGTTAGAGAGGTTAGTTTGTTATCGTTCGGATGTGTGATTATACAAGCTTGGATCATATAGGAGATTGTTGGAAAAGTACTTAAAAGTACTTTAAATCATGTGATTCAACCGTGTATAATGTTATATGATCAATTGATAGGAGATTGGATGAAGGTTGAAGTATTTTATGAACAATGGAAGGAAACATACGTGTTCCATACACATGAGGCGCTTTATGTTTTCAAGAAAGTTTCTAGAATACTTCGAACACCTTGTATAGACGTTCGAAGTGGGATGAAGCGCCTAATGAAGGCGTTCGAAATGGGATGAATCTCCTAATGTAGGCATTCGAAGTGAGATGAAGCTCCTAATGTAGGGGTTCGAAGTGTTCCAGAAAGCTTCCAGAACACTTCGAACGCCTACATAAGGAGCCTAAAATGTACTTCTGTTCATAAAAGATGCAACTCTTGCACCATGTGACATCTCCTTTCAATTAGAACGATAACCAACGATTACCAACCAACTTGGAGGTTAAATTCTCTGCAGAAAGGTGTCTTCAAGGTGGTAATTAACCACTTGAAGCCTATAAAAAAGAAGACTTTGACATGTTAAAGATAGTTATAGAAAAAACACTTGAAGTTGATTGAACCTTGGAGAATTTCTGCAGGAAATGTATCATCTCTCTTTTTTCTCTTCTTTCCTCTAACAACAATCACTTCTACGGGCAAGTTTAAACTTTCTCTTGGAGATCAACCAAAAGAAAGTAAGCCGTTATATACTGGGAATCATTTGTCTGAAGTTCCCCTTGCTCAATGTGAAGGCAAAATTGCTTTAAGTTCAGAGACATCTCAAGTCTCGTCTCGGCTTTATTCTTCTATTTGTCTTCTGTAAAACGTCATGATATTGTTGATTTTTTCATTCCAGTATTTTTGACTATTACATAGTGGTTGGTTGCATATGTTTATTGTCACCAATGTCAATCAAATTCTTCATATACCAGACCCTCTTTGCATGATGTTCTTAGTCATCTTATTGAACATTAAATTCATGTCATAAAGTTATTTCATTTGAATATCTCTTGTTCATGCTTGGTACCATATCGAGCCAAATTTTCTAACACTCTTTACCCTGGCAGTGTAGCCCGGTCCTGTGATCGCGTTCAAGCATTTCAGGCATATTTTCAGCAACCCAACACCTCACATGCCATGCGCGCTCCTGTCATCTTTGGTCTTAGAAGATCCAGCAGTCATAACAGGAGCGTGGCTCAAGGCTTGGCAGTAGCACCTCCATCTGTTCAGACTAGCGTCTACTATTTCGACCCTTCCAGCTCATCAAGAAAATCTTTCCAGGAACCAGAAAACCTTTTGTCAAATCATTTCCCCCATGGTTGGGAGAGAGAACACTTCCCTTCCTATCCCTCAAGTCAGTTAGATAGAGACGCAGGTTGGGATGTTTTCCGTCAGACTGTAGGTGGGTCTGAAGCTGGTGTCAGAGTGAACAACCACCTCCGCCAAAGGCATGGATCTGAGAGGACGCCATCCCAAAATCAGTCATAGAATCGATATTTATTCTGTTTGTGGTGAAAACTCTGAATTACTATGTCCTAAAGATCCAAGTATTTATGTTTGAGCAACCTGTGATCGACTTTTGCGACTGGCAGTACAGGAAGGGTTGCGTGGCCCTTAAAACAACAACAAAATTGTCTCATTGCGTTACAGAATTCTGCCTATGACACGTTATACGTAACGATACTTATGTGTTATAAACACGCAGAAGTTTCGTGGCTTTAAAACGATCCAATTTAAGTACCGGACTGTGATGGATCCTGGCTTCCTGAGTGTCTTTAGCTGTGGAAATGTAATATAAATAACATAAAGATGTTCAATAGGGAAGGTTTGTACAGCGATTAGCTTTGATTTGATTGATAATCAGACTTTGGCTTTTACTTGCCGGCAAGTATGAAGTGCACGGGATGAGATCTCCTGCTCCACATTTTCCTTACCTCATTTGTTTTTTGACACTCATCTAGTCTCACCACCTATCCCTGCTGTCACGTATCGTGTGGTGACGAATGAAATGAGGAGAAAACGGTGAGAGGATCCTAACCTGAAGTGCACATATACCGAGTCCAATGATGAATGCAGGAAGGGATTCAAGTCAAATCACTTTTTTTTTTCTGAGTTGTATTTTGGACAAGATTTAACTTTGAGTTTGAGTACAATAGTCAAATTTGAACATATTTCAAAACTTATTGTTTCTGAAAATGGTGAGTTGAAAATGGTATGGATAAACATTTGTTTCAGATAATATTATAATCAATTTTTTTACATGAAAAACTTGTCATTATTCTATTAATTGTTAATTATTATGTTATTTTATTATTTATATCAAACAAATGTATTAGTATAAAATTAAACTATATATGTTTAAGTTCAAACATAATCACAAGATAATGAAGTAAATATAAATATGTTTAATATTGATTTGTTAATAATCGAATCCATGAAAAATTAACCCGGTTTTTGTTCATCCGGACTATACAAACAAAAAAACTAAGACGAACTAAGATCGGGCGAGTGTTTTTTAGTGTTGTGAATTACGTGTCTAAATTCCATGCTCAAAACTATGGTGGACACGCAACATGTACCATATATTGAAATGATATTTTTTGAAGATTCAAAATGTAATGACTACCCAAAATGTAAATCATAAGCTTCTATTATCACGATCCAGACTCTAACTCGACCCGAATTTGTGACACGCTAGGTCATTTTTTGCTAACCGGACTTTTCTATTCAACCTTTCTTTCCTTTCTTTATACAAACATCACAAGATTGATAACAAACAATGTAGAATTTTATCATCTACATTTTCTTTCTTTATACAAACATCACAAGACTGATAATAACCAATGTAGAATTGTATCATCTACATGTAAAGTAATTGTATATGATGGTTTTATGCATACTTGCACACTGAAAATAATAAATGAGCATTCCACACGTTCAGCAAGAAAAACTACATCAATTTGTATACTTGTTTCACCTTACATATGTCACACATACTTTTTTTTTTCAAACTTCTTATCTTTCTCTCTTGTTCTAACTATCATTGTTACTTTAACTTTCCTTTCTTTAGCTTTACATTTCTTTATTTTCTTTGGATCCTTTAGCTATTGTTCTTGAGAAATGGCCCGGTTTGGCCCATTCCTCAAAAGAAGTTTTTATGAACATGTGCCTTTACTTAGTGAGGCGTGAATCCATGAAGTTTCACTAGAATTTTCGTCTCCTATCAAAATCAAGATTACTGATTCTATTTCTACTCAAGGTTGATCTTCCGTATGTCTCGGATGGCCTTTCTGTATTCACCTAGGGTGTAGCCTTTCCATATGCCTAAATGGTCTTTCCCGTGTGGAACCAGGATAGGATCCCCTCACCGCAAAGGAGTGCGGTGACGCGTGACCGCGCGACACGTGACAGCAAAAGGGGACGGTGAGACTAGATGCGGGTGACCCTCATCTAGCCTCATCGCCCTCCTTGATGTCACGTGTCGCGTGGTCACAAAGAGAATGAGGAATGTGGGGGTTAGGAGATCTCAACCCGAACCATTGATCTATTCTCTGTTTTTATCTTCTTTTTTTTTTTTACTTGACTCACGTTTTACTTTCAGTCTCTTGCCTTATCTTTCAATTTCTTTATGACCGTACACTTTCTGTCAACGAAATAGTTAACAAACAGCACATACCATACCTAGACTTTCAATCATCCATGTTTACATTACATGCTTCTCATATTTCAGCATATAATACACTCAGCATGTGTTAGCATAAATAGACAAACTTGCAACTCTAATTAAAAGAAATAACTCCACACGTGTACTGCTGAGGAACACAAACGTCAAAAAGTCATTCAATTTGTCATAAGGAAATCAATGATTGCCCTTTCCATTTCCAATAGAGTTAAAGACACACTATTTCTTGACTTTGAAATATGATGGAATAAAACAAAATGATTTACTAAATTGACTGCGCTTCTTATATTGTGAAGTAGCAGTTGATCGACATAGCTTGACGCATCATTATGGGTCGTTGGAAACAACCTCTGTGTGTTTAACACATGGGTATGGATACATATATATATCTGACCCTCCATACTTCATCACACGTGGAAGGCTCTAAGACAATGGTTAATGTTGTTGTTGTGAAATCAATGATTGCTTCCTCCAGAAGCAGAAAACAAAACATTGCCCTTCTACGTATATTTTCCGAATAAATTCCCACTCACATTTATTGGAAATGTCTTAATTTGGTTAAAACTAGGACGGTAAATGAACCAAGCCGTTCAGTTGTTCGGCTTGTTTGTTTTGAGTTTGAGCTCGAGCTCGGCTCGAATAAAAGGTTAATGAACAGAGCTTGAACAACTTTTCTGTTCGAACTCGGTAAGTGGTACCGTTTGTTTAAGGTGTTCGGTTCGTTAATGTTATTCGTGAGTTAAACAAATCAAGCTTGAACAATTAAATATGTTCGTTTAAATAAACGAATAAGCTTGGCTCGTTTGTTAAGTTAAATGAACCGAGCTTAAACAACGTAATGCTCGACTTGTTTGGTTCGTTTAGAGCCTTAGTTAAAACCAAGTTACTTCATCCTCAATAACTATCCTGGAAGCAAATTCCTTTCCACTAAAGGGCAACCCAGTTAATCCCTAAACCAAATACATCAATGTAGTGACCCTGCTCACCTCTTAGGAACTGAAAGCTTTTAATAAGATATTTCTCAAAGAGTTCCTGGACGCTGCTATACTGTGATCACTGGTTAAAATGTAAATATCAAACATCAAAATCTATGACCGAATTTAGAGAGATTGTATAATCCTACTGGTCTTGAAATAACTGATAAGGTTGCTGTGACTTTGCGGTTACGAGTTCGAGCTGCGGAAACAGCCTCTTGTTGGATTTAATCTAATAAACCCCTGAATAGGACCGTTTAATCGAATCAATGGACAAAGTAACAAAATGCGGAAATTATACCTTGCTCCATTGCTGTTGTTAATCTGAACACGTACGCTGCAACTGCTCCGGCTGATGAAGAATCTGGCGTGATCCAAGGATTCACGACCACCCACCAATTGTTGATATACCCCTTGAACGGAATCAACAATTCACTGCTTTATCCGATGGAGAGGCTAGGCAGTGTGGACTTTATAGAAAACTTGGCAGACCTTCCCTCTAATATACTATAATAGACGCTCTTTATTTTGATACTGTATGCGTCTATTCTAATTTGATGATATGAGGAGGTGAAGCCTCCTCCTTTATATAGAGGGGTGGAGGTATCTGATAGGTTAGGATTTAAATTTAATCTTAAATTTAAACTTAAATTCAAATTTAAATCTGAATTCAAATTTAAATCTGAATTTAAAACTCAACCTTATCTTCCTTAATATTTAATTATTGTGCCAATAATTATCTACTAGTCACACGTGGGTTGTCGCCCCTCGGGGACCAGATGTCGTAACTTTATAGTCGCTGCACTTTGAGCCCATCCATCG
This sequence comes from Eustoma russellianum, assembly GCA_036186865.1. Taxonomy (NCBI): domain Eukaryota; kingdom Viridiplantae; phylum Streptophyta; class Magnoliopsida; order Gentianales; family Gentianaceae; genus Eustoma; species Eustoma russellianum. Next base: position 38,101,427 of record AP025043.1, read on the forward strand.
CGGTCTCTGACCATATGACTGTCTACATATTCGGGGTTTCCATTTAGACCACACTATACATCCACGAGTATACCCGATGATCACTTAACATGTGGATGTTTTACGTAACAATTAATATTATTACGTGACATATGTGACATATAATATTATCATACATAACGTCCACCTTATGATTAATTCGTATAAACTTTATCAACGTGCTGCGCATCACACGTATCTCGAATTAATCCCAACAATCTCCCACTTGGACTATGTATGTATCTTAAAGATTATATGTCACCTTTTTGAGCTCATATACCTTATGTCCCTTAGTGTGTCTTTCCTTTTTCGGTCCATCAGCAAACATTAGCAAAAGACTTAAGCTGCACGTCGCCACATTGAATTAGTGACTAGTCCCTCTTAAATCATGATACTAACATTCTACTGAATGACATGGATACTGAAATGGATATGTAGTGTGGAATTAATATGCTAGGTGATCATACATATCTAATTCCAACTTGGCCCTCTTTAGCGAGATCAATAGAATTCAGAATGTATGCTGTAACTGCTTAATGTACATTACTTCTGCAGAAAAACTTTAATATAACCGGAATGTACATTATACTGTATGTCTGAAATAAACAACTTTATTGAACACAAGAAAAACCTCACAGACTCCCACTAGGACAAAACATCCTCAACTGGACTAAGACCCATACGGCTAACATGCTTGTGAACACAACCGGTTCCACGGCCTTAGTCAAATGGGCGGCCACCATAGAGTCTGTACTGATGTGCCCAATACTGATCAGACCACTCAGAATTCTTTCTTTAACAGCCAGATACTTCACCTCTATGTATTTCGCTTTAGATGAACTCCGGTTGTTATTTGAATATAGCACCGCAGCTTTACTGTCACAGTAAATCCTCATTGGAGACGAGATAGTCTCCAATACCCGCAGCCCTGTGACAAAATTGCGAAGCCATATCGCCTGATTGGATGCATAAAAGTAAGCTACGAATTTCGTCTCCATAGTGGAGAACGCCAATAAGGTCTGTTTCGTGCTTTTCCATGAGATCGCACCTCCGACTAGGGTAAACACATAACCTGAGGTCGATTTATGCTATCATAGCATCCAGCAAAATCGGAATCTGTATATCTAGTGATCTCTAACTTATCAGATCTCCGATACGTCAGTACGTGTTGTTTCGTTTCTTGTAAATATTTCAGCACCCTCTTTGCTGCGGTCCAGTAATCCTTACTCGGATCAGAGAGGTATCTGCCTAACATTCCCGTAATGAATGCCAAGTTTGGTCGTGTACATACTTGGGCATACATTATATTCTCTACTACCGAAGCATAGGGAGTATTCCTCATTTCCGAACGTTCAAACTCTGTTTTGTGACATTGTTTTAGACTGAATTTATCTCCTCTTGCCACAGGGGTATTAAGTGGTTTATACTTATCCATGCTATACCGCTTCAACACCTTTTCGATGTATGCCTGTTGTGAGAGACCTAAGATACCTTGGGTACGATTCCTCCGTATCTCAAGTCTCAACACATATAAGGCTTCACCAAGGTCTTTCATCTCGAAATGCTTTCTCAGAAAGGCTTTGGTGTCGCTCAACATGTTTACCTCGTTTGTTGCAAGCAGTATATCATCTACGTACAAGATCATAAATATGAACTTGCTCCCACTAAACTTGTGATACACACATTCGTCAATTTGGTTTGCCTCAAAACCGAAGGAGGCAACCACTTTGGCGAATTTGAAGTACCACTGTCGAGATGCTTGCTTGAGCCCATAGATGGATTTCTTTAGTCGACAAACCATGCCTTTTGGATCTCCCACCTCGAATCGAGGCGGTTGAACCATGTAAATGGTCTCGTCGAGTTCTCCGTTTAAAAACGCAGTCTTAACATCCATCTGATGTAGCTCAAGATCTAAGTGTGCCACTAAAGCCATGATTATCCGGAAGGAATCCTTCGTAGATACTGGAGAGAAGGTTTCCGTATAGTCTATGCCCTCCTTTTGGGTAAACCCTTTAGCAACAAGTCGAGCCTTATATCGTTCTACGTTGCCTTTTGAATCTTGTTTGGTTTTAAATATCCATTTGCAACCAACGGGTTTCGAATCTTTAGGCAACGAGATGACATCCCATACCTTGTTGTCGTGCATAGACTTTATCTCTTCTTCCATGGCTTTTATCCACTTTTCTTTATTTCGACATTGTACTGCTTGTTGGATGTTTTCGGAGTCATCGTCCAACATACCAACATCGAATTCGTGTTCTTGGAGATACACCACATAGTCACTAGGTATGGGGTTTCTCCGTTCACGAGTGGATCTCCTTAGGGGCACTTGTTCTTGAGATACTGTAGGTTCCTGAACTGCATCAGCCGGCAATTCATCGAGTTCTTCAGTAACTTCCTCAGGAACATGAATTTGTTCCTGTGGAGCGTCACTACTGGGATGAGGAAACTCAGGTGCGGGTATCGCTGATGCTATCTCCCCAAAAGATGGTTCGATTCGCATTTCTGTCGCATCTGAGTGTGCCTCATCTAACTCGATGATCTGCTGATGCAAATCATTCCCCCCGGAACCAAAGTATCCTCAAAGAACTTTACCGAATTTGTCTCGAAAAACACTTTACTTGTGGGATCGTAGAATTTATACCCTCGTGACCTTTCCGAGTAACCAACGAAATAGCAACTAACGGTTTTGGTGTCCAGCTTTCTTTCATTTGGTCTGTAAGGCTTCGCCTCTGCTGGACAGCCCTAAACCCTTATGTGGTTAAGGCTAGGCTTATGCTTAGTCCATAACTCATAAGGGGTCCTTATCGTTGCTTTAGTTGGTACTCGGTTGAGGATGTAAGCTGCGGCTTTAAGCGCTTCTCCCCAGAGGAATAATGGTAGCGTAGTTTGACTCATCATACTACGCACCATGTCCATAAGTGTACGGTTTCGTCTTTCAGCTACACCATTCATGCTTGGTGACCCAGGCATGGTGTACTGAGGGGCGATTCCATTTTCCTCTAGGTATTTAGCAAATGGTCCTGGACACTGTTCTCCTGATCCATCATATCGACCGTAGTATTCACCCCCACGGTCCGATCTGACGGCTTTAATCCTTTTGTTGAGTTGTAACTCAACTTCAGCTTTAAAGGATTTGAACATGTCTATTGCTTGCGCTTTTTCTTTAATCAAGAATATGTAGCCATATCGCGAATAGTCGTCAATAAAGGTGATAAAATAAGAGTGGCCATTTCGAGTAACCGGATGAAATGGGCCACTAATATCGGTATGAATCAACTCTAATGGACTATTTGCACGATTTGCTTCATATCTTCGGACTTTAGTTTGTTTTCCTTTAGCACAAAATGCACACGACTCTAAGTCGGTTAAGTCTAAAGGATTGAGAATTTCTGTTTTGACAAGACGTTCTATTCTGTTTTTGGACACGTGTCCTAAACGTCGATGCCAAAGTGATCCCGAATTCTCATGAGTTAATTTTGTTTTAACGTTTCGCGTTACAACATGCAAGGTTTCCTGATGTGAAGCAGCATTTATTGAATAAAGTTTATCAATTTCGGACATTATACCGTGACCAATCAATCTAGAAGCATGATAAAATTGGATTTTTCCATTTCCAAAATAACTGTAATATCCACTTTTATCCAATCGATAAAACGAAATAAGATTTCGTTTAAACGATGGCACTACAAAAGTGTTATGCAAATCTAGATAGAAACCGGATGTCAACAGCAATCTGAAATGCCCGATGGCTTCAACCTTTATGCCGCTGCCATTTCCCCAATAGACGTATCTTTCATCGTCTCTTGGTTTTCTATGGCTTAGGCAACCTTGCATAGTCACAGATAAGTGAGTCGTGGCTCCCGTATCGACCCACCAAGTGGCTATATCCGAAACAAAATTAACTTCAGAACAAACTAAGAATGTACCCTTTTTCTTGAGACAAGATATATAACTGGTAAAATTCTTCCTTAAATGTCCTTCCTTATTGCAAAAGAAATAAGTCATGCTTTTGCGTGTGCCAGCAGTAGGCACCCCCTTTTCCTTTTGACTTGCCTTTTGCACAGTAACCATTTCCGCAGCTTTGCGTTTCTTACCACCGAACTTGGTGGCGACAGCATTCATAACTTTATGCACCCTTATGCTGTCGATTCCACGGTACTGTTTCGAGCAAAGTTTCTTTAAGAGATTGCCTGCCTCGGCTTTCTCATTCTTTACATATCTTTGCTCGAGATCGGCTAAAATTTCTTTAGCCGTCGTGGACTCAGAAACGTGTCCCCTGAAGCATTTGGGGATAGTCTTTTGCATGACCATAAGACACATGCGATTTGATCGTAGCCAGCGTGCCATGTGAGATTTTTCCTCACTGGTACGTTCGTCTGTTAGCACAGCTGGACGATCTATCTGTAACGCATTGTCTAGATCATCAATCCCTATAAAGATCTCAAATTGATCTTTCCATTGCTTATAGTTTGAACCGTTCATTGTAGGAATATCCTTAATGTTAGACATTATTGCTGAAAAGCAAACAAGAAATGGACTTAAATACACAACACGTGTAATCTTTAAACTGCATAAAAACAAATATCAAAATAGAACCCCGATTCCATCTACCAATTGTCTTCCAATATTAGGGCTCTTTGGAGTCATCCCAATACCTTCCAACAATTGGGTGTAGTGGTCAATATGACGGCTCTTCAAGCACAGGTTAACCACCTTCCTTTGGGCCGATGAGTTAACCTACGCTTTTAAAGCTTCGCCGCCGGCCCTATTTGGGTCCACTACCATGCTCATATGTGTTTTCGACAATCACACCTTCCTTTGGGCCGGTCAATGATTGCCTCCAACACATACACGCCCTTCACGATCATAACAAATATAGTGGCGATGATATGATTGCCGCACTTTAAGGGGATCATATTAAAGCCCTACATTTGCTAAGTCGCGTAACTTTATGGTTCTACGTGATCCGCATTTTCCTGACTGACCCTTTTGCACGTACCGTGCATACTTAACCCCAACATCCGTTTTGTTTTACTTAAACCAATTTGAACTAGCTTGATTCCCTTTACGGCTCAAATAAGAACCACCTTGAACCAAGCACAGTTCTCTTTACGGTATAAGAAAACAATATCTTTATCAATCAATTTAACAAGTGATATAACCTTATGATGGGTCACATTGAGTGTGAAGGGAACCGATTCAGCAATACCCACTTGCCATAAGGGTGTATTACCATTTCACATAATTTCCAGGCCACCGGTGGAGTCACAATGGTCTCGCTTAAGTACCGACTTTCTTAGACAAAACTATGTGTACGGTGTTTTTATCACAACTCAATGAGTCATCTATCACGAGTATAAACCGCATTGATTGATAAGTGTTGGTTAATTCAGTCAACTTAATCCATCGAATTAACTTGGTTGAACTCGATCAAACCGGGTCAAACAAGATTCGGATCCTTATTGGATTAAGTTCCTTAACTTTATTTGTTTATTTGTTAACATGCATAAACATAAGGCATAAGTAAATAAATAAACAAATAACTGCATGCATATAAACAAATACTGCAATAATAACCGAAAATTAACTTGACACTTGATTATTATTATTTTGGATTTCTTTAAAATAATAATAATAATAACAAAGAATTTATTATTATTATTACTATTTTCCTTAACAATCTTTAAATAATAACAATAATAAAAGAATTTATTATCATTATTATTTACTTTATTTTCCTTTAAAAGAACTTTAAAATAATAATAATAATAATTACTTATTATTATTACTATTTTCCTTTAATAATAATAACAATAATTATTAAATTATTATTATTATTATTATTATTATTATTATTATTATTATTATTATTTTCTTTAAAAGGAAACTTTAAAATAATAATAATAATAAAAATTACTATTACTACTATTTTCCTTGAAAGAAACTTTAAATAATAATAATAAAAATTATTATTATTTACTTTATCCAAAACAATAATAATATACACTTAAACAACAAAACTGAAATTAAAAATAAATAAAGGAGCTGGGGCCGGGTCGGGTCGATTCAGTATCCGCCCGACAAATTAAATACCGGATTCTCTTTTTTTTTGTTGAAACCTGATTTTGGACCGAAGCCCTGTCCAGAACCGGGTTGAACCCGGAATCAGGCCCAACCCGCCAAAGTGACCCGCCAGCTACTGGAGCCAAAATTGCACCTTATTTTCAGGAGCAAGGATCGAACCTTGCACCTCCCACAGGATGTCCCAGGCGCTGGCCAGTAGGCCAGCAGCATTTTTATTTTTGATGGCAGGTTTATTGTATATATCTAAAAAACTTCAGGATTCCAGAAAACAAAAAAGGAACCGAAATTTTCGCTAGTTGTGGATTGACCCTGAGTCCTTTCACCCGCTGGCAGCGTGGCTGGCCAGTAGGCCAGATCGATTTTTGTTGGGAAAACAGAGGCCAAACTTAATATAATTTTCGAAAACAGAACCTTTTTCTTAACAAAAATTCTTCCGAAAAAAAAAACGTTTTGACCCCAAAAGATTTCCGATTTTCGCACATGAGCAGATTACAATAATGATTCGATTAGGCCTGCTCTGATACCACTTGTTGGATTTAATCTAATAAACCCCTGAATAGGACCGTTTAATCGAATCAATGGACAAAGTAACAAAATGCGGAAATTATACCTTGCTCCATTGCTGTTGTTAATCTGAACACGTACGCTGCAACTGCTCCGGCTGATGAAGAATCTGGCGTGATCCAAGGATTTACGACCACCCACCAATTGTTGATATACCCCTTGAACGGAATCAACAATTCACTGCTTTATCCGATGGAGAGGCTAGGTAGTGTGGACTTTATAGAAAACTTGGCAGACCTTCCCTCTAATATACTATAATAGACGCTCTTTATTTTGATACTGCATGCGTCTATTCTAATTTGATGATATGAGGAGGTGAAGCCTCCTCCTTTATATAGAGGGGTGGAAGTATCTGATAGGTTAGGATTTAAATTTAAACTTAAATTTAAACTTAAATTCAAATTTAAATCTGAATTTAAAACCCAATCTTATCTTCCTTAATATTTAATTATTGTGCCAATAATTATCTACTAGCCACACGTGGGTTGTCGCCCCTCGGGGACCAAATGTCGTAACTTTATGGTCGCTGCACTTTGAGCCCATCCATCGCGGTCTCTGACCATATGACTGTCTACATATTCGGGGTTTTCATTTAGACCACACTATACATCCACGAGTATACCCGATGATCACTTAACATGTGGATGTTTTACGTAACAATTAATATTATTACGTGACATATGTGACATATAATATTATCATACATAACGTCCACCTTATGATTAATTCGTATAAACTTTATCAACGTGCTGCGCAGCACACGTATCTTGAATTAATCCCAACACCTCTTGCATAAAATGTAGGGTAATATTGCGTACATCAGATCACGAAGCGATCTAGCCCTTTCCTAATGCATGCGCAAACGCGGAAGCCTAGTGCACCAGGAACACCTTTTTATATAATCTTGACATTATATACATACATACATACATACATACATACATACATGCATATATATACATACATACATATATATATATATATATATATATATATTTCATAACCAACAAACATACAGAGGCTATCATCATTATGTCACAGTTTATATAACATCATCATAAACATATACACAACACTTAAACACCAAATACCTATCGCATTCATTCATTATCATATCAACTTAAGTCTAACATACATAAAAGATATTCAACTAAACATAAAAAGGTATCCCAAATGTTACAATGGTCAATGACTAAGTATGATTAGTTGGTCATTGACCAATGAAATATGTAGAAAATTTATGGGCCCCTTGTTTTGGCCAATCATCCTTTTGCTTGTATGTAGATAAAACTTATTTGTCATCATTTTATTGGGCCACTAGTTGATCGATGACCACAATAAAATTTCTTAAAAGGTATAGTTTTCCTTAACTTTTTTTATGGAAAAAGGGAACTTTATTAATAAAAACAATCATGAAATGTACATCAGCATTTCTAATCAATAAGAATCCATACTGCTACTAATCTGTATCCTAGCATTATGATTAAGATGGTAAAATACCACTTGAAATATTTCTCTTTCTCTTCCTCTTCTTTCTTTTTTCTTTCTTCTTGCTCTCTGAGCGATTCCCCTTCTATGGTTCCCTTATTTTTTTTTCAGTTCGTTTCATGTATATGCTTTTGATTCTTCTCTTTGTTTATAAGTTCAGAGACGTGTGAAAACATATTTTGATTTCACATATATCTTGCTTTCCAAGCTTCCAAATTATATTTCTTTTAAAAGATTAATTTTATGGTGGTTTTTTTTTCTCATTCTCAAGTCTTTTAGAAAATCATAATGATGCATTATAATTCCTAAAAGAAACATACAAATATAAATAAAATATGGTCAACAAGTTTCAAACAATCCATATAACTCAATCAATGTATAGAGTAACCATGTACTATTATATGTATATGGAGTATTAATGTCTCAATAAACACTTATAGATGCTTGATAGTGTAAATTCAATGGAGGAATTAATTCTTTACGATCAACGCTTTAGACAACGTATAAGTATTACATATGCCATCAAGATTTATAAATACTCTGATAACTTGTTACTCTCAAAACTTTTTTGGAACTTTGTAACAAATATATTAAAGTCATCTGCCACGTGATAAATAAACAAAAAAAAACTCAGCATAAGAGTTTTCACAATAAAAATTTGTAAGCAGAAATTGTTTTCTTCTCAAAATCTCAAAGACACCCAACCACTATCAAATTTTTAAATATTTTATCAGTTTCAAAAAAATTTAAATAATATCATCACATCAATGGATAATACTTATCAAATCAGCTCATGTCTCTTCTATACATATTATAGGACTAAAATGAAAATTAGAAGGTTTACCAACTCATTCAAATCCAATGGTCTAGCCTCTTCCATTGACAAAATAGACTTCTCCACCATCTTTGGTCTTGACCTTGATAAGGAAATGTTTGTTGCTGGCTAAATGAGTTGAACATTTGATTTTCATGGGCTACTTGGTTACTTCCATATTGTCTTCTGTATGCATTCCAAGTTTCTGTATAAGACAAATCAATACGTATAGATACCCATTTGCTGTTGGGTCAATGAGTTAGTTTTATGCCTTTAGGTCTCCAATAACACTTAGAGCTTTTCTTAGCTCTACAAATACTTACCACATGATCTTTTTTGTTACCAAAAAAATTGGATAAATGATGTTATTGTGTACTTTTAGGCATTTTAGGTACCTTCATAGACATACAAATCTTGTTAACCTTTTTATGCACATCTATTTGAAGTAAGACCTTAGACTTAGATAAATCACATAATTGTGTTTTTTTATGTTAGGTAATTTTATCTTGGTTGAAAAAGTAGAAGTTTTAAATCCTATGTTGGATTTTCTACTAACTACTTTTTCTTTACCAAGAGGTTTGTCGTGAATAAGCTTCTCATATGTCATCTTATGGAGTTCTTCAAGTTTAACATATTTATTTTGAATCTCTATGTTTTCTAGAGCTAAAGATTTATGCACCTCTAAGGTGACATCATGCTTTAGATAAAACAAAGAAAAAGAGTCATGCAATTTTTTTTTCTAATTTACATAATCTAAAATTCTTTTTAGCATGCTTGTATTTTAGAGCAAGATTTTTAAATTCCTCATATAAAGCCATAAATTGATCTTGTAATTTGTCAAATAAGGAAGTTGAAAGAAATACATTTTTGTCATCTTCAATAGCCATGAGACACATTGCTTTTCTATTGTCATGATCATCTTTATAGGTCTGGTTGATGGTCATCACTTGTTAAATCCTCAAGATTCTTCCATATTTCATGTGGAGAGAAAATTCCTTGAATCTTTAATAGCTCCTTCTGTGAGAGGGAGAGATGAATAATTTCAAGAGCTTTCTATTCTTGTTCAAAATTTTTCTTATCCTCATCATTGTAGCCATCTAACTCCTTCATGATCATTCTTCCATTTTCATCCAACCTTGTTGGTGGAGACGTTCCCTCTATACCAATTATCCATATGTCATGACCATATCCACATAAATACACACTCATCTTATATTTCCACAAATAATAGCTATATGCATCAAATAGAGGTGGTACATAAAACGATATATCATATAGGTTGTGTATCTTCTGAATCCATTACTAGGGATCTTTAAACCTTTCTACTTGCAATAACTAACAAAGCAATCTAGACTAAGCTCTGATACTAATTGTTAGGTTCATAACAAACATTTTAGAGAGTAGTTGAATAGAGTATTTTGTTTTAGCTCGTTTCAACTCAAAATACTTATCAAAACAAGAAATGGAAAGATGGAAGATAGTAAATGAGGACACACAATTTATAGTTGTTCAGATCTTCTTTATTCTACTATACTACCATTTTGTTTATAAAGTGGATTTTCAATAGCAATTTTTTTATTTTACTACAACAACTATTGCAACAAGAACTTATGCAACAACAACTATTGGAACAACAACTTGTGTAACAACAGCTACTACAACCAATATTGCAACAATAACTTGTGCAACAATATCTAATAACTACATGCAAGAAACTTAGAGCTTTTCTACGTACTTCTTCACAACTTCAACAAAGCTCTACCTAAGAACTTTCACCAAATGAGTTTTGGGAGAAGAAGAGGAGTGACTTTCAAACAAGTCTAAATCACAAGCAAGAGATCAAATATGTTTAGTTTCTCTTGTGTTAGACTTTAATACTCTCATAATACAACAACGAAAAACAAGAAACAAGAGCTTAATGAGCTTTAATCACTTTGCACTTGAGGGATTTTGAAATGAAGAGAAGATGGAGCTGGAAGAGGTTGAAAGTTTGTGATCTCCTCTTCTGTGCTTCTTCAATATAGGAGGAGATAAATTTCAGTTTGCAGCCTCCATAGAGGTATCATACTTTACTAATTACTTTAGAAAGTCCAAATTGTGTTCAACCACATTACTCTTTAATTTATTGAGTCATAGCCGCTCTAGAAGAGCTTAAATAGATTTGCAATAGTAAAATATCATTATAGACGTTAATGTTAAAGGATAATCAATTTGGTAAAAATAGAGAGAGAAAATAATTTAAATCCGTAATAGATCTGTTTGCAATGACTATAAAAATTTGAATTAAGCATAACATCAATTGATCGACATATATATATATATATATATATGTATGTATATATATATATATGTCACATAGATCTCTGTTTAGATATCTACATAACGTCGATCGATCGATGTATTATACATAAATCGATTGACATCTCTATTTTAGAAATCTACATCACATTGATCAGTCGACGTTTCTATTTAGAGGTCGATCTTGGATTTGTAATTGATCGATGTAGCGATGTAGTTGGATAGTGTGCTCTAGTTTTGGACAAAACTTACATAGATCAATCGATATATATGTTTTAGAGATTCATGTCACATCGATCGGTCGTCATATAGATCGATGTATATGTTGATCTTTGTTTAAAGATTGACGTATACATTCATATATGTTTGGAGATCTATATCAGACATCTATATCCTATACTTTAAGCCTTTGTTAATCTCAAAATTTAAATTAATCTTTTCTATTCTTTTTTATACACACCAATTTTTAAATTATCAAAACATTCATACTCAAACAAAAACTTACCTTTTTTATATTATATGAATTTTCAGGTGATGAGACTAGTAACGAACTAACGATGTCCACGATTGATGACACTAATGCCGGGAGTCATTCTCCAAAATGGCTGGTGATGGAGGAGTGGTGGGAAAACCTAGACGATGTTTTATGTTGATTTTATCTTTTTTCTTTCCCAGTTAAATTAGCGCGTGTATAGCATACATCCTTGTGGTTTAGTTTATAAATTTCAGTCTAAAAACATAGAAAGATAAAAATATAATAACAAACTAGAAAAAAACTGTCTTTTATTATGCCAAACCAAATCTAATATTCAAAAAAAAAAAAAATAAATAACATACTACTCGGAGCATCCGGTAATTCGAGTCTGGGGGCAGTCAAAGAAACGACGACGCCAATGGGAACCCGAGCAGTCAATGATTCTTTCAGCATGTGATTAATGTGTGCTACGAAAAACAGATGAAATGAATGGAATCATCGCCCACGGTTTTCTCTTCTGTTGTAAAGTTCCCCTTGATTTTCTCCTCTTCCCTACCCCCTCCTTCCATTTCATTTCTCTTTGTCATCTCTCTACCCGAAGAGATATACATATATATACCCCACACATACATTCTCTTAAACTACTTCTACATCAATAAAATTTTCTAAGTCAACTTCTTTCTTCCTGCTTCATTCTTGATTATCACTTCTTTTTCCCTTTGGAATCAGCAAAAGGGACGAAAGATGGCTGAGGCTAACGCTACTGCTAAATCATCCTTTGAATCTTGGAGGGAATGGGTTGTTGAAAATAAGCTTCGAACCGTTGGTAACCCCCCCCCCCCCCCTTTTTTTTTTGTTTAATTCTTGTATGGGTCAAGATCCCCCCATTTTGATTCTCATCGAGTTTTTTTTGCTTTTGATTTTTTAAAGGGTGTTTGTGGTTGAGTGGAATTGGTGGATCCATTGCGTATAACTGGTCTCAACCAGCCATGAAAACCAGCGTCAAGATCATTCATGCTAGGTGGGTAACTCACCTCTTCATCTCTTACTCTTTTTCATGTTTTTTTTCCTGCTTCTTTTTTTGGGTATATTTTTGTTTTTTTTTGGTTTCTTTTGTTGTATATTCTTTATCATTTCCCCCATCTATGTTTGATTCGCTTGTTGGTTGAGATTAAGTCCATCTGATTGGATGACCATTTCTCTTACCATGGATTCTAGATCATCTCTGTTATTATAAAAAATGACGAACGATCAAATCATAAATGGCTCGGATACCTGTTAATTGCAAGTGTATTTGATTAGCAACCCATGGTTGTGATCAGAATCCATATTACGGATGATACTGTTCGATATAAAGATGTCATTGGTAAATTCCAGAAAAGTTTTAACTTCCGTTTTCTTTTTCTTTTGGGTTGAGTGGGAAATAGTCAAAGTTATTGATCAAGAGTTGTTACTTTATAGCACATAAAGCTAAGAGGAGGTGCATATTATGTGGACAGTTAGTGCAGTTGAAGTAGATCAAGAAAGTTGATTTTGTCGTTTGGTTTGAAAAAACAGGGATGCCAGATTAGAGGGAACTTGATAAAGGAATCAAAGTGCAAAATTAATGAAGCGTTTTGCTATCATGTGCTTGGGAACATTGGTTTTCTATGTGTTTTTGAATCTTTGGTTAGAGCTTTTGTTTGGCTTCAAAGTTAGACTTCTAGGTGTGAGAAAATTTTGTGGATGTGGTGTCTGGAGAAAGGTGGGGTCTTTGTTGAGATCGCGGGTTCAAGCTGTGGAAACATGTTATTGCACAATAAAGTCTCTTCCCAAATCTGGGAACCTAGTGCACTGGAAACACCCTTTTTATTTGAGTTTCAAGATAGGAGATGAAGGTTGTCAATTTGGTTGATGGATTTTCGTTAGCATGTCTATAAGTGGCAATAATCTGCAGATTGGGTGGTGCTCATACATTTGAGGTTCTTTTTGAACAGAGATAGTGGAGAAATTATGAGAAATTTATATGTAAAGGCGCTGATGATTATACATCTAAGAGCAAGTCCCTCTGGGATGTCCAACTAAGTGAGGCACAATTCTGGTTACTAAGTTTTGGTGGGCTGTGGATATTGGGATAGTCAGGCTTTCTGAGTATATTTAACATGTCAGAAATGGGGGAAGCTTCTGAATCTGTATTTAGTGTGGTGAAAACTATGTTAGGAAGAAGTGTCTCATCATCAGGATGATACTTTTCATAGGCAAGTGACTAACTGGGCTGGGTGTGGATCAAGAAACACCAGTCCTATAGGCCGACTTGGGTCGAGAAACGCTAGCCCACTAAACCAACTTGGATCAAGGAATACGTGTTAGAAAATCACAGATGGTTGTCAGTGATGTTGGCATGAAACTTAGCAATTGGGGGGGTGGGGGGTTGTGTGTGTGTCAGTCATCGGCTGTTTGTTTGATTGGTCTAATGCTCACATTGTGGTTGATTCAAGATAAACTACTACCTTGAAATAATTAGTTACTGAAGGTGTCATATTTTGCTTTGCATTTTTGCAATAATTAATGTTCTTACAAGGGTAGTCAATGCCTTTTGCCTTGTGAATCTAATAAAACCGGTTGCTTGCTTGTTCTTTTCTAGATTAACACTTTCTAACACGGTTGCTTGTTCTTTGTAACACAACTGCAGATTGCACGCACAAGCTCTTACATTGGCAGCATTGGCTGGAGCTGCAGTTGTGGAATATTATGACCACAAATCTGGGAAGAATGCAGATCGATATGCTAAGTTTCTGCCCCCCATGGATTCTTACTCACGCAAGAACTAACGAACTACCCAGCTACGTGCATATGCGCTGTCACAGTTCGAATATGATAAACAGTGACAGTAACAATTGTCAATTTTGATGAAAATTTACTTTTGTACTTCATGTTACTACTGTAAAACCTGCAATGTTAATTATGTTACCTAATGACTTGTCTGTTCAACATTTTCGTAATCCCCAGCACTTGTAAACTGTCTTTCTTGATTAATTCGACTCCATGTTTTCGCTCTTCCCGTGTTTTATTTTACTTACTGGTGGAATGGGTTGTTTAATTCACTTCTATTGCTTGAACCAAAACGAAATACATAGAAGAACAGGATGATTTTGTTGAAGAAGTCAATCAACTTGGATCCTTAATGAAATTGGTTGAGAAGGCGTAGACAGCAGTACAAAGATCAAGAAGCAAAAAAACAAGAAATCGTCTTTTGAGTCTTGTCCTATGTTTTCAGACTCAACTAAGACATCGACTCCGTCGAAATCAGGAGTTAATGTATATATAATAAATAATTAAATATATACATGTTATATACATATATAGCTACATATATGTGTATCTCTCTGTATGTATATATACATATACATGTGTAGACATATGTGTGAGTGTGCGAAAAACCTTTAGGCCTAGCGGTTGAGTAGTATTTATCCCAACCCCGGGTCTTGAGTTGGATTCCTCTCCCCAAATTTTTTTTATAAAAAAAACATATGTGTGAGTGTGAATATGTATGCATTTACTTCTTTTATAAGAAAGAACATAAAAGGAGAAGAACATTAGCAACGGACCAATGGTGACATGCCTCTTCTTCATATGGGAGTTGCAAAAAAAAGTAAAAAAAAAATTAATGAAAGAGAGAGAATGATGAAAGCGGGAAACTGTTAAGATGGCAAACAATTAATAGAAAAATAAAACCCCAAAAAAAGAAAAAACAAAAGGGAAAGGAAAACATGAAGAATGACGTGGAGTATGAAAATTGAGATACTCCCAGAGCCCCACTTTGCTTAGCTGGCCAGAAGGGGCATACTGCACTCTTTATTGGTTTAGATATGTGAGGCTAAAAGTGAGGTAAAATATAAGACCTTTAGTCACTCTACGTGTAAAAAAACAGTTTTTTTAAAAAAAGGGGTGATGCTCTTTTTTTTTTTTAAAAAATGTTTTTACACACGACGACGCATGATTGAAGATCTCATATTTTGTATTATCTTTTAGCCTCTTCAGATCTGAACTCTATTTATTAATGCAAGCAGACCTCTTATTCTTTCGTAAAGCCATTGGGCTAGGCTTTTACGCCAAGCTCGACCCATAGTACAGTCAAAAGTTTTCAAGTGCAAAAAGAAAAAAAAAAAACCGGAGCCCCCGGAGTTCATCCGGCTCCCTTTGACTTAGGTTCAATCGAAGTCTTTGAGTTACCGGATGCCTTGTTGAGTTGCAGTTGGACCGACCGTCTGGTCCGGTCCGGTCCGGTCCGAGTGATAATGCAGGTCTTGTTAGCGTTTATAATAGACAATTATTACAAGAAAAAGATGTTGAAAAGTAGTATCATTTAACCTAGTTATAAAGTAAAATCCTTTTTATTGTCAATAGTACAACAAAAGAGTGGATAGAATAATACATGTAATTGTATCGGTTTCAAGTCAAATTCTCTGTCATTCGCAATATGGTAATAAAATCAATCAATCATACCTACTATGTCCCAACGACAGCAAAAGCTATCGCCTAGGTTTGGGACGGGTGAGAGGCAGCCAAACAATACATCCATCCTAAGAGATAGATAGTTTGCTTCCAGAGAGAGCTTCAACTCTATATTTACCTGAATAAATAGCATAATAATAAGGATATAGTGTGTTAATATGTTAGTAAAAAAATTCAGTTAATACAAATTGAATGTTTCTGATATTGAAATAAAATATATCATTAAAAAAGCTCTGTGGTGGTCATATGAATTAGTCAAAGAAAGAAAATAACAATCAGAATGGCCAATGCTCGAAGAAGCAAATCCCGCCAGGAAAAAAGAACTCCGAACGGTTTTCATGGTTATAAAAAATTCTACTCCAATGGTAGTTTTGATTTAGCCGCATGTTTAACGTGAAATGTCGTGGTTTTGGAAATCCGCAACATAGAAACACGAAAACAAACTCAAAGATGTTTAGCTGCGCCAAACGACATGTTTGGATTACAATTGGACTAACTATGTGTTTGACCAATTGAAAAAATATTTACAATATATATATACACACACGCGTGCGCACACACTAACCAATTGTATATATATACGTCTCTATATATATACACACACACACGTCTCTATATGCATTGGAGGACCTGTATAGCACCACTAGAAGGGGGTTGAATAGTGAGTGCGAAAAATTTGGGTTTTAAAACTTTTTGGACCAAAAAACTCACTTCTGAAAACAGTTTCTGTTTTCAGATCCTGATTTGATTAATCTAGATGATCTGGTTGTAGACCTCCAAAAATTATGAAATTTTGTGAGGATGTGCTCTCAGATGTTATGAGTGTATCATAAAAATTTCAGATTAAAATTCCAAGCCTAACTCCTTGAAAACACGTTTTTGTACAAATTGCGTCAATCTGCCAGAAACTGTACTCTGAAATGAAAAATTTATTCCTACTTATTAGGAACTTTAAATGACCTGAAAATTTTATGGTATGACCCTCAATATGTGTATTTTAATGGGTTAAAACAGTTTTTCAAAATTCCATTGGTAAGCATGTGAATCACGTTTATGTTCTCAACCTTTGCAAATTTGAGAATCGGATTGCACTAGTCCAAGAACTATTAACGTTTTGACTGACTTATACTTATCCAACTGATATGAAACTTGTGCCAAATGAAAGCAAGAACGTGTGGCTATGCTTCTGCAAAATTTTGTGTTTTTTGAAAATCGTTTGCTATTTTTACCGTGCTAATGAAAACGATACAGAAAACGGGAACTGAAAGTAAAATTGTTGAAAAGTAAGAACACCGAGAGTTTTATACTGGTTCGGTTAAAACAACCTACTCCGGTCTTCGAGGACACCTTCTTCGGTTTTCACTAAATATAAAAAATACCTTAACACAGGGATGACTAGAGTTAAACACCAACTCTACCCTTTTACAATCAAACAAACAAACAAACCAACACGAACACCACCACCGATCGAATGAAGGCTTGATCACACCTTGATCAGCCTTTTACAAGAAATGAACGTATGTGGGTGGTATAATCAAAGCCTATACAATATGTGGAATATGAGAATGATAGGCTTGAGGCTAAGATCAAGAGAAAAGAATGGAAGAAGAAGAGAGTAGCCTTGCTTTTGAACTTGTAAGAATATCAATTTTGTTTAGCCTTTTCTTGCACCATCTTGCCCCTTTTTATAGTGTTGTTGGCCGCCCCTAGGGTTTAATTCTTCCTTGAAAATTGTCTTGAATACTCATGGAAGATTGCTTTGTATAGATAGTGACACCACCTTACTTACTTGGCGCAACACGATTGGATGAATGACTTGTCTTCGCCTAGTTGTCACTTCTTGATAGGCCATGTTTAATCCACTTTGGCACACCTTAAATGAGCTGAAATTTTTTCTCAAAAATTTGAAACATGTGCTCAAAATCAAGGTGAATAACTTTCAAATAATCATGATACAATCTCCTTAAATTTTGGAAGGCAATTGAAGACAAACACTATGTAAAAATCGGCCAGCTCTATGTCCATGTGCTGAAATTTTCAGCATGTGGCTTATTTGAATTGTTTCCTTGTGTGTTGCGTTCTTCAATATCATCAATCATGTGTGGTCTTTCTTCACCAATTAAAGTGCCAAATAAGCTCCACCTAGGCTCTAAAAATGCTGAACTAGGCGTGTACATTCAGCTGCACATGTGCTGAATTCTTGTTGTGTAAACTTTGTCAATTAATAATGTACAGTCTTCACACACATGGTAAATTACAATCAGCCCTAAATTTATTTTTTCTAGAACACTAAAATATGTCTTGAATGTGTAAAAAGTGTCTAGATATATTTACACTCATGAAGAAAACGTCACATGTGTGTAGGGTTGTAGAAAACCGCGACTTTCGTCGATTACGCGATTTTTCTCCGATTAAAATCAAACTTCTTAGACATGTAATATATATTATGTTACACATAATATACATAAAATGAGGTGTATATTCAGCTCCAATGGCTGAAGTGAAACTGTCCCCATGTGACAAAATAGGCTTGACTTTGAATTCTCCACAAATTTAGGCTAAATTATGGGTGATTTGTGTGTGCAAACATGGTATGACCTTGTGGCTGAATATGACATGTGGATCACAAAATTTTGGAGTATTTTTAATGTATATAGGCTTGCCATCTTTATATGGTAAGCAGGTGACATGTCGGTGAAGTTTCGGTATTCACACGATACGATAATTTTTTCTTTATGACCTTGTGACATGTCGTTATAATTTTGATATCACTAAGACTTGTAATATATAATATAAGACCTGTATATACTCATAAATAGCAACAAAAAACATTGCCCCATTGCCTTAGAGGCTCCCGCCTATGGCGGGGTATGAGGGGTCGGATGTACGCAAACATACCCATGTGTTAGAAACACACAGAGGTTGTTTTTCGATGACCCATTAATGAAACTTGCGGTGTCGATCAACTGTTACTTCACAATATAAGAAGCGCAACCAATTTAGTGACTCATTTTGCTTTATTCCATTATATTCCAAGGTCAATGAAGAGTGTGTCATTGTCTCCATTAGAAATGGAAAGATGTGTCATCATCATCCAGACCCAGTATATCCTAACGACAGCAAAAGCTATCGTTAGGGTCTGGGGAGGGTAAGTGTAGGCAGACAATACCTCTACCCCAAGGGATAGAGAGTCTGCTTCCAGTGAGACCCCCGGCTCTATATATACTCATAAATATGAGGTGTATATAGTGGTGTGACGTCGACGTATGTGTATAATATATATGACGTGTCGGTAGAACGTCGGAACATATGTATGTAGTTTGTCGTATAAAAAAATATGGATATATAATATGTGTGTGTGGCGTGTATATTAATGTGTGGAGATGAGGAGACTTTCCATTTCAAGTTTGTTGCCTTATAGCTCTTGCCAAATATGTCTTTAGTTAATGAACTAATTAGTTCATTAACTTAAACATTTCACTTAATGAACCAGTTTAGTTCATTAGTCATGACACCTGAAAATAATATAAAGACAACAAATGCTTTTCATATGATGTAAGCTTTAACACTTCATGACTTGTTAGTACGACAACATTATATATAAACACGTAAATCATTTTTATCACGTGCATACATCAAGTAACACTTATTTCATGCATTTCGTAAACACGTAACATTTAATTCATGCATTTTCGAATCACTCAAACCCTGATTTCTCAACAATCTCCCCTTTTTGATGATTTGCAAAATAACATTGATCCATGATTTAAATGTGATCGTTCCCCTATAATTATGGACAAATTTAAAATTTGAATTTCATATCGTGCTCCCCCTTAAATCTTGCTTTTCTCTCCCTCTTTATTTTCTAAATTTCATCAAAAGTATAAGTAAGAATGGAAAGAAATAGAAGTTTATAGCATATCAACAAAAATCATGCATTTCAAGTGCGTTTTAAGGGTTATTGATTCAACCCTTTGCAAGAGTACCTTTTGTTGGGTGACCTTTTTCGGTCTTACAAAAGGTGAGAAAAGAGATGAAGAAGTAATATAATAAATGTTAGGGGCATGTCTATTTGGCCTATGGCCGAGAATATCATTATGAGCATAATAAGATCTTCATTTTTGATATGCATTTGTGTTAGTGTGCATGGTGCGTGGTCTAGATGTATTTGTGTTGTATGAATATCGCGTATGCATCAATGGTTTCCTTTCATATCTATATGGTACATAATTGTATTTTGTATGTGATGAAAAAGAAGGAGTACGATGAGATATAATGGGTGGTGCACTAGATATCTTCTTAGGTTGTACAATTGCATGCGTTTGTTTAGAAGATAGAACAAAGTTTGTAGACTTATTTTGTACCTTATTTTATTCAACGTACCCTAATCCGGTTTTATCATTTTCATGCTTTTGAGAAGAAATAAGGCGATCTAACATGCAAGTACCCGCATCGAATTGTTTTACTGTCTTTTCTAAGTCTGCATTTTTTGATTTCAAATTTGAAATCTCGGCTTTCATCTCAGTGTTTTTGGATTTTAAGGAGGAAATCTCAGATTTGAATGAATTTATCATGCAAGACGACTCTTCTTTTGAATCGTTTAATTGAGATACAAGATTCGTGTTAGAAGATTCTAACAATTTCTTGTCTTCAATTAAGCGTTTCTTTTCTTTTGCAAGGGCCTTAGAAAACTTATGCAACTTAAGATATTGACAAAATACATCATTATAAGAAGGCTCAGAATCAGAATTGGAATCAGAATTTACCTCACTGGATGCTTTGGATATAAAGCATACTTGAGCCATTTCCTCTTCGGCTTCTTCACTTTCGGAATCGGATAAATCACTCTATGTGGATGCTTTAAGGGCTCTTCTCCTTTGTTTAGGTTCTGAGACGGGTCTAGTTTTTGTCCGATCCTTGTCATGGTTTTTGTTCCTTGTTTGTCCTTGTTTGGACAGTCATATGAGATATGTCCAAGTCTTCCATAAGTATAACACTTAATATCCTCATTATTTTTATTGCTATGATTCTTAGATGAAGTAGGCTTAGATTTGTTTTTAAGCGATTTTCTCATGATCTTTCTTAATCTTTTAGCCAACGTGATTAGATTTTCATCATCGGAATATGTGTCACTATCATCTACGCGATCATAAGAGGTAGAGACGTATTCATTTGATTTAAATGCTATAACCTTATCTTGTTTAGAAGTAGATTCAGAATTTCTTAGAGTGATTTTGTTTTCATATCCTTTAATCCGAATAGTTCCTTCATCTATCGATTTGGTTTCCTTACTTTCTTTGATTGCAGTGACTTTGGGATCCCGTTCGAATGGGAGGCTTCTTAGTACCTTTTGTACCTTTTCCTGTGAAGAAAATATTTTTCCAAGAGACTCAAGGAAGTTGTAAATATTAGTCAAGCATAAATCCATATCAACAATAGATTCGTTCGGTAATAACTTGAAGGATTCAAGAGTAGACATAAGCATGTTTATCTTGGACTCTTTAACTTGGCTTGTACATTCATGTTTCATTTCAAAATTCTCCATATCTCTTGGGCAGTAGAACAATTTGACACATAACTTGATTCATTTTACTTAGACCATTTAAAAGAAGTTGCATAGCCTTAGCATTCATACTCAATCTCTTTTTATCTTCTACGGTATACTCTTACTTAGGGTTTATGATTTCTAATGTAACACCATCAATCGTAGTTATTTTAGACGGAATAAAAGGACCGTCTTCTATGATGGGCCATAAGTCTATATCAATAGCCATAAAAAAGTTCATTCCAAATTTCTATTGTATAAAAAACTCACCGTCGAAAAGAGGAGGCATTACGCTTGACATTCCTTCTTGCTCGGTTTTATAACTAGTGGATGCCATCTCGCAAAGATCATTCGATCTTCTTGTAATGAGTGTGCCTACGCTCTGATACCATTTGGAAGACCTATATAGCACCACTAGAAGGGGGAGGGGGTTAAATGGTGAGTGCGGAAAATTCGGGTTTTAAAACTTTTTGGACCAAAAAACTCAATTCTGAAAACAGTTTCTATTTTCATATCCTGATTTGATTAATCTAGATGACCTGGTTGTAAACCTACAAAACTTATGAAATTTGGTGAGGATGTGATCTCAGATGTTATGAGTGTCTCATAAAAATTTCAGATTAAAATTCCAAGCCTAACCACTTGAAAACACGTTTTTGTACAGATTGCGTCAATCTGCCAGAAACTGTATTCCAAAATAAAATTTTTTTTCCTATTTATTGGGAACTCTAACTGACCTGAAAATTTTATGGTATGACCCTCAATATGTGCATTTTAATGGGTTAAAACATTTTTTCAAAATTCCCTTGGTAAGTATGTCAACCATGTTCATGCTCTCAATCTTTGCAAATCTGAAAATCAGATTGCACTAGTCTCAGAATTATTAACGTCTGACTGACTTATACTTATCCGAATAAGATGAAACTAGTGCCAAATGAAAGCTAAAGTGTGTGGCTATGTTTTTGCAAAATTTTGTGATTTTCGAAAAACATTTGCTATTTTTACCATGGTAATAAAAAGGATACAGAAAACATGACTGAGAGTAAAGGTGTTGAAAAGTAAGAACACCGGGATTTTTATACTGGTTCAGTTAAAATAACCTACTCTGGTTTTCGAAGGCACCTTCTTCGGTTTTTCCTAAACACAAAGGCACCTTAACACAGGGGTGACTAGAGTTAAACACAAACTCTACCCTTTTACAATCAAACAAACAAACAAACCAACACGAACACCACCACCGATCGAATGAAGGCTTGATCACACCTTGATCAGCCTTTTATAAGAAATGAACGTATGTGGGTGGTATAATCAAAGCCTATACAATATATGGAATATAAGAATGATAGGCTTGAGGCTAAGATCAAGAGAAAAGAATGGAAGAAGAAGAGAGTAGCTTTGCTTTTGAACTTGTAAGAATATCAATTTTGTTTAGCCTTTTCTTGCACCATCTTGCCCCTTTTTATAGTGTTGTTGGCCGCCCCTAGGGTTTAATTCTTCCGTGAAAATTGTCTTGAATACTTATGGAAGATTGCTTTGTATAGATGGTGACACAACCTTGCGTACTTGGCACAAAACGATTGGATGAACGACTTGTCTTCGCCTAGTTGTCACTTCTTGATAGACCATCTTTAATCCACCTTGGCACACCTTAAATGAGCTAGAATTTCTTCTCAAAAATCTGAAACATGTGCTCAAAATCAAGGTAACTTTCAAATAATCATGTTACAATCTCCTTAAATTTTGAAAGACAATTGAAGACAAACACTATGTAAAAATCGGCTAGCTCTATGTCTATGTGCTGAAATTTTCAGCATGTGGTTTATTTGAATTGTTTCTCGCGTGTTGCCCTCTTCAATATAATCAATCATGTGTGACCTATTCTCCACCAATTAAAGTGCCAAATAAGCTCCACCTAGGCTCCAAAAATGCTGAACTAGGCGTGTACATTCAGCTACACATGTGCTGAATTCTTGTTATGTAAACTTTGTTAATTAATGATGCACAATTTTCACACACATGGTAAAATATAATCAACCCTAAATTTATTTTTTCTAGAACAGGCTAATATGTCTTGAATGTGTAAAAAGTGTCTAGATACATGTTACACTCATGAAGAAAACATCCCATGTGTGTAGGGTTGTAGAAAACCGAATTTTTGACTTTCGTCGATTACGCGATTTTTCTCCGATTAAAATCAAACTTCTTAGACATGTAATATATACTATCTTACACATGATATACATAAAATGAGGTGTATATCCAGCTCCAATGGATGAAGTAAAACCTCCCCGCATGTGACAAAATAGGATTGACTTTGAATTCTCCACAAATTTAGGCTAAATTGTGGGTGATTTGTGTGTGCAAACATGATATGACCTTGTGGCTAATATGACATGTGGATCACGAAATTGTGGAGTATTTTTAGTGTATATAGACTTGCCATCTTTATATGGTAAGTACGTGACATGTTGGTGAAGTTTCGATAGTCATCCGATACGACAATTCTCAGTTTATAACCTTGTGACATGTCGTTATAATTTTGATAGCACTATGACTTATTATATATGATATAAAACTTGCATATACTCATAAATATGAGGTGTATATAGTGGTGTGATGTCGACGTGTGCGTACAATATATATGACGCGTTGGTGGAACGTCGGAACATAAGTATGTAGTTTGTCGTATAAAAAATATGGATATATAATATGTGTATGTGGCGTGTATATTAAGGTGTGGAGATGAGGAGACTTTCCATTTCAAGTTTGTTGCCATATAGCTCTCTCCAAATATGTTTTCATAACTAGTTCATTAACTTAAGTACTTCAGTAAATGAACTAGTTTAGTTCATTAGTCATGTGACCCGAAAATAGTATAAAGTTAACAAATTTTGCCATATGATGTAAGCTTTAACGCTTCATGGCTTGTTAGTACGACAACATTATATATAAACACATAAAGCATTTTTATCACGTGCATACATCAAGTAATACTTATTTCATGCATTTCGTAAACACGTAACATTTAAATCATGTATTATCGAATAACTCAAACCCCGATTTCTCAATAATATGTACAAACATGTTTGAATGTGCATAGCAGCGATAGTAGGTTGCTCGTTCCATATTTACGTGTCTCTCTATATGTGTACGTATGCATGTATGCACACACATACGTGTGTATTCATGTATGTATGTGTCTGTAAAGTCATTAAATACACTATCATCTTAAAGGACAAAATTTGATGTAGTGAAAAAATAGTTATGAAAATAGTGTTTCAATTATGTGTGTGTGCATGCACACACAAGGATATGCACATAAAGTCATGTGGACTTGGTTATTGTGTAATTGCAATAGATATAATCATTTGCAAAGTTAACAGTTTAACTTCTCCATTTTCGCAAAAGCAAATATGAAAAAAGAGTGCACATCTTCATCAACTTAAATACATATCGATAATGTCTTTGAAAAAAGTGATATTATCAAACTGATGTTAGTTCAGAACAATTTTACGAGAATATGTTCGACTTTAAAACCAGTTCAGAATATATTGTTCTAATGCCTAATTCATGCCAAACATCGTTACATGTGTGAGGATTAAATAACATATGAAATGACTTGACTAGGTTCCTAAACCACACATTATCAGTGTGTTTTTTCCAATCTTTGTTAGCAAAAGGTTGAACCCCAACCTCAAGGACCTCCACACTTCGGTCCGATGAAGCAGTGGAAGGATGTAAATCAGGTACTCAGCTGTCCGCTAAGGGGGAGGCACAGAACATGCAGACCTATACTTGGGGCCTACCCTCCAGACCCACATTGGAGTCTGAAGATAAGGGACTCATAATGCAGGCTGCGGGATTCAAACCTTGCATCTTGTTAGCAAATCTGTCCTTCCGAAACTAACTGAGCTATGCCATGCGGGCGTTTTTTCCAATCTTAATTTGTTGTGAGATGGTCATATACTGGTTGCTTGATTATCCACGTCACAGAAGGACTTCAGACAGACATTCCTGAGAGTGACGTGAGTACCAAAAATTAGAGTTAAAATACGTTTTCGAGATAAAATAAAAGTTTGGTTTAGAAGGTGATGAATTTTGTTGTGTTTTTCTATTATTTGCCCTTTTCTTTAAGGACTTGGGTTTAATAGAAGAAGGTGATGAATTAAATCCGAAACCGGATTTATCATTTCCAATTCTTTGATTTCCAAGTAGTATGTCTAAATTGTTTTTACCATTTGTTAGTCTTTGTAAGTCTAACTTTAGTTTCTCACATTTTTTTTTAATTTTTACATTTTCAAGAGCTACAGTTTTATGCATGGTGAGTATGATATCATGCTCTTGAAACATCAAAATATTCTTGCCATTCAAGCTCTTATTTTCTAAGATGCATTTCTTGAACTCTTTCTTCAAATGCTTATATTTCAAATTCAATTTTTCAAAGTCATCTTGCAAATCTCCTATTTCATCATGCAAATTTGAAGGATTAGAATTTACCTCAAGATCATCTTCAATTGCCATAAGACAAGTATGTTGAATCTTTAGATTGTCAACTAATGCAACGAGTCCAACACCTTGATCTTCACTCTTTTCTCCTTCCGATTCCGAAATGAGATCATCCCACGTAGTTACCTCCGCATTGAGGGCTTTCTTCTTTTGAGGAAAGACCTTCTTTCTTGCTTTTGCGGCTCTTTTACGTGGCCATCGGCAATGAAATGTCCGGGTCGACCACATCTATAGCAATTTTCACTTGCTTCCTTTTCTTTAGATGGTCTTTTGAAAAACTTTCTTGCTTGAGCTTTGTTTCTAGTTGCCATTCTTCTAAATTTTCTTACTAGAATGGCAACTTCCTCATCCGATTCATCGGACTCTATCACCAATCCTTTGTGTGATGTTTGTGTGGGCTTGATAGAGTTCATCCTATTTTGTTTATCAATAAGAATTTCATGAGTAAGAAGATTACCGGATATCTCATCAAGGGTAAGAGTTTTGAGATTCTTTGATTCGGTGATGGCGGTGACTTTGGGTGTCCATTCTCTTGGCAAGGAGTTGAGGAGTTTTGAGACAATGTCTTCATTTGAGATTTTCTTGTCCACCATGGAGAGTTGATTCACTATTCGTGTGAATCGGTCGATTGTCTCCTCAATCTTTTCACCGCTCTTCATTCTGAACATCTCATATTCCTTCATGAGCATGAGTCTTTTGACCATTCTTACTTGCTCGGTTCCTTTATGTATCATTTCAAGCCTTTTCCATGCCTTATGGGCGGTTTCAAGACCTTGAAGTCTTATGAGCTCGGTGGTGGTGAGAGCACTTGAGAGAATATCAAATGCTTTGCCATTAATGGCAAATTTCATCTTTTCTTCATCGGTGTAGTGATCCTCATTTTTGAACGTTGATTCTCCTTTTGAGTTGGTAGTCATAGGAACTTCAATTCCTTTCACAACGGCTCTCCATATATCAAATCCACAACCTTTCAAATGATTGATCATTCGAAATTTACACAAAGAATTATTTTGGGGCATCAAACATAGGTGCTTTAGTGTTTGATCCGGAAAATAGTGCAGTAGGCTTAGGAGATGAAGTGTGAGATGAAGAGGTTGAGGTTGAGGTTGTCATTGCCATGATCTTTAACCTTGCTACTTGCAAAGATAGGCCAAGCAATCAAGGTTAGGCTCTGATACCAATTGTTAGGTCCGAAATACACTCTAGAAGGGGGGGGGGGGGGTGAATAGAGTGTTTGGCTCTTTTGCGGAATTTTCTCGTTTGGCTCAACTCAAAAGATATTCAAAATCAGAGCAAGAATGGGAGATGAGAAGTAGTGAATGTGTACACCGGATATAGAGTGGTTCGAATCGTAAATGATTCTACTCCACTACCACTTTGTTGCCAAAGTGGATTTTCAACAACTACTCTTCTTATTATGAACAATAAGAACAACCACAACAACACTTACACTAACACCTTAGTGTAAGCAACAACAACAGCAACTTCTTGAACAAAACACACTTGTGCAACTACAGCAACTACAACTCTTAGCAAGAACAACTTCTTGCTTCCTCACTACTTCAACAAAAGTTCCCTCAAGAACTCCTCACAGTGGGTTGAAGAAATATAGTAAGGTTCACACTTTCTCACAAGTCTAAGCACAAGCAAGAGATCAAATATTTATGGTTCCTCTTTTGCTTGACTCACTTTCTCTCAATATACAACAATGAAGAGCAAAGAAAAGCTAAACAAGCTTTAAGCAAATTTGCAAGTATGAGAGAACTATACAACAATGGAAGATGAAGCTAGATGATGTTGAAAGTGTGTATTTGTCTCATCCAAGCCTCCTCTATTTATAGATGAAGTTCACCACGTTTTTGAGGCTCTCCACCAAGTCTTCATCTTCAAAAATGTCAAGATAGTGTTCAAATAGTCTTTAGCCACCCTATGGAGTGATTTGATCTTGAATAGCCACCCTAGAGAATCTTGGACATGGTTAAAATAGTCAAGGAGGCATGTAGTATGTTAGGTTAAAGTCCACAAGAAATTTGAGCAAGATTGGAAAGAGAAAACATCATAAATCTCCCTTGGATTTTGTTCCAACGTTCAGAAAATTTGAAATCTGAGGGACATCGATCTATCGAAGTGCCTGGGGGGGAGAGATCGATGTCCTCCAGAACATTGCAGTTTTTGAAACTGCCTGACATCGATCGATCGATGTCAGAGACTGAAGTGACATCGATCGATCAATGTTCCAGCCTGAGAGATCGATGTTGGACAGATTCCTTTCTGACTGACATCGATCGATCGAAGTCTCTCTGAGGAGAGACTGAAGTGACATCGATCGATCGATGTCCCTGAGTTGAGAGATCGATGTTGGACAGTAACCTCTCTGACTGACATCGATCGATCGATGTCAGAGGCTGAAGTGACATCGATCGATCGATGTCCTTAGCCTGAGAGATCGATGTTGGACAGTGAGTTCCAATCTCAACCATTTTTGACATAGTGTAATTTTCTCATCTTGCATCAAGTCTTAAACATAAATTTAACTCATTTAAAACACCTTTTCATCATCAAAACAATTTATAACTTAACACAGTTGGTACTCGGGTTTAGAGTTGCTTCGATTCTAGGGACATGCACAGTGTGGATGTTACACTGCTGCTAAGCTTAAGACCTAGTTTGCAGGGACACCTTGTGTGAGTCACTGCGTAACTCTTCATCTAACTTAGGAGACCGCTGGGCTCCTGATTTGCATCCTCCACAATGCTTCTCAGAGCAGTGAGAGCCCCCAAGGTGAGGAATTTCACCTTTTACCCCAAGAAGAAGGAAGTCATAAAGTCACTAATAACTATGAAGCTTCGTGGAATTTGATTGAGATGCTAGTTGTTGCGCGAGACAGGTGCAAAATCATTATCAATGAATTCCCAAACAATTTTCAACCAAATGAAAGTAGATCGATTTTTTTTCATTCCGAGTACGAGCTAGACCCTAATCAAAAGCATAATAGTAAGTACGCCCAAGTAATAGCAATCTTGCTTTTTTACCTTAAGGTGCATTCAGCTTTAAAGAGACTTGACCCATCAATAGAATAATAGAAGCACAAAAATAAATCATCTAATTGTAGCACTAACAAAGTAAATCACTACTGATGTTAAAAATTGCTATGCCAACTGTATAATTCTATATCAAAATTCGAGTGCTCTTGTAAAAAGCCTAACCAGTAGATTGAAGATGCAATCCTTCTTCTTTATGAACCATGTATAACTTCACTTAAGATAAGCTTGTTAAAATATAGACGTTGGAATTTATAATTTAAGTGAAAAGTTACAACTATTTAAGTTGCAAAATGTTCAACAAGACCAGAAGAAAACTGAAATCACATACATTAATATGATATTTGGGTTCCAAGTGACCATACTAAACATAGTAGTAGTGGAATAGATCCTTAGTAAGATGCATACATATGCCTCCAATTTTATTTTATAAGAAATGTTACATTGACAACACAATTGGCCGAGAATAGTCTGTAGACACAGACGTGGAGGCATGACTAAGAAGAGAACGTCAAATCAGTTACTCCTCAGAAAAGTCGTCCACTGAAAGACAATGAGGAGCTTCCGGAAAATATCCAATATCGGTCGAACAAAAGCACTCGGATTCATCACCAACTGGATCTGGGCAAGGATCACAGGGTCCTCCTACACAAGTGTCATCGGGAGATTTTAAGATTCTCCTAGTTGGCATTGTCCGAACTAGCCACTTCTCATTTTCAGGAGCATCATCTGAAAGAAAATGGTTTATTACAGAAATTAAGTCTCTGATACTGCGAAGGAGATGATAATAAAGTGGTAAGAACTGGATTAGATTTTTTTTTTTGGCAGTTTGTTGAAATAATATAAGGAAAATGCAGAGGTGGCAACTTCACTTAGGCTCCAGCCCGCCTGACTCTTGGAAGGACTTCATTAATGCGCAGTCTCAAAAATAAACGGTAGAAAAAGGGCTCCAACGGATAGAAGAAATCTGTAGATGACTGTTCATTTCTTGTACACTTTGTATAAATATACACCCACTTGAATTAACAAAAAGATGAGAAACAATTATCCAATTTTATCCGTCTTTACCTTTCATCGACACCTATGTGTGTTTCTAATACATGTGTATGGTTGTATGCATCCGACCTCCCCATACCCCGTCATAAACGGAAGCTTCTAAAGCAATTGGGTGATGTTGTTGTTGTTTTCTGCTGCAGTTATATTCGTAATGCAACAATTGTAACGTTCATGTCCTGTCGCTTATGTACTGACTTATAGATGTATGGTAGCATAATGTTTGACTATGTATCAAATAATGATTTATTCTATACTACATGATGGCATTATATCAATGTATATATCATGCATATTTTTTCCATTTCAAACGGAATAAAAGACGCATTCTTCCTTGACTTTAAAATATGATGGAATAAAGGAGGAGGGAGGACTCGGGCTGATGCAGCTCAAGGTTTGGAATAAAGCTCATTTAGTGAAGTATTTGTGGGATCTTCATCTTAAAAAAGAGAATTTGTGGGTCAAGTGGGTTCATGGGAGGTACAAAATCCACTCCTCAATTTGGGACTTGAATAAGAGACCATATTTCTCTCCCTTGATTAGCTCCTTGATTGACATCCGAGACTTTGTGGTCTCTAGTCAAGGATGTAGGATGGGTGCTGTTAATCTATTGGATTCTTGGGTTCATGAGGGCAAGCTCCGACCCATGCTTGCTTATCATTTCTTCCGGGACAAAGCTAACAAAGTCCCGTGGTACTCCATGGTTTGGGACCCATTCATAACTCCTAAGCATGGTTTTATTCTGTGGCTGGCGGCTAATAACAGATTAAGTACAAGGGATAATATGCCCTTCTTGAGAGATGATGGATGTTTATTCTGCAGTTCCAAAGAGTCTTTGAGACATCTTTTCTTTAAGTGTGATGATATCAAGGCTCTTTGGAGGAATATCAAAAATTGGTTGACCATGCCATCTTCACTGAACTGCCTTCCTAGGATTCTTGCTTGGGGGCAGAGATGTTTAAGGAAGAAGAATACTAGAAACAGAGTGTGCAAGCTCTCCATTGCAGCAGCAGTCTACTTGGTTTGGCATAGTAGGAACAAGGCTTTTCATGATGGCAAGGCATTGAATATAAGGGATGTACAACATATATATTGCAAAAACATGTATATAGAGTCTTGAACTCTAGAAGTTAGCCTAGGAACTAGGTCATGGGAGTATCTTTCCTCTTGTTATTTTGGCATGCTGTTCATTGTATGGGTTGCATCCCTTGATGCTTTGATCTTGGTTAATACAATTTACATTTTAACCAAAAAAAAGCAAAATGACTCATTAAATTGGCTGTGCTTTTTATATTGTGAACTAGCAGTTGATCGATATAACTTGACACATGATTATGGGTCATCAGAAAACAACATCTGTGTGTTTCTAACACATGGGTATGGTTGCGTACATCCGACCTCCCTCATACCCAGCTATAAGCGGGATCCTCTAAGGCAATGGGCAATGCTGTTGTTGTATATATCATGCATACAAGATGTACTCAATTTCTCTTTCATATCTTGCAGAAGGCAGGCAACTTTGGAAATAAATTTCACATACCTGCCCGAACTAAGTCTTGATGGGTATGATTGGGCAGATGTGCAAACCAAATGAGGCAAAGGAGAAAAATGAAGCTGGAGGAACTAGACATCTTAATTCTTCTGTAGACAGATATTTTGATCAAGATAATTTGTGATGTGTTTGAGTTGATTTGCTACATGGAAGCTTCATATATAGGGATGGAGTCTTCTTTTCCGAATGCTGGAAATTATTTTTTGTGGTTTTCTTTCTTTTAAATTTTTTTGTCCCTTTTCTTAATCAAATCTTTAAGTAATGGTGTAAAATGATTGGTTAATTCTCCGGTCTTGACCCTTTCTAATTCCTAATAGGATGTTGAAAGAAAGGCACAACACATAAACATGGACAGAGGCTTGGTGGAGTCTTAAGAAAACTTAGTTTTTGTGTTCTAAAATATATAATTACTTTTTTTTTTCTTTTTTTCTACCTAACTACATAAAAGTTTCAAACAATATTTTTGGAACATAAAGATTATAAAATAATATCTTATTTATCAAAAAATTCTTTCAGGATAGAATAAACCATGGAATTTTAATGAAATAACAAAAAAAAATGTATCTCACTTTTGGCTAGTTAATACTGAACGATTTTGGGGGTTTACTATAAAGGTTTCCTTATGCTGTTTCCTTTAGAGTTTTCTTTGCCTAATTTTGATATGTCAATAACCAGTTCAGATGTGTTGTACGACGAAAACAACAACCATACTTATTATATTCCAACGACTGTAAAAACTATGGTTAGGGTCCGAGAAGAGTGAGAGGCAAGCAAACAATACATCCATCCTAAAGAATAGAAAGTTTACTTTCAGTAGATATGCATCTGCGTAGAAGATATAATAGAAGATTGCTTACCGTTACTAGTAAATTATTGGTATGAATGATGTTGAAATTTGGATGTAACAACAGACTTCAAAAGGTGTTTGGCGTTACAAGGGATGGAGCTTCGCTCTTGAGTTTCGTTTATCGTTTAATGAAATTCATATATTTTCCTTTGTTGGCAATTTGAATCAACTTTCTTTGCAATACTAGTTTAATCTATCATAGGAGAGTTTTATTTATTGGATTCTTTCTCTTTTCTTTTTTTTTTTCGTTCCCAGGTCTTCCTCTTTTTTTTCATGGTTGTTCAAAATCACTTGTTTATTCCTTCGTTTAAGGTGAAAGCTTTTTGAGCTCTTTTTTCCGGAATATTCTTTAATAAGATTTGTAGTTTCCTAGACAAAACATTAACTTAAGTTACATTGAGATTTTTAACTCTGAAGAAAATGATTATACTTCGTTAAAATAAATTTATAAATTGAAAAGACTAATAAATTTTATTCATGTATTCAACGAAATTTTATTTTATTTTTCATTTAATGAGTATATTAATACAATCAAGTCTTTTTTATTTCTGATGGAGTTAAGGACACACTATTGTTTGACTTTGGAATATGATAAAATAAAACAAAATGACTCACTAAATTGGTTGTGCTTCTTATATTATGGAGTAGCAGTTGATCGACAAAGCTTGACATAATTTTCATTATGAGTCATCGGAAAACAACCACTTTGTGTTTCTAACACATAGATATGGTTGCATACATCTGACTCCCTATACTTCATCACAAACAGAATTTTCTAAGGCAATGAGGTAATACTGTTGTTATTTTTTTTGTTATTGTATTAAGACAATCAAGTGATTTGTGTATCTTACACCTTTATTTTGTTTTCGTTGGCTAACTGACAATTGCGATAGTTATAGTCGATAAATTAATTATTTTGAGTGGAAATCAAGAGAATCAAGTTTTGGCTTTGTTTTCTTATGAAGCCAAATGGTTAAGACATTTGGAAGTTGACCGGCCTTTCGGCCTTGAGCAAGAAGCAAGAATTAGCTTTAGATTCCACTAGAGATATCAAACAGGTTGTGTTTCGTGTTTCGTGTTTTTTGGGTTTTGTGTATCAAAGTACCAGACTTATATCTTAACTGTTTGATTTGCGTGTATAGATGTAGATACCTAAACATGTACATGTCAGGTCTCATGTCATGTATCGGGTATACCCACGAACTTGACAAGTACAAATATTTCAAGTTATTGTACTGGTCATTTCATGTATTTTTCAGCTATTTTCAGGTTTCGTGTATTTTTCAGATTTTATGTATTTAAACGACTAGTGTTACAATGTATGAAACAACAATAAGTTCAGAACCAAAAGTTCAAGATTAAAAATGTCATAAAAGTTCTATTGCACTGAAATTTGAACGAATGATCCTACAGTTTTCATTGAGCTTCGCATTTCGCAGGCCCTCTTATGAGTCAACTTAGCAAACTTGAATTCTATTGAGCAGAACTTTTGTCACTTTCTTATTATACAACATCAATCAACAGACAAAGAAAACAATAAAATCCTGTCTTTAAAGAGCATTTTCCCTGCAAAAAATTCAAACAAAGTGCAGTTACAATAACATACAAGAGTACTCACCTGATAACATTATCAAGTCAACATAATGATTAATTAACGGGAGGTAGCGGCGGCGAAGGTCAGTAATCGGGCTAGGAGGATGGAAGAAGAAGAACTAAAAAGGAGGAAAGGGGGCAGGAGGGCAGGAGGGAGGGAAATGGAAATGGGGATGGGGAATGGGGGAATTAACCGATATTAGATTAGGTTTTTTTAGGTGAAAGTTTTTTTACTTTATTAATTTAACATTTTTATTTAAAATATATTTTTAAAAAATTGGGTATGGCAGGCATAAATGGGTAACCCGCGGGTATACCCGGGCACGAGAGCGGGTAACTTTCATGTCTTACCCGATTTGTACATGAAACCCGTCAAGCCCATACCTATACCTGCGAAAAGCATGTCAGGTTCAAGTCGTGTTTTCGTGTCGTGTCTAAGATTGCCACCACTATGGTTTCCTAGATGAAGCAGTTGTAAGATTACATTAATCTTTCACTTACGTTGAGTTTTCCAACTTAAAAGAAAAGACAATGACTCAGAATAAATTTTTTCCTGCATGCAACGAAATTGTATTTTATTTTTCATTTATTGAGTATATTACTGCAACCAATTGAGTCGTGTTTACAAGATTTTTACATCTTTATTCATGCTTTATTTATTTATTTATTTTCTTTGCGTTTGATTTCTTCTTATGACTGAAGACAATTGCAATAGACATTTTCGAGAATTATTTATTTGAGTGGAAATTAAGGGAATCAAGTTGTGCTTCATTTTCTTATGAAGCCAAGCGGTTAAGACGTTGGAATTTGGCCGAATTTGTTGGCCTTAAGCAAGAAGCACAACTTAATTTTAGATTCTACGAAGCTTATATTTAACAAGCCTTCTTATTCTTCTTTTCTTAGTTTAGTGTAATGGAATATTTTGAAGCTTTCTTGAGTCGAATTTAGTTATTCGAATTTGTTCTTTCTTCTACTGTTTTATTCTATTGTGGTAAGATATTTGAAGTTTTTGTTAAAGATACATGTGTGACGTTGCAAGACAAAGGAGAGAAAAGGAAGAAGCAATTGATGATATAGCATGAAGGCATTTGGTGGTTGGCAAGTCTTATGGTGTGTCTGGCACGCATGGCGGGTTCAATGCTTAGTCTTGGCACGCTTGGCAGATCAGACGCTTTGGTCTTGATACATATGACATGGATGGCACGCTTGGCAAGGTTGATACTTTGGTCGTGGCACGTATGGCGTACCTGACACGCTTGGTGAGCTGGTCCTGGCAAAGGTGGCACGGGTAACTTATAGCAGCAAACCTTGTGCTACATTGCAGAGGTTGCTGTATATTGCATCAAGCCAAGCCATTTCCCACGTGCTATTTTTCTGTTTCTAGATACTTCCTTAAGCTAGTATAAATACATGTAAAGGTTGTACAATAAATTTTTGAGCGGAATAAAAATTTTGAGCGCTTCTTTTTCTTCTTCCTCAAGTTGAGTGTTTTGGCGCCATATTCTTCTTCTTCCGCAGCATTCGAATTCTCTTTGCAATCATTCATTCATCACAATATTTTATCATGTTTGATTTGATCATTAAATTTCGAGTTTGACATGAATTTTGACATGGTATCAGAGACATGACAATTCGACATTAGTTCACCGAATGTTCTTGATCGAACTCTGCATCATATCAATCTTCTCGAGTGTGAATTACTTCAATTGAAGTATAGACATGGCAAACACAAGCACTGCATCATCTAGCTCGCGAAGTAATCATGTGAATAATGATAATCCAGCAAGTAGTCCATACTACTTGCATCCAAATGATAGTCCATCAATTGTTCTAGTTCAACCTCCACTCAATCCGCATAATTTTCACTCGTGGAGCAGGACATTTCAAATGGCGCTGTTAGTGAAGAATAAAACCTGTTTCATCGATGGATCTATGCCTAAACCTGCACCAAATGATCCTCAATTTCAAGCTTGGAGGAAGGTAAACACCATGATCCAATCATGGATCATGAACTATGTCTCTCCTTCAATTGCGCAAAGTATAATGTGGTACGATAGTGCTTTGGATGTATGGAATGATTTAGCTATGAGATATGAAAGTGGTGATCCATTTAAACTGTCTGATTTGTTATATGAATTTTATGTTGTGAAACAAGAAAGTCTCAGTGTGAATGATTACTTTACGAAACTCAAAGTACTATGGGAAGAACTAGCAGCTTTGAGATCCATACCAAAGTGTAACTACCTTAGGTGTGTATGTGATATAACTAAGAAGGTGAATGAATTCATAGAAAATGATTATGTTATAAAATTTGTCAAAGGATTGAACGAAGAATTCGATCCAGTCAGATCACAGGTGTTTGTGATGACACCTTTGCCGGATATCAAAACTGTTTTTGCAATGGGGTTAAAGTTAAAAAGGAAAATTACTAATAATGCTGTGTCAGCAGGATTTAATAATGCTCCTACAACATTAGTTACTAATTGTGATGATCAAGAGAGCTTTGTAGCAAATACATATGTAAACAAGAGGCAAGGGCAGACATACTGAAGAGGAAATGGAAGGTTTTACCAAGAAGGTAATAAGAGTTTGCAATGTAATCACTGTGGTATGATAGGGCACACAAGTGATAGATGCTACAGAAAGCATGGATTTCCTCCAGGATTCAAGTTTAAGAATCAAGTGAATGCGGCTGAAATGGTGGAAGAGAAGCCTCAGAACTGTGATATTGAACAACCTACTTCTTCTCTATTTCCACAGTCCACACAATCTCTTACTCAAAAACAATTTACTAAACTTCTGAAATTGTTAGATGTTGATGATGTTGTTTCAGGAACCAGTGGAAATAAGGAGTTACAAGGCGCTGTTATGACTGCACAAACTGGTATGTCCACAGGTAAACGTTCTGCAAGTACTGATTGTGTATGGATCTTGGATTCAGGGGCCACTGGCCACATTTCATGCTCCTTATCATTGTTTCATTCTTATTACCTCATTGATCATGTCTCTATTAAGCTTCCAAACAATATTACAGTTGAATCTACTCGTAAAGGAGTAGTTATATTACACAGTGGCCTTGTTTTGAAGGATGTACTATATGTCCCTTCATTCGTTTTCAACCTTGTATCTTTAAGCAAGCTTATTGATTCTCCTCATTTGCTTGTTTCATTCCATGATTCTGGTTGTTTCATTTCAGTATCAGTTATCCAGGAGGATGATTGGTTCAGCTAGGAAGCATCATGGACTTTATTACATACATGATTCCAGTCTACCTATGCAGTCTCAAGTCCTCAATACTTGTGTTTAGCCTTCTGCTTTATCTTCTTCTAGTCTTGATTCTTATTCTTATCTGTGGCATGCCAGACTTGGACATGCTTCATCGGCTAGAATTCAAGAGTTACATAGATTACATCCAGATATACCATCTTTTGATCAAAATAATAGCTGTACCATTTGCCCTTTGGCAAAACTGAAGAGATCACCTTTTCCTGCGTCTGTTACAGTCTCTAAACTTCCTTTTGATATCATTCATGTTGATATATGGGGCCCTTACAGGCACCCTACATTGTACAATCAGAAGTATTTTTTGACTATAGTGGATGATTGTTCAAGGTATAGCTAGATTCATCTTCTAAGGCAAAATCTGAGGCTAGACGGATTTTGCAAAGTTTCTTCCATTATGTTTTTACTTAGTTTAATGTCCATGTCAAAGTTTTCAGAAGTGATAATGGACTTGAATTCAAAATGGCTGAGTTTTATATGCAACATGGGGTAATTCATCAGACAACTTGTAGTTATACTCCCTAACAGAATGGAATAATGGAGAGAAAACACCAACATCTTCTGGTTGTGGCTAGAGCACTTAGATTCCATGCTTCATTACCTATTGTTTATTGGGGATTCTGTCTTCAGCATGCTACTTATTTGATAAATTTGATGCCATCACCTGTTCTTAAGCACAAGACTCTTAATAAGATTTTACATCAAAAACAGCCTACGTATGATCATCTCAGAGTGTTTGGTTGTTTAGCTTTTGCTTGTGATAACACCCCTCATAAGGCCAAGTTTGCACCTAGGTTCTTGCCCTATGTTTTCCTTGGATTCCCTATGAACATAAAAGGGTATATTCTTCAGAAATTAGAGGACAAATCTGTTATTGTCTCTAGAGATGTCTTGTTTCATGAAAATTCTTTTCCGTTCTCTAATGGATCTCCTTTGCCAACAACATCAGTGCCAGTGCCTCCTGGTGTGGCTGATGTTCCTTTGTCTTCATGTCCAACCCCTCCTCAGGTGCATCCTTTGTATGAGTTGCCACCAACTCCTGATTCTTTGCATTTGAATGATACTGAGTCATCCTCTGTGTCACAAGTGCCTTCAGTATCATCCTCTCCTTCTTCATTCTCTAAGGATTCAAGTTCCCTTTCAATTGAAAGGATACCAATAACTCAATTTGAAGTTCATTTGCCTCCCGTGTCAACTCCTGCTTCACACCTTTCTTCTGATCATAGACGTGTCATACCAAGGCATGCTCCGTCTTATTTGCAGAACTATTACTGCAATCTTAGTCACTCCTGTGCTCAATCAGAATCATCTGTCACCTTGCCATATCCTATTCAGTCTTATCATTCTCTTGAAGCTTTGGCTCCTGAATACAAATCCTACATGCTTAATATCAACACTGAGTAGGAGCCTGTAACATATCAACAGGCAGCTTCATCAGTAGCCTGGCAACATGCTATGCAGGTAGAATTGGCAGCCTTAGAGGCTACACACACCTAGAGCATTGTTCCATTGCCACCTTGTAAACAACCCATTGGCTATAAGTGGGTTTACAAAGTTAAAAGAAAGGCTGATGGCTCAATTGAGAGATATAAGGCAAGGCTTGTGGCTAAGGGATACACCCATCAACCAGGTATAGATTATGCTGACACTTTCTCACCTGTGGCAAAAATGACTTCTGTGCGTCTTCTTTTGGCTTTGGCATTTGTGAATCATTGGCGTGTGCATCAGTTAGATATAAATAATACCTTTCTTCATGGTGATTTATATCCGGAAATTTATATGGAATTGCCCCAAGTAGTTCAGTCTTCAATTCCTAATGCGGTTTGCAAGCTTCAGAAATCTCTTTATGGGCTTAAACAAGCCAGTAGACAGTGGAATGAGAAGCTTACTGTGTATTTGTTGTCTCAGGGGTTTAAACAGTCCAAAAAACGATTACACCTTGTTTACCAAAAGGACTTCAGATTCTTTCATAGCTTTGCTCATTTATTTGGATGATATTATTGTAGCTAGTGATTCAATATCTCATATACAGCATTTGAAAGAACATTTACATTCCACATTTCAAATTAAAGATTTAGGTGTTCTCAGATATTCTTTAGGCCTTGAGCTGACAAGGTCTCAGGGGGGATCATGATTTGTCAAAGGAAGTATGCAATGGAATTACTAGAAGAGACAGGTTTTCTAGCTGCTAAACCTTCTTTGACTCCTATGGAGCAAAATTTAAAACTAGAACATAATGATTCACCATTATTCTCAGATGTGTCTTGTTACAGGAGAATTATTGGAAAATTGTTGTATCTCACTATTACAAGGCCTAACATTTCATATAGTGTACAACAATTAAGCCAGTTCTTGGACTGTCCTACAGAATTGCATATGAAGGCTGTTCACAGATTGCTAAGATATTTAAAAGGAAATCCTGGTTAGGGATTGTTGTTTCCTAGTACAGGTTCAAAGCTGCTCAAAGTATATGCAGATTCAGACTGGGGTGGATGTACTGAAACCAGAAGATCTGTCACAGGGTATGTTCTTTGGTGATGCTTTAGTATCCTGGAAGGCTAAAAAGCAGAATACAATGTCTAGGTCTTCTTCAGAGGCTGAGTATAGATCACTTGCTGCAGCTACTTGTGAGGTACAATGGTTATTATATCTGTTAAAAGACCTGGGGGTGGAGCAAAGAGAACCAGTGGAGTTGTTTTGTGATAACAAGAGTGCAATATATATAGTGGAAAATCCAGTTTTTCATGAAAGAACTAAACATATAGAAGTGGACTGTCATGTGGTTAGAGATAAGTTTCAGGAAGGGGTGATTAAGCCAATGCCAGTCAAAACTGAGTTTCAAGTGGCTGATCTGTTTACTAAGGCATTAAGTTCACATAGATTTTAATTTCTGACTTCTGCATTAGGGGTCTGCAACATTTACAAGAAGTCAGAATTGAGGGAAGGGGGTGCTAAAGATACAGGTGTGACGTTGCAAGACAAAGGAGAGAAAAGGAAGAAGCAATTGATGACATATCATGAAGGCATTGGGTGGTTGGCAAGTCTTATGGTGTGTCTGGCACGCATGGTGGGTTCAATGCTTAGTCTTGGCACACTTGGCAGATCAGAACGCTTTGGTCTTGGCACGTATTGTAGGATCTGCAAGGCACCGCTAGAAGGGGGGTTGAATAGTGGGTGCGGAAAATGTGGTTTTTAAAATTAGTTTGAACCAAAAACCCAACTTCTGAAAACAGTTTCTGTTTTCAGGACCAGTATTAAAACGTTTTGAAAACTAGTTTTCAGGTCTTCAAAACTTCTGAAATTTTGAGAGAACTTAGCCTCAGATGTTATGAGTGTCTCCTAAAAATTTCAGATTTAAATTCAACCTCTAACCCCTTCAAAAATTGTTGATGGTCAGATTGCGCGAATCTGCCAGAAACGGTAGACTGATTTGAAAAATTAATTCCTATTTGTACGTAACTCCAAAAGCTCTGAAATTTTAACCACTAACCCCCTATATGTTATATTTCAATGGGTTGAAACAGTTTTGAAAAATTCTTTTGGGAAGCTAGTCAAATATGATCAAAGTCTCAACCTTTGCAAGCCTGAAAATCAGACTGCACTAGTCTCAGAACTTTGGACGTTTGGGTGACTTATACTTATCCAAAAGGGTTGCAACTTATGCCAAAAGAACCTGAAAACGTGTGGCTATGTTTTATGAAATTTTCGTAATTTTTGAAATCCGTTTACTATTTTTACGAGCGTGATCAAAAAGGATAAACAGTGCTGAAACAGAATATAAGTGCTGAAAGTAAATGACACCAAGAATTTTATACTGGTTCGGTTATAAACAACCTACTCCAGTCTTCGAGGACACCTTCCTCGGTTCACACTAATCACACACACAAAGTACACCTTACCACAGGGTTGATGGAGTTACACACCAACTCCAACCCTTTACAAACCTTGTACGTGAATACAATTGTCACGAACACCACCACCTTGCAAGATTGAAGATTGATCACACCTTGATCAATCTTTTACAAAGATAAAGAATATGTGGTGGTCTAAGAGAAGCCTATTCAAGTATATGAATGTAAGTACAATAGGCTTTTAGGAGAGAAGAAAGAAAGAGAGTGTAGAAGAGAAGGCTAGAACACGTTTTGATCTTTGAATTTTCAACTCTTGTTCTTGTTTTTGTTTTGCTCTTCTTCCTTCCTTTTTATCGCATTGTTGGCCGCCCCCTATGCTCTTCTTCCCTTCTTGAAAATTATCTTCTAAGTCCTTGGAAGAGTATATGGCATCATTGTGACTTATTCTTGCTTACTTGGCATCTTCTCATTGGATGATCATTAAGCTCTTGCTTACTTGGCACTCATTGATTGGTTGAATGTTGTCATCACTTGATGACTAGGAAAATCTGAGAATTCCACTAAAAACATGTGTCAATATCACCATAAAACAATTACCATAACTTCCAAGATCATCATATAAATTAAGCAAGAAAATTTTCTCACAAAAATGTTAAGAAAATCGGCCATAAATGACAAATGTACATGCTGAAATTTCAGCATGTGTTACATACACTTTTTGTTCAAAATATTTCCTATTTAGCATTGTTTTAATTCAAGAAATTCATCTTCATTTAGTACAAGACATCTTCCTCAATTTTGGAATAAAACTTTATCATATACAAGGCCTAAAAATCGGCCAAGATGTATTGTACACATGCTGAAATTTTCAGCATGTGTGATATTCAAGAATATCACTTTCTTTATTCCATAAAATATTTAAAACACTTCCAAATTGTCTTCTAATTAATCCATCTTAATCAAGACAAAAAATATGAGCCGTAATAATGTAAAATTCGGTCAGCTCTATAGTGCACATGCTGAATTTTTAGCATGTGTCACAATTGTGACAAAATTTGAAACATTACCTTTTGTAGCTTCTTTCTTTAAGTCACCAACTTTGTATGCTTCATTATTGACCAATCAATATGCCAACAAGGCTCCACATATGCTCCATCTCAGCTGATATAGGCGCGTATAATGTGTTTGACATGTGCTGAATTTTATTTTTGCAAACTTTGTAAAATAGTGCATATTTAATAATACACACATGGTATATTCCAATCAGCCCTTAATTTAATTTTCTAGAAAACTTTGAGATGTATGACATATGTAAAAAGTTTCTAGATACATGTCGTATGATGTGCCAAAAACGTTCCATGTGTTGTGTACATAGAAAACCGAATTTTCGATGTTTATCGATTACCCGATTTTTCTCTAGTTAAATTCCAAAATTTTGCACATGTTATATATATTATGTTACATATAATATACATAAATTAAACTTTAATATTCAGCACTTGGCTGGTCTTAAAGTGGCGCCTAAACCATGTGACGAAATTGAAATTGGAATCTCCACAATTTGGCCTTAATGTGGGTGATTTGTGTGTGCCAACATGGAATGATTTTATGGCTGCATATGACATGTAGGCCACGAAAATTATTGATATTTTTGAGGTGTAGGGGCTGGCCATCTATTTATGGCAAGTACGTGACACGTTGGCGAAGTTTCGGTATTCGCCCGATACGGCAATTTTCGGTTTAGAACCTTTTAACGTGTCATATTTAATTTGTATCACCATGACTTATATCATATGATATAAGACCTGAATGTACTCATAAATATGAGTTAAGT
Source organism: Eustoma russellianum (assembly GCA_036186865.1). Taxonomy (NCBI): domain Eukaryota; kingdom Viridiplantae; phylum Streptophyta; class Magnoliopsida; order Gentianales; family Gentianaceae; genus Eustoma; species Eustoma russellianum. The sequence continues at coordinate 38,144,769 of AP025043.1, forward strand.
ATGATGGTGTGACGTTAACGTGCGTACGTAAAATATGTAACGTGTCGGTAGTACGTTGGAATACATGTGTATGTGCCTTTTTAAAAAAATCTGAAAATATATATATTTATGTATATATATGCGTGTATGTGGTGAGAGGAGGAGGATGAGACTTTCCTTTCTTAATCTTGTTGCCTTTGTGTCTTGTCCAAATGTTGCTTCCTTTAATGAACTACTTAGTTTAATTAACTAACTACTTCACTTAATGAACTAGTTTAGTTCATTAATGGTGGCACCTGAAAATAGTTCAAACACAAACAAATGTTTGCCATTTGATGTAAGCTTTAAAGCTTCATGGCTCGTTACTACGACAACATTATATATGAACTATATAAGGCAAGTTACATGCAATATGTCATGCACGTTTATGTCATGCACGTTTAAATCATGTATTTTGAAATCACTCAAACCCCCTTTTTCTCTACAATCTCCCCCTTTTGATGATTTTCAAAATAACTTATGATTTAAATCTTATCTCTCCCCTTTCAATCATGCATAAATTCAAAATTTGAATTTCAAAATTTCAAATTCGCTCCCCCTTGATTTATGCAATCAGTATCTCTCTCCCCCTTAAATCATGCTTTCTCTCCCCCTTTATTTTGGAAAGACAATCAAAAGCGTATGTAAAGATGAAAAGAAAATCATGCATTTTGAATAATCTCAAAAGTGTGTTCTTAAGGGTTATTTATTCAACCCTTTGAAAATGTCCCTTTTGGTACCCAAATTTGGGTGACCCTTCTAGGTCTTCCAAAAGGTGAGAAAGGTGATGAAAGCACAACATAATATACTTTAGGTGCAGCTGCATCTGGCCTTTGGCCAAGAACTCCTTTATACGCATTATATGTAGGACGTTTTTGATATGTCCTTGTGTTAGTATGCGTAGTGTGTGATCTAGATGGATGAAATGCATGTCGTATATGCATCTCTTGTTTCTTCTCATATCTATATGGTACAAAATTGTATTTCTTATGATATGAAATAGAAGTATGATGAGATGTGGGGAAGGAGGTCTTTGTGTCATCTTAGACGCCGTTTTTGGTTTTGGAGTATCTACTTTCTTAGACACTACAAACTTGGTTGGTTTGATGTATACTTCATTTGTTTCAATGTATCCTAAACCCGTTTTATCACTGTCATGCTTTTGTGAAGAAATAATGTGATCTAGCATGTTTGTTCCCGTATCAAATTTCTTTACCATTTTCTCTAAATTCGCATTCCTTGATTTCAAGTTTGAAATCTCGGATTTCATTTCATTATTGTGCGTAGTCAATGATGAGACCTCTGATTTTAATGTATTAATGATGTGTGACGACTCTTCTTTTGAATCGTTTAATTGAGAAACAAGGTTCGTGTTAGAAGATTCTAACAACTTCTTGTCTTCAATTAATTGTTTCTTTTCTTTTGCAAGAGTCTTTGAAAACTTATGCAACTCTAAATATTGACTAAATAAATCACCATAAGACCATTTAGAATCGGAATCAGAGTCGAAAGATACCTCATTTGATGCCTTAGATGTAAAACATACTTGTGCCTTTTGTTCTTCCGTATCATCAGTCTCAGAGTCGGATGTGTCACTCCAAGTGGAGGCTTTGAAGGCTCTTCTCCTTTGCTTAGGTTCTGAGACGAGTCTATTCTTGTTCCAACCCTTGTCAGGGTATTTGTTTGTTTGCTTTCCTTTATTAGGGCAGTCATATGATAGATGTCCAAGTTTGCCGCATTCATAGCACTTTGTTTCCTTATTTTTATTTTTATGATCCTTAGATGAGGTAGACTTATGTTTGATCGATTTTCTTAATATTTTTCTTAATCTTTTAGCCATCGTGATTAAGTCCTCATCATCGGAATCTATGTCACTATCATCTACGACATATTCATTTGATTTAAATGCTATAGCCTTATCATTTTTGGAAATATACTCAGAATGTCTTAAAGCGAGTTTGTTTTCATATACCTTTAGTGATCCAATTAGTTCTTCCATCTTAATTGATTTAGTCTCTTTGCTTTCTTCTATGGCCGTTACTTTAGAGTCCCACTCGGATGGAAGGCTTCACAAGACCTTTTGTACCTTTTCCTGCATAGTAAAGGCTTTGCAAGAGACTCAAGAGAATTGTAGATGTTAGTCAAGCGAAGATCCATATCAACGATAGATTCATTAGGCAATAATTTAAATGACTCGAGTGTGGACATAAGCATGTTGATCTTGGACTCTTTTACTTGACTAGTGCCTTCGTGTTTCATTTCAAGTATTCTCCACATTTCTTGTGCACTAGAACAATTTGAAACGTAGCTTGATTCACTTTTACTTAGTCCATTTAAAAGTAACTGCATAGCCCTAGCGTTCATGCTTAGTCTCTTTTTATCATTACTAGTGTACTCTTGCCTTGGCTTAACGACCTCTAATGTGACTCCATCTACAGTGGATAACTTTGATGGAACAAATGGACCATCTTCTATAATTGACCAAAGATCAATATCAATTGCCATAAAGAAAAGTTTCATTCTTACCTTCCATTGAACGAAAGACTCACCGTCAAAGAGAGGAGGCCTTATGGATGATATTCCTTCTTGCACTGTGTTATAGCTGGTAGATGCCATCTCACGTAGATCGTTAGATTCTTTTGTTGTGAGTGTTCCTGCTCTCTGGTACCAATTGTAGGATCTGCAAGGCACCACTAGAAGGGGGGTTGAATAGTGGGTGCGGAAAATGTGGTTTTAAAATTAGTTTGAACCAAAAACCCAACTTCTGAAAACAGTTTCTGTTTTCAGGACCAGATTTAAAACGTTTTGAAAACTAGGTTTCAGTTCTTCAAAAGTTCTGAAATTTTGAGAGAACTTAGCCTCAGATGTTATGAGTGTCTCCAAAAATTTCAGATTTAAATTCAACCTCTAACCCATTCAAATATCGTTGATGGTCATATTGCGAATCTGCCAGAAACAGTAGACTGATTTGAAAAATTAATTCCTATTTGTACGTAACTCAAAAAGCTCTGAAATTTCAACCATTAACCCCTTATATGTTATATTTAAATGGGTTGAAACAGTTTTGAAAAATTCTTTTGGGAAGCTAGTCAAATACGATCAAAGTCTCAACCTTTGCAAGCCTAAAAATTAGACTGCACTAGTCTCAGAACTTTGGACGTTTGGGTGACTTATACTTATCCAAAAGGGTTGAAACTTGTGCCAAAAGAACCTCAAAACGTGTGGCTATGTTTTCTGAAAGTTTCGTAATTTTTGAAATCCGTTTACTATTTTTACGAGCGTGATCAAAAAGGATAAACAGTGCTGAAACAGAATATAAGTGCTGAAAGTAAATGACACCAAGAATTTTATACTGGTTCGGTTATAAATAACCTACTCCAGTCTTCGAGGACACCTTCCTAAGTTCACACTAATCACACACACAAAGTACACCTTACCACAGGGTTGATGGAGTTACACACCAACTCCAACCCTTTACAAACCTTGTACGTGAATACAATTGTCACGAACACCACCACCTTGCAAGATTGAAGATTGATCACATCTTGATCAATCTTTTACAAAGATAAAGAATATGTGGTGGTCTAAGAGAAGCCTATTCAAGTATATGAATTTAAGTACAATAGGCTTTTAGGAGAGAAGAAAGAAAGAGAGTGTAGAAGAGAAGGCTAGAACACGTTTTGATCTTTGAATTTTCAACTCTTGTTCTTGTTTTTGTTTTGCTCTTCTTCCTTCCTTTTTATCACAATGTTGGCCGCCCCCTATGCTCTTCTTCCCTTCTTGAAAATTATCTTCTAAGTCCTTGGAAGAGTATATGGCATCATTGTGACTTGTTCTTGCTTATATGGCATCTTCTCATTGGATGATCATTAAGCTCTTGCTTACTTGGCACTCATTGATTGGTTGAATGTTGTCATCACTTGATGACTAGGAAAATATGAGAATTCCACTAAAAACATGTGCCAAAATCACCATAAAACAATTACCATAACTTCCAAGATCATCATATAAATTAAGCAAGAAAATTTTCTCACAAAAATGTTAAGAAAATCCGCCATGAATGACAAATGCACATGCTGAAATTTCAGCATGTGTTACATACACTTTTTTTTTTCAAAATATTTCCTATTTAGCATTGTTTTAATTCAAGAAATTCATCTCCATTTAGTAAAAGACATCATCCTCAATTTTGGAATAAAACTTTATCATATACAAGCCCTAAAAATCGGCCAAGATATATTGTACACATGCTGAAATTTTCAGCATGTGTGATATTCAAGAATATCACTTTCTTTATTCCATAAAATATTTAAAACACTTCCAAATTGTCTTCTAATTAATCCATCTTAATCAAGACACAAAATATGAGCCATAATGATGTAAAATTCGGCCAGCTCTATAGTGCACATGCTGAATTTTCAGCATGTGTCACAATTGTGACAAATTTTGAAACATTACCTTTTGTAGCTTCTTTCTTTAAGTCACCAACTTTGTATGCTTCATTCTTGACCAATAAATATACCAAAAAGGCTCCACATATGCTCCATCTCAGCTGATATAGGCGTGTATAATGTGTTTGACATGTGCTGAATTTTATTTTTGCAAACTTTGTAAAATAGTGCACATTTAATAATACACACATAGTATATTCCAATCGGCCTTTAATTTAATTTTCTAGAAAACTTTGAGATGTATGACATATGTAAAAAGTGTCTAGATACATGTCGTATGATGTGCCAAAAATGTTTCATGTGTTGTGTACGTAGAAAACCGAATTTTCGATGTTTATCGATTACCCGATTTTTCTCTAGTTAAGTTCCAACTTTTTGAAAATGTTATATATATTATGTTACACATAATATACATAAATTAAAATTTAATATTAAGCACTTGGCTGGTCTTAAAGTGGCGCCTAAACCATATGACGAAATTGAAATTGGAATCTCCACAATTTGGCCTTAATGTGGGTGATTTGTGTGTACCAACATGGAATGATTTTATGGCTGCATATGACATGTAGGCCACGAAAATTATTGATATTTTTGAGTTGTAGGGGCTGGCCATCTATTTATGGCAAGTACGTGACACGTTGGCGAAGTTTCGGTATTCGTCCGATACGACAATTTTCGGTTTAGAACCTTTTAACGTGTCGTATTTAATTTGTCATCACCATGACTTATATCATATGATATAAGACCTTAATGTACTCATAAATATGAGTTAAGTATGGTGGTGTGATGTTAACGTGCGTACGTAAAATATGTAACGTGTCGGTAGTACGTTGGAATACATATGTCTATGTCTTTTTAAAATAATCTGAAAATATATATATTTATGTATATATATGCGTGTATGTGGTGAGAGGAGGAGGAGGAGACTTTCCTTTCTTAATCTTGTTGCCTTTTTGCCTTGTCCAAATGTTGCTTCCTTTAATCAACTACTTAGTTTAATTAACTAAGTACTTCACTTAATGAACTAGTTTAGTTCATTAATGGTGACACCTGAAAATAGTTCAAACACAACAAATGTTTGCCATTTGATGTAAGCTTTAAAGCTTCATGGCTCGTTACTACGGCAACATTATATATGAACTATATAAGGCAAGTTATATGCAATATGTCATCCACGTTTATGTCATGCACGTTTTTATGCAATATGTCATGCACGTTTCAATCATGTATTTAGAAATCACTCAAACCCCCTTTTCTCTACACGTATGGCATGGATGGCACGTTTGGCAGGGTTGATACTTTGGTCGTGGCATGTATAGCATGCTTGACGCGCTTGGTGCGCTGGTCCTGGCAAAGGTGGCACGGGTAACTCATAGCAGCGAACCTTGGTGCTACGTTGCAGAGGTTGATGTATATTGCATCAAGCCAAGCTATTTCCCACGTACTATTTTTTTGTTTCTAGATACTTCTTTAAGCTAGTATAAATACATGTAAAGGTTGTACAACAAATTTTTGAGCGGAATAAAAATTTTGAGCGCTTCTTTTTCTTCTTCCTCAAGTTAAGTGTTTGCCATATTCTTCTTCTTCCGCAACATTCGAATTCTCTTTGCAATCATTCATTCATCACCATATTTTATCATGTTTGATTGATCATTAAATTTTGAGCTTGACATGAATTTTGACAGTTTCTTTGAGTTGGATTTAAATATTCTATTCTATCCCCCCAATCTTATTTCTTCTAAACATATTGTTAACTTGTGTCGACACGATCCAACGTTAGTGGTGTAAAATTTACACTGAAAACACTAAACTCAATAATTGAAGCACTATTTTCATAACTATCTTTCACTGCATCAAATTTTGTCCATTAAGATGCTAGTGTATTCAATGACTTTACACACATGTATACATACATGTGTTACATATACATATACACATACACACACAAAAACATATATATATATATATATATATATATATATATATACATATATTTGTGTGTGTGTGTGTTTGTGTGTGTATATATATGTGCGTGTGTGTGTATATATATGTGTGTCTATGCAGGGGCGGAGGGAAGAGGGGCCTAGGGGGGCACGTGCCCCCCAACGTCAACGAGAAAAATTATATAGATAGGTAGGTGTAGTTGTATTTTTAGCCATTCAGTTTGAAATGTGTCCCTGCTTCACAGAACACTAACTCTCTATTACATAGTCACATAGTGTTTAACATTCGGCAATTCTCTGTTAAGTGACTAAAATGTGTATTTTTTTGTACAGAACACACAACAGATATAATGTGCGTTTTTAACAAAATTATGCACTTTTGTTACTGCGCACAAAATTAGAGTCGGGTTGTTAGCCAAATGATCCTACCTCGTTGTATTTTTGATGCCATGACTTATTTGATACATGGTATACTTTTGAATGGACGAATTGTTAGATATCGATTAGGGGTGAAATGAGTAGTGGTTTGTGAACTGATCGAGTTTAGTTTATGATTTCCTCCGATAAAGCTCGAGAATGAACTTGATTGGACTCGAATGCTTAACGAACCAATCTTAAACATATTGATGTTCAGATTTTTAACTCGTGAACATGCTCGAATTTATAATATATATGAAAATTATTCAAGACTTGATTTTATATTATTATATTTATTTGATACAAACAATAAATTAAATATGACAATTGATAATTATTGTAATGATAATAAGTTTTCACGAAAAAACTAGTATTTGTTCAATAATATCAGCTAAAATGCATGTTTTTACTTCTACATAATTTTCATAATAAGAATCTATATTCACTTTTGCTTGAAATATACTCTAATACTGCATCAGTTCAACTCGAGTTCGAAGATGCTTGAGCTTGACCTTCAAATTGAATGACATATAAAGATCATGTTTGAGTTTGGGTTTGAAATATTCTAAAAAGACTTAACTCAATAAATTAATGATTGTATCTGCCCGTATCGTCTATACCCAAGTAGCGATAGACTTTATGTAATACTATCTTTTTCCCATGATATATATGTTAAGTCTTAATTTCATTCTTGATCTGATTTGATTCGAACAAATCCAATTCACTGGTCTGATAAATGTAATTCACATGTGTTAGATTTATTAGAGCAGGCCTAATTGAATCGTTTTGTTAATTTGTTCATACTAAAAACTAAAATTTTTTGGGGTCAAAACGGTTTTTCGGCAAAAAATTCTGTTGGAAGAAAAATTCTGTCCATATGACGTCGTACACTTTATGGTCGTTGCACTTTAAACTCATCCATCGTGGTCTCTGACCATATGACTGTCTACATATTCGGGGTTTCTCTTTTTGACCACACTATACATCCACAAATATACCCGATGACCACTTAACGTGTGGATGTTATACGTAACAATTAATATTATTACATGACATATGTGACATATAATATTATCATACATAACGTCCACCTTATGATTAATTCGTATAAACTTTATCAACATGCTGCACAATACACGTATCTCGAATTAAACTGAACGCGTACGCTGTAACATATTGTTTGTTGTGTATTTTTTTGTATATTGGTTGGTAGATGTGTTTCCTTTTACGTATTTTATGTTATAATACAAAAATATGTCTAGAAGATTTTGTCGGTTTTCTCGATCCGAAACGGTAGCCGGTGGTATTTCCGTGGTGAAGCCTATCGGTGTCCCCCCCAAGAAGAGACTTCTGGCTCCGCCACTGTGTCTATGTGTGTGTGATTGGACTAGGTAAAATAATTTACGAAGTTAACAATTTAAGTTATTCATTTTCTAAAAGTAAATATGAAAAACGAGTGCACGTCATCAACAAATTAAATTAATATCGATAATTACAATGATTTGTTCTTTGCTGAATAAACTCATATGATGTATGATTTAACATAATTTAATATAATATGATGCTTGTAAATTTTCTTAGGTCTGTGACCATCACTCTAGAGAGGGTGGATAGAGTGTTGGGTGATTTTGTAGAATTTTCTCGTTTTTGGCTATATCTAACTCAAATGAAAATGAAAATCAAAGTAAAGAATGGGAGATGAGAGCCAATGAATGAATACACCCGATATAGAGTGGTTCGAATCGTAAATGATTCTACTCCACTACCACTTTGTTTCCAAAGTGGATTTTTTAACATCTACTCTTCTTATTACTCTTAATAAGAACAATAATAACAATACTTACACGAACAACTTAGTATAAGCAACCACAACAACAACTTGTTGCACAAAACAACTTTGGCAACTACAACAACTTCAGCTATAAGCAAGAAGAAAGTCTTGCTACCTCACAACTTTAACAAAGTTCTCTCAATGAATTTTCTCACAGTGGGTTTTAGGAATTAATGAGGATTACACATTCTCACTAGTCTAAACACAAGCAAGAGGTCAATTATGTATGATTTCTCTTGTGTTAGACTTACAATCTCTCAAATTACAATAGTAAAGAACAAGCAATAAGAGCTTAACAAGCTTTAAGCACTTTTGCACAAATGAGAGAAATTTACAACAATGAAAAATGAAGCTTGAAGAGGATGAAAGTGTATTTTGCCCTCATCTGAGCTTCTTCAATTTATAGGAGGTGTAAGTCATGTTTTTAAAGCCTCTCCCAAGGCTTCAAGTCAATCTCAAATCTTGAGAATTGCAAATAGCCTTTAGCTACCCTATGAATCGATTTGATCCTCCAAAGCCGTCGTAGAGAATCTTAGACATGGATATAATAATGAAACAAGCATGATTAATGTTAGAAAAAAGTCCACAAGAAATTTGAGCAAGATTGGAAAGAGAAAACACCATGAATCTCCCTTGGATTTTGTTCCAACGGTCATAAAAATTTGAATTTTGGATGACATCGATCGATCGATGTGTCTGCATTGAGAAATCGATGTCCCTAGTAAGGTTCTAGTTTTGAACTTGCCATACATCGATCGGTCGATGTCTATTCCTTGAGAGACTGATGTCACATCGATCGATCGATGTCCTATTGCTGAGAGATCGATATCCTCCAGTAAGGTTCCAATTTTGAACCTTACACACATCGATCGATCGATGTCTCTTCTGATAGACTGATGTACACATCGATCGATCGATATCTTCCAGTAAGGTTTCAACTTTGTACCTTCACTACATCGATCGATCGATGTCTCTAATCTTAGAGATTGATGTCACTCGATCGATCGATGTTCCCAGCTTGACAGATCGATGTTGGACAGTAAGATTGAACCTTGAAACTTTCTAACATAGATCGGTTGATGTCTCTCCTTGAGAGACTGATGTATTCATCGATCGATCCATGTGAGAGATCGATGTCTCACAATGTATTTTTCTCATTTTGCTTCAAATTCCAAATATGAAATTCCTTTTTAACTCTTTTAAAACATCTTTTAACCTCATCGAAACATTTCATATTCCAACAAATTTGACAGCATCAAGCTTAGATGAGTCTGAATTAGACTTTCAATAATTTAACTACATCACAAGTTAACGACTAAAGTGTCTGTCCATCAAAGAATCTACCTAGAATTGAAGCATTTCAACAATGTTAAGTGGTATAATTGCCCTATTATAGCACAGTCTTATTACAAACTATTTTAAATATACTATCAAACCGTCTTAATTGCTTAAAAGTGTATGCATTTCAATGTTCTATTACAAGGGTTTTACTATTTCATGGTCACTTTTCTTACATACTAAATGAAAACTATGAAAACTCATTTTATTAATAAGAACCATAACATAATTAGAAACTCAATAACGATACAGCTCATACCGGCTCCAGCGTCAAGGTTTCATTACCCCAAGTTAGAGTTGTTACCGGATTTTATTTGTAAAAGACATTGATAGGGAATTCAACTCATTATGGATCATCGAAAAACAACCTCGGTTTGTTTCTAAAACATGGTACGGTTGTATGAAGGGTCCGAACAAGTATGAAACAAAGAAAGAAATGGAAGACTTCTTTGTTCGGTTGGTGGCATACCTACTTTGACAAATACAAAGTAGCCATCAAATGAATAATAAAACACATGTTTTATTCGTTTTTGCTTGCCTATAAATAGGCATGTTTTAGTAGATGGAAGAAACACCAAAAAAAACCAAAGCAAAAAGCATTTCAAGAGCTTCTTGAGAGAGAAGTGAGTGAAAAAAATAGAGAGAAAAAAAGAGAGTTGTGAGATTATACCAATCCAGTATAAGAAAACATTGAGTGTTTTAATTCTTTTGTATTTCTCAAGTTTAAGTCTAAACTTGAGTTGTCTCTTGTATTCCCATTATTTCGAATAGTCGAAGTTGTTCTCACTGTCCGTGGTTTATTTCCTCCATAGAGAGAGGGTTTCTACGTAAATCTTGGTATCCTTATTTTATCTGGTATTTACGGTGAATTGTGATAAATACACTGTGCACGTAACTTCTGTCTAAGATAGTCGGATGTTAAGAGGGACAGTGTGTGATCCCTCCGGCTAAACCTGAGATTGTACGTGGAATGGTAATACTGTCTAGGAGGTCATTGTGATCTTTTCTGGGTATTACTGAATCGGTTCACTACACTTTTACTGCTATTTATCTCGCTGCCATACTCGACGATTCTAGTAAGTAGTAAATTACTATCCAGGGTTTTTATTCCGTTTAGAATTGGGTGGTTATTCCCAACAAGTGGTATCAGAGCTTGGTGATTCGGTTCTTAATTTTCTCGAATATGGCAGAGATAAAATTCAATGTGGCAAAATTCAAGGGAGATGATAGATTTTCCACGTGGCAGAAAAGGACGAAGGATTACCTTATACAACAAGGTATTCACAAAGCTCTTTATGGCAATGAGAAAAAGTCAGAAGCCATGAAAGATGATGATTGACAAGACATGGATGATAAAGCCGCAAGTGCAATCCACTTGCACTTGTCCGACAAAGTCCTGAACAATGTAGACGGAAACGACTCAGCCTTGGAGACTTGGACAAAGCTAGAAATCTTGTACATGTCTAAAACGATGCCAAATAAATTGTATCTTAAGAAGAAGCTCTACACACTCCAAATGAGCGAATGTAAAATTTTTTTTGTCTCATCTGAATGATTTCAATAGCATCATATCCCAAATGGCGAGTCTTGGTGTTACTATAGAGGACGAGGAGAAGGCGATCATGCTCTTGAGTTCACTTCCACCCTCCTTCAATGGTTTGATGACCACTTTACTTCATGGTAAAGAAACAATAATATTGAAAGAGGTCACATCATCTTTGTTGCTGCATAGTAAGATGATGCAACCAGAGAAGTAAGGACAGACTCTTCTTACACAAGAAAGAAGAAGAAGTCGAAATAGAAACTTCAACATTCATGATAAATCAAAAGATTATGACAAGTCCAGAGGTCGTTCCAAATCGAAAAGCAGAGTGAAGTGCTAGAACTGTAGTAAGAATGGCCACCTCAAAAGGAATTGCAGGTCTTTGAAGCAAGACAAAAATCGAGGTCAAAAGTAGGTGGGAGATAACTGCACAGCAGCAATAGCGTAAAGTGATGACAGAGAGACAACATTGGTTTGTACCAAAATGAATGTTGTCATGTCTCAGATATAAACATTGAATAGATCGTGGATACGTGTGCTTCGTATTCTTGTACTACTAGCAAGGAATACTTCTCCACATACAAAGCTGGAGACTTTGGTGTGTTGAAGATGGGAAACAAAAACACCTCATCTATTATGGGAATATGTGATATTACTGTGGAAACTTCACTTGGTTGCACATTTACATTACGAATTGTGCGACATGTTCCAGATATGAGATTCAATCTTTCATACACTGGACAAGGAAGGTTATGAGCATTACTTTGGTAATACGACATGGAAACTTACCAAAGGTTTTCTGGTGGTAAAAAAAGGAAGTTATATTGTAATTTGTGCAAGACACACTTTAAGGTGCGTGAAGGTGAAATAAATGCAGTAGAAGGCGGTGATTCCCCAAACGTGTGGCACATACGTTTGCGACACATTGGGCAGAAAGGGTTGCAGTTACTAGCAAAGCAATCCTTGATACCGTTAGACAAAGGTAAATCAGTAGACCCAATGTGATTACTGCTTATTTGCAAAACATCACCGTGTCTTTTTTCAGAAGAAATCTAGGATAAAAGAAAACAAATTGGAGTTGGTTCACTTTGACATGTGTGATCCCATTGTGGTAGAATCTCTAGGTGGAAACAAATACTTTGTTACTTTCATTGATGATTCTTCTAGAAAAACATGGATCTACTTATTAAGAAATAAAAGTCAAGTATTCCAATGTTTTCAAAAGTTTCACGCAATAGTGGAAAGAGAGACTGGAGAAAAGTTGAAATGTCTTCGTACTGACAATGGAGGCAAGTACATATCAATAGAATTTGAAGAGTACTACTCAAAACATGACATAAGACATGAGAAGACAGTTCCTAGTACTCCACAGCATGACGGAGTTATAGAACGGATGAATAGAACCATTGTAGAAAAAGCGCGATGCATGCTCAAATTGGCTAAATTGTCTAAGTCATTTTGAGGGGAGGCTGTCAATACAGATGTCTACTTGATCAACCGATCACCTTCAGTTCCACTAAACTTTGGTGTTCCAGAAGTAGTATGGAGCGGAAGAGAAGTAAGCTACGCTCACCTAAAAATATTTGGATGTAAAGCCTTCATATGCATGTTCCAAGAGACCAGAGGTCAATATTGCATGGAAAAACTATTCCTTGTATCTTTGTTGGATACGGAAATAAGGAATACGGCTTTGGGCTATGAGATCCAAAAAAGAAAAAAATCGTCAGAAGTAGAGATGTCGTGTTCCAAGAACACGAAATGTTCAACGATATAAAAGAAAATCTATTGCAGAAAACGTTATAGAGGTAACATTTATTCCTTCATTGAACAGTGACACAAATGGAGGAGACACGGAAGAAACTGAAACAGGTGATGATTCTGGTGGTGTTAAGCAGAAGGAGCAAACCCCTGCTTCTCTTGAGTTGCAAGATGTGGATCCTCAACCGAGGAGGTCTGTCAGAGAACTTGCACCTTCTAGCAGGTATGCTAGTCTCAATACATTCTTATAATTGATGATGGATAAGCAGAGAATTTTCAAGAAGTACAATCTCACAGAGTTAAAGATACATGGACAAAAGCCATGTAAGAAGAGATGGAATCATTGAAAAAGAATCTCACTTATGATCTAGTTCAACTTCCAAAAGGAAAGAAAGCTCTGAAAAACAAATGGGTTTTCAAATTAAAGAAAGACAGTAATAAGTTGCTAAAGTACAAAACTCGCTTGGTGGTGAAAGGTTTTGGTCAAAAGAAAGGTTCCGACTTTGATGAAATCTTCTCACCATTTGTTAAAATAAGTTCTATTCGTCTTGTACTTGGTTTGACAGCTAGCTTGAATTTAGAGCTGGAACAACTAGATGTAAAAATAGCTTTCTTGCATGAAGATCTAGATGAGGAAATCTACATGGAACAACCAGAAGACTTCATAGTCAAAGGTAAAGAAGACATAGTCTGCAAGTTGAAAAAGAATCTGTACAGATTGAAGCAAGTTGGGATGGACTCTCAATGAGAGTTGAAGTATGCCTCTAGTCTGGAGGGAGAGATTTGAAGGGTCCAAACAAGTGTGAAACAAAGAAAGAAATGGAAGACTTCTTTGTTTGATTGGTGGCGTACCAACTTTGACAAATACAAAGTAGCCATCAAATGAATAGTAAAACACATGTTTTATTCATCTTTGCTTGCTTGTAAATATGCATGTTTTAGTAGCTGAAAGACACATAAAAAAACAAAGCAAGAAGCATTTTAAGAGCTTCTTGAGAAAGAAGTGAGTGAAAGAAAATAGAGAGAGGAAAAGAGAGTTGCAAAATTATACCAATCCGATATAAAAAAATATTGAGTGTTCTAATTCTTTTCTATTTCTCAAGTTTAAGTCTAAACTTGAGTTATCTCTTGTATTCCTATTATTTCAAATAGTAGAAGTTGTTCTCACTGCCTGTGGTTTTTTTCCTCTATAGAGAGAGTGTGATTAATATACCGTGCAAGTAATTTCTGTCTAAGGAAGTCAGATCTTAAGAGGGATAGTGTGTGACCCCTCCAGCTAAGCCTAAGATTTTACGTGGAATGATAATATTGTCTAGGATGTCATTATGATATTTCCTGCGTATTATTGAATCGGTTTACTTCACTTTTACTTCTATTTATCTCGCTATCATACTCGACGATTCTAGTGAGTAGTAAATTATTATCCACAGTTTTTATTCCACTTAAAACCGGGTCGTTATACCCAACATTGTATGCATCCGACCTTCATACCCCGCTACAGGCAGGAGCCTCTAAGACAATAGGGTAATTTTGTTGTATTGATAGGGAACTTAACAGTCTCAATGTCTTGTCTGCATCATTGAATTTTTCAGAAATTCGGATTTGATCGCTGATGAGCTGATTAAACAACTTGATATGTTTGATCAAATCCAAACCTGTTGCCACCTTAAAACCCATTAAAATTCAACTTGTTCGAAAGAGATTTTGACATATACTGCCCTCCTGTTTTGTCCATACTTTTTTCGTATAATCATCATTAATTATAGAATACATAACCTCATCTGCAAGACATTGCCAAATTTTAGCCATCGATCTATCTTGAGGATCTATCCAATTCATTTCCTTCATATCATCAAGTTTCGTCTGTCGAAACATTTTTCCCAATCTTGACTAAAACTAAGGAGTCCCTACACACTTCTGTCGTAGTCTAAAATTGCATGATCTATTGAAAATTCTGATAATTTCGCAGAAGATGTGCTGGCCAGAAATCTTGTTTAGATATCATTTCTTATACAACGGAGATGACAAAATGATAGGCATAATCCAATATTTATGTGGTTCAATGATGTGTTTATATATATTGCTATGCCCCGTTCTTTTTACATAGAAATATATATATATATATATATATATATATATATATATATATATATATAGACACACACACATATACATATACATATACATATGTATATGTATATGTATATGTATATGTGTGTGTGTGTCTATATATATATATATATATATATATATATATATATATATATACATATTAAAAAAAAGTATAGGAAAAGAATAAAAAAAGGATAGAATGTTATTAAATATCAAAGTCTTAGTTCTATTAGGATGATACCTAACGTACATTTATATAAACACACATATATCATACAAAAACACCCCACACTACCATCAAGCTAATTCGGCCAACCCTCCACCCCCAACACCAAATCGGCCGTCAGCATTAGGAGGAGAAAGAGCCAAAACTTTATCCATTTTCTAGCCCGATTCTTCGTACGTAGCGTATAATCGAGACTAAAGACAAGTGTCCTTGCTATATTTGCTATGTTTTTTTACAATCTTATGACGTTGTTTTCATATCAAAATCGGATCATGCATGTTTGTATTTGTGATTGCATAGATAGATGATTATATGTATGTATGTGTTGTAATTATGTATTGAATATGTGTATATATGTATGAAGATGGAATCAACCTTGTTCTTGTACATGTTGGGGACCGCGGGTTTGGTATGTGTGCTACTGCCCATGTGATCCTTATATATATATATATATATATATATATATATATATATATATATATGCATGATAAAAGAAGTATCATTATGTGTGTTATTTCATGTAATCGAGTTTATGTTATTTGGAAATTATTCTTGGTGGAATTTATGTGTATGGCCGAGTTGAACATAAGGCAGGACTGTGGGCCTAGTTATGAGTCGAATGATGATGTTAAATCAGGAATTGAACCGTACGTTTATCAGATTTATCAGATTAGGTTTTTGTCGCTGAAAGTGGAGAAAATTATTTTTGAACAACATGAATATTTATGCTTTGAGGGCAGAATATAGTAGGAAATAACGAGAAGAGAATTCTAGTGGTTGGAGTTCCAGAGCAGCAGCTCACGCGTCGGCCAAAGGCAGCGCGTGAGGGCATGTCTGAGGGAGTTTTGATACGATTTTTTCGGCAGCGTGTTGAGCGTGAACAGTACTGGGTGTCTGTGGGGTTAGATGCGAGAAAAAGTTAGCGGTGTGAAATTTAGGGTTTATGCTGAGGGTTAGTGTGCAGAGAGTGAAAATTAAGGTCTTTGATGGGAAAGGGGGCTGGGGCTGAGGGTGCTAAAGGGGTGGGGGTACTGGGCTGAGCGCAGTAGGGGAGGCCGAGAAGTTAGGAAGTTAGGGGTGGGGTGAGTTGGATAGGGAGCAGGGGAAAAAATGGGTTGAGGATGATACGCGTAATTATAAGCGCGTATATGCACGTGTATAGGCGCGGACATATGCGTGGGCATACTTATACATAGGAGATAGGTGGATAAAATAACAAAAATGTAAATCGCAACCGAAACGGAAAATAAAGTGATAATCGGAAAATCTTATCGATAATCAAAAAGTGTTTTTGAAACTGCATGTTTTGAAAAGTCATCTTTACAAAAGAAATATTTTCCGGAGTTGGATTGGTTCTGAACAAACGGGTTGTCTGGGCACATATGACTATGAGATGAGGTAGGCCAATCGAATGCACATGACCGCCGATTGGGCCGTCCAGGCACATATGACTATAAGGAGATAAACAGCCTGGACACAATTGACCATTAGGGAACCAAATTCGTAAATCTTGCAATATAAGTCACTTGTAAGGTAAGAGCCATGGTTATCACATTGCATTGTGAAAAAGGATATCGCATAGAGATATCGGATCTGGGCATCAGAAATGGATATCGGATATGGATAGCAAAAGGGATATCGGATTTGGATATCGTAAATGGAATTGAAATAGAATTGGAAAAGTGGAAATGAAATCGTTATCGTACCATTCCATTCATTGTTTTAAAAAGTTGCATCACAGTTTTTGATTGTACTAACACTTGTGTGCGATGACTAAGTTGAGTCTGCTCTACTTGCTTGATTGGCAGAAGGGCAAAGAGGTAAATTTTATTTTTGAAGAGAAGAATGCTATTTTATATTTTGTCAATTATTTATTTTATATACACTTGCTTCTCCGTGTATGATCCCATGATAAATATAGTCAGGTTGCTTGTTGGGCGATGTATGTCGCTCATATTACTTTATCAAATATTTTTGCAGATCACCAGGATTTTGAGCTTGTGTACGTTGAGGATGACCAGGAGTGGGGAAACTAAGATGATGGCTTGAGGATTATTTTGAGAATTATTAGTGGACTTTATTTTTATTCAGACTTAGTAGTTCATTTTCATTTGGACATTGTAATACCTAGATTTTCGAGACTTTGATTTTCATTAATGATATTTATTTCGAGATTTTAATTTATATGACTTCTGCTGATACCGATTTACGTTATTATACAGATGTTGAATTTAGTGTATCGACGTCTTGTTTTTTTTCTTAATAAAATACGGCGGATGAGTCGTTTCAAGTACTAAGACTCGGGACGAATCGCTACATCTATAAAAAAATAAAGCGTAAATTCACTATGTCATTGTGTGTATGGTTTCAACATTAATCGTAGTAAGAGTTAGACCTAATCAAAAACGAAATAATAAGTACGCCCTGTTAGAAAATATGTAAATGACACATGACAATCCAAACAAGAAAGACAACAACGAAAGCCGAGACAAGTTTCAAGATAGCTCTGTCTTTAAAGCAATTCAGCCTCTACCGGTGTGCAAGGTAGGCAACAAGACTAATGCTTCCCAATATATAACGGCTTACTCTCTTTAATTTGCTCTACTAGCAAATGTTTGAACTTGATGGTAGAAGAGATTGATAGTAGAGAGAATGAGAGAGGAAAGTACTGCAGAAAAATTCACTAGTTTTTTCAAGAATTTTTCATTTATATGTTGAAGATAGCAACGTCTAATATTTATAGGCTTTAAACTCACAAACAACAAGTTCAAAAGACCATTTTCTGTGTTTATTTCCCCCAGGATCAGCCATAGACGTTCAATATGAAAGGAGATGTCATTTGGTGCAGAAGTTGCATCTTTTATAAACAGACGCAACACTTCAGGCACCTAATGTAGGCGTTCGAAGTGTTCTGGACCTTTTATAGATACTTCAGACGCATTATGTAAGCCTTCGAAGTGTTCTGGAAGCTTTCTGGAATACTTCGAATGCCTGCTTTAGGCGCTTTAACCCACATTAGGCGCCTAAACTGGGCGTTCAAAGTATTCTGAAAACTTTCTTCAGCACATGAAATGCCTCATGTGTTTAGAATGCTTCCACTTCTTTCCATTGTCCATAGAGTACTACGAACTTCATCCAATCTCCTATCAATAGATCACATAACATTATATAAGGTTGTATCACAACATTTAAAGTACTTTTAAGTACTTTTCCAACAATCTCTCACATGATTTAAGCTTGTATAGTCACAAATTAACGAACATAAACCAACCTTTCTACTATCAACCAAAGATAATGATACATAACGGACACAGTGACTTGTGGTCTTGAATCGCCGGTAGTATACCTTGAGTTGTATAAACAGAAGCAAGATGAACTTCCTCTTGAATCTTACTCCACTATTGTTTATACGGACACCAAGAAGACATATCATTATCTATTTCTTCAAGTTCGCGATTTTGGTGCAATATCGGCCATGCACACCTATCTAAGGATTCATAAGCTCTCTATAGAATTTTTCAGGCTCTCACAGGAAGCGGCACCACCTCCAAACTTATGTATGTGAAATTCATCAAGTGTGAACTGCTCACACCACCAATCAACATGGCTATGAATTTTCATTAAGAGATTCTCGAAATCTCACCCTCAATTCTTTACAGCGAGCACTATCGAGACCAACACCTTAAGGAGGAACACTTGATAGTGCAGCATAGAACTCTTTCATGACTTGTTTTTACCATATTGAACCCCGTTTGTAGGATCTCGACTAATAATGGGTTGTGTTTCAGTCATGAAAAATTCTCTGCAAATGAAATAAGTCCCTCCCCTTGATGCTTCATAGTCTAATTTCTTACTTAGTCCTTTAGTTACAGGGTCAGCAAGGTTAACTGGTTTGTTACAAACTCCAAGTTTACCACCCCTGAACTTATCATATCACACACAATATTGTGCCTTAGACGGATGTGCCGGCTCTTCCCATTATAAATCTTGTTCTTTGCGCGTGGATCGTAACCTAAGAATCATAATGAATAGATACAGAAGGCATAGGTTTAGACCATAAAGGAATATCAACAAGTAAATTCCTTAACCACTCAGCCTCTATACTAGCAAATTCTAATGCAATGAATTCAGACTCCATAGTTGATTTTGCACTACAAGTTTGTTTACATGACTTCCAAGAGATAGCTCCAGCTCCCATTGAAAACACATATCCACTAGTGGAGTGTATCTCCTCATTATCAGTTACCCAATTAGCATCACAATAACCTTTTAAAATAGCGGATGCACCGCTAAACATGAGTCATAAATTCATTGTACCTTTAATATATCTCAATAATCGTCTCAATGCACACCAATGTTTTTAATTGGGATTATGAGTATATCTTGCAAGTCTATTTACGGCATATGTAATACCGGGTCTAATGCAATTCATCAAGTACATTACACTACCAATTATCTTAGCATATTCACATTGAGACACACTTTCAAATTTATTCTTTTTCAATGTAACATGTGAATCATAAGGAGAACTAACTGGTTTTACATCAAAATAATTAAAATTTTTCAGCATCTTCTCAACATAATGTTCTTGAGAAAGTAGGTAACCCCCACATTTCTCCACTAACATATGTCCAATAATCAAATCCGCCTTCCCCATATCTTTCATGTCAAAAATAGAAGACATAAATGACTTTGAGTTATTCACAACATCTATGTTGGTACCAAAAATTAGCATATCATCAACATAAAGACAAACAATAACACCATCACAACCAACAAATTTGCTACATACACAACGGTCGCTTTCATTTACTCTATAATCATTTGAGACCACTGCATTTTCAAACTTTTCGTGCCATTGTTTAAGTGCTTGCTTAAGACCACACAAAGACTTTTTAAGTCTACATACTTTATGTTCTTGACCTTTAACTATCATACCCTACGGTTGTTTCGTATATATATCTCTTCTTCTAAATCTCTATTTAAAAACGTTGTTTTTACATCCATTTGATGAATAACAAGTTTGTAAATGGAGGCAACTGCTATTAACACTCCAATGGTAATGATTCTAGCAACCAGAGATTAAATACCGAAGAAGTCTATACCCTCTTGTTGCTGAACCCTTTCGCGACAAGCCTAGCTTTAAACTTATCAATTGTCCCATCCGCCTTTAGCTTTTCTCTAAAGACCCATTTACAACTGATAGGTTTACAACCTTTAGGCAAACTTACCAATTCCCAACTGTTGTTACTTAGAATTGACTCAAGCTCACTACCAATAGCTTCTTTCCAAAACTTAGAATCTACTGATTTAATGACATCTCCAAAAGTTTTAAGATCATCTTCTGAAATGAAAATTTTTGTGAAATCGTTGCCAAATGATTTCTCAACTCTTTGTCTCTTGCTTCTTCTAGGTAGATCAACTTCCTAATTAACTTCGATTTTACTTGATTCACCTATCTCAAATTTAAAGACAACTTCAGATCGTCTTTTCATAAGGAAGATATGCTCAAAAAATTCATCGTCCTTAGATTCCAATATAGAACTATTATCTATAGCCATGAATGTATATGATGCACAGTTCTGAGCATATCTGATGAACAGACAATCCCTTGTCTTGGATCCAATTTTACTTCTTTTAAATTCAGGAATAGCGAACTTTGGCTAAACACTCCCACATTTTCAAATAACTCAGGCTGGGTGCATAGCCTTTCCACAACTCATAAGGCGTGTTATCTAACTTCTTATGAGGTATTCTATTCAAAATATGACATGCAGTCAAAATTGCCTGAGCCCACATATTGTCTGACAATCCTGAACTAAGTAACATTGCATTCATTATATTTCTAAGCATTCTATTCTTTCTTTCTGCTACTTCGTTAGATTGAGGTTTATACGGGGGTGTGACTTCATGAATAATTCTATTTTCTTCACAAAATCTTTGTAAAGAATCTGTACTATATTCACCACCTCTATCAGTTCTAAGCCTTTTGATATTTAAATCTAACTGATTTTCAACTTCATTTTTGTAGTTTGCAAACATGGACTTAACCTCATCTTTGTGACTTAACAAATATACTTTTGCATATCTAGAGTAATCACAAAAGAAAGTAACATAATAATTTTTACCACCTTTACTTATGTGATTCTCAAGTCACCTAAATCACTGTGAGTTGGACCAAGTTTTTGAGATACTCTATCAAATTTCTTAAATGGTTTCTTATAATGTTAGCATCAACACAATGCTCACATTTGTCATAACTATCATTATCACAAGAAATCACATTCATCTTTTTGAGTTTCTTTATAACCTCTATATTTGCATGTCCGAGTCTAGCATGCCACATATCAAGAGACTCAACAATAAGCAGAACTAGATGCAATTTTATTATTAAAAATACATGTAGCATCAAGTACAAGCAACCCCTATTACAAAAGACCTTACTGATAAATTCTCCATTCCTAGACAAAACAAGTTTATCTAATTCGAGAACAAGTTTGGTATTAACCTTGTTTAGTAGCACTCCGGATATCACGTTCCTAAGCATGACAGGAATGCGCAACACATTGCTCAGCTCCAGTTTCTTTCAAGAGGTCAACTTGAGAAGCACCTTCCTTTTTCCAAGAACTCGGGTTCTATGTGCATCTCCCAAGAAGACTTGTTCACCACTACCTATTTCTTGATAATTAAAAAATAGGTCTTTACTTGTAGCAATATGCCTGGTAGGTCTAGTGTCTAGCACCCATTCGATAGTGCCACTGACAAGGTTTATCTCTGTTAAGACGACCGCTGCAATGACATCATCTGCTGCGCCTGTACCCTCCACAAGGTTTTCTTGATTGCTGTTTTGATCCTTCTTTTTTCTACAATTGACTGCTCGGTGTTCTGGCTTCCCAGCAAACTCCTTTGATATTCTTTTGGACCTGTACGACAAATTTTTTTACCTTTGTTTTCACCAGTGTTGTTAGTCTTAAATTTTCGCTTCTTTGCAGCATGCTCAACAATATTGGCATTGACACCTTCTTGATTGTGAGACTCATCCTCCATTCTACTCTTCTCTTCTATACGTATGTGTTTGATTACTGCATTCAGAGACAATCTTGCATCATCATGTTTTTCTCTCTTCTTGTACTTGCTCCAAGAAGAAGGAAGTTTCTCTAACAATGCTGCGGCTTGGAAGGTCTCATCAATTTTGATACCATCTTGTTCCAGATTATCTACCAATTGTTGAAATTGATGGATTTAATCATTGATTGGAACATGATCCACCATTTGGAACCTTAGAAACTCACTTACCACATACTTACGTTTACCGACATCCTCAGCACCATATTTGCTTTCCAGTGCTGACCAAATCTCTCTTGCTGATGTGAATTACATAAATGTCAAATAATGAGTTGGACAAAAAAATGCAGAATATAACTCTGCAAGTAGTGTTGTCAGACTCATACCTGAGAGTATCTGCTTCATTACTCGGTGTATCCATCTTGAGAATGTATGAAACAGAAAGCATCTCAAGGAAAAACATCACTTTGACCGCCCACCTTTTGTAAAACTTGTCATCAAATGGCTCCATCTTTGACATATTTGGAAGAGCTTGTTTGGTTGCCATAGTAGACTGCTTTAAGATTGTTAGAAAATGTGTAAATGGTACAGGAAAAACCAAACAAGAAAGACAACAACGAAAGCCGAGACGAGTTTCAAGATAACTCTGTCCTTAAAGCAATTTAGCCTCTACCGATGAGCAAGGTAGACAACAAGATTAATGCTTCCCAAGATATAATGGCTTACTCTCTTTAGTTTTCTCTACTAGAGAGAATTTGAACTTGATGGTATAAGAGATTGATAGTAGAGAGAATGAGAGAAGAAAGTACTGCAGAAAATTCACTAGTTTTTTAAGAATTTTTCATTTATATGTTAAAGAAAGCGAAGCCTAATATTTATAGGCTTTAAGCTCACAAACAACAAGTTCAAAAGACCATTTTCTGCAGTTTGTTCCCCTCAGGATCAGTCATGGACGTTCAATATGAAAGGAGATGTCATTTGGTGCAGAAGTTGAATCTTTTATGAACAAACGCAACAATTCAGACGCCTAATGTAGGCGTTCGAAGTGTTCTGAATGTTTTCTGGACACTTCAGGCGCCTTATGTAGGCGTTCAAAATGTTCTGGAAGCTTTCTGGAACACTTTGGACGCATACTTTTGGCGCTTCAACCCACATTAGGCGCTTAAACTGGGCGTTCGAAGTGTTCTGGAAACTTTCTTCAGCACATGAAACGCCTCATGTGTTTAGGATGCTTCCACTTCTTTTCATTGTCCATAAATCACTTTAAACTTCATCCAATCTCCTATCAATAGATCACATAACATTATACTAGCTTGGATCACAAGATTTAAATTACTCTTAAGTACTTTTCCAACACGCCCAAGTAATAGCAATCTCGCTTTGTTACATTAAGCTGCATTCAGCTATATCTAGATTTCACCATCAGTAAAATAATAGAACCATAGAAATAAATCATCGTACTGTAGGAATAACAAAGTAGATCACTACTGACATTAAAACTGTTACGTCAACTGCATAATTATATATCAAAAGTTGAGTTCTCTTGTAAAAAACCTAAACAGTAGATTGACGATGCAATCCTTCTTTTTTGAACCATGTATAACTTCACTTAAGCTTGATAAGAACATAGACCTTGCAATTTATAATTTAAGTGAAAAGTTATTTAATTTGCAAAAGGTTTAACAAGACTAGAAGAAAACTGAAATGTCATACAAGATATGATAACGGAATTCCAACTTCCAAGCGACTAGCTAACGTATCTCCACACAGTGAATATAGTAGTAGTGGAATAGATCCTTTGTAATTTCTCGTTTTCGTTTGAATCAGCATGTCCTTTTAAGATACAACAGGAAAGAGAACTTCCAAGCATTAAAACCAAACCAAACAATCATCGGAATTCAGGAAAAATAATCACTTTTCCTTCATCTTCTCATAAGTCATAACTATCAAAACCAACACGCACGATAATTTAATGCCAACGAAACACACAGTAAGAACAAAAGCATTTTACCATTACAGTTTCATAAAATTCAAATCTCAAAAACCACTTACACTCACCAACAAACAATATAACAATAACAAAATTCTATTAGAAAAAATAACTACAAACAAACATGTCATCTTGGAGGGTGTATAATTCTCAATGATGAAGGAGGTGGTTGAATAGGATGAATGTCTTCAACCTTTTCTCTCAGACGTTTGAGATCAGTATCCGCCTCGTCTAATTTCTGACGAACAATGGGAATTTGACCATATTCTAATCGAACCTTCAGTCTTAGTTCGGCTCTTATATCTCCAAACCCATCCCATTCAGCTTCAAGCCGTCGTTCACATGACAACATCTAACTTTCAGTATCCTCAACCCTTTTCTCAATATTCGATCTCTTTTTCAATGCTATCATTCTCTTTTTTTAACTGTTTGATCGTTTTTTATTCTTTTCTGTCATTTTCTTTAACAGACAACTTTTTTAGCATAGATTTGCATATTTACAGACACTATGTAAAAATTGAATTCTTTTTTAGGGATATATTTCTGCATATTTTGTAGATCCATTAGATGTAGACATGTTCGTCATTCAAAAGAGAGGTCAAACCAACACATTTGACAACATTTCATATGTCTGTGCATTAAACTACTAAAAAATCGTCCCTTCACATCCTTGTGCGACGAAATATCGTTTTACAACATTTATCGAAATATGTTGTAACATAACTCCGTACGATTAACAAATAAAGTTCTAATCTTTAGACAAAATTATTGTTGTATGATCCGTTATTGTGTCCGATGCACGACACTGTATTAAGATTACGCATACACCATATTAATCTTACCACATACATCATAATACAGTCACTTTTATCAACATAAATATACGTCTATAAATTCAAAATTCAATACTATGATCAACTTCAATAAACATATACTTCAGCATGTACATATTCTTCACTGAATCATGACTAAATATAGCAATAATAAAACCAACCCCGCACATAAAAAAGAACATTATTTCAATAGCTTTGCGTTATAGGAAGTTTTTTCCATAAGACGTTCGATTTCAAGCTCAATGTCCTTATACTTTGGCTGGAGATTTTGCTTCTCTCTATGTGCCTCTGTCAATAGACCCTGCAGTCTTTGTATCGATTGTCGAAGTGATCGAGATGCATGATAATGGTTATTCCTGATGTCACCTTCTTCAACACCATTATCCCTTAATTCATTGCATAATTTTTCACATTCACGACATAACTCTTTGTTTTCTCATCGAAGTTCCTCAACACTTTTATGATTATCGTCTCTCATTTCGTTAGCATTGAAAATCCGCGACTTAGAGACCTAAAAGATCTGAGTGTACTTAGAACTACTAACCGCTGTATATATAATAAATCAAAAGGTGATGAAAAGTCATAGTTATTCATTCAATAACCGAGTTTAATGTATTTATTATATCTTCATGAATTAACTACTGATCCTTCTGATGACGCTATCTCCTACACTAAAATTATGGATAATGTATGTTTTCTGCCGATATCATAATTTTGTTTGACTTAATATCCAATTACAAGTGATTTCACTATCATTATTACGATATATCATTCTACCACAATTACGATGCACAACTTAACCCTTCCTCTACTCGTTAACTATAGTTGCGGTATAGATTTGTATACAATATTTGCAATTGTAGGCCTAATACCCCATCCACTTAACACCATGAATACGGTAAATAATAATTCGTCGAACTATCAGTTTGACGAATTATATATAAATATTATAAATTAGTTATAAATCAAATGGTGTTTCAGGAATATTACATCTATAAGATTAAAAGTATATATTTTGGTTAAACGATGTTGAAAGGTGGCGTAGTTGGTGTAATCTCTATTAATATCCATCCGCTTCATTAAGGGCAAAATTTAAAAAGTATCATTTAATGCATTGTTGAAAGCCGTCAAAATCTGTGTCATCCGTAAATTTCAAAGATCTCAAATTCCCCTATTTTTAAAAATAATATTTATAAAAATAAGAAAACTAGAACATACTTCCTTCGTCTTAAGATATGTATGATACGTATATATATTAAGATATGAAAGGAATGACCTTATTATGCTTTATGGATATAAGTATGAAACTCGATCAAATGTATATGCTATGGTACTCCTACACACTTTAAGAACCTTTATAGATACATGAAGATATATATTGTATATACATAGAATTTTAAGTCTTTTCTTTCTATTTCTTGAATTTCTTCACTAACACACTAGCACAACATATCTCTATTATTATGTCATTTATGCATGTACATATAGAGCCGGGGGTCTCACTGGAAGCAGACTCTCTATTCCTTGGGATAGAGGAATTGTCTGCCTATCACTTACCTTCCCCAGACCCTAATGATAGCTTTTGCTGTCGTTGGGATATATTGGGTCCGGACGATGACTTCCTTCGTCTTAAATTGAAAGTCACTTTTTATAACTTAACATTTTAAGGAAAATCATTTAATGAGTTGTCTATCTATTAAAACTAACATGTAATCTCACTTTTACCTTTTTATATATTGTTGGTTGTCATTTAATGTGTTTTCTTCCTTTATTACCCTTATGTCTCAAATTGGGAGTCATTTTTTGAAAGTCAAATATTTTAAGAGAACACTATTGAATGTTTTGTATAACACTAAAACTATTATGCAATCCCACTTTTGCATTGTTAGCTAGAATTTAATATGTTGTCTTCCTTTAATACTTTTAAGGACAATTTAAAAATATTACATAATCACTTAATGACTTGATTAGAAAGTGGACATCTTTTCAAAAAATCTAAAAAAAAGTGACTCTCAATTTGGGAATTTGGGATGGAGGGATTATTACAAAAGAAATTTTTGGAAAATTGCATAATCACTTAATGATTTGAATATAAAATAAACACATTTTTAGGACGCCACAAAAAGAAAAAAGTGACTTCCGATTTGGAACGGAGAGAGTATAATAAGGGTTAGGATCGCTTTACCGCAAACTCCTCATCCCAAACGTCACCGTACAACACATGGCAGCAGAGGTGAATGGTGGTGAAACTAGATGAAGGTCACCCGCATCTAGCTTCAACACCCACCCCTGCTGCGACGTGTCTTGCGGTGACGCATGGGGTGATGAGAATGAGAGGCATGATGTTGAAATAGTAATTGGGCCAAGGAAAAAAAGCTCCAAAGTCCAACTGTAGCTGAAGCATCCTGTTTATCATAAAAAAACCCATAACACTGAACTCGGCCCAATTTACATACCTTCCATAAACACTACAACAAAAACCTAGCTCTTTGTTTCTGTATCTTCACAGAGGTTTTGTTCTCCGCAGCCTCCCTGGTAGGACGGAAAATCTCGGAGAATTGCTTTGTTTGCATGTGTTCATTTTCTTTGTTCCTGAAATTTCTGAGCATTTTTCGTTTTTTTAGTGTTCAATTTTTCAGGGAAAGATGAGTAAGGGAAGCGGAGGTGTTGTCAAGGGAGGGAAGAAGAAGGGAGCGACGTTCGTGATTGACTGCTCGAAGCCAGTAGAGGATAAGATCATGGAGATTGCCTCACTGGAAAAGTATCTCCAAGAGCGTATTAAAGTTGGTGGAAAGGCCGGTGCGCTCGGTGAATCTGTTACTCTCACCCGTGAGAAGACTAAGATCACTGTTACAGCTGATTCCAGCTTCTCTAAGCGGTAAATTTATGATGTTTTGAATTCTTATTAATTTATGACATGATTTTGTTGAATTATGGTGTATAAAGTGCTTGATTTGTTTTCTGCTTTTTTGAACTGGAGTGTAAGATGCTGCTTTTTTCCCCTTAGTTCTTCTATATGTTGCAGCTGTTTTTTGTATGTTCAGTATTTCAATGAGAGTGTGTTATGCTGTCTGTTGATGTTTGTGATTCTGGTTCCTGGATGTAAATTTCAGTGACCCGTCAGGGTGCATATTTCAGTTGAGGGATAATTGTAGCGCCCCGCTCCCGAGCTCCATCTTCGGTAACGGTGCACCCGCCGTATCTCACTCAGGAGAATACAAGGCGTCACCCACGCCCTATAGACGCAGTATGTCTCATGACCCTGGTGCCCTATAGACACGGTAAGTCATCCCGATACCCACGCCCTATAGACGCAGTATACCTCATGCAACTCCGACATCATGGTCACTAGCCACCACTTACCGTTTGGACACCCACGCCCTGTAGACGCAGTATGTCTCATGACCCCGGTGCCCTATAGACACGGTAAGTCATCCCGATACCCACGCTCTATTGACGTAGTGTACCTCATGCAAATGCACGTGCCATGAATGCAAGAGAAAGGGAAAGAAAACGGTTGGATGTCATCCCCTGACGTCGATCGATCGACGTTCAACTGAGACACGTCGAACCCTCACTCAGTTGACGTCGATCGATCGATGTACTTCTGAGGTACATCGAACCCTCACCTTCTGGACCTCGATCGATCGACGTCCATCTGAGGCACATCGAACCCTCAGCCACTGGACATCGATCGATCGATGTCCCCGTATTTCAGAATTTCCATTCTGAATTTCCTGCAATCCATTCAACAATCACATTCAACCATTCTCACCCTCCCATACAACCAAATCAATATCCTATCACCCCAACAAAAATACATCGACAAGATCACGTTGTTATCAAGAAACACATAACGGAAAATAAACACGTTGGAGCACATCATCAAGATCGCGATTATACAATAGTTAAACAACAACAACACGTGAAAATACAATTTTGCCTATGCAAATCTTCATAACGTTTTGAGGGAATAAATAGTATGCACCTACCTCGATTCCTAGCGAGAGTTGATCGGTTTACGAGAGTGTGATGGCGTTGGCGGTGTGATCTTCCTTCTCTTGAACCTTGGATCAAAGATCCTTCTTTTCTCTTCTTGTTGTGGCCGAAAATTGTGTGGGAGAGAGGGGAGGAGTGGCTGCCGAATTTGAGGGAGAAAGGAGGAGGATTAGGTTTGATAAGAGATTAAGATGGGAGGGAGAGATTTGAGGAAAATTAAAAGAGGTCAATTAGTTGATTAGGATAGAATTTAATGAATTCAAACATTTAGTTATCCTTTATCTCTATTTTCTTTTCTCTCTCTTCTCTTTTTCTTTTTTTTTTTTGTTAAAACACGGTTATAACAATATTGGTGGCGTGGGCTTTGTTTAATGCTAATTGGTTTTTGGTTTTTGGTTTTTGGTTTTTGGTTTTTGGCTTCTTTTAAGGTGTTCTGGAAAATTGCAACTTTACATGAACTACGGCTTGCTTTTTTGTGTTGTCCAGAAAATGTACTACAATTCTTTTTCTTAATATGGTTATGGAAGCGGCTCAATGCTATTAAGCAATTATGGGATTCCCTGGTTTTGATTATACTGGACTGATGTTAAAACTTATGGTTTGGTCCAATAATACTTTGGATACCAGGATCATCCTCTCCCTAAGCAATTAACGTTTCAAAAGAACGACCAGGATATGTGGTATCACTTGGCATTATATCCTATTCATTTTGAAGGGGCCATAATGCTCATAGCTAAGGAATTTGATTATATAAATTTTTTTTATTAGTTTCTTTTTCCTGGCTTCTCCTAATGAGATTGCTTAAGCACTACGAAATTCTTATGTATATTCTGCATATTGCGTGTTAGGTACTTGAAGTACTTGACAAAGAAATATCTAAAGAAGAACAATGTCCGTGACTGGCTCCGAGTCATTGCGTCTAACAAGGAACGCAATGTTTATGAGTTGAGGTACTTCAACATTGCAGAAAATGAAGCCGAAGAAGAAGATTGATTAGTTTCATGAGTCATGAATTCCAGGGTCCCTATATCAAGTTTCTTGAACTGTATCTTTTTCATATTTGGATTGTGGGTTGCAGACAACTGTTTACAGAGCATCTTATTCTTTAACAAGATTGGTTCTTGGGAATTGGTCTTGAATGTCGTCATGTCGTGCTTCAGCAATTTTGAAAATTGACTATATCGTCAATTGCCTGTTTAATCTCCTATCTTGGTAATATCTTCTTTTAACAGTTTTGTGGAAGTATTTTGATTCGCCTTAATTCATAAGGTTTCTTGTCTTGCACTTATCATGGGTTTTTCCACTTAAGTCGGACGTTTCCTGGGGACATTTTTTTTTTCTTTTTTTTGTGTCTGGTTGGAAGAGTACTCGTAATTTGTATGCTCCAGATTATCTTTGCTTGTTGCTCATATGGACCGTGGTATTTGGTTTGCCTTGACACGCATATGACTGGATATCAATCCAGTATGTACAAACCACTTATTACTTTGTCTAGAGATGATAAAACACTCCCCTATCCTAGCTTTGTTGGATTTATACTATATGCGTATGAGTTTGTCCATGGAGTAGGATCCAAAGTCGCCCCCCCCCCCCCCCAATCCTTCTAGGTGTAAAGCAGAACACTGATGGTATCAGGGGAAGGAATGAGGCTCTGGGTTTGATTGAAGCACAGAGATGGGAGTTTCAACAGATTCTTTTGGGTTTGGAACTGTTTATCTGGACCTGTTCCAAGAAACGTCCAATACCTATCAGAAAATGGAGGCTCTTCATAACAAAGGCCAAAGTAGAAGGGAGAGCCCCTCTTGACGTAGATCCGAACAGACTTGCTGTACCGTTGCTGAGAAAGTTGAAGCCCTTGTTGAATCAGATTTAAAGCACTCGCTCCGAGGGCATTGTCCAGTTGGTATTCGGATTGGGGATTGCCAACAAGAGGTCATGAGTTCGAATCCAGGGACGCGTAGTGTGGGTGTTCTTCCTCTGCTGCCAAGCCAAAGGCCTGGTTTGTGGCCCAACTTGTGTGGGCAACTGTGTAAGATTTCACTTAATCTAGGAGATCGCTGGACTCCTGATTTACATCCTCTATGCAGGTCTTTGGGGCTGGAGCAATGGGGGCCCTTTGGGTTGGTGTTCAATCTTTTGCCAACAATATTTAAAGCACTCCAGAACTCTTGTCATGGCACTCAATTCAAGTTAAATGACAGCCATTTACCTCAGTATTGAATTCCCTCTGGTGAGGCACAATCCAACAGCCTTAACAAACAACAAAAAAGATGAAACATGGCAAAGTTCTTGATTGAATTTCGGACGTCGCTTTATTCGCGCAATATGCACGAGACATTCAACGTGTTACATGTTTGCTACAGTCCACCGCCATTTTGGTACATATATTCAAACCTCGTATGGATGGAACATCGGATGAGTCATTTTCAGTGAAAGCAATTAAAGTCCCTTATTTTTGACAGAGTTCCCCTTCTTTACTCTTAAGAGGTTTGGCTTTTATGTCCAAAAAAAGGTTTGGCTTTTATTTTTGGTGGGAGTTTATTAACATACTAAAGTAAAAATTTTGCATTTCACATCAGAGAGCGAAGCGATCCTGTCCTTCTTCGAACCTTGCACAAACACGAGAACTTATTACATCGAAAACGCCCTTTAGCTTTGGAACATTTGTTTACTTGTGTCTGTCTTTTTTATTAGCTGTTTTTTATTAGCTGTGTCTGTGTTTCATGTAAACTGTTACATTTCAAGATACGCCACTAACTGTTGAAATGACGGATGTTAGTTTGTTAAATCTTGTTAATTCCAAAAAGGAGATGACTTCTTTCTTTTCTTCTTTTCAAACTTGACATCTTCACCAACTGGTTTTTCTTGATTCCTAAGGTAGTTCAGTTTGCATCTTGATTACTTTCGGTCATTAGATCATTTTGTGTTTTTCTGAAATGATAAACTCACATTAGTTATCTAATACTATAATTTGAGTGATCTGGATATAATTTTTGGTAGTTGGACATCAGGTATTCACAAAGACAGTAATAACTTTTTAACTTTCAAACATGCTGGGCATCACGTCGGGAAGAAGAAAGACAACAACAAGATTACTCCATTGTCTTAAAGACTCCCGTCTATGTATGGGGAAGTCGGATATACGTAACCATACTCATGTGTTAGAAACATACAGAGGTTGTTTCCCAATGACTCATAATGATGCATCAAGCTATGTCGATCAACTGTTACTTCACAATATAAGAATCTATTTCTTGATTTTCGGACTCCATCAAGCGAATCAACCGATGATCCAGCAACAAAAAAAGCTGATAATGACAGAAAAACATCAGTTGGGGTTTGTTAAGATAATCGCATTCTAAAGATCTAAAAAGAGAGATGAATACAGGTTTGAAATCAGTACAGCAGGACTACAAAGGGAGCAAAGAATTAACATTTCAAAACATTCTTAACTAATAGTTGAGAAAGTGTAACAAACATACGTAATCTGCTATTTTGTTTTGGAACCTAAGGATTATCAACTTCATTTGAAATCTACATCCAAGACTGTTTAACGAATCGAGCTGCTCGTAAACAACTTGAGTTAGGATCATATTCTGTTTGAGTTTGTTCGCTAATTCTAATTAAACCAGCTGAGTACATTGGATTTGTCTATTTAATGAGCTGAGTCAAGCCAAATTTGGCACGTTTAAGAAGGTATAATATTACCGAACCAAACTTGAACATATATTTAGACTCAACATATTAAACCAGTCAAGCGAGTCGACTCGTTAACCTTATCGAACCAAATTCAAAAACTTATTATTTGATTTGGCTCGGCTCGTTAACAACGCTACCTACATCCTGTCTAGCTTGTCTGTCAAAGAGCAAAAGGATGGTTGAGGAGTCAGAAGGAGGGCGGTGATCAGGACTGATCGGCTGGTGGAAGAAAAGTTAGGGGCGACACAAAGTGAGGACTGAGGAGATGAAAAAGGGGGGAAGGCCAGGGTCTTTCTGTTTATGCCTCACCTATACTAGGGCATATGGCAGAATGTAAGGGTTGTGTATAGTAGAGCTAGATCAAGCCTACGAATCGAATCTTCAACAAACTTACTTTATTGAGATTTATCACACACTTGAGCCGAATAACATGAACTTTTGAATTCAACTTGTAAAATATTTCTAACTACAATTATGGTTCGAATTCGTTAAAGTAAATTTCGAATCAAGTCCTTAACGAACCGAGCTTAGATACCTCGCTAAAGGCTCGCTTTACATACAGAGTTAGTGTTGGACCACACTATTTTGACTTATTGGACCAAACCTTTTTATTTCTGAAATAACAAGGTTTCATCTTTAATCTTTACGGCCAAGCAAGAAAATGAAAGTTATAAATGCTAAATTTGTAGAAGTGTCCAAAATTTTTTTTTCTTCCCTTTGTCTATGAACTGTGGTGTTTCTTAAAAGGGATGCAAAAGATGGTAAACCATACCCGATAATATGAAAAACAGAAAAATAAAAAAATAAAAAAGCGAAACTGCTCTATTTCTTTGTCTCACAGTAAACAAGGAAAGCAACAGAATGCAACTATTCCACTTCAACTTCAAAGCTATTGTACACACTTGCCCACCTGCATGACTATTGTTATGGCGATTCAAACACACATGCGTATATACGTACACACATGTATATACACATTTAAAAATGTTGGAAAAAGTACTTAAAAGTACTTTAAATCTTTTGATCCAACCTTGTATAATGTTATGTAACCTATTGATAGGAGATTAGATGAAGTTTGGAGTGTTTTATGAACAATGAAAGGAAATGGGGGTGTTCCAAACACTTTAAGCGCCTAATGTAGGCGTTCGAAGTGTTCTGGAACACTTCCAGAACACTTAAAGTGCCTCATGTAGGCGTTCGAAGAGTTCGGGAACACTTCCAGAACACTTCATATCACATGAAGCGCCTAATGTAATTTTGTACAGTCGTTCAATGTCACATGAAGCGCCTAATGTCATTTTCTACAATCGTCTGATGTCACATGAAGCTCCTATGTCATTTTGTACAGTCGTTCGATGTCATTTTGTACAGTCGTTCGAAGTGACATGAGGCGCCTAATGTGCCCCGACTGTTCATAAAAGATGCGACTCCTCCTCCAAATGACATCTCCTTTCATATTGAACGTTCATGACCAATCTTAGGGAGGAAAAACTGCAGAAAATGGTCTTTTAAACCTGTGTTTTGAAAACCAAAAGCCTATAAATATTGGGCTATGCTATCTTCAACATATACATGAAAAACTCTTGAAAACTATTGAATTTTCTGCAGTATTTTCTTCTCTAATTCTCTGTACTATCAATTTCTTATACCATCAAGTTCAAACTCTCTCTAGTAGAGCAAACTAAAGAGAGTAAGCCGTTATATCTTAGGAAGCATTAGCCATTGCAGTCTACCTTGCTCACCGGTAGAGGCTAAATTGCTTTAAGGACAGAGTTATCCCGAAACTCGTCTCGGCTTTCATTGTCTTTGTTGTTTGGTTTTTCCTGTGCCATTTACATATTTTCCAACAATCTTAAAGCAATTTACTATGGCAACCAAACAAGCTCTTCCGGATATGACAAAGTTGAAGCCATTTGATGGCAAGTTCTACAAGAGATGGGCGACCAAGGTGCTGTTTTTTCTCGAGATGCTCTCTGTTTCATATGTGCTCAAGATGGATAAACCTACTGATGAAGCAGAGACACGCAAGTATGATTTGGACAATACAACTTGCAGAGGTCATATTCTGCACTTTTTGTCCAACTCATTGTTTGACATCTATGTCAAATTTACTTCGGCTAAGGAGATATGGTCAGCACTTGAAAACAAATATGGTGCTGAGGATGTCGGTAAGCGTAAATACGTGGTGAGTGAATTTTTGAAGTTCCAGATGGTGGATCATGTTCCAATCAATGATCAAATCCATCACTTCCAACAACTGGTGGATAATTTGGAACATGAAGCAATCAAGGTTGACGAGACGTTCCAGGCGACGGCGCTTCTGGAGAAACTTTCTCCTTCTTGGAGAAAATACAAGAAGAGAGGAAAGCATGACGATGCCAAGTTGTCTCTATATGCTGTAATCAAACACATACGCATCGAAAAGAACAACAGAATGGAAGATGAGTCTCACAATCAAGAAAGTGTCAAGGCTAATATTGTTGAGCATGCTGCGAAGAAACAGAGATTCCAGACCAGCGGCGGCGGCAACAATAATGGTGGAAATAAAGGTAAGAAAATTGTTGTGCAAGCCCAAAAGAATATCAAATGTGTTTGCTGGGTTTGTGAGAAACCAGGACACCGAGCTATCAATTGTAGAAAAAGAAAAGGCCAAAACGTCAATCAAGCAAACCTTGTGGAGGATTCAGGCGCAGCAGATGATGTCATTGCAGCAGTCGTCCTAACGGAGGTAAACCTTGTCAGTAGTGCAACGGAATGGGTGGTAGACACAGGGGCTACCAGACATATTGCTACCGGTAAAGACCTATTTCCTGATTATCAAGAAATAGGAAACGGTGAACAAGTCTTCTTGGGAGATGCACATGGTACCCAAGTTCTTGGAAAGGGTAGGGTGCTTCTCAAGTTGACCTCTGGAAAGAAACTGGAGTTAAGCAATGTGTTATATGTTCCTGCTATGCGTAGGAACTTAATATCCGGCGTACTACTGAACAAGGCTAATATTAAACTTGTTCTTGAGTCTGATAAACTTGTCTTATCTAGAAATGGGGAGTTTGTTGGTAAGGGATTTTGTAATAGGGGGCTGCTTGTTCTTGACGCTATCTGTTTGTCTAATAATAAAGAAGCATCCAGTTCTGTT
This sequence comes from Eustoma russellianum, assembly GCA_036186865.1. Taxonomy (NCBI): domain Eukaryota; kingdom Viridiplantae; phylum Streptophyta; class Magnoliopsida; order Gentianales; family Gentianaceae; genus Eustoma; species Eustoma russellianum. The sequence goes on from AP025043.1 coordinate 38,181,128, forward strand.
TACTTTGCCTAGTCTTTTGATATGTGGCATGCTAGATTAGGACATGCAAACATAGGAATCATTAAAAAAACTCAAAAACATGAATATTATTTCATATGATGATGAGAATTTTGATAAATGTGAAAATTGTGTTGAGGCTAAACATCATAAGAGGCCATTTAAGAAAGTGGATAGAGTTTCTCAAAAACTTGGTTTGATCCATAGTGACTTAGGTGATTTTAAGAATCATATGAGTAAAGGCGGTAAAAGATATTATGGTACTTTTATTGATGATTACTCTAGATATGCTAAGGTATATCTGTTAAGTCATAAGGATGATACTGAGTCTATGTTTATAAGTTACAAAAATGAAGTTGAAAATCAGTTAGATTTAAATATCAAAAGGCTTAGGACTGATAGAGGTGGTGAATATAGTACAGATTCTTTACAAAGGTTTTGTAAAGAAAATGGTATTATTCATGAGGTCACACCCCCGTATAAACCTCAATCCAACGGAGTAGCCGAAAGAAAGAATAGAACACTCAAAAATATAATGAATGCGATGTTAGTTAGTTCAGGATTGCCAGACAATATGTGGGATGAGGCAATCTTGACTGCATGTCATATATTAAATAGGATAGCACATAAGAAGTTAGATAAAACACCATATGAGTTATGGAAAGGCTACGCACCCAACCTGAGTTACTTGAAAGTGTGAGAGTGTTTAGCCAAAGTTGTTATTCCTGATTTTAAGAGAAGTAAAATCGGGTCTAAGACAAAGGATTGTATGTTCATCGGATATGCTCAAAATAGTGCATCATATAGATTCATGACTATAGATAATAGTTCTATATTGGAATCTAAAGATGCTGAATTTTTTGAACATATCTTCCCTATGAAAAGACAATCCGAAGTTGCTTCCAAATTTGAGATAAGTGAGTCTAGTAAGTCCGGAGTTAGTCAAGAGATTATTCTACCTAGAAGAAGTAAGAGACAAAGAGTTGAGAAATCTTTTGGGAATGATTTTACAACGGCGTTCATTTTAGAAGATGACCCCAAAACTTATGGAGATGCCATTAAATCAATAGATTCTAAGTTTTGGAAAGAAGCCATTAATAGTGAGCTTGAGTCGATTTTAAGTAATAACACTTGGGAATTGGTAGATTTGCCTAGAGGTTGTAAACCTATCAGTTGTAAGTGGGTCTTTAGAAAGAAGCTAAAGGCGGATGGAACAATTGATAAATTTAAAGCTAGGCTTGTCGCTAAAGGGTTTACGCAACAAGAAGGTATCGATTTCTTCGATACATATTCTCCGGTTGCTAGAATCACTACCATAAGAGTGTTAGTGGCTATTGCTTCTATTTACAAACTTGTTGTTCATCAAATGGATGTAAAAACAGCGTTTTTAAATAGAGATTTAGAAGAAGAAATATATATGAAACAACCCGAGGGTATGATAGTTAAAGGCCAAGAGCATAAAGTGTGTAGGCTTAAGAAGTCTTTGTATGGTCTTAAGCAAGCACCTAAACAATGGCACGAAAAATTTGACAATGCCATGGTGTCAAATGGTTATGTAGTAAATGAAAGTGACCGTTGTGTGTATAGTAAATTTGATGATTGTGATGGTGTCATTATTTGTCTTTATGTTGATGATATGTTAATTTTTGGTACCGATATAAATGTTGTAAATGACACAAAATTATTTTTGTCTTCTGTTTTTGACATGAAAGATATGGGGAATGCAGATTTGATTTTTGGACTTTAGTTAGTGGAGAAATGTGGGGGTTACCTACTTTCTCAAGAACACTATGTTGAGAAAATATTGAAAAAGTTCAATCATTATGATGTGAAACCAGTTAGTTCTCCTTATGATTCACATGTGACATTGACAAAGAATAAATTTGAAAGTGTGTCTCAATGTGAATATGCTAGAATAATTGGTAGTATAATGTACTTGATGAATTGCACTAGACCCGATATTGCATATGCTGTAAATAGACTTGCAAGATATACTCATAATCCTAATGAAAAACATTGGCGTGCATTAAAACGATTATTGAGATATCTTAAAGGTACAATAAATTTAGGACTTGTGTTTAGTGGTTCACCCTCTGGTTTAGAAGGCTATTATGATGCTAATTGGGTGACAGATAATGATGAGATAAACTCCACTAGAGGATATGTGTTTACATTGGGCGGTGGAGCTATCTCTTGGAAATCATGTAGACAAACTTGTAGTGTTAAATCTACAATGGAGTCTGAATTTATTACGTTAGAACTTGCTAGTACAGAGGCTGAGTGGTTAAGAAATTTATTTGTTGATATTCCTTTGTGGTCTAACCCTATGCCTTCTGTATCTATTCATTGTGATTCTCAGGCTGCGATCGCACATGAAAAGAACAAGATTTATAATGGGAAGAGCCGACATATCCGTTTAAGGCACAATATTGTGCGTGAGTTGATAAGTTCAGGGGTGGTAGACTTGGAGTTTGTAAGAACCAAGTTTAACCTTGCTGACCCCTTAACTAAAGGACTAAATAAGAAGTTAGTCTATGAAACATTGAGGGGGATGGGACTTATTCCATCTGTAGAGAATTCTTCATGACGGGAACCCAACCCACTATTAGTAGAGACCCTGCAAACGGGGTTCAATGTGGTAAAAACAAGTCATGAAAGAGTTCTATGTTGCACTATCAACGTGTTCCTCCCTAAGGTGTTGTTGTCGATAGTGCTCACTGTAAAAATTCGAGGGTGAGATTTCGAGAATCTCTTAATGAAAATTCATAACCATGTTGTATGGTGGTGTGAACAGTGCACACTTGATGAATTTCACCTATATAAGCTTGGAAGTGGTGCCGCTTCTTGTGAGAGCTTGGAAAACTCTCTAGAGAGCTTATGAATTCCGAGATAGGTGCATGGCCGATATCGCACCAAAACCGTAAACTTGAAGAAGTAGATAATGATATGTCTTCTTGTTGTTCATATAAACAATAGTGGAGTAAGATTCAAGACAAAGTTCATCTTACTTCCGTTTATATAACTCAAGTTATACTACCGGCGATTCAAGACCACAAGTCATCGTATCCGTTATGTATCATTATCTTTGGTTGATAGTAGAAAGGTTGGTTTATGGTCGTTCGTTTGTGACTATACAAGATTGGATCATGTGTGGGATTGTTGGAAAAAGTACTTAAAAGTACTTTAAATCTTGTGATCCAACCTTATATAATGTTATGTAACCTATTGATAGGAGATTGGATGAAGTTTGGAGTGTTTTATGAACAATGGAAGGAAATGGGGGTGTTCCAAACACTTTAAGCGCCTAATGTAGGCGTTCGAAGTGTTCTGGAACACTTCCAGAACACTTGAAGCGCCTCATGTAGGCGTTCGAAGTGTTTGAGAACACTTCCAGAACACTTCGAACGCCTTGTATAGGCGTTCAATGTCACATGAAGCCCCTAATGTAATTTTGTACAGTCGTTTAATGTCACATGAAGCGCCTAATGTCATATTGTACAGTCGTTCAATGTCACATGAAGCTCCTATGTCATTTTGTACAGTCGTTCGATGTCATTTTGTACAGTCGTTCGAAGTGACATGAGGCGTCTAATGTGCCCCTACTGTTCATAAAAGAAGCGACTTCTCCTCCAAATGACATCTTCTTTCATATTGAACGTTCATGGCCGATCCTAGGGAGGAAAAAATGCAGAAAATGGTCTTTTAAACCTGTGTTTTGAAAACCAAAAGCCTATAAATATTAGGCTTTGCTATCTTCAACATATACATGAAAAACTCTTGAAAACTATTGAATTTTCTGCAGTACTTTCTTCTCTAATTCTCTCTACTATCAATTTCTTCTACCATCAAGTTCAAACTCTCTCTAGTAGAGCAAACTAAAGAGAGTAAGTCGTTATATCTTGGGAAGCATTAGCCATTGCAGTCTACCTTGCTCCCCGATAGAGGCTAAATTACTTTAAGGACAGAGTTATCCCGAAACTCGTCTCGGCTTTCATTGCTTTTGTTGTTTGGTTTTTCTGTGCCATTTACATATTTTCCAACAAAATATACACATATAAGTACACATTCAGATTGCGCAGAAGTGATTTCTTTTCTTAAAATTTCCCCTTCTATTAACTGTGGTGTCCCTATAAAGGAAAACAAACGATGATGATTAATCATATGCAATTATATAAAAACAGACCCCCTTCCCCTCCCCCCCCCCCCCCCAATCCCAAATTCCCAACAAAAGGGAAAAAGAAAAGAAAATGAATAAGTGCTTCACTACTTTCTATCATATTAATGATTAAATAGAGAAAGCAACACAATGCTACTATTCCACTCCCACTTCAAAGCTGTTACATGCCTCCTGACCTACATAAGTACTGCTATGGTGGTTCATATTCACACACACACATATATTTATATGAATATATGAGTACGTAAGTACACACTCAAATATGTTTATGCGTGTATAACACAAACTCACATTTAAATATTATATGCACATATAAACACAATTTTCAGTTGTGAGGAAGTAATTATGTAGTGGCTAAGGCCAATGTTACTCACATGACATATATCTAATGGGCGTGTATTTTTTTTTTTTAAAACTTGATCTTCGCATAGCCAAGGTAGACTGATCGACTTATACTTTAAAGAACTTCATACAAAAACACGTGGAAGGCAATATGGAATAAAAAAAAGAAAATTTAGCATGGAAAATTGCTAACATTGGCACCCAATTTGGAAGCTTGTTTTTTCAATTACCTGCAAATTTTGGTGCTTTGAATCTTGCGGAGAAAATAGAGAGAGCAACACATGTTGGAGAAGAGGAGCAAGTGCAAAGTTCAAAGGCTTCCTTCCATGCATGGGAAGAAACCATTTTTAACCAACAAAACAAACTTGCACGTGCCCTGCTTCTCCATCAAGGGCTACCCACTCGCCCCTTCTACCAACAAGACTTTCTTCAAGATTTCAATAGTTCTGACTATCTTTTTTGCAGTATGAAATACATAAAAATCAATGAGGTTGGGTCTCTATATATAGTGGGAGATTTTTTGTGAGGTGGGTTTGGATTGGGGGGGGGGGGTAAGGGGTAGGGGTAAGAATTTGAGTTTTGGAGTCTTGGAGTGGGCATTCTTTAAAGAGGGCATAGCAAGCAATCAAAAGTGCATAATGGTAGGGAGGGGAAAAAAAAAGGTGTTGGAGTGACTTTTTGCACGCAATCCTTTCGAGTAGCTTAGAACTATGTCTATTATACTACATAATTATAATTGATAGCTAGATTTGATTGAAGACAACTTTACAGTATTCAATAAACAACTACTAAGGATTTATTCACCAATAATATATAGAATCATTGATTGTTTGATGACGATGAATGTGTAAAATAGGAAGTCTCCTATATTAATATGTTTTTTATTAGTCAATAAGTAACTATTAAGATTTACTCATTGACCATTATATGAATTTGTGTCGATTGCAAAAGACCAAAAGTTACATTCAAAAGTAAAGATAGATATAAAGAGGGTTGTTACTCCATAAAACTATCATCAAAGTAGCATAGATACCAGAAGAAAATAGATCTGTATAATTAATATTAGGTTTAAATGTGCATGGGGTGAACACCGAATGAGATTAAACAGAAATGTTTTTTTATATTTTTATATTTTAATTTACACGATCATTTGTGCCACTGCAGGCGAATTAGGGAGGGGGTGTTTCAAAAAAAATAAAAAAGTTTAATCCTCAACCCTGAAGCCTGATATTGTACCATCTATGAAATTTTGTAAAGAATGTAAATAGAGAAATATATCTTAGTAAACAACACTTAGAGTTCATCTCCGTGTAAGGAGTTGTTTTTTCGCTCTTACAAGTTAACTTAAAAAGGAGAAAACTATATAGAAGAAGATCCTTCTATAAAAAAAGGAAATGACGTGTAGAGAGATAAACTCTATGCCTTCTCTCTATGACGGAACTACTCCATTCTGGCTAACCTCTGCTCATCACCAAACCCTCCTCCGTTCCTCACCATCTCTTCTTCTCCTCTCCATGCTCTGTACTTAAACTACCTAAACATGCCCAAAACCAAAGCAGCAAAATCTGCAGAAATGCACACTCAGCATCGAGCTCCAGTATGAGCTGCAGGTCCCCAAGGCCTGTAGACGAGAAATGACAGAGCTACTCTGCCCAAGAGGCCGCAGCTAGAGAAGGCCAATGACAGAGCTCTTGTGAAGCAGAAATGCCAACGATCTTGGATTCTACAAGAACAACTCAAGTTCTGAAGATAATGACTCCTTCTCATTTTATGACATTTCTGATGATGAAGGCTCAATTACGAAGGCCAAGGAAGATGTCAGAACCAATGCAGGTGAAAATCCTACATCAGTGCACATCAAGACAGTAAATGTTACATTAAATGAACTAGAAGCGGTATCAACCCACCCTTTGACCTTGAACAACCCTGAAGAACGGGTTGAAGAAAGAGAGAACCAACAAAAAATTGTCTGGCGGGCAATGCTCTGCCTGATGTGACAACACAAGGCAGTCAACATCCAATCTGCCCCCATCACGTGATCTCTCCTTTACCTCTCTCATCCACACGCAATAAAAAAGGATGCCTGGCACATAGCCAATGCCAGAAAGAGCTTGGAACCCCATGCAAGGTGCACATTAACATAGACGAGCTCCAAAATAATGAGGACATAAATAGCTGCCTTGTTGGCTGTTTTGTTGACAGATTTCAAGGAAGGCAAGCTGTGCACAATCTTTCCAAAACATGGAAGGTCAAACATAAAGCGGAATTCTATGCGTCTGGATGGATAATCTTTAAGTTTGAATTTGCCTAATAGATGGAAGAGGTGCTTTATGCTAGTTCATATTTTGTATATGGCAGATCCCTCGTCCTCAAGAAAATGCTCAAATTCTTCGCATTTGGAGCTACGGAAATGACACATGTCCTAGTGTGGGTGAAATTTCCTGACCTCCCTGTGACGCTCTGGGTAGATCAAGTACTCTTAGGCATCTGTTCGCAGTTCGTCAAACCACTATATGCCGACCAACTGACTGTAAACATAAGCACTTAGAACTATGCTCCTGCCCTAGTTAAATTGATCTCTGCATAGAATTGCTAACCTTAGTGGAGCTGGTTATCACAGAAGGTGGAATACGAGAGAATGCCGATGTTATGCAGAGACTACAAGCAGCTCGGCCACAGTGCAGACTCTCGTAAACATGCTAGTCCGCAGAACTTCACAAATCCCACCGAGGCAAAGCTGTATACAAACCAGCTCAGCTCGTGTACTACCACGTCTGCTCATCCGCAACTCATAACACTTGCTTCCATCCCTCCACAAAAAAGCCTTCAGACCTGAATCCAGCTCAGCCCAGCAACACACTGCCCTAGTTCCAGCCAAGGCAATACCAGAAATAGCTCACTCGTCCTCCAGCTCAACTCGGTTACCCATCACCAGCTCAGCATGACCTTTCACCTCAGCTAGCCACCCCCTCTTCTAAGTTTGGAGGCCCAAACAAGTTCTCCAAATATTGGCAGGCACAACTGGGTTAGTTGAAATCACCCAGATGAGCTACGCCAGGGCCAGCAACAAAGTGTTTACGTGGAACACCATGTGAAGAAAATCAACTCTTCTCCAGGACGGGTTTAGCGAGGTGGTTTTTAAATCAAAGGCGCTTGCACTGAGGAAAAAGCTCAAGGCACCTCAAGGCAATGTCAAGGTACGACCAACCACTTAAGTCAATGATAATAAATTCTTGGAATATTAGGGGATGCAATAAGCCCCTAAGACACAACGGTGTCTATAATTTTGTCAAGAAATACAAATTATATATCATCGGATTATTAGAAACTAAATTGAACGACAAGATGTATCTGTCTCTTAAAAAAAGTTTGCAAGATGGGAGTTTGTAAATAATTTTGACTCTCATGCAGGCAAACGAATTTTGGTATGTTGGTAATCGTCCTCAGTTGCTGTCCAGGTCATCTCAACAGATCCTCAAACTGTACACACTGTAGAATCACATCTCTAGTGACCGGACTGAACTTGCAAGTCACATTTGTCTATGGCTTCAACTCGCTTCTTGATTGGCGGCCACTATGGAACTCTATCATAAATCAGAGACAAGCACAAAATAAACCTTGGATTGTCCTAGACGATTTCAATTGGATTTTAAGTGAAGAAGAGAGAATAGGGGACAGATCGACAATGAACTACAAACTCCAAGACTAGCTTAGCTGCTTCCTGCAGAGCAGCTCAATAGAGCTCAGCTCGTCTGGCTGTTTCAACATGTGGGATAACGACTCTGTAAAGTTTCGACTAGACAGAGTTATGGCCAACAAGGACTTCATGGAGACAAACCCCATGGCTAAGGTACATTTTCCTCCCTGTTGGATGCCTTTTTTTATCATTCCCTGTTGTGCTTAGCCTTGATAGCTCAAGCCTAGCAGTCAAGAGTTCCTTCAAATTCTTCAATATGTGGGCTGATCACGAGGAATTTATCCATCTGGCCAGCTCACTGTGGAGTCAACGGATCCATGGCTCTGCCATGTTTCAGATATGCAAAAAGCTGAAACCCTTGAAAGGCCCACTCAGAGAGCTAAACGGAAAATCTTTCTCGCACATCTCTAGCAGAGTTGACCAGGTGGTGGAAGAGCTCGAGCACATGCAGGAACACCCACAAGGACAAAGGGACACACTTGACTGGAAAGACAAACTGTAGAAACAAAGGCATTTGACCTTCAACCTTTTGGAGGCTGAAAGCAAATTCTTTGCTCAGCTCGCCAAAGGTAACTATTTAATTTCGAGTGAAAGGAATACAAAATTCTTTCACTCTATAATTAAAATAAACAAGCAAGGAACAGTATCACTGGAGTTCAGCTCGGTGATGGCACTACGTCTTCATCTATCGAGCAGGCAGCTCAGCAGTTTGTGTCTTACTACACTGACCTGCTTGGTTCAGCTCAGCCATTCCAACCCACCACAACACAAGTCCTGCATAGTGGTCGCATGCTATCTTAGCAGCAAGCTGGCTCACTAATAGCCCCAGTGCAGGAAGACAAGATCAAAGCAGCTCTACGCTCCAATGGCAAGGACAAAGCTCTTGGTCATGATGGATATTCTTTCCAGTTCTTCATCAAAGCTTGGGAGATAGTAGAGGCCAGCCTGATTGCTGTAGTGCAGGAGTTCTTTAGGAATGACATGTTGCTTGAACAGGTCAATCATGCTGCTATTGATCTAGTCCCCAAGGCTGCACATATAACCAGAGTTAAAGATTATAGACCAATCTCGTCATGCAACATGATCTACAAGGGAATCTCTAAGATTCTTGTAGTGCGAATGACGTCAGTTATAGCCCCGCTCATGGATCCCGTTCAGGCTGGGTTCTTCAAAGGAAGATCCATGATGGAAAATGTCTTCTTAGTCCAAGAGATGATTAGAGATTATGGGAGAAAAAAAACAACTCCAAAATGCATGCTTAAGGTGGACATTAGAAAAACATTTGATTCTATTAGTTGGTCATTCCTCAAGGAATGCTTATTGTACTTGGATTTCCCTCTATCTTCACGGGCTGGATCATGGAGTATGTGAGCATTACCAGCTACTCTGTTTCTTTTAACGGCAGGCCTTATGGGTTCTTTTAGAGTAGATGTGGATTGAGACAAGGGAGCCCTATCTCCCTTTCCTATTCGTAATTGATATGGAATATCTACCAAGACTGTTGCGTAGACTGAGTTAAGATAATGAGTTCAACTACCATGCCGGCTATGCTGAGCAGAAAATAACTCACCTTTGCTTCGCGGATGATCTCATTTTATTCTCTAGAGGTGATGTCAGCTCGATAAAGAAAATTATGGATGTGCTGCCTGACTTTGGTGACTATTTTGGGCTCAGAGCCAACCTGAAAAGTCCTAGTTCTTTCACGCTGGCATTGGTGGCGCAATTAGCTGGTTACAGGTCAGCATAAGGTTCTCGGAAGGAACCACGCCTTTCAGATATTTTGGCATAACTATAGCAAGCCGCAAGCTGTAAATCTCACACTATGCACCTTTCATCGAAAAATCGATGGACAAGGTGGGGCTATGGAATGCATCAAGTCTCTCATACGCGGGCAGACTACAACTAATTTGGTCAGTTCTACAGGGAGTGAACTATTTCTGGCTAAGCACGTTACCTCTTCCAGCAACACTCAGGACTCTAGTAAGCGGGATTTGTCTGCACTTCTTATAGGGGAGCTCTTCACTAGGCTCCAAAAAGGCCTGGGTTGCCTGGTCTCAGGTTAGCCGATCTAAAGAAGAATGGGGACTAGGAGTTATCCAACTGAGGGCGTGGAATTTGGCGCTGCAATCCGAGCACCTGCGAGATTCGCACCACAAGAAAGACACACTCTGGGTGCAGTGGATACACCATAAGTATAGATTACAAGGCATCATATGGCTGAGGACGGGATGCAGCTCAGACTCACCCCTTCTAAAGAAACTTATGGAGATCCGAGATCAGTTGCTGGTTAGGGAAGGCTCCTGCAGCTCAACAGTAGAGACAATCACCTCATGGATAGTGGAAGATACTCTCAAACCTTGTTTGGCGTATGAGTATTTCAGAGATAAGTGCAGTAAGGTCAGCTGGAGCAGGATTTTCTGGGACTCAGTAATCACTTTTAAACACTCCTTCAGACTCTGGTTTGCTGGGCTGAATAAGCTCCCCACCAACAATCGTCTTGTTTATCTGGAACACAGTGAATGTCACCTTGACTCGACTAAACAAAAGACGATACATCACCTCTTCTTCTACTGCTTAGCTACCAAACAAATTTGGCTTACTATCTCATCTGAGCTGTCACTCCCACAGAGCTTCCACTCTACAGACATGATATTGACCTGGGGATCGAGAAGACTAAAAGGAAAAGCAATGAAAGCCAAGGCAGCAAAAATTGCCTTAACTGCGACGGTGTAGTTTATCTGGCAAGGACGCAACAAATACATATTTGAAGGAGAAGCATTTGTATCAAGGGATGTAGCGTATGCAATGTGCACTCATGTATATAAAGTGATGTATAAGCTCTACCTACAAATCTTATACATAGACGCTGCTCATATGCTTTAAGATTGCTATACATTACTAAATAGAACATGTAGGTCGGCATGTCGACCTACAAGTAGGGCTATTGTATGGGTCGCATCCCCTTGATTCTTAGACTTCTCTGGTTAATATTAGCATTTTGCCCAAAAAAAAAAGAAAACTATATAACAACATTGACGTTCAATGTGAAGGGAATGTTGAATTAATTAAATTACAAAAATAGTGAATATTTTTATTATTATGAGTGCAAGTTGGCTCTCCCGTTATAAGGTTAAAGAAAATACTGAATTTAATTAAATACGAACATTAAATATACAGTGACAAGGCCTGAATTGATATGTCGAAGCAAATGTATCATGCATATATTTATTTTTCTTTTCTTTTGTTTCAAATTTTCTTTTGAGCAATCGAATGCCAAAATGATATAAAAAACTGCAGAAATTCTCTTGTCGAGTTCACAATGAACAAGAATAGAGATATGCTTAAGTTTTTCTAGACTCTAGCGATACTTTATGATTTCGTTGGAATATTATTGAATATAGTCGTTATTCGTTGTATTCTTAATAGAGATTTTGTACGTAAAGTGACTACTAACATAAAGAACAAATTGCAGAATAGTGCATACATTTCTTTTCAAAGTCTCTTCATCGTCCATTATCTTTGTTTTATTCATCTTTTACGTTCATAACTTAGCACTTTTGTCCATAAACGATTGGCTAACATGTACCCCATTAACGTGAACACGTACTTCTTACATTCCTCAAAAGAGACAAAGTAAAAGAAAAAGAAAAACAATTCTTGCTAGGTTGAAATTTAAAAATATTCATCTTGGTGATTAGCTTTGGTTTTGTCCTCTTCAATGTGTTATATGATTAGCAAATAACTCGATCATATCTTCTGAAATTAAGCGTGACAAATAAAAATAAAAATAAGATTTATACTATACAAAACAACCCGCTAAAAATTAGTAGCCATAATGAAAACAATGAACTATAAATGTTAATGTTCCCTCAAGAAAGAAGTTACGACAACAACATTCCATTCTTTTAGAAGCTTCCATATATAGCGACGTAGAGGGGTCAGATGTACGCGACACAGATGTTTTTCGATGATCAATAATTAAAATTACGTCAAGCTGTGTCGATCAACTGGTACTTCACAATATAAGAAGCGCAGCCAATTTAGTGAATCATTCTGTTTTATTCTATAATATTCTAAAGTTAAAGAAATGTGTCATTGATTCTATTGAAAATGAAAACGTAAAGGTGTAAATGTGACTACTTATATAAAGAACAAATTGCCAGAATAGTGCATATATATCTATTCAAAGCCTCTTCATTGTCCATTATCTTTGTTTTATTCATATTTTCCGTTCATAATTTAGCACTTTTGTCCATAAACTATTGGCTAACATGTACCCCATCAACGTGAACACGTACTTCTTGCATTCCTCAAAAGAGACAAAGAAAAAGGAAAAGAAAAAAAAGTTCTTGCTATGTTGAAATTTAAAAATATTCGTGTTGGCGATTAGCCTGGTTTGTTCCTCTTCAATGTGGCATGTGATTTGCAAATAACTCGATCATATGTTCTGAAATTAAGCGTGACAAATAAAAATCAAAATAAGATTTCTACAATAAAAAAACAACCCGTTAAGAACTAGTAGCCATACTAACAACAATGAACTAAAATGTTAATGTTCCATCAAGAAAGAAGTTACAATAATGCTTATGATAATATGTTTTTGGAGCCAATGACACAGCCTTCTTTGAATTTGGAATATGATGAAATAAAGCAAAATGACTTACTAAATTGGTTGCACTTCTTATATTGTGAAGTGGAAGTTGATCGACACAACTTTGCGCAATTTCCGTTATGGGTCATCGGAAAACAAGATCTGTATGTTTCTAACACATGAGTTCTGTTGCATACATCCGACTCTTCATACCCGACCATAGGCGGGAGTCTTTAAGGCAATGGGTTAACGTTGTTGTTATGTTTCTAACGCATGAGTATTGTTACATTCATTCGACTCCTCATACACATCCATAGGCGGGAGTCTTTAAGGCAATGTGTTAATGTTGTTGTTGTTGTTATATTATTAGATTCCAAAATAGTGTAAGGAGTACTCGACCTATATTTGACTTGTAAAGAGTTTGAATGAAAATGGTATTCTGTATTTCCTCAACAACCAGATACAAGTAATATACAACCTCAAGGAAATCAAATCTTAACCAAGGAGAGAAAATATCTCAACCTCCCTACTCTATCCTTATCTATATAATAACTCTATCTAGGATATAGTTTACAATAAACAAAATAATATCAATATCTAACATATCCAATACTCCCCCTCAAGTTAGAGCATGAATGTTAAGAAAGCTCAACTTGCATAAAATGTGATGAAAGCGGTCGGGGCCCAAAGGTTTGGTGAAGATATCATCAAGTTGTCCATCGCTAGCCACCTTACGAGGACAAATAACGCCATTCTGATAATGTTGAAAAACGAGTTTTATATTTAATATTTTATAAAATCGATAATGGTAACTTATTATATCAAATTTATTTAAGCAATAATCTAAATGAATCTTCTCCAAACAAGTTTTAAATCATAAATGAAAAAGATATGACTATAATCAGGAAACCGACGCAACCTTATTCTGGTTGGACAAACAACAGAACCCCTCCAAATACACGAAAAGAAATAACAGCCACCACAAAAAGAATTTCGTTTACCGACGAAAAATTCACCGACGAACCATGGTTCGTCGGTGTTGCGTCGGTAATAGCGACGACTCTGCGACAAAAATAATGTAGTCGCTAATTGCGACGAAAGTACGATGAAATTCGTTGTCGCTAAAAGAAAAATAGTCAGTCAGATGAATTACGTCGGTGATTTGTCGGTGTTTCGTCGCTATTCTGCGTGTTTTTGGTCGTCGCTATTTAGTTCATAACGCTTCGTCGCTATGTCGTCGCAAATGTGTCGCTAAAAGTAAAAATAAATTCGTAGTTCACTAAGTTCTTGGAGTTGTGCTATCGTCGTTTTTTTGTCAATGAAACCCGTATGTGGCAAATGTTTTGAATTACTTTCCGTTCGTAATTCGGTTTGTCGTTGTGTCGTCGCAGATACATCGAGAATTAAACACGTGTATTGATTAAGGAAAAAGAAAGCGGTAATTGGGAAAAATACTCATTCATTTAATAATAAGAAGTTACATTATCAAACGAAAAAATAAAAAAAAATCTAAAAAGAGATGCAGAGATGGGCCGTTCACTCTTCGTCATCGGACGAAAGAGTGGCCGCGACATTCTCCGCAAACTCTTTGAGAAGGCGCTTGAGCTTGTAGTATCTAAGTTTTATCTTCCGCAGCCTTCTAGTCATGTAGTGCAGTTGCCGCGACTGCTGATGCATGTTTGCCATCAGCATACGGAAGTCGGCGTCCTGCACCGACATTTGTTCTTGATCATCCTGATGCGGCGGTGGGCCATAGACAGATACAGAACCCTCTCGCTCAACCGATGGTGGTTGAGGAGGAGGCCCTTCTGGAGGGGCACTGTTTGCCCGTCCACCACGCCTTGGGGTTCTTTTAAAACGACGCGGCATATTTTGATTATTTATAACGTTCTATGTGTGTACGTATGTATAACGGCGGATGTTTGGGGTATAAATAGTGAAATAAGCGACGACATAGCGACGCATTTGTCAACCGTTGGGAATGTGCAGTGAGTGCAGTGATGACCGTTCGGATGTTATAGCGACGACGTAGCGACGAATTAGCGACGTATGTTTATCGTACGATGCAACCGTTAGGAACTGAACTGACACTGCCGAATAGCGACAACTTGGCGACGGAATAGCGACGAAACGCGTCGAATAATGTGAAGAGACGTTTTCCGTCGCTGTGTCGTCGGTAAAGCGTCGGTAAATTCAAAAAAAACCCGCGAAGCCCGTCCTTCTCATTGTATTTAGTTTTTACCTTTTTCGTCGATACGGTTAGTAGGTTTTTGTCGTTCTATTAAGTTTCGTCGAAGATATAGTCAGGTTTTGACGATACGGTTAATAGGTTTTTGTCGTTCTATTAAGTTTCGTCGAAGATATATATAGTTAGTAGGTTTTCGTCGTTGTATTAGGTTTTCGTCGTTGTATTAGGTTTCGCGTATACAGGTGCGTCGTCAGGATTCGTAAGAGATTAAACACGTGTTATAATTATTAAGAAAACAAATACGATATTAAAAAAACAAACTTCATTAATATAAAATTAAAAATTAAAAATTACAAAATATAATAAGAAATATTTAAAAAAAACTAAATAGCGAAGAGTAGCCAATCACTGTTCGTCATCCGAACAGAGAGAAGCTATACTCTCCGCACACGCCTTCAGTTGGCGTCTCAACTGTGCAGATTTGGATTTAATCCGCATCTGCCTTTTATCTATGCAGTCGAGACGCTCTTCCTGAACCGTGACATGCGCCCTCACCTCATCTAACATTTTCCACAGATCTCGTACTTCTGTTTGGAGTTCGACAATTTGTCGATCCCGGCGAGGCTCAGAGGGCTCTGGTGGGGGAGGAGGTGGGGGAGGAACAGTTGAAGAAGAAGGCACCTCAGTTGGCGGTGTTGCCGCCCTACCACCACGTCCACCACGTCGTGCTTGCGCTTTAGTACGAACCATTTTGGATTATAAAATAGTTGTTTTATATGTTGTTGTGGGCACACGCTGATCCACTGTCTATATAGTGAAATCAGCGACGACATAGCGACGAATTAGCGACGCAAAACATCGTAAGTTGTAAGCATGGGGAACTGGACGGACTGTCTTTTACCGACGACGTACCGACGACTTAGCGACGAAACACGTCGTAAGGAATGAAGAGACGTTTTGCGTCGCAATGTAATCGGTACTTCGTCGGTAAAAGCATATCAAACGACGTGTTTCGTCGCTGGTCGTCGGTACGTCGTCGGTATATGTGTTTGTTTGTCTCCGGGATTTGTATTTCTTGTTCGTCGATGTTCGTCGCTAAGTCGTCGGTATATGTGTTTGTTTGTCTCCGGGTGGAAGAAGAGAAGCATATTCTGGGAGCTTCCGTACTGGAAGAGCAATATGATCCGACATAACCTGGATGTCATGCATATTGAGAAGAACGTGTTTGACAACATTTTCAATACAGTGCTGAATGTGCCAGGGAAAACAAAAGACAATTCGAAGGCACGACTTGATATGCGCGACCTCAACATGCGACCGGAGCTGCATCCCGTTGGCACATCATACATGCCGAAGTCCTCGTACACGCTGAATGCGGAGCAGGTCAGTGCGTTGTTATCGTGGCTAGGGACGGCTAGATTTCCTGATGGCCATGTTTCGAACCTGTCAAAGAACATCGACGTGAATAAACGCGGTTTGCACGGGATGAAGAGCCACGACTGTCACGTGTTCATGCAACGGTTGATGCCCATTGCATTCCGCGAGCTGCTTCCAACCAATGTATGGGAAGCAATTACCGAGATGAGTCTGTTCTTCAGATGTCTTACAGCCACGAGACTCAGGGCGGATGATATGTCAAGGCTGGAAGGCGAAATCCCAGTGATCATATGCAAGCTGGAAACTATATTCCCTCCGGCCTTCTTTGATTCAATGGAACACCTGCCAGTTCATCTACCATACGAGGCACGTGTTGGTGGTCCTGTTCAGTACAGGTGGATGTATCCGTTCGAGAGGTACTCTTTTTTATGTGCATGACATTCTTATGTGTCTAAGCGATATGCATTTGAACATATATTCACTATATGAACAGATATCTCAGGCATTTGAAGCTGAACATCAAGAACAAGGCGAAAGTCGAGGCCTCTATGTGCAATGCCTATCTGATGGAGGAAGCATCGGCCTTCGTGTCTCATTACTTCGAGCCAGATGTCCCGTCGAGGTGCAGAGATGTTCCCCGGAACGACGACGGCATTTCCAGATCCGGTGTCCTCCCAATATTCACACATCCGATCAGATTTCACGGACAGGGAAAGGAAATGATATTGGGGGACAGCGAGCTGAAGATTGCTCATTCTTATGTTCTGCGCAACTGCCGTCAAGTCGACCGTTTCCAGAGGTATAAACGATTTCCCATTTTATTTTGTAAATACCTTGCGATACTCTATCCATTATGTTACAAAGATATACAGGGTACTCATTCGTAATTTGCTTCAGCTTGTTCGTTGATTTATTGCAACACCGTTCACCGGGTATATCGAGCGATGCAATAAACAATGAGTTAGATTCCAAGTTTGCTGATTGGTTCAGGTGGCATGTAAGTTTTGTATTTGCCTGTTACGTGTACGATATGTGATACACATTTATTGCCCCGTTGATGTATACTTACTTGTCCTTTTACAGGCGAGCAAAGGTCATCTGGCTGACGATGAGTACGGTTACATTCTGACGCCAGTAGCCGAGGGTCCATTGAAGTTCTCCGTTCACCTCCCTACTTCGGTTAGTTTCTCTTCCTATTTCGTTTTTTTATTTTAATTAGTTATGTTGTTTTTAATTTTTTTTAATGTCTTGTGGGGTGGTGGTGCTGGGTGTGGGCTGGGCGGTGGTGCGGGGTGCGGGCTGGGTGGCGTGACTGGGTGGCGGGACTGGGCTGGGTGGCGGGACTGGGTGGCGGGACTGGGTGGTGCTGGGCGGTGGGTGCTGGGGCTGGGTGTGGGTGCGGGGCTGGGTGTGGGTGGGCGGTGGGTGCGGGGCTGGGTGTGGGTGGGCGGTGGGTGCTGGGGCTGGGTGTGGGTGCGGGGCTGGGTGTGGGTGCGGGACTGGGTGGTGGGTGGGCGGTGGGTGCGGGGCTGGGTGTGGGTGGGCGGTGGGTGGGTGGCTGTGGTATATATATGTATATGTGTATAGAATTATGTATGTAAATATATGTATATGGTATATATATGTATATGGTATATATGTATATAGTATATATATGTATATACGGTATATATAGTGTATATATCTATATATGGGTATACATGTATATGGTATATATATGTATATACGGTATATATATATATGTATTTATGGATTTTGTAGTTAATTTTCGTATTTGGGTATATAATTATATATATAAGTTAATTTCGTATTTACATATAAATATATGTAAAATTATTAGAAAATGTTTTTTGGGTAGAATTATGTATGTATATATATTTTTCGTATTTAAATATATTTATAATTATATAATCTATTTTGGTATATATATGTATATACGGGTATATATATGTATATGGTATATATATGTATATACCGGTATATGTATATGGTATATATATGTATATGTATGTATATGTATGTATATGTATTTAATAGATTTGTAAATGTATGTATATGTGTATGTATATGTATGTATATGTTTTTAATACACATATACGGTACATATATTTAATTTCGTATTTAAATATAGTTAAATTTGTAAAAACTGTTTTTAATAGATTTGTAATATATCTTTTGTAATTTTTGTATATAAATATATGTAAAATTATTAGAAACTGTTTTTTTTTTTGGTAGAATTATGTATGTATATATATTTTTCCTATTTAAATATATTTATAATTATATAATCTATTTTTGGTACATATATGTATATGGTATATATATGTATATACGGTATATATATATATATGCATATACGGGTATATATATGTATATACGGGTATATATGTATATGGTATATATATGTATGTACGGGTATATACGGGTATATATGGTATATATGCACCAATATTGTTGTTAAGGTTGAATTAGTTGAAATGTGGTATGCTTGGCCAATAAATGATGCATGCACAAACTGTTTTGTAAGAGGTTTGCATATGATTTTCGGTATGATTTGCATTTGTCTTTGGAGAGCCCATTAAGGCTGGGAAACCTCCGTTTAAAAATTATTAATAAGTTCCTCTCAGGTCTGATGGCTAGTGACGGTTTACCGACGAGATCCACATACCCACCATCTACACATGACCTTCAAGGAGAGTTCGATGCGTTCATTCATCAGCATGATACGTATGCATCGGTTTCGACCGCCGCTCTGGCTGCGGACTCAGACCTTTTACGGTCTGCCGACATGTCCGCACCCCCCAGACATACGACGCCACCCACACCCAGCGTTTCAGCACCTCATCCGGCGTCTGATGCGGCATCGGACCATGGTGTCATATCAGGGCGTCGTCCCCTCCCTTGGTCAAATGATACCCATACGTAAGTAATGATTAATTTATTTAACATGTTTTCAAATATATTTCACGCGTTATTTTTTCCTAACAACTTAAACTCTTTCAGGTTTGGATCGGACAATGGCGCGCTTTCCGGTTGCATCACCCGGTCCTTCCACCTGAGGCTTGACCCATCTGGATATACCTGGGGCCGTGTCACCCCGGAGACACGTAGGTTCTACTGGGATGAGTTTCAGGTATTCAAATTTGATGAATTTCACTTTTTGATGCGTAATCAATCATTACTTTTCTAACCACACTTTTATTATTCCTCCATATGATAATTGCAGAAGTCGTACAGCTGGCCAGCCGACATCGCCCGCGACGTAGAGCAGGCCTGGCGGCATAGGGCCGCCAAACGCTACGGGGACTTCGTCAACTCCCTCAAGACCAAGTCGGAGCGTGACCCCACTTGGATAAGGCCTGCCTACGTATCCGAGGCTGTCTGGGCGGCGTGGGTAGAAGGGTGGAGGGACCCTGCTTACCAAGTCCGCAGCCCCGGAACGCGGCGAACCGGCGCAGCGACAACGTAGAGGGCCCAGCACCTGCCACACACTCAGGTGGTTCGGTTTCCCACGCCACCACGATGCGTTCTATGGTGAGTATTTTAATATTGGATTATAACGACCTTCATTGATTTCATTGGATTATTTACATTCATCGACTTAAGTGGATTATTTACATTCAGTGAGTTAAGTGGATTATCTATATTCGTTGATTACTTATGTTGCGCTCTTGTTTTTTTGGTATTCGTATATGGTTACTTTAAGTTGGTACATGTGATTTGACTTGGGAGAGGCCTTTAAGGCCGGGATACCTCCGATAAACGAATAGGTCATGCCGAAATTTTTAAAAATTCTGCATATCACTAACATATTTTATTTCATTCTTTCAGCAACAGGAGACGGGGGAGTGGCCAGCCTCCTACGATCTCTTCTACAAGACGCATCGGAAGAGAGCCTCCGACGGAACGGAGGACTGGATCACGACGAAGGCCCGCGACATCAGTGTAAGTAGACTACGATATCATTTGTTTTTTTCCTTAGTTTGTTTTATTGCTAAACCATAACAATTCATATTCTCATTTCAGGACGAGTACAACAGATTACTCGCACATAGGGGCGAACAGGCCGACAAGAACCGCGCTTATTGGGATGCGGTTCGGACCGTCGGCCCTCAGAATAAGAAGAAGAAGGAGGTGTACGGGGTTGGATCAGCAGCGCCGCGATTCTTTCCCGAAGTTCTGCATCCAGGTGCTTCCTCTGAGGCCAGCACCTCCGCGGCTTCTGCGACGCCAGAGGATATTTCGCGCCTGGAAGCAGATAATGCGGCGCTGCAGCGTGAGATAGAGTCCATCAGGACGAGGCAAGAGGAGAGTTTACAGGCACTGCAGTCGCAGCAGCAGGCGATGCAGCAGGCGCTTCAGCAGGCGCTTCAGCATGCGTTTGAGCAGGCGCAGCATCAGACGATGCAGGTGCAGCAGGCAACGAACCAGCAAATCTTCCAGCTGTCGCAGGTCGTCATGACTTTCATTTCCAACTCCTCGCAGCCTAAGCCTCAGCCTCAGCCCCGTCCTCCTGATGGTCACTCTTCTCCGCATGATCCCCCTCCATCTTCCTCTTCTAGTTTTTTATTTTTTCATTGTTTGTACAGTCTATTTCATTTGTTGTATTGACATTTTCTTTGTACTTTTATATATTCTATCTGACAATTTTACGGATTCTATTTCGTTTGTGTTGTTTAATTATACGAACTTGAATGCGCAAATACCGTATTACTGTATAATATTTGTACAAATGATTTAATATACAAAATAAAATATATTATAGAAATTAAATAATAATAATAAAAACTTTTTAATTAATAATGTATTAATATTATTAATAAATCAAAAAAAATTTAAAATTTAATATTAAATAATGTATTTAAAATAATTATTAGTAAATTTAATATTTTTAAAAATAACAAATACCGACGAACCAGCGACGAAATTGGTCTGTCGCAGATCGGAAATAAAAAACAAAAATTTAAAATTAGCGACGAAAAGACATATTAACGACGACATTTTGCGACGAAATAAAACGGAAAGAAAAAATAAAAAAATAATAAATAGCGACGGTAAAAAATATACCGACGAAATTTTGCGACGAAATTCTTTGTCGCAGAACATTAATAAAAAAAATAAAAAATACGAAATAGCGACGAAATAATTTACCGACGAAACAGCGACAACAAAATAAAGGTCGCAGACCTGACATTTTCTCGTCGCAGTTTTGCGACGATACACCAACGCAATTTGTTTTCGTCGCAATACAGCGACGCATTGCCGACGAAATTTGCTTTGCGACAAGCCGTATAACGACATTCATTTTTCGTCGCTATTTCGTCGCTATATGTCTGTAGCGACGAAATAGCGACGTTTTTTGTCCGTCGCTATATGCTCTTTTTTTTGTAGTGAGCAAATGTCTTTTTAATAAAACAATCTGATTAAATGAAATGAGGCTGGCCTTTGGAGGTAAGACGGCTGCTTTGTGACCTTAAGGTCACGAGTTAGAGCTGCGAAAACAGCCTCATGTATAAAAAAGTATAGGGTAAGATTGCATACATCAGATCGCGAAGCGATTCAATCTCTTTCTGTAAACACAGGAGCCTAGTGCACCGGAAACGTCCTTTTTATTCTAATGAACTGAAATAAAGTGCGTGAAATGGGAGCCAGATCTCCTAAATGCTGTTGGAGAAAAGTTAGTTGTGGGAGTCGGAAAATTTTGGATGGCAAGTGGATTTTGTCAAACACCATTGTTTCATTATACCGCATATCATTTTTGTACATATTGATAATATTGTTAATTATTAATTTCGGATCTAACAAATACAACATACTTAGGAAATAAAAAACAAAAAAGGAAGTAGTAGATAGAGAAACTCTCTGTCTTCTCTCTAGAAGGAGCTCTTCTTCCCCTAGCATTTTAACACCTCTACTTCTACTATACTATTCTGAAATTATATGGGCTACACTCAAAACAATGACAGCCAAGGCTGCATTGAAGTTGAAATACGCTTCAGGGAAGAACGCCACTGTTATAACCGGTTAAAAAAAAAAGGAAAAGAAAATTTAAATTATGAAATTAATCAATCCTATCCTAACCAAATTCAATTTACTTTTTTATTTTTTTCACTTAAATTCCTCTACCTTAAATTCCATACTTATCTTCCTCTCATTTCTCTCCTTAAAATCACATTAACCCTAATCCCCTCTTCTTTTTTTTATCTCAAACGACAGCCTCCCTCCCCCCTTCTCCCCATCAAACTTTCGGCCACAAGAGGAAGAGGAAAGAAGGATCCTTGATCCAAGGTTAGGAAGAGGGATCACAACCCTAATCAGATCTTCATCATCTCTCGTAAAAAAACCGATTCAACTCTCGCTAGGAATCGAGGTAGGTGCATATTGATTTTTCCTCAAAACGGTATGAAGGCTTGCGTAGGAAAAATGGTATTTTTATGTGTTGTTGTTGTCGTAATTGATTGGATCTTGTGTATTTGCCCAAGGTGTTTATTTTTCCGTATTTGTTTTGATACCAATGTGATCTCGTTGATGTACGTTTCTTTGTGGGGTTGAGATGTCGTTATGCGATTATGGATATGGGGGATGGGGTGAAAAGTTGAATGGGATTGAGGATTGGAATGCAGAAATTTCAGAATGGAAATTCTGAAATACGGGGACATCGATCGATCGATGTCCAGTGGCTGAGGGTTCGATGTGCCTCAGCTGGACGTCGATCGATCGACGTCCAGAAGGTGAGGGTTCGATGTACCTCAGAAGTACATCGATCGATCGACGTCAACTGAGTGAGGGTTCGACGTGTCTCAGTTAGACGTCGATCGATCGACGTCAGGGGATGACATCCAACCGTTTTTTTGTTTTTTTTTCCTTTCCCTTGCATTCATGGCACGTGCATTTGCATGAGGTATACTGCGTCTATAGGGCGTGGGTATCGGGATGACTTCCCGTGTCTATAGGGCACCGGGGTCATGAGACATACTGCGTCTACAGGGCGTGGGTGTCCAAACGGTAAGTGGTGGCTAGTGACCATGATGCCGGTTTGCATGAGGTATACTGCGTCTATAGGGCGTGGGTATCGGGATGACTTACCGTGTCTATAGGGCACCGGGGTCATGAGACATACTGTGTCTATAGGGCATGGGTGTCAAAACAGCGAATGGTGGCTAGAGACCAAGATGCTGGAGTTAGGACCCGGGGTCATGCATTGCATATAGGTCTAGGAGCATATTGCCTGACATGATTCTTGTTGCGTGTGACACGTTATTTGAGCATGCATCACGTAATTGCGCATGCATCTTCTGTGGACTGTTTACTTTTCGTATAAGACTTATCATGCTGTGTTATGTGCTACGTGCTGATACCAATTTGAGTATGTAAGTATTCATGTTGTTTTGAGAGGCACCTACTGGGTGATTACCATCACTCACTCCTACTATTCCATATGTAGACGATACGGAGTGTGATTATGTTTTCGTTGAGGATGGAGCCGATACTGTGGAGTGGGCCGATTGACCCGTAGGGAATGACTACGACGAGGACGAGGGCAGAACTCTTATATTGATATTGGGATGAGCAGACAATTTTTCTTACCATGCAGTATTACTTTTGGAAACAATATCTCGTATTTAAATTTTAGACTTTTGACCTTGACTTGTAAGGCCTGGTCAGCCTGAGAATAATGGTGTTCTTTTCTTAACGTTATTTAATTTCGAATTTGGTGGTATGACTTATCGTTTCTCCGCGCAAAGTTAAGGACCAATTTTCTATGTCAACGCTGACGTGTAGCAGGTTGGTATGACGCCTTGTATTCTCCTGAGTGAGATACGGCGGGTGCACCGTTACCGAGGATGGAGCTCGGGAGCGGGGCGCTACAGGTGGTATCAGAGCCCAGGCTTCAGATACGCCTCGGGAACGTAATAGATTAGTTAATTACCCTAGGATAAGTGACGATCCGTTTTCAAATGATTTTTCGAAATTGAATAAAACGAAGTAGACATAAGCTATGACTGGGTTTTGGTTGGTGAGTGCCGTTAGTAAGTAGACGGGGTATGTTACCTTTTCCTTCGACCTCCCTTCCTTACTTCTTTTCAATACTCTTAAGTCAACCTTGTCTAACATGCTTTAATCATCTACAGACAATGCCTCCACGTCGTGAACCATCAGGGAATGATGGAAATGACAGAGACGAACGACAGGGGCAAGGGGCGATTCCCCAAAACCTCGCGGATACACTGGCTAATCTGACGGCCTTAATAGCCCATCAGCAAACACAGATGGCCCAGCAATATACCCAGATGGCAGAGCAACAGGCACAGATTGCCCAAATACTTCAGCACACTCAGCAGCAATAGCAACAACATCCGCCACCGCCACCGCCCGCACCACAGCAAGGTCTGAGGTTCTATTACAGGGAGATGCAGAACTCCCGAATACCAATGTTCAGGGGTACCACTCGGCCTGAGGAAGCCGAGATCTGGCTTAAAAATGTGACTGAACAGATAAGGCTCATTCAGGTGCCCGCGAATCTGAAAGTAGAAACCACGACTCCGTTCCTGGAAGGGGAAGCAGAAAGGTGGTGGAATGGGGTGAAGCGTAAACTGACTCCACCAGTGACATGGGAACAGTTTGTGGAGGAGTATAAGAATCACTACATCCCGGGTAGTGCTATTCAAAGGAGGATGGTGGAATTCCAGATGCTGACACAAGGATCCATGTCAATTGATCAGTATTTTGAGAAGTTTCATGAGTTGGGGCAGTACATGTCTTGTATCATGGACAATGAGGAGGCTAAAATGCTGAAGTTTCATACTGGGTTGAGTTTCCGCATCCAGCAAGCTATTGTGTGTGCCGAGCCCACGACATTTGAGGGTCTACTCGAGGTGTGCAGACGGGTTGAGAGGAACTTGGACAGGGCTGCTGCACTGGATAGACTTAAGAGACCCCGCGAAGAAGTGCATACGGGCAGATCGGGAAGATGGCTGAAGGTGCCCCGACGCCCTCAGCCTGGGCAACCTCTCCGACCAGAGCGACAGCAGAATGCAGGGAGTCAGGCCCTAATGATTGAAGGACCGGCACCGACTGATGCACAGCCAGCGAGAGCTGTGGCACCTGTTTCTCAGTGTACCCTATGCGGACGTTCCCACCCGGGACAGTGTTGGAAAACTCAGCGGGTATGCTACAACTGTGGGAAGCCGGGACATATATCTAGAGAATGCACTGCACCTGCTCAAGTAAATCCGCAGACCCAAGCGCAGCAAGGAGGACGGGGTCGAACCAATGCTCGAGTACACGCGATGACGGATGCAGAAGTCGAGGAGTCGGGCGACGTGGTGACAGGTATACTTAATTATGTAGTTAATTTTGAAGTTGGAATGAACTTTATGTGTGTCATGTTATGTGGCGTACTAAACCTTGAAATATGATAGGAGTAATCTTAATTAACAAAGTGCCAGCCAACGTCCTGTTCGATAGTGGGGCAAGTCACTCATTTGTGGCAAAGAGGTTTGCCAAGAAGCTGGGTGCTCTCCCCGAATGGCTTGCGGCTCCCTATCGCGTACAAGCCGCTGGTGGCCAAGTACTAGTGTCACATCATCGTTACAAGGAATGTGGATTGGAGATTAACGGCTTGCAGTTCTCTGCGACCTTGATACCAATTCAGATGTACGATTTTGACGTTATTCTAGGCATGGACTTCTTAGCAAGGTACCATGCAAATATCGATTGCCGACAACTGCAAGTCAGCATGAAGGCACCTGAACTGGGGGAAACTATATTTCAAGGGAACCCTAAATCTAAGAAGGCGCCTCAGAAACTTTATTTGACTGCGGCTCAGGCGTTTCGAGCACTAAAGAAAGGGAGAGAAGGATTTTTAATTTACTCAATGGGTGCTGAACAGGAAGTTCCGCAGATCGATCAAATCCCGGTGGTAAAAGAATTTATAGACGTCTTCCCCGAGGAGTTACCGGGACTACCACCAGAAAGAGAGGTAGAGTTCGAGATTAACCTCATACCTGGTGCTGAACCCATATCCAGGGCACCCTATCGCATGGCTCCAGCAGAGCTCAAAGAGTTGAAGGAGCAGTTACAAGAACTGCTGGACCGTAAGTTTATTCGACCCAGTGTGTCACCCTGGGGTGCTCCAGTCCTATTTGTGAAAAAGAAGGATGGAAGCATGAGATTATGTATAGACTACCGGGAGCTCAACAAGATCACTATCAAGAACAAGTACCCCTTACCCCGAATCGAGGATCTCTTTGATCAGCTACGGGTAATGATAAACTAGAATTTTAACTTGAACTTTAAATTATTCGTTAATGTACACCACTAAGGAAATTTCTTCCAGGGGGCAAGGGTGTTCTCCAAAATCGATTTGCGATCCGGTTATCACCAGCTGAGGATCAAATCTGGGGATACAGCCAAGACCGCTTTCCGAACACGCTATGGCCATTACGAATTCTTGGTTATGCCTTTTGGACTAACCAACGCCCCAGCTGCCTTTATGGATCTAATGAACACAGTATTTCAGAAACAACTAGATAAGTATGTTGTAGTGTTCATTGACGATATTCTGGTATACTCCCCTGACGAAGAGACGCATGCGGAACACCTGAGAGAGGTTCTAGAGACCCTTCGGAAAAGCAAATTGTATGCCAAGTTCAGCAAATGTGAGTTCTGGCTGAAGAGTGTAGCCTTTTTGGGTCATGTGGTTTCGGAAGAAGGGATTTCCGTGGATCCAAAGAAGGTAGAGGCGATCACTGAGTGGCCACGACCCACTAATGTGACCGAAGTAAGGAGTTTTCTTGGATTGGCTGGATACTATAGGAAATTTGTAGAGGGCTTTTCATCCATCGCCGTACCTCTGAGCCGGCTGACGCAGAAGAAGTCGAAGTTTGAATGGACCACCGAATGTGAGCAAAGCTTCGCTGAGCTAAAAAGGAGACTGACCACAGCCCCTATTCTTGCGCAGCCCTCCGCGTTAGAAGGGTTTGTCATTTACAGTGACGCTTCTAAGAACGGGCTAGGATGCGTGTTGATGCAAAACGACAAGGTCATTGCTTATGCTTCACGACAGCTAAAGCCCTATGAACAGAACTACCCGACTCATGATCTGGAACTAGCAGCGGTGGTGTTCGCACTGAAAATCTGGCGCCATTATCTATATGGGGTGAAGTGCGAGGTGTTCACCGATCATAAGAGTCTTAAATATCTGTTCACGCAAAAGGAGCTGAACATGCGCCAAAGGAGATGGTTAGAGCTGTTGAAAGATTACGACTTGACCATCAGTTATCATCCAGGGAAGGCCAATCGAGTAGCTGATGCATTGAGTAGGAAATCAAGCCATGCACGGCAGGCTGCTCTAGAAAAGGAAATGGCAGAATTTGATTTGGACCTCGTGGACTCTACCGCAGATATTCTGGCTGCGTTGATTATCACCCCAACCTTGGTAGATCAGATTAAGGAAGCTCAGAAGAACGATGTAACAATTAGAGAAACAAGAGAAAGAATGCTAACCAGCCAAGTGGACGGATTCCAAGTTCATGATGACGGAAGTATGTGGTACCAAGGAAGGTTGTGTGTACCGGATGTTAAAGATCTCAGGAGGGAGTTGTTGAACGAAGCGCATAACTCGAAATTGTCTATTCACCCTGGTGCTACGAATATGTACAATGATCTGAAGAGACACTATTGGTGGAACGGCATGAAAAGGCACATTGCCGAATTTGTAGAAAGGTGTCTTGTTTGCCAACAAGTTAAGGCAGAACATCAAAGACCGGGTGGACTGATGCGACCACTAGAGATACCCGAATGGAAGTGGGAGCATATAACAATGGACTTTGTGGTTGGACTCCCTAAAACAAGAAATGGGAACGATGTAATATGGGTAATCGTGGATCGATTGACTAAGTCCGCTCACTTCTTGCCTATCCCTACCGGACTTACCATGGAGAGGTTGGTAACCATGTACATTGACAACATTGTTTGCCTCCATGGAGTGCCAGTCAGTATAGTGTCCGATCGTGATCCGAAGTTTACATCCCAGTTTTGGGCAGCATGTCAGAAGAAGATGGGGACTGAGTTACGACTGAGCACTGCTTTCCACCCTCAAACTGACGGTCAATCTGAGAGGACCATTCAGACTTTGGAGGACATGTTGAGGGCATGCGCATTGGATTTTAAAGGAAATTGGGATGGCATGCTCAAGTTGATAGAGTTCTCTTACAATAACAGCCACCACAGTGCCATAGGCATGGCACCCTTCGAGGCCTTATATGGACGAAAGTGTAGGTCACCTATACACTGGGACGAAGTTGGTGAGCGTAGATTGACGGCTCCCGAGATCATCGAGCAAACTAAGGAAAAGGTGAAGCTGATTCGTGAACGTCTTAAGACAGCTCAGGATAGAAGCAAGAGTTGGGCCGACACGAAGAGACGACCTTTGGAGTTCGAAGAAGGAGAAAAAGTCTATCTCAAGGTGTCACCCATGAAGGGTGTGACACGTTTTGGAGTCAAGGGAAAGTTGAAGCCTCGATTCATCGGGCCGTATGAGATACTCGAGAAAGTTGGAGATTTAGCTTACAAGTTGGCACTACCTCCAATGTTGGCTCAAGTGCACAATGTGTTCCACGTCTCTCAGTTGAGAAAGTATGTGCCTGACCCTAGTCATGTATTGGATGCTCAACCACTCAAGATTAGACCCGATGCATCATATGAAGAGATTCCGACACGAATTTTGGATCGCAAGGACCAAGAACTCAGAAGGAGGATTATTCCCTACGTAAAGGTTCAGTGGAGCAACCACCGAGAGAATGAGGCAACGTGGGAGCTAGAAGAGGAAATGCGCGACCGCTATCCCCACCTATTTGAGTAAGGTACGACAAGTTTCGGGGACGAAACTTTTTGTAAGGGGAGTAGGATGTTATAACCGGTTAAAAAAAAAGGAAAAGAAAATTTAAATTATGAAATTAATCAATCCTATCCTAACCAAATTCAATTTACTTTTTTATTTTTTTCACTTAAATTCCTCTACCTTAAATTCCATACTTATCTTCCTCTCATTTCTCTCCTTAAAATCACATTAACCCTAATCCCCTCTTCTTTTTTTTTATCTCAAACGACAGCCTCCCTCCCCCCTTCTCCCCATCAAACTTTCGGCCACAAGAGGAAGAGGAAAGAAGGATCCTTGATCCAAGGTTAGGAAGAGGGATCACAACCCTAATCAGATCTTCATCATCTCTCGTAAAAAAACCGATTCAACTCTCGCTAGGAATCGAGGTAGGTGCATATTGATTTTTCCTCAAAACGGTATGAAGGCTTGCGTAGGAAAAATGGTATTTTTATGTGTTGTTGTTGTCGTAATTGATTGGATCTTGTGTATTTGCCCAAGGTGTTTATTTTTCCGTATTTGTTTTGATACCAATGTGATCTCGTTGATGTACGTTTCTTTGTGGGGTTGAGATGTCGTTATGCAATTATGGATATGGGGGATGGGGTGAAAAGTTGAATGGGATTGAGGATTGGATTGTAGAAATTTCAGAATGGAAATTCTGAAATACGGGGACATCGATCGATCGATGTCCAGTGGCTGAGGGTTCGATGTGCCTCAGCTGGACGTCGATCGATCGACGTCCAGAAGGTGAGGGTTCGATGTACCTCAGAAGTACATCGATCGATCGACGTCAACTGAGTGAGGGTTCGACGTGTCTCAGTTAGACGTCGATCGATCGACGTCAGGGGATGACATCCAACCGTTTTTTTGTTTTTTTTCCTTTCCCTTGCATTCATGGCACGTGCATTTGTATGAGGTATACTGCGTCTATAGGGCGTGGGTATCGGGATGACTTCCCGTGTCTATAGGGCACCGGAGTCATGAGACATACTGCGTCTACAGGGCGTGGGTGTCCAAACGGTAAGTGGTGGCTAGTGACCATGATGCCGGTTTGCATGAGGTATACTGCGTCTATAGGGCGTGGGTATCGGGATGACTTACCGTGTCTATAGGGCACCGGGGTCATGAGACATACTGTGTCTATAGGGCATGGGTGTCAAAACAGCGAATGGTGGCTAGAGACCAAGATGCTGGAGTTAGGACCCGGGGTCATGCATTGCATATAGGTCTAGGAGCATATTGCCTGACATGATTCTTGTTGCGTGTGACACGTTATTTGAGCATGCATCACGTAATTGCGCATGCATCTTCTGTGGACTGTTTACTTTTCGTATAAGACTTATCATGCTGTGTTATGTGCTACGTGCTGATACCAATTTGAGTATGTAAGTATTCATGTTGTTTTGAGAGGCACCTACTGGGTGATTACCATCACTCACTCCTACTATTCCATATGTAGACGATACGGAGTGTGATTATGTTTTCGTTGAGGATGGAGCCGATACTGTGGAGTGGGCCGATTGACCCGTAGGGAATGACTACGACGAGGACGAGGGCAGAACTCTTATATTGATATTGGGATGAGCAGACAATTTTTCTTACCATGCAGTATTACTTTTGGAAACAATATCTCGTATTTAAATTTTAGACTTTTGACCTTGACTTGTAAGGCCTGGTCAGCCTGAGAATAATGGTGTTCTTTTCTTAACGTTATTTAATTTCGAATTTGGTGGTATGACTTATCGTTTCCGCGCAAAGTTAAGGACCACTTTTCTATGTCAACGCTGACGTGTAGCAGGTTGGTATGACGCCTTGTATTCTCCTGAGTGAGATACGGCGGGTGCACCGTTACCGAGGATGGAGCTCGGGAGCGGGGCGCTACAGCCACTGCAGCATCTAGCTCCAGCATGAGCTGTATGTCAACAAGAAGA
This sequence comes from Eustoma russellianum, assembly GCA_036186865.1. NCBI lineage: Eukaryota > Viridiplantae > Streptophyta > Magnoliopsida > Gentianales > Gentianaceae > Eustoma > Eustoma russellianum. Next base: position 38,212,311 of record AP025043.1, read on the forward strand.
ACATGAAAAAAAACAGCAACAACCATGTGCTGAGGTAACAAGCTCTGAAGATGGAGATTCTCTCCCCTTCAATGATAGCTCAGACGAGGAAGGATCCACCTCAAAGCCCAAGAGAGGGGTGCAAGCAGCTGTTAGTGATATCTCTTCTTCATCAGCTTCGGACGAAGAAGACGCAGGGACTTCAAGTTTGAATCCCAAAGAAGATGATGCTGGGAATAAAAAATCCCGCCTGAGGAATTACCCAGCAAGTAAAAGTGGGGATGATGTAACATCAGCAACCCGTCATCCAAACAACACCCCTCCTCACATGACTGCTACACCCTCTCTCCTCCCAAACACCAATCCGCAAATGCCACCTAGTCATGCAGCCACCAGCCCGTAAGATCCTGAGGCCTCTTCTGCCACAAGAGTTGACATTTTCCTAATTCAAATAACCCTACCCTCCCCGTAACAGACTACTCACCAACCACCTCAGCCAACTTAGACAGCAGCTCAACCAACACAAGGCAGAGTTTGGAACTCACTTTTTGGAAACAACAAGAAGCCTGCGCATAGCCTCAGACTTAAAAAAATTGAAGTGTGCACCCCCAGGCAAGGTACACAATAATATTGATGAGCTGCGTTGCGATGAAAAGGTGGATCGCTATCTTGTAGGCTGCTTCGTCGGACGATTTCCAAGTCGACAAGCAGTGCAAAACCTCTCCAAATCATGGAAGGCAAAGTACAAAGTGGAGTTCTATGTGTCTGGAAGGTACACATTGATGAGCTACGCAGCGATGAAGAGATGGATCGCTGTCTTGTAGGCTGCTTCGTCGGATGATTCTCGGGTCGGCAAGCAGTGCAAAATCTCTCCAAATCATAGAAGGCAAAGCACAAAGTGGAGTTCTATGCATCTTGATGGATGAGATCCTTTGTGCAGAGCCATACTTTGAATATGCAAGGTCTCTTATCCTTAAGAAGATGCCTATATTATTCATATTTGGGGCAATTGAAATGGCACAAGTCCTAGTTTGGGTGAAATTTCCTAACCTACCAGTCACGCTCTAGGTAGACCAGGTCCTCTCTGGTATGTGTTCCCCGCTCGGCACACCGCTATATCCATACCAACTCACTACAAGAAGAAGCACTTGGAGCTTAGTGGAGCGGTTGAGCCCAGCAAACGTTAGAGAATTCTACCTCGGCCGACCTCCATACAATTCAAGTCAGCTTGACACAACCAGGTCACCCTAGCCACCTCACTTAACACTTATCCCCTCCACCCCCACCAGAAAATCTAACAGACCTGGGTCTAGCTCAGCTCGGCCTCAACAACCCAGCTCAGCTCAGCCACAAAAGGCCACAGCAAACCACAAAGGTCAACCTGAAACCGCCCGACCTTCTACCAGCTCAGCTTGGCCCACTGCCAGCTCAGCACCGCCATCTATCCCACCTCAGCCAATCTACAACGCAGCTCGGTCACCTATCACCTCGGCCTAGCAACTCACTCCAGCCCCCAGTCAAAATAGCCTCCCAGAAATGGCCCTTGATATATCGCAACCAAGTATTATACAGGCAAAGGAAGGCACCTCAGTCCAGTCTGAGGTCAGCTCAGCCATTCCAGATCCGAATACACAGACGAATGTCTATCTGGAGCATCATATTGACAGAATAAACTCCCTTCTCCAGGATGTCTTCACAGAGGTTATCTTCAAATCGAAGGTCCAAGCCATGAGGAAAAAACTTAAAGCTCCTAATGGTAAGGCCAAGTTACGGATGATCTGAACTCAATGATTATTAGTTTTTGGAACATTAAGGGATGTAATAAGCCCTTAAAGAACAATGGAGTCTATAATCTAGAAAAAGCACAGTATAAACGTCCTTTGACTATAGTTAAACATCAAAATGTATCTATTATTGCGTTAAAAGTTTGCAGGCTCGGAGTTTGTAAATAACTTTAACTCCCAAGAAGGCAAACAAATTTTATTAGGATGGAACTCTCCTCCGTTGATGTCCAAGTCAGCTCAGCAAACCTTAAGACCATACACTGCACAATTATGTCTAAGGTTACCGGGATGAGCTTGTAAGCCACACTTGTCTATGGGTCCAACAGGATTGTAGATAGGCGTACATTATGGAGCTTCCTTTTCAACCAGAGCCAAGCGTTGAATAACCCTTGGATACTCATGGGCGATTTCAACTGCATTCTTGGCGAAGAAGAGAGAATTGGATGCAAGTCAACTACTAACTACGAACTACAGGACCAGCTCAACTCATGCCTCCAAAGTGGGCTGATGGAGATCTCCTCCTCAGGCTGCTTCCATACTTGGATAATGGATCTGTCAAATCTAGGTTAGACAGAGTCATTTCCCCGTGGTAAAGGTATACTTCTTTCCCACAGGTTGCCTCTCTGACTACTCTCCTGGCGTGCTCCGCCTTGATCAATCTAGGTCAGCAGTAAGAAGCTCTTTCAAGTTCTTGAACATGTGGGTTGACCATGAGGACTTCCTTCCTCTGGTTAGTTCACATTGGACACAAAGAGTGCATAGCTCAGCAATGTTCCAGATCTTCAAGAAGCTGAAGTCCCTAAAAGGCCCTTGAGGGGTCTAAACAGGAAAGCCTTCTCGTACTTCTCTAGCCGAGCTGACCAGGCTGAGAAAGAGCTGAAAACTATGCAGGAGTTTTCAAACAACTAGGGCTCCCATAAATGGAAGAACAAACTCCAGAAGCAAAGGTACGTTGCTTTCAATCTAATAGGAGGCATAAAGGAAATACTTTGCTCAGCTCGCCAAAAGCAACTATTTAATTTCTAGTGACAGGAACACAAAATTGTTCTACTCTATAATTAAAAGGAACAGGTCTAGAAACAGCATTACGAGAGTTTAACTAGTTGATAGAACTATGTCATCATCCATTGAGCAAGCAACGCTACGTTTTGTTCAGTTCTTCACTGAGATGCTTGGCTCATCTTAGCTAGTGCAGGCAATCAGTGCACAATCCTTGAATAAAGGCCCACTGCTCTCATCTTAGCAGGCTGAATCTCTTACTGTTCCTATCTTGGAGGCTGAGGTCAAAACAACTTTACTCTCCATTGGTAAAGACAAATCTCCGGACCCTGATGGATACACATCTCAGTTCTTTATCAACGTCTGAGAGATAATGGGGCCTGATTTTGTCAATACGGTCCTGGAATTCTTTAGAACTATGGTATTGCTGAAGCAATTAAATTATGTTATCATCGCTCTGGTTCCAAAGTCTGCACATGTCAACTGAGTTAAGGACTACATGCCTATCTCCTGCTGCAATGTCATATACAAGACTATATCAAAGATACTTTCCATCAGAATGACATCAGTCATGTCTTACTTCATGGACCCTGCTCAGATCGGCTTCCTTAAGGGCAGATCCATGATTGAAAGTATATTCTTGGTACATAAATTAATTAGGGAGTACGGGAAAAAAGAACTGCTCCCACATACATGCTCAAAGTTGATATCAGGAAGGCTTTTGACTCCATCAGCTGGTCTATTCTCAAGGACATGTTGTTCGGACTTGGATTCCATGCCGTCATCACTGGATGGATTATGGAGTGTGTGACCTCCACCTCGTACTTATCTTGATTAATGGCAGACCTTATGGGCACTTCCAAGACAAACGTGGGCTCAGACAAGGGGATCCTATATTGCCTTTCGTGTTTGTCATAGGTATGGAGTACCTCTCAAGACTCCGGCGGCAGTTACACCATGACAAAGAATTCCACTTTCACTCTGGTTGTGCTGAGCAGAACATCACTCACCTCAGCTTTACGAATGACCTGATCCTCTTCTCCTGTGGTGATGTCTGCTCTGTGCAAAGAATTATTGAGGCAGTGAAGACATTTGGTGAATGCTCAGGGCACAGGGCTAACCTGGCCAAGTCTCAGTTCTCAGATGGAAATATGCCATTCAGATATCTAGGTATACACATTGCTGGGCACAAGCTTAGGTGCACCCACTACACTCCTTTCATCAAGAAACTGATGGAATATGTGAGTCTATGGAATGCAAATAGCCTTTCATATGCAGGCAGATTACAGTTGATCAAATCAGTGCTGCAAGGCGTAACCTGTTTCTGGTTAAGTGCGCTGCCTATACCAGCAAAAGTTAGGTCCCTTGTGAACAGAATTTGCCTACACTTCTTATAGGGTAACTCCTCACTTGAGACCAGAAAGGCTTGGGTATCATAGTCGCAGATTAGCATGCCTAAGGAAGAAGGGGGTTTGAGTGTTCTTCAGCTGAAGGCATGGAATCTAGCGTTGCTAGCCAAGTAACTATGGGACCTCCATCACAAGACAGACACTCTCTGGATGCAATGGATGAACCATAAGTACAAGCTACACACCTTGCTATGGACAAGAGCAGGCCACAACACTGACTCTCCCCTCCTGAAAAGCTTCTGGAGATCAGAGACAAATTGCTGGCCAGACCAGACTCCCCAGATCGGTTGTAAATGTTCTTACTTTATGGACAGTGGATGATATCCTCAAATCTCATTTGGCGTACAATTACTTTAGGAAAAAAATGTAAGGAAATCAATTGGGCTAAGATTGTCTAGGATTCATCTGTGACTCCCAAACATTCTTTTACACTATGGTTGGCTGGGCTGAACAGGTTGCCCACCAAGGACAGGCTTGTTTACTTAGATGAAAAAACATGCCATCTCTGCTCTGCGGGACAAGAGACACTACCTCACCTCTTCTTCTCCTGCTAGGCCACCAAACAGTTTTGGATATCTATCTTAGCCTGGCTTGGACTTCCACGGGGACTAAATACAGTTCACAGATTGCTGACATGGAGCTCAAGCAAATTAAAAGGGAAGGCACTAAAGGCCAAGACAGCAAAAATTGCCTTGGCAGTTACGGTTACCATATTTGGCAGGCACGGAATAGCTACATTTTTGAAAACATAGTTTTTGTATATAGAGATGTAGTACATAGAATACGCATACATGTGTACATAGTAATGTACAAGCTCTTCCCTCATATTTTAGACATATGATAGTTTACATTACTGATTTGTGCATGTAGACCATCATGCCATTCTACAAGTAGGGTTATTGTGTGGGATACATCCCTTTGATGTTTTGATATTCGGGTAATACAAATTTGCATTTCAGCCAAAAAAACATACTAACGAAAAAGCATTGGCTACTTAAAGAAAAGGAAAAGCAATAGTGCCCATTAAAGAAAAAGAGAAAGAAACAAAAATATAAAGCAAAATTGCTTTACCCTGTCCTATTATTGTTTTATATGACTTGGGTAAGCATGTAAGTACGATAATTTTAATTTTATCTCTTTCGACTTTCGACAAAAAAAACTTTTAAGCAAACTTTAATATTTTATTTTGTAAACATGTTTAATCGGACATTAGTACAACTAATCAAAAGGTCTAGATGGATATCAAATCAACGTACAACTTAATGGACATAGCTGGAATGCTGGATGATCTGATAATGTTATTAAGCAAACGACGAATTGTAATTTATACATATTTTTTTATCTCATACTTATTGTAATTAGAGACTACTTTGTGTTATTATTGCTGAAAATGGCATATCTTTAAGTTGTAAGGATAAATTTGGTGTTTTATGCAAATTGCATTCTAAAATCTAAATAATAGACAACTGCTGGTTTGTATTCTAAAATCTAAATGATATTACCATGTTCTTTACTTGGTATTTTACATGTATTGAGTGTCCCCCGTGTCAAAGTTGCTGATCATTCGGATGGTGAGACAAGTTCTGTGGCCAAAGGTGAAGATTGTGGTGTGTGATCAATGTGTTGGTGGCGTGGCAATGCAAGGCGGATGAGGCAGAGGGAGAAGAAGGCGGGTTGAGCGCCAAGTTGTTTTAAATCGTTGTAGTTACTTTTCTGCCCTTATGAATAAAGTAGTGTGCAGTTTTATGTTAGGGACGTTTTTGTAATTTTCGTTATTGGCAGTTGCTTTATTCGGTTTGTACAGTTTAAATGCTGGAGCTTGAGGTTGTGATCCTAAGCTAATTGAAACATTCTTCTCCACCGATTGAGAGCTGTTATTTTTCTTCTTTGTGGCATCTTGTTCCTTCGGCACTTTCTCTTCTTTCATTGAATTTTCTCTTTGATCGCTGCTTCACAAACTGTTGCTTCAATATTTGAACATTCTCACATGGTATCAGAGAGTTTTAGCGAATGAATTTTGGAACGTTTATGGCTAACACTGGATCCTCACCCTCTGCCTCCACTTCCAGTCACAACAATCATAATATGGTTGATCCTTCGGAAGATCCTTGCTATATTCACCCTAGTGATAGTCCATCCTTAATTTTGGTGCAGCCGTTGCTCGATGGTAACAATTACCACGGTTGGAGCAGAAGTTTTAGAAGAGCGCTAATGTCCAAGAACAAATTAGGATTTGTTGACGGATCAATTGAGAAACCGGCTGAAAATGCTAGGAAGTTTAGCATGTGGATTAAGGCTAACAATATGGTGGCATCGTGGTTGATTAACTCAGCTGTTTCTTCGATCAGTCAGAGCGTAATGTGGCTTGATAGCGCTGCAGACATATGGAATGACCTGAAACACAGGTATGGTAATGGGATGCTTTTAGACTTTCTGATTTACAAGAAGAATTCTATAGTATTAGACAAGATTCGTTGTCTGTTACCGAGTACTATACGAAATTGAAGAGCGTATGGGAGGAGTTGTTGGTGCTTAGGTCTATTCCAAACTGTACATGTAATCGGTGCTCGTGTAATATTGCAACTCAAATTAACAAGTTCATAGAAGATGATTGTGTTATTAAGTTTTTGAAAGGACTTAATAGTGACTTTGAAGCTGTGAAATCGCAAGTATTGCTCACTACACCGCTTCCTGATTTGAAAACTGCTTTTGCGATGTCTGTTAAGCTTGAGAGAAAATTGGCGTATTCCAATTCACAAGTACAGTTTCATAATAATCCTACTGCTGTGTTGAGTGTTGGAGGGAATCCTAGATTTGGTGCTAAGAGTGGGTATGAAGGAATGCAGAAGGCAGCAGGGAGAGGATATAAGAAAGATGGTTTCAAGACTAATTCGGGGAGTTCAAAAACTCCTTATTGCACGTTTTGTAATATGCAGGGGCATACTGTTGATCGCTGTTATAAGAAGCATGGATATCCTCCAGGGTATAAACCAAGAGGACAGGTCAATTATGTTGGTAGCGATGAGTATTGTGTACAGCAAGATGAGTCTGTGAACCAGGATGACAAGGAATCAAAAGGTTCACAGGCAGGACATGGAGCACCTATGTTCACATATGAGCAGTACAACCAGCTAATGGCATTGCTTCAGGACAGGGATCAGAAGCATGTTGCTGATTGTGGAGGTGACATAGGTGGGCAACACTCTGTGATGTCTGCACAGATTTCTGCTAATTCTGGTAAGGTGACAGGTAATACACTATACCAAAACTCTAATATATGGATTTTAGATTCTGGAGCCACAGATCATGTGTTGTTCATTGCTGCTGTTTGATTCCTATCAGCCTGTACAGTCTTTGTCTGTTAAGCTTCCTGATAATTCCTTGGCCAAAGTCACTCACATTGGTACTGTAAATATTAATCCCAGTCTGTCTCTTTCTGGTGTGTTTCACATTCCATCCTTTGCATTTAACCTGTTGTCCTTAAGCAAGCTGACTGCTTCCAAGTCATGCTTTGTGAATTTTCATTCTGATATGTGTACAATTCAGGACATGATGACCAGGAATATGATTGGTTCAGCTAGAGTAACTCAAGGACTATATCATCTTCATGGATCACACAAAGCCCCAGTTTCTGCCTTTAAGACCCCAGTTTATAATCATTGTCAGCTATCAAAGACCTTACAACCTATGTCTCAGCTTCTATGCTCTGGCATGCCAGGCTAGGACACATGGGAGAATCAAGAATGAAGGAGGTCAGGAAGATTGATCCAGAGGTTGCACTACCTGATCAGTCATGTAAATGTGACATTTGCCCTTTAGCTAAACAAAAACGTATTCCATTTCCTATTTCCACTTCTGTTACAAATAAACCTTTTGATCTTGTGCATATGGATATATGGGGACCGTATAGGTACCCCACAATGTTTGGACAGCTTTACTTCCTTACAATAGTTGATGATCATTCTAGATTTTGCTGGGTGTACTTGATGAAGGCAAAATCTGATACAAGGAGTATAATTCAGAGTTTTTATCAATATGTTACAGTTCAATTTGATGCGTCAATTAAGGTGGTAAGAACAGACAATGGCTTATAATTCAGTATGAACAGTTTCTTTGCATCCAAAGGCGTAATGCACCAAACCAGCTGTGTTAATACCCCACAGCAAAATGGTTTGGTTGAAAGAAAACATCAACATATATTGTCTGTAGCTAGAGCCTTGAAGTTTCAATCACACTTACCTGCCCAGTACTGGGGGTTCTGCATACAGCATGCCGTATATCTAATCAATATCACACCTTCACCTATTCTGAGCCAGAAAACACCCTTTGAAGTTCTATATAAATCCAAGCCTGAATACCATAGCCTTAAAATTTTTGGTTGTCTTGCATTTGCTACCAATGTCCAGAACCACAAAGAGAAGTTTGCCCCCAGAGCTAGGAAGGTAGTTTTCTTGGGGATGTCATGCAATACGAAAGGCTTTGTGTTACAGGATCTTGACAGTAAGGATGTGTTTGTTTCAAGAGATGTAGTGTTCCATGAAACTGTGTTTCCAATGATGACAGAATCCACATGTGGACCAAATAACCATAATGCACCAGTGCCAGATCCTGCCCATACAGCCATGCCAGGTCCTGCCCATCCAGGTCCCTCTGAGCTGGTGCATGAAACATGTGCTGCTGAGCCTCCATCTCCCTTGAATTCACACCCTACCTTACCTCTAGAGTCTAATTCTATACCATCGTTCTCTGAGTCGCATTCTAACACATCGTCACCCACTTCTCCTGCTCAGCCAATTTGTCCTAGTTCCACAGTTACTCATGATCTCTCCAGAGGACAGTTAGTCGTTGAGCTTCCTGTTGTTGCTTCAGAAAATCAATATCACTCTAATTCTCCACTACTCAATAGATCACAAAGGGTCAGAAAACCTCCATCGTATCTAAATGACTATCATTGTAATCATTTCACAAGTTCTGAACACTCCAATCTTCACAAACGTGAACACACCAGTCCTCACTCCTTGTGCAAAACATACACGCTTGCATCTTTGACTCCACAATATAAAAATTATATATTGAGCACTGGTATACATGTAGAGCCTCAGTCTTATGCAGATGCAGCAGTGTCCCCAGCATGGCAGGAGGCCATGGCTACTGAAATTGCTGCCTTAGAGGCCAACCACACTTGGGAGATTGTCCCTTTGCCACCTGGAAAGAAGGCTATTGGATGTAGATGGGTTTATAAAGTTAAGCATAAACCTGACGGCTCTGTGGAAAGATACAAAGCCAGGCTTGTGGCAAAGGGTTATACGCAACAATACGGGGTGGACTACCAAGATACATTTTCTCCGGTAGCAAAGTTGACAACAGTGAGGATCGTTTTGGCTATGGCAGCAGGATTGCAGTGGCCCGTTCACCAACTTGATGTCAATAATGCATTTTTGCATGGGGACCTACATGAGGATATCTACATGGTGCCACCTCCAGGAATGGTTCCAGCCAGACCTGATCTAGTATGTAAGCTTGCAAAGTCGTTGTATGGGTTGAAGCAAGCTAGCCGAGAGTGGAACGCAAGATTGTCTAAGTTTCTGCAAACACTGGGATTCTCTCAATCAAAGAATGACTATGCCCTCTTCACTAAAGATGTGCAGGGATCATTACTGGTGTTGTTGGTTTATGTGGACGATATAATTGTCACTTGTGACAATGAGGGGGCCATTGAGGATATTAAAAATGCGTTGCATCAAGAGTTTCAAATTAAAAATTTGGGAACCCTGAAGTACTTTCTAGGAATCGAGGTGGCAAGATCCAAAGAGGGGATGGTTATCAATCAGCAAAAATACACTTTGGAATTGTTGGAGCAAGCTGGTTTTTTGGATTCAAAACCTGCTAGGACTCCAATGGAGACTCATGCCAGTTTCACACATGGAGATTCACCCCTGATTGCAGATGCTTCGATGTACATGAGGCTAATTGGCAAGTTGATTTACCTTACTATCACAAGACCGGATATATCGTTTCCCGTACAACAATTGAGTCAATTTCTAGACTGCCCAACGGAGAATAACCTTAAGGCTACGCATAGAATTCTAAGATATCTTAAGGGAACTGTTGGGCAAGGTTTGATGTTCCCAAGTTCAGGAGATTTGAGGCTTAAGTGTTTTGTAGACTCGGATTGGGGAGGATGTAAGGAAACCAGGAAGTCAGTAACCGGATACTGTGTGTTCTTAGGGAGAGCTTTGGTTTCGTGGAAGGCAAAAAAGCAATCTACTGTGTCTAAGTCATCTGCGGAGGCAGAGTACAGAGCTATTGCAGCGGTAGTATGTGAAATACAGTGGTTGCTTTACTTGTGCAGAGACTTGAGGATAAAGAAACAGATTCCAGTTGAAGTATTTTGTGACAGCAAAAGCGCGATCTACTTGGCAGAGAATCCCGTATTTCATGAGAGGACCAAGCACATAGAAATAGATTGTCACATTGTTAGAAATAAGGTACAGGAGGGGTTGATTAAAATGATGCCAGTTAGAACTGATCTTCAATTGGCTGATTTGTTTACTAAAGCTTTGGACATGAGAAGGTTGCAGTGCCTGCTTGACTCGCTTGGGATATACAATCTTTATAACAAGCGTGGCTTGAGGGGGGGTGTCAAAGTTGCTGATCATTCGGATGGTGAGACAAGTTCTGTGGCCAAAGGTGAAGATTGTGGTGTGTGATCAATGTGTTGGTGGCGTGGCAATGCAAGGCGGATGAGGCAGAGGGAGAAGAAGGCGGGTTGAGCGCCAAGTTGTTTTAAATCGTTGTAGTTACTTTTCTGCCCTTATGAATAAAGTAGTGTGCAGTTTTATGTTAGGGACGTTTTTTTAATTTTCGTTATTGGCAGTTGCTTTATTCGGTTTGTACAGTTTAAATGCTGGAGCTTGAGGTTGTGATCCTAAGCTAATTGAAACATTCTTCTCCACCGATTGAGAGCGGTTATTTTTCTTCTTTGTGGCATCTTGTTCCTTCGGCACTTTCTCTTCTTTCATTGAATTTCCTCTTTGATCGCTGCTTCACAAACTGTTGCTTCAATATTTGAACATTCTCACACCCCGCCCCCTCCCCCTCCCCTTTCTGTTGTTTTGTATATGATATGGTGTTTGTCCTTTACATGAAAATTTAACATGAGTTTTGTGTGTGTGTTCCACATGCCTTGATTTTGTCCTTTACATAATCTCTATTGATCCACAGGATCCACAAAAATTCGAAGCTACAATTGACGTAACTTACACCTAGATCGATGTATGTAAGATACCTCAATATACACAGATAGCTACTTCTTTGAAAAAAAAATTATATTTGACGTAGCTTACCTAAAGTCCAAGGTAGGCTACATCAGTTTCGAGTTTTGGATAGTAGTTGCTCATGCAAATTTATACATAGGATATGTCGATTTTCACGTAACATGACATAGTCTTTGTTCAAAACCCCTTTCAAAACAGAACGGATTCATCCCCATGGGTAGAAATCATCTTCATCTATATATCTTTCGTCGACTTTTAAGAGATGCCTTATTCAGACGTAATGTATTCGTCGACTCTCACTGCCAAATTAGCAAATTTAATCACAAAATCAATGATTTTAATGTGCATGTAAACAAGTTTAAACTGAAAGGGAAGAAGAAATAACGCTAAAATGACTATTTTAACCCCACTAACAATTCTCCTCCAAGCGAATTACAAAGGGTATAAAAGTCATTTCATATGTTTAAACTGCTCCCGCCATCTGTTCTTCTTCTCCAGCCCGTTCCTTCAACCTGCTGAGCATTCTGATCCTACAAAACGTGGATTGCACACGTGACTCCCATCCAAAACTCCCATACTACTCTCCAACATGTCATTTTGTGATCCTGACCTTTAATTTGTGAATTTATCCAACGGCAAATATTCAATTCATGCCATACCCAGCGGATTGTGTTTCTTTCTCTCCTTCTTTTGTTTGGCTATCCGTTGCAACACCCCCAGACCTGACTTACTAAAGATGTTGCATACTCCCATAGCTGAAGTCAGGTTCTGTAATGTAATTGAGTCTAAAGCCGTCGTAAAAACATCAGCCAACTGAAACTCAGATTTAACAGGCATAAGGTGAATCACTCCCTGCTGATACTTGTCCCTGACTATATGGCAATCAATTTCAATATGTTTTGTCCTCTCATGAAAGAGAGAGTTCTCTACAATATATATGTCACTTTTGTTATCACAAAATAGCTCAACTGGCCTTGACTGTTTAACTCCCAGATCTTCTAACAAATACAAAAGCCATTGAATTTCGCAAGTTGCCATTGTCAAAGCCCTGTACTCAGCCTCTGAAAAAGACTTAGACACAGTGCTTTGCTTCTTAGCCTTCCATGACACCAATGAATCCCCTAGGAACATGCAGTATCCAGTCACAGATTTTCTAGTCTCAACACATCCACCCCAATCCGAACCAGCAAATCCTTTCAGTTCTAATTTTCCACTAGTAGGATAGCAGAGGCCTTGGCCTGCTGTCCTTTTCAAGTACCTCAGCAACCTATGTGTTGTCCTTAGATGTAACTCTATGGGTGTATCCAGAAACTGGCTTAACTATTGAACCGCAAAGGATATGTCAGGCCTTGTTATAATGAGATATAACAATTTGTCAATAAGCCTTCTATAACTGGGCATATCTTTTATAAAGTCTGAATCACCATGAGCCAACTTAGAATTCTGTTCCATAGGGCTTGTTGTAGGTTTGGAACCCAGGAAGCCTAACTGCTCTACCACCTCCAATGCATACTTCCTTTGGCAAAGCATGAACCCCCCTGTGACCGAACCACTTCAATGCCAAGGAAATATTTCAAGGGTCCTAAATCCTTAATATGAAATGTTTGATGTAGTGATTCCTTAAGAATGTTGATTTGTAAGAGCGAATCACTAGCAACTACGCTGTCATCCACATATGCTAAGACAACCAGAAAAGTGTTGGGGGTCCGCTTGATGAACATTGTATAATTATGTTTTGACTGCACATAACCCTGACTAATCGGAAAATTGGTTAACTTGATATTCAATTCTCGACTTGCCCGCTTTAAGCCATACAGAGACTTATGGAGCTTGCACACCATATTGTCTGCAAAAGCACATATTCCCTCAGGTAGTGTCATATAAATCTCTTGGCTTAGGTCACCATGTAAGAAATCATTATTTACGTCTAATTGATGCACATGCCACTTTGTTGGGGAGTGTAAATACAATTAGTTTGGTGTATAACCTCCTTAGCCATAAAAAACTGATTCATTTTGAATTCTTGGCCATTGTCAGTTTTGATACACTTAATGGTTTTATCAAACTGAGTTGCAACATATTGGTAAAAGCTCTCAACAATATTCTTGGTTTCTGATTTTTGGATCATAAGATACAACCATGTATATCTTGTATGATCATCAACAATAGTAAGAAAATAACGTTGACCATGTACAGTGGGGTGTTTATAGGGACCCCAAATATCAATGTGAACAAGATGCCAAAGGAAATTTAGAAAGAGATTTAGACACAGGAAAAGTATTTCTTTTTATTTTGTTCAAAGGGCACACAGTACACTTGCTTGAAACATCATGAGCACAGACAGAATCATCAAATTTCTACAACTCTCTTATTCTAGGCATTGATGCTTGGCCTAATTTATAGTGCCATAGAAGTGAAATGTCTGAAAGCTGATCAGCAACTGACAGATAACAAGAAGAAGCAGCTTCTAGTTTAGAAACACCATGGAGATAGTACAAGCCATTACATTGTTCAGCTGAACCAATCTTCTTTAGGGGCACATGTTCCTGAATAACACAACAATCTCCCAGGAATTGAACAAACAAGGAAGGAACAGAAAGAAACTTGCTAAGAGAAAGAAGATTATAAAAAAATGATGGAACATAGAGTACATTGTGTATGGTCAGACAAATATTTATGATAATTGAACCAATGTGGGTGCCTGACACTGAGAAGTTATTAGGCAACTTCATAGATATGTGTTCAACATATTTGAAAGAATGAAATAGATAGAGGTCGCATGCTATATGATCCGTAGCTCCTGAATCTAGACTCCATATATTCAAATTATTAATGTGACATTTACCTCAATCATTATCCAAGAGGGCAGACATTACTGCTCCCTGACTTCCAGCAGCAGACTTTCCATGAGATAACATAGGCATAATCCTCTCATACATGCTCAACATTGCCATCAATCTTTGAGTTTGCTCATGCGTAAGCAAGGGAGTCTGACATGATTTATCATTCTGATCTATGGGTGTATACTCAACTTCTTTCACAACCTCAATCAGATTAGCTTGACTCATGAATTTAAAGCCCAATGGATACCCATACTTTTTGTAACACCTTTGCTCAACATGTCTAATCATCCCACAATGTTTACATTGTGGTCTTTTAGAACTATCAGGAAAGAACTTGCCACTCCCTCTTCTGTAAATATTGCCTCCGCTTCTACACACATATGCATTAACGCTCGCAGCCATTGCTTCAGAAATCTCTATCATAAGTGTTGTTGGGTTATTACTAAAGCCTCTTTGAGAACTTAAGCCATTTAACTTCTCTCATATTTCAAAGTCATTGCAAATACAACATCAATCTTAGGCAACGGTGTCATCACAAACACTTGTGATTTTACGGGATCAAATTCCTCATTTAGTCCTTTTAAGAATTTTATAACGTAGTCAGTCTCTACAAATTCGTGTATTTTGTCTCCTACATCACATTTACAGCCACGACATGTACATGTTGGGATAAGTCTTAATGCCATCATTTCCTCCTACAACACCTTCACCTTAGTGAAATAGTCATTTACAGAGTCATTCTCCTGCCTAACTCCGTAAAAATTCTCCAGAAAATCCGAAAGCCTAAATGCATCACCAGTACCATACCTACGTTTGAGATCACCCTAAACTTCTACAGCACTATCATACCACATATCACTTTGTGCAATAGAAGGTATTACACTATTCATAATCCAAGAATGTACCATAGAGTTTACCTGCCCCTATGTTGGATACTGCCGGTCATTGAGAGTTGGTTGTTGAATGGATCCATCTATGAAACCAATTTTGTTCTTGACTATCAATGCCATCTGAAACATCCTATTCCAGGAATGGTAGTTATAAGGATTTAAAGGAGGTTGTGTCAAAATAATAGCGGGACTATCATTTGGATGGAGGTAAAAAGGATTATTGATCGGATTCTCTGGTGTCTGAGATCCACCTCTTTTCAGAGTATTTAATGAAGAAGCCTTACTAAGGCCTTGTGATTTCAATCACAAACAAAAGAGCAATCAACAAACAACGAAAAAACAGAATTGCTATTTCAAGAAGCTAAACTTTCGGCTCTGATACCATGTCAAATTAGCAATTCTAATAACAAAATCAAGATCAAACAAATGAATGAATTGAAACTGAGTAAAATTACACGGAATAAATAAGAGGAAAAATCGGCCTTCTGATTAATTCCATATTCAATGTGCATATGTACAAGTTTAAACTGAGAGGGAAAAAGAAATAACGCTAAAATGACTATTCTTTGACCCGGGCGAACATACAGTAGAGGTTGTTCAGTTTTTCTTTCCTTGAAATTCACGGGTTCAGGAGCAGATGGACCAAGGCGATTTCCAACAAGTCTTTCTTTATTTTTAGAGCTAGAGCGGAACCGTAAAAGAAAAGATACCCACGAGGCACAACCATGAAAGTAATGAAAAAGAAAAAGTTATGTAGTTGGATCATCTATACTATTTGTTCTAATGTTGCTTCTTTAGAGAAGATGAGAGGCTCAAAATGAAAGCGTTCAGTTTAACTATCTATGTATCTTTCAGTTGATTCAATATCTTTTCCACTTCTTCCTTTCTATCTAGCTTATAATTGAATAATTTGAAATGCCACATTTAGTCAAGAAGACGTCGTCATGACATGCGTCTCGATATATAATCCCCTATCACATACCCATCAAAATTGTGGATTGACGATCAAGAAAGACAGAGAACACCTATAAACATGAAATTAACACATTGATAGGGGAAATCCTTACCCTTTTTTCCTTTTGACTTGATTCTTCCACCCTTGCTAAATCAACAACGTCAATCCGTCATACTATTATTCATATTAAATAACATTTCTCAATGTCATTCACCAATTTAAGCACTAAACTAAAACTTTGTCAAATTAGCTACTTTAATCAATAGAAGAAGACAAAATCAAGTGATTAATATGAACCGCAAAATATCTCCAAGAATAAGGAGAATAAGGAGATAGAGAGAATGGAATCTAAATCAATTTTTCCTTCAATCTGTTAACTGCCAAGCCTTGCTTTTCGTTTTGTACAGAAGGGAGAAAGGAAAATTACAACTTGAAATGACTAAAATGTCCGTGCAACTAATGTTTCGTAAGTAAAATAAGAAAGGGCATAAATCTCATTTTACACATTTAAACTACTCCCGCCAACTGCCTCCTCCTCCTTCTTCTTCACCATTCACCTGTGGCTCCATCACTGTTGTGCGTTGCTGCACAACTCCATAACCGTCACTGCACGCATGTCACAATTCCACATACTTTTGCCTTGAATTGCCAGCTCATCATAGCTTCATCTTGACCCTTAATCCACTTCAGATCTTGCAGCTGCCACTGGGCCAATTCATTCTTCTTTGGATTTCCTTCACTGTTGTTTCTCCATTTCAGCACATTCTGTAACAGCCACCCTCAAACCTGACTTACTGAAAATATTACAAACTCCCATAGCAGAAGTCATGTTGTGCAATGTTGCTGAATCCAGAGCTTTTGTGAATACATCAGCAAGCTGAAACTCTGATTTATTTGGCGTAAGATGAATAACCCCTTGTTGGTACTTCTCCCTTACAATATGAAAATCAATTTCAATATGCTTTGTTCCCTCATGAAAAACAGGATTTTTAACAATATAAATGGCACTTTTATTATCACAAAATAACTCCACTGGCTTAGGATGTGCTATTCCCAAATCTCTCAACGAGTACAGAAGCCATTGCATTTCACATGTAGCCATTGCTAATGCTCTGTATTCTGCCTCAAATGATCAGATACAGTACTTTCCTTTTAACATTCCATGAAACCAAGGAACTTCCAAAGAACACACAGTATCCTGTAATTGATTTCCTTGTTTCAACACAACCAGCTCAGTCAGAGTCTGCAAATCCTTTTAATTCCTCCTTCCCATAGCCGGAATAAAAGATACCTTGACCTGCTGTCCCTTTTAGGTACCTCAAAAGTCTATATGCTTCTTTAAGATGCAGTTCTGTGGGTGCATCAAGGAATTGACTCAATTATTGAACAACAAATGATATATCCGGCCTTATTATGGTAAGATATATCAACATAAGAATAAGCCTTCTGTAGCTTGATACATCATCCACAGAATTTGAATCACCATGAGCCAACTTCAAATTCTGTTCCATAGGACTCACTGCAGGTTTAGCACCTGGAAACCCCGTCTGCTCTACCAGCTCCAAAGCACACTTTCTTTGGGACAACATAATCCTCCCCTGTGACCTAGCCACCTCTATGCCCAAGAAGAATTTCAAGTCACCTATATCCTTGATCTTAAATGCTTGATGTAGTGACTGTTTAAGGGTGATTATATGTGACAAAGAATTACTGGCAACAATTATATCATAAACATATACCAAAATGACCAAGAAAGCACTGGCTGTTCTTTGAGTAAACATTGTATAATCATTCTTTGATTGCGTATAGCCCTGAGCAGTAAGAAACTTAGTCAATTTTAAATTCCATTCTCTACTTGCCTATTCCAACCCATAAAGTGTCTTGTGTAGCTTACAAATGGTATGGGGCTCTGAAGCATGAACATCTTCAGGCAATGACATATAGATTTCTTGGCTAAGGTCACTATATAAAAAGGCATTATTCACATCTAATTGATGTACATGCCACTGTTTTTGATCAGCAATAGCAAAAACTAACCTCACTATAGTTAGTTTCGCAACTGAGGAAAACATGTCAGTGTAATCAAAGCCCAGTTGCTGTATCAACCCCTTTGCCACAAGCCTAGCCTTGTACCTCCCTATGCTCCCATCTGAGTTGTACTTCACTTTATATACCCATTTACACCCAATAGGCTTCTTACCAGAAGGAAGAGGAACCAAGGACCACGTATGATTGGCTTCTAGTGCAGCCAACTCCACTTCCATCGCCTTGAACCAATGAGCAGAGGTGACTGCTTCCTGATAAGATCTTGATTCCTGTACCATACTAATATTAAGAGCATATGACCTATATTAAGGTGTCAATTGATCATAAGAAATGTCTTCCTCAATTGGGTAAGCTGTCTGAGAATTATGATTTGAGGTTGGATTAGCTTTAGACAGAAAAGAAGTCAGGTTGCAATGGTAATTGTGTAGGTATTTGGAAGGTTGCTTATTCTGGCTGGTTTGAGAGTTTCAAGGGGATTAGATTGCTGTAAAGGCAGATGAATTTCAATTCCAGTACATGGGTGATGTTCTGATATAGGAGTGGCAGTCTCAGGTATAGAAGGTGAGATTTCAGCTGAGTCGTGATCTGTGGAAATAATGGCATCAGATGAAGAAACAAAAGGATGTGAGTGTTGAAATGTATCTGATGAGGTAAATTGTGCAGGTGTGGATGATTCAGGAATGGATTTTGAGTTGGGCTAATGTATAGTATTGGGTTCAGGTGGTGAAGAGTCATGGAAGGAGCTATCAGAGGCGAATGGAAATATAAACTCATTGAACTTTATATCTCTAGATATGAATACATCTTTGAAAGAGTATTCAACAATAAATATCCCTTGGTATGATAAGGCACTCCAAGAAAAACACAAGGATGGCTCTGGGATCAAATTTTGTTCCGTGTGAGGTATTTGTACTAGTATATGCCAGACAACCAAAGACTTTAAGATTTCTATATACTGGTGCTGTGCCAAAGAGGGATTCATGTGGTGTATGATTATGTAACAGAGGTGTAGGAAGGATGTTTATTATATGCACAACATATTGAATGCAAAATCCCCAATAGGGGTCAGATAACTGAGCTTGAAATTTAAGAGACTTTGCAGTATTAAGTATGTGTTGGTGCTTGCATTCAACTACTCCATTCTGGTGTGGAGTGTTGACACAACTAGTTTGATGGATAATACCCTTTGTCATAAAGAAATGGTCCATCTTAAACTCCTGACCATTATCAGTTCTTATACATTTAATGCCCTTGCCAAACTGATTAGATGCATATTGGCAAAAACTCTGTATGGCATTTCTGGTTTCTGATTTCTGCTTAAGCAAATATACCCAAGTGTATCTGGTATGATCATCAACAATAGTGAGAAAATAACGTTGGCCATATATGGTAAAATGTTTATAAGGACTCCAAATATCAATATGTACAAGATCAAAGGAAGAATTGGAAATAGACTCAGATACAGAAAATGGAAGCCTTTTCATCTTGGCCAAAGGACAAACAGTACAAGACTGTGAGTTTTCATGAATCAATACAGATTTGTCAAGCTTCTATATATCTTTTATTCTAAGTATGGAGGCATGACCTAACATATAATGCCATAACAAATAATGAACAAGAGAATGAGAAATAGTATATAAGCAACTGGATGAAGAAGATGCCTGCCTATGAGTCCCATGAAGATAGTATAAGCCTTTGTACTGCTCAGCTAAACCAATCGTCTTCAGGGATATACACTCCTGAATGAGACAAGAATTTCTCAGGAATTGAATGACTATTGATCAATTAGACAGCAACTTGCTGATAGACAAAAGGTTATAGGCAACAGATGGAACGTAGAAAACATCATGAATAACAAGGGTGGAATTCAAAGCTACTGATCCAATAAAGGTTGCTGAGGCTGAAAGATTATTAGGCAACTTAATAGATACATGTTGAATTAGTTTATAGGACTGAAACAAATTGAGGTTACTAGCTATATGCTCAGTGGCACTTGAATCTAGTATCCATATGTTCAAACTATTAAATGGACACTCACCTTGATCTTTACCAGAGAGAGCAGACATCACTGCTCCTTGGCCTGCTACCTCTCTGCCATCATTGACACTCAACATTGCCATCAATTTTTGCATTTGTTCTGGTGTCAACATTAGAGCTTGGCACATCTTGTTTTCTTGCTGCAGTTGATCAGAATCTCCTTCTTCATTACACACTTCAACTAGATTAAATTGGTTCCTTGGCTTAAAGCCCGGAGGATATCCATACTTTCGATAGCACCTTTTCTCCACGTGTCTAATCATGCCACAGTGTGTACAAATAGGCCTCTTAGCGCCATCTGGGAAAAATCTATCGTTTCCCCTTATGTAACTACTACCTCTACCCCTACCAGCGTATACACTACTGTTTGCAACTACTTTTGCACCATCCACATTTTCTGCTAACAACACAGTTGGATTATTGCTCATACTCTCTTGAGCACTGACTCCATTCAATTTTTGTTCATACTTCAACGCCATGGCAAAAACAACATCAATGCTAGGAGACATCACAAACACTTGTGATTTGACTGGATCAAACTCCCCATTTAAGCCTCTTCGAAATTTGATAACATACTCATTTTCAACGAATTCGTGCATTTTAACTCCTACATCACATCTACACCTGTGACATACGCACCTAGGAACTAGCCTTAACGCCATCACCTCTTCCCGCAACACCTTTAATCTTGTGAAATAGTCATTCACCGAATCATTTTCTTGTCTAATTCAATAAAAGTTCTCAAGCAAATCCGACAACCTAAATGCATCTCCACTACCATATCTCCTCTTAAGATCAGACCAAACTTCTACTGCACTATCATATCATATGACACTTTGAGAAATAGAAGGCAAAACACTATTCATATTCCATGAATGAACCATAGAATTTACCTGCCTCCATGCTGTGTACTGAGGATCATTCACTGACGGTTGTTGAATTGATCCATCAACGAAGCCAATTTTATTCTTCGCAATTAACGCCATCTGAAACATTCAACTCCATGAATGGTAATTATGAGCGTTCATAGAGGCTGTGAAAGAATGATGGCAGAGCTGTCATTAGGATGAAGATAGTATGGGTTACTAGTAAGATTCTCCACATTATGCGATCCAACTACTCTACCTGTGCTAGACGAAGATGTCATTCGTACGAACTGCAAGTTTTGAAAATATGATTGATCACAACGCAAACAAAATCAGAGTGCACACTCTGCGTCAGATATCAACGCGCTCTGGTACCATATCAAATTATCTACTTCAATCAATAGAAAAAGACGAAATCAAGTGATCAATATGAACAGCAAAATATCTCCAAGAATAAGGAGAATAAGGAGATAGAGACAAGAGCCTATAGCGACAGCCAAAAAACGTCGCTATTTCGTCGCTATAGGCATATTGCGACGAAATAGCGACGAAAAATAAAGGTCGTTATACGGCTTGTCGCAAAGCAAATTTCGTCGGCACTGCGTCGCTATATTGTGACGAAAACAATTTTGTCGGTGTATCGTCGCCAAACTGCGACGAGAAACTGTCAGGTCTGCGACCTGTTTTCTGCTGTCGCTGTTTCATCGGTAAAATATTTTCGTCGCTATTTTGTATTTTTTTATTTTTTATTAAGGTTCTGCGACAAAGACACTCGTCGCAAAATTTCGTCGGTATAAGTATTGCCGTCGCTATTTATTATTTTTTATTTTTGTTTCCGTTTTATTTCGTCTCAAAATGTCGTCGTTATATGTCTTTTCATCGCTAATTTTAAATTTTTGTTTTTTTATTACCGATCTGCGACAGTACAATTTCGTCGCCGGTTCGTCGGTATTTGTTATTTTTAAAAATATTAAATTTACTAATAATTATTTTAAATACATTATTTAATATTAAATTTTAATTTTTTTTTTATTTATTAATAATATTAATACATTATTAATTAAAAAGTTTTTTATTATTATTTAATTTCTATAATATATTTTATTTTGTATATTAAATCATTTGTACGAATATTATACAGTAATACGGTATTTGCGCATTCAAGTTCGTATAATTAAACAACACAAACGAAATAGAATCCGTAAAATTGTCAGATAGAATATAAAAGTACAAAGAAAATGTCAATACAACAAATGAAATAGACTGTACAAATAATGAAAAAATAAAAAACTATGCAGAGGAAGATGGAGGGGGATCATGCGGAGAAGAGTGACCATCAGGAGGGCGAGGCTGAGGCTGAGGCTGCGAGGAGCAGGAAATGAAAGACATGACTACCTGCGACAGGTGCGAGATTTGCTGGTTCGTTGCCTCCTGCACCTGCATCGTCTGCCGCTGCGCATGCTCAAATGCTTGTTGAAGCGCCTGCTGCAGCGCCTGTACACTCTCCTCATGCCTCGTCCTGATGGTCTCTATCTCACGCTGCAGCGCCGCATTATCTGATTCCAGGCGCGAAATATCCTCTGGCGTCGCAGAAGGCGCGGAGGTGCTGGCCTCGGAGGAAGCACCTGCTTGTAGAACTTCAAGAAAGAATCGCGGCGCTGCTGATCCAACCCCGTACACCTCCCTCTTCTTCTTATTTTGAGGGCTGACGGTCCGAACCGCACCCCAATAAGCGTGGTTCTTGTCGGCCTGTTCGCCCCTATCTACGAGTAATCTGTTGTACTCGTCCTGAAATGAGAATAAGAATTGTTATGGTTTAGCAATAAAACAAACTAAGGAAAAAACAAATGATATCGTAGTCTACTTACACTGATGTCGCGGGCCTTCGTCGTGATCCAGTCCTCCGTCCCGTCGGAGGCTTTCTTCCGATGCGTCTTGTAGAAGAGATCGTAGGAGGCTGGCCACTCTCCCGTCTCCTCGTGCTGAAAGAATGAAATAAAATATGTTAGTGAAATCCAGAATTTTAAAAATTTCGGCATGACCTATTCGTTTATCGGAGGTATCCTGGCCTTAAAGGCCTCTCCCAAGTCAAATCAAAAATAAAAATAAAAAGGCAAATGAACACATGTACCACTTAAAGTAACCATATACGAATACCAAAAAAACAAAAGCGCAACATAAGAAATCAACGAATATAAATAATCCACTTAACTCAATGAATATAAATAATCCACTTAAGTCAATGAATGTAAATAATCCAATGAAATCAATGAATCTAAATAATCCAATATTAAAATACTCACCATAGAACGCATCGTGGTGGCGTGGGAAACCGAACCACCTGAGTGTGTGGCAGGTGCTGGGCCCTGTACATTGCCGCTGCGCCGGTTCGCGGCGTTCCGGGCGCTGCGGGCTTGGTAAGCAGGGTCCCTCCACCCTTCTACCCACGCCACCCAGACGGCCTCGGATACGTAGGCAGGCCTTATCCACGTGGGGTCACGCTCCGACTTGGTCTTGAGGGAGTTGACGAAGTCGCCGTAGCGTTTGGCGGCCCTATGCCGCCAGGCCTACTCCACGTCGTGGGCGATGTCGGCTGGCCAGCTGTACGCCTTCTGCAATTATCATACGGAGGAATAATAAAAGTGTGGTTAGAAAAGTAATGATTGATTACGCATCAAAAAGTGAAATTCATCAAATTTGAATTCCCTGAAACTCATCCCAGTAGAACCTACGTGTCTCCGGGGTGACACGGGCCTAGGAATATCCAGATGGGTCAAGCCTCAGGTGGAAGGACCGGGTGATGCAACCGGAAAGCGCGCCATTGTCCGATCCAAACCTGAAAGAGGTGAAGTTGTTAGGAAAAAATAACGCGTAAAATATATTTGAAAACATGTTAAATAAATTAATCATTACTTACTTATGGGTATCATGTGACCAAGGGAGGGGACGACGCCCTGGTATGACACCCTGGTCCGATGCCGCATCAGACGCCGGATGAGGTGCTGATGCGCTGGGTGTGGGTGGCGTCGGCGGACATGTCGGCAGACCGTAAAAGGTCTGCGTCCGCAGCCAGAGCGGCGGTCGAAACCGAGGCATACGTATCATGCTGAGAAAAGAACGCATCGAACTCTCCTTGAAGGTCCTGTGTAGCTGGTGGGTATGTGGATCTCGTCGGTAAACCCTCACTAGCCATCAGATCTGATAGGAACATATTAATAATTTTTAAACGTTTCGGCATGACTTAAGCGTTTATCGGAGGTTTCCCAGCCTTAATGGCCTCTCCAAAGACAAATCCAAATCCAACAACCTTGAACTAGTATCATACCGAAAATCATATGCAAACCTCTTACAAAACAGTTTGTACATATATATACCCGTATATGCATATATATACCATATACATATATACCCATATATACATATATATACCCGTATATGCATATGTATACCATATACATATACCGGTATATACATATATATACCATATACATATATATACCCGTATATACATATATATACCCGTATATGCATATATATATACCCGTATATACATATATATACCAAAATAGATTATATAATTATAAATATATTTAAATACGAAAAATATATATACATACATAATTCTACCCAAAAAAACATTTTCTAATAATTGTACATATATTTATATGTAAATACGAAATTAACTTATATATATAATTATATACCCAAATACGAAAATTAACTACAAATCCATAAATACATATATATATATATACCGTATATACATATATATACCATATACATGTATACCCATATATAGATATATACACTATATATACCGTATATACATATATACTACATACATATATACCATATACATATATATACCATATACATATATATACATACATAATTCTATACACATATACATATATATACCACAGCCACCCACACCCAGCCTCGCACCCACCACCCACACCCAGCCCCAGCACCCACTGCCCAGCACCACCGCCCACCCACACCCAGCCCCGCACCCACGTCCCGCACCCAGCCCCGCACCCACTGCCCAGCACCACCCAGCCCCAGCACCACCCACCCAGGCCCAGCACCACCCAGCCCCAGCACCACCCACCCAGGCCCAGCACCACCCAGCCCCAGCACCACCCAGCCCCGCACCCACACCCAGCCCCAGCACCCACCGCCCACCCACACCCCGCACCCACCGCCCACCCACACCCAGCCCCGCCACCCAGCCCACACCCAGCACCACCGCCCAGCCCACACTCAGCACCACCACCCCACAAGACATTAAAAAAATTAAAAACAACATAACTAATTAAAATAAAAAAACGAAATAGGAAGAGAAACTAACCGAAGAAGGGAGGTCAACGGAGAACTTCGCCGCGGGAGGGAGCTTTCGCCGGGGGAGGGAGGGAGGTTTCGCCGGTGGGGGGAGGGAATTTTCGCCGAGGGGAGGGAAAAAAATGGGGAAGGAGGGAAATGGGGAAGAAAGAGGGGGAGTTCAGCTTATCTGCGATATTTTGCGACGACATAGCGACGAACGTTCGTCGCTATTTAGTTTCGTCGCTATTTTTCATGTGTCGTCGTTATTTCAAATTTAGCGACGCAATATTTCGTCGGTAACTCGTCGGTGTTATAATTTTTGAAAAAAAAATACAAAATATAAAGTAGTATATACATGAATATAAGTACATCAACACATACACACTTTCATATAAAGAGGTACATAAAAAATTTTGGCTAATGTCAATCTTCCTGGTCATCTGCATCCTCATACGCATCTTCATCTTCATCTTCATCTACATGCTCGTCGTCCTCTTCATCCTCGTATTCGTCTTCGACTACGTCTTCAATATTGTCAGGCGGTTGTATGTTGAGATGAATTTCGATGAAACCGCCGTTGGGGTCATTTAGAGGGAGGTCGTGCAGTTCAACATGTGTCGTATCTAGAACGGACGGGTTTTCTTCTTGAAATGCGGCATCCATACCATCTGAACCTGTCTGTATACTAACATCAAACTTGCTCGATTTCACTTTGCACACGGCTCGCCAGTCTTTTGAGCTCGCATTCATCCTCGTTGTTGGATACGATAGATAGTACACCTGGGACGCTTGACTAGCCAAAACGTATGGATCGTATTTTCTGTACCGTCGCCCTTGGTGTATGTCTACCAACTTATATTGGTCGTGAACCTTTGTGCCAACGCGATAACCTTCTCGAGTTGGATCGTACCATTCGCATTTGAATAGGACCACCCGCTTTATAGGCAATGCCGGATATTCGAGCTCAATTATGTCAGTAAGGTAGCCGTAGAAGTCATCCTCGTCCGGGCTATTGTCATACCGCTTGACACACACTCCGCTGTTCTACGACGATTTTTGGCTGGCATGGGAGACTGTGTGGAATCTATACCCGTTGACAAAACACATGTCATGGCGCGTGACTCTGTTAAATGGACCCTCGGCTACTGCTGTCAGAATGTAACCGTACTCATCGTCAGCCAGATGACCTTTGCTCGCCTGTAAAACGACAAGTAAGTATACATCAACGGGGCAATAAATGTGTATCACATATCGTACACGTAACAGGCAAATATGTAAACTTACATGCCACCTGAACCAATCAGCAAACTTGGAATCTAACTCATTGTTTATTGCATCGCTCGATATACCCGGTGAACGGTGTTGCAATAAATCAATGAACAAGCTGAAGCAAATTACGAATGAGTACCATGTATATCTTTGTAGCATAATGGATAGAGTATCGCAAGGTCTTTACAAATAAAATTGGATATCGTTTATACCTCTGGAAACGGTCGACTTGACGGCAGTTGCGCAAAACATAAAAATGAGCAATCTTCATCTCGCTGTCCCCCAATATCATTTCCTTTCCATGTTCGTGAAATCTGATCGGATGTGTGAATATTGGGAGGACACCGGATCTGGTAATGCCATCGTCGTTCCAGGGAACATCTCTGCACCTCGACGGGACATCTGGCTCGAAGTAATGAGACACGAAAGCCGATGCTTCCTCCGTTAGATAGGCATTGCACATCGAGGCCTCAACTTTCGCCTTGTTCTTGATGTTCAGCTTCAAATGCCTGAGATATCTGTTCATATAGTGAATGTATGTTCAGATGCTTGCGCTTAGACACATAAGAACGTTATGCACATAAAAAGAGTACCTCTCGAACGGATACATCCACCTGTACTGAACAGGACCACCAACACGTGCCTCGTATGGTAGATGAACTGGCAGGTGTTCCATTGAATCAAAGAAGGCCGGAGGGAATATAGTTTCCAGCTTGCATATGATCACTGGGATTTCGCCCTCCAGCCTTGACATATTATCCACACTGAGTCTCGTGGCTGTAAGACATTTGAAAAACAAACTCATCTCGGTAATTGCTTCCTATACATTGGTTGGAAGCAGATCGCGGAATGCAATAGGCATCAACCGTTGCATGAAAACGTAACAGCCGTGGCTCTTCATCCCGTGCAAACCGCGTTTATTCATGTCGATGTTCTTCGACAGGTTCGAAACATGGCCATCAGGAAATCTAGCCGTCCCCAGCCACGATAACAACGCACTGACCTGCTCCGCATTCAGCGTGTACGAGGACTTCGGCATGTATGTTGTGCCAACGGGATGCAGCTCCGGTCGCATGTTGAGGTCGCGCATATCAAGTCGTGCCTTCATATTGTCTTTTGTTTTTCCTGGCACATTTAGCACTGTATTGAAAATGTTGTCAAACACGTTCTTCTCAATGTGCATGACATCCAGGTTATGTCGGATCATATTGCTCTTCCAGTACGGAAGCTCCCAGAATATGCTTCTCTTCTTCCACCCGATACAGTAACGAGCCAGGTCTGCGTTGTGACTGCCGTCCGGATCATCAGCGACCCCCACGAATCCACAAATGTCTATCTCATGCAGCACCTCTGCACCCGTGAGGAGCTCGGGCTTTGTGTCCTTATCGACGATGCCAGGCATGAACGCCGTCACGTTCTTTCTGTACAAATGACGTCTGGGCAGGAACTTCCTATGGCTGTCAAACCATCTTATCTTACGTCCATGTTTCAAGGACATCGTCTTCGCTTGCTTCATGCAGCAAGGGCAAGCGTATTTCCCCGCTGTGCTCCACCCCGACAACATAGAATAAGCCGGGAAGTCGCTGATCGTCCACATCAGCGCGGCGCGTAGCTGGAAGTTTTGTTTAGTCGATACATCGAACGTCTCCATGCCAAACTCCCACAACCACTTCAGCTCCTGTATCAATGGCTGCAGGTATAGGTCGATCTTCTGTTTCGGATTCCTAGGCCCCGGTGCGATCACAGTCAAGAACATGTACAGCGTCTTCATGCACATCCAAGGCGGTAGATTGTACGGCGTCACGATTACAGGCCACGACGAATACTGCTCTCCCGACTGTCCAAACGGGTTGAACCCGTCGGTGCATAAACCCAACCTAACGTTCCTTGTCTCCGACGAAAAACCCGGATGCGTCGCATCGAACGTCCTCCAAGCTTCGCCGTCAGATGGACGGCACATCTCACCGTCTTTCGTGTAGTGCTCCGCGTGCCACCTCATCTGGCTAGCTGTGGCACCGGATGCGTATAGCCTCTGCAGTCTAGAGGCGAGAGGTAAATAGTAAAATTGTTTTCTTGGCACGTTCCGGTTTCTTTTGTTCGTTCTCCACCTGCTTGTCTCACAGACCCTGCACATGTCTTTATCCTCGTTGATGCCCCAGTATATGATGCACCCCTCTGAACAACAATCGATTTTCTGAACCGGCAGTCCCAACACCTGCAGCTGTTTCTTCGTCGAATAAAAATTGTCGACCATTGTGTTCCCTTCGGGAAGAGATTCCCTCATCAGCTGACACATCCCATCGTACAATCTCTCCGTCATACGGTGTTCCGTCTTCATGCTCGTCATCCGACCGATCATGGCATCTGTGTGTGATTACCGCAACCAGGATACAATGGCGTGTTGGCGGCGTTCAACATCTCAAAAACTGTCTCACCTGAGGGTTCGGATCTTCCTCCACGAATATACGCGGCTGTTCATCCGGATCATGTATTTGTAACAACTGCTCTCCGGTAAATGCGCCGGCGGCTGCGTCTGTCACCATCTGCATGTATGGGTTGTGAGATCCCTCGCATATTTCTTCGGCATCAACCTGACCGGGTCCCCCTTCGACGTGTACAGTTGCAGATGTAGACGCCCCCTCATATTCGCCGTGACAGTACCATGTATGGTAATTGTGGACGAAACCTTGTTTCAATAAGTGAACCCTCACGTCACCCGGATCCTTATATTTACGGTTCTTGCATTTCTTGCACGGACATCTAATCTGCGTTCCACTTTCATTACTCGTCGCAAAATCCGTAAATTCTTCGAGACCTTCAACAAATCTAAAACACCACTCCCCGTTGTTTACTCTCTGGTACATCCACTTTCTATCGCTTCTCTTCGGATCCATTTTCTCGATACACCTTCAAAATAACAGCAGCTATCTTTTTTCGGTGGTAGAAAAATCAAAATTCCACACTTCGGTTTTTTCGTTCAAAATTGATGATTGATGTGTTTGAAATGAGAGAAGAATCGGAGAAGAGAAGAAGAAGGAAAATGGTTTTATCGTTCTCAGCCTGCAATGTTACCGACGCAATAGCGACGAGATAGCGACCACAAACAAACACAAATCTCGGAAACAAACAAACACAATACTGACGACTTCGCGACGACCGGCGACGAACAAGAAACACAAATCTCGTCGCTAAAAGGCAGTCCGTCCAGTTCCCAATGCTTACAACGCGCGAATTTTTGTTGAATTTACCGACGTTTTACCGACGAAACAGCGACGGATAACGTCTCTTCACATTATTCGACGAATTTTCGTCGCTAATCCGTCGCCAAGTAGTCGCTATTCGGCAGTGCCAGTTCAGTTCCCAACGGTTGCATCGTACGATGAGTATACGTCGCAAATTCGTCGCTACGTCATCGCTAAAACAGCCGAAACGTCATCACTGCACATTCCTAACGGTTGAAAAAAACGTCGCTATGTCGTCGCTATGTGCGTTTTCGTCGCTACTCCGTCGCCAAGTAGTCGCTATTAGGCAGTCAGTTCCCAACAGTTGCATCGTACGATGAATATACGTCGCCAATTCGTCGCTACGTCGTCACTAAAACAGCCGAAAGGTCATCACTGCACATTCCTAACGCTGCACATTCCTAACGATGCACATTCCTACCGGTTTGAAAAAAACGTCGCTATGTCGTCGCTAATTTTCCTATTTATACCCCAAACATCCGCACATATACATACACATATATAAGGTTATAAATAATCAAAATATGCTGCGTCGTTTTAAAAGAACCCCAAGGCGTGGTGGACGGGCAATCAGTGCCCCTCCAGAAGGGCCTCCTCCTCCTCAAGTACCATCGGTTGAGCGAGAAGGTTCCGTATCTGTCTATGTCCCACCGCAGCATCAGAGTGATCAAGAACAAACGCCGGTGCAGGACGCCGACTTCCGTATGCTGATGGCAAACATGCAGCAGCAGTCGCGGCAACTGCACAACATGACTAGAAGGCTGCGATGAAATTTAGATATTACAAGCTCAAGCGCCTTTTCAAAGAGTTTGCGGAGAATGTCGCGGCCACTCTTTCGTCCGATGACGAAGAGTGAACGGCACATCTCCGCATCACTTTTTAGATTTTTTTTTGTTTTTTCGTTTGATAATGTAACTTTTTATTATTGAATGAATGAGTATTTTTCCCAATCACCGCTTTCTTTTTCCTTAATCAATACACGTGTTTAATTCTCGATGTTTCTTGCGACGACACAACGACAAATCGAATTACGAACGGAAAGTAAAACAAAACATTTGCCACATGCGGGTTTCATTGACAAAAAAACGACGATACACAACGCCAAGAACTTACTAAACGACGAATGTATTTTATTTGGGCTAATTTTAACGACAAAATTGCGACGACATAGCGACGTAGCGTTACAAACTAAATAGCGACGAATAAAAACACGCAGAAGTAGCGACGAGACACCGACAAATCACCGACGTAAATCACCTGACTGACTATTTTTCTTTTAGCGACAACGAATTTCATCGTACTTTCGTCGCAATTAGCGACGACATTAGTGTTGTCGCACCGTCGTCGCTATTACCGACGAAACAACGACTATACGTTGTTCGTCGGTGATAATTTCGTCGGTAAACCACAATTTTTTTGTGGTGGAGAAAGGAAAATCACAACTTGAAATGACTAAAATGTCCCTGCAACTAATGTTTCATAAGTAAAATAAGAAAGGACATAAATGTCATTTCACACATTTAAACTACTCCCGCCAACTGCCTCCTTCTTCTTCTTCACCATTCACCCGTGACTCCATCACTGCTGTGTGTTGTTGCACAGCTCCATAACCGTCACTGCACCCCACGTGACAATTCCACACACTTCTGCATTGAATTGCCAGCTCATCCTAGCTTCATCTTGACCCTAATCCACTTCAGATCTTGCAGCTGCCACTAGGCCAATTCGTTCATCTTTGGATTGCCTTCTCTGTTGTTTCTCCATTTTAGCACATTCTGTAACAAACTTATTCAAAGATCTTCGCTATAACGCTCAAGATAAAGGAGAGGAAAACATAAGAAAATTACTTTTAAGCACGTGCTCTTTCACATGTTGATATACGTGGTATTATCGAATTTTAAATCAAAGATACTAACACAGAGATCAAATAGTTTAAAGGTGAAAGAAAAAATATAAAAATAAAAATTTGCTCAAGAAAAATCTAAAACTACGACCCTCCCAATATAAAAAAAAAAATTGCTCAAGAAAAATCTAAAACTAAATATTGGGTTAGTTACAATAATCCTTAGTATTTGCATGTTACTAAAATTAATCCCCCCCATTGTTTTATATGTTCAATAATGATAATTGTTTAGATCCTCCTACAAATATATGTAAAATGATGTAAGATGAACAAAACTATACACTAGCTCAAAAGCACATAGTTTGCTGGTTACACATGTAGTATCATGGAAGGGTGTTTCCTCTCTTGTTTTAATGGCGAGTTAGGTTTTTGCTAACTTAAATTTTTATTGAATTGAGGTATCCAATTAAAACATTTTCTTTCATTGGAATACAAGCCAAACAGGAGTATGACTTCACTGTATTTTATCGTTAGATCATATCTTTCGATCTGTTTATGAGTTGTGTGAAATGGTCGACGTTCATTTCAAGTTAAGTGTCAAAGTCGAGAAGATTTGTTCGTGAACTTAAGAAAACTAAACATCATATATATTTTAAATCAACATTGAAATTAATAAGTAAACTTACATTGCTTTATTGGTATTGTGTTTATTGTTGGATTTAATTTAATAAAATCCTGAATAGGACCGTTTAATCGAATCAATGGACAAAGTAACAAAATGCGGAAAATATACCTTGCTCTATTGTTGTTGTTAATCTGAGCACGTACACTGCAACTGCTCCGGCTGATGAAGAATCTGGCGTGATCCAAGGATTCACGACCTCCCACCAATTGTTGATATGCCCCTTGAACCGGAATCAACAATTCACTGCTTTACCCGATGGAGAGGTTAGGCAGTGTGGACTTTATAGAAAATTTGACACACCCCCTTTTCTTTCTGTGTATACACGTCCTTTTTCACTGTCAGAGGAGGTGAATGCCTCCTCCTCTATTATAGAAGGAGAATGGAGGAATCCTGATAGGCATAATTATTAATAGATAGAGATTCCTTTATCGAAGATACTTGATGATATATTCAAGTTATCTCTATCTATTTCCAAACATTATCTAATATTTAATAATAAACATTGTTAAACAATTATCTACAAGTCACACGTGGGTTGTCGCCCCTCGGGGACCAGATGTCGTAACTTTATGGTCCACTTTGAGCCCATCCATTGCGGTCTCTGACCATATGACTGTCTACATATTCGGGATTTCCATTTAGACCACACTATACATCCACGAACATACCCGATGATCACTTAACGTGTGGATATTTTACGTAATAATTAATATTATTACGTGACATATGTGACATGTAATATTATCATACATAACGTCCACCTTATGATTAATTCGTATAAACCTTATCAACGTGCTGCGCATCACACGTATCTCGAATTAATCCCAACAATCTCTCACTTGGACTATGTATGTATCTTAAAGATTATATGTCACTCCTTTTGAGCTCATATACCGTATGTCCCTTAGTGTGTCTTTCCTTTTCCGGTCCATCAGCAAATGTTAGCAAAAGACTTAAGCCGCACGTCCCCACATTGAATTAGTGGCTAGTCCCTCTTAAATCATGATACTAACACTCTACTGAATGACATGGATACTGAAATGGATATGTAGTGTGGAATTAATATGCTAGGTGATCATACATATCTAATTCCAACTTGGCTCTCTTTAGCGAGATCAATAGAATTCAGAATGTATGCCGTAAATGCTTAATGTACATTACTTCTGCAGAAAAACTTTAATATATCCGGAATGTACATTATACTGTATGTCTGAAATAAAAAAACTTTATTGAACACAAGAAAAACCTCACAGACTCCCA
Source organism: Eustoma russellianum (assembly GCA_036186865.1). NCBI lineage: Eukaryota > Viridiplantae > Streptophyta > Magnoliopsida > Gentianales > Gentianaceae > Eustoma > Eustoma russellianum. Next base: position 38,246,018 of record AP025043.1, read on the forward strand.
CTAGGATAAAACATCCTCAACTGGACTAAGACCCATACGGCTAACATGCTTGTGAAACACACCCGGTTCCACGGCCTTAGTCAAAGGGTCGGCCACCATAGAGTCTGTACTGATATGCTCAATACTGATCAGACCACTCAGAATTCTTTCTTTAACAGCCAGATACTTCATCTCTATGTATTTCGGTTTAGATGAACTCCGGTTGTTATTTGAATATAGCACCGCAGCTTTATTGTCACAGTAAATCCTCATTGGAGACGTGATAGTCTCCAATACCCGCAGCCCTGTGACAAAATTGTGAAGCCATATCGCCTGATTGGATGCATAAAAGTAAGCTACGAATTTCGCCTCCATAGTGGAGAACGCCAATAAGGTCTGTTTCGTGCTTTTCCATGAGATCGCACCTCTAGTTAGGGTAATAACATAATCTGAGGTCGATTTCATGCTATCATAGCATCCAGCAAAATCGGAATCTGTATATCTAGTGATCTCTAACTTATCAGATCTACGATACGTCAGTACGTGTTGTTTCGTTTCTTGTAAATATCTCAGCACCCTCTTTTATGCGGTTCAGTGATCCTTGCTCGGATCAGAGAGGTATCTGCCTAACATTCCCGTAATGAATGCCAAGTCTGGTCGTGTATATACTTGGGTATACATTATACTCCCTACTACCGAAGCATAGGGAGTATTCCTTATCTCTGAACGTTCAAACTCTGTTTGGAGACTTTGTTTCAGACTGAATTTATCTCCTCTTGCCACAGGGGTATTAAGCGGTTTACACTTATCCATGCTATACCGCTTCAACACCTTTTCGATGTATGCCTGTTGTGAGAGACCTAAGATACCTTGGGTACGATTCCTCCGTATCTCAAGTCCCAACACATATGAGGCTTCACCAAGGTCTTTCATCTCGAAATGCTTTCTCAGAAAGGCTTTGGTGTCGCTCAACATGTTTACATCGTTTGTTGCAAGCAGTATATCATCTACGTACAAGATCATGAATATGAACTTGCTCCCACTGAACTTGTGATACACGCAAGCGTCAATTTGGTTTGCCTCAAAACCGAAGGAGACAACCACTTTCGCGAATTTGAAGTACCACTGTCGAGACGCTTGCTTGAGCCCATAGATGGATTTCTTTAGTCGACAAACCATGCCTTTTGGATCTCCCACCTCGAATCGAGGCGGTTGAACCATGTAAATGGTCTCGTCGAGTTCTCCGTTTAAAAACGCAGTCTTGACATCCATCTGATGTAGCTCAAGATCTAAATGTGCCACTAAAGCCATGATTATCCGGAAGGAATCCTTCGTGGATACTGGAGAGAAGGTTTCCGTATAGTCTATGCCCTCCTTTTGGGTAAACCCTTTAGCAACAACTTGAGCCTTATATCGTTCTACGTTGCCTTTTGAATCCCGTTTGGTTTTAAATATCCATTTGCAACCAACGGGTTTCGAACCTTTAGGCAACGAGAAGACATCCCATACCTTGTTGTCGTGCATAGACTTTATCTCTTCTTCCATGGCTTTTATCCACTTTTCTTTATTTCGACATTGTACTGCTTGTTGGACGTTTTCAGGGTCATCGTCCAACATACCAATATCGAATTCGTGTTCTTGGAGATACACCACATAGTCGCTAGGTATGAGGTTTCTCCGTTCACGAGTGGATCTCCTTAGGGGCACCACATAGACTTTATTTCTTCTTCCATGGTCTTTATCCACTTTTCTGAATTTCGACATTGCAATGCTTGTTGGACATTTTTGGGGTCATTGTCCAACATACCAACATCGAATTCATATTCTTGGAGATACACCACATAATCACCAGGTATGGGGTTTCTCTGAGCACGAGTGGATCTCCTTAGGGGCACTTGTTCTTGGGATACTGTAGGTTCCTGAACTGCGTCAGCCGGCAATTCATCGGGTTCTTCAGTAACTTCCGCAGGAACATGAACTTGTTCATGTGGAGCGTCACTACTGGGATGAGGTACCTCAGGTGCGGGTATCGCTGATGCTATCTCCCCAAAAGATGGTTCGATTCGCATTTCTGTCGCATCTGAGTGTGCCTCATCTAACTCGATGATCTGCTGATGCAAATCATTCCCCCCCGGAACCAAAGTATCCTCAAAGAACTTTACCGAATTTGTCTCGAAAAACACTTTACTTGTGGGATCGTAGAATTTATACCCTCGTGACCTTTCCGAGTAACCAACGAAATAGCAACTAACTGTTTTGGTGTCCAGCTTTCTTTCATTTGGTCTGTAAGGCTTCGCCTCTGCTGGACAGCCCCAAACCCTTATGTGATTAAGGCTAGGCTTACGCGTAGTACATAACTCATAAGGGGTCCTTATTGTTGCCTTAGTTGGTACTCGGTTGAGGATGTAAGCTGCGGTTTTAAGCGCTTCTCCCCAGAGGAATAATGGTAGGGTAGTTTGACTCATCATACTACGCACCATATCCATAAGTGTACGGTTTCGTCTTTCAGCTACACCATTCATGCTTGGTGACCCAGGCATGGTGTACTGAGGGACGATTCCGTTTTCCTCTAGGTATTTAGCAAATGGTCCTGGACACTGTTCTCCTGATCCATCATATCGACCGTAGTATTCACCCCCACGGTCTGATCTGACGGCTTTAATCCTTTTGTTGAGTTGTAACTCAACTTCAGCTTTAAAGGATTTGAACATGTCTATTGCTTGCGTTTTTTCTTTAATTAAGAATACGTAGCCATATCGCGAATAGTCGTCAATAAAGGTGATAAAATAAGAGTGGCCATTTCGAGTAACCGGATGAAATGGGCCACTAATATCGGTATGAATCAACTCTAATGGACTATTTGCACGATTAGCTTCATATCTTCGGACTTTAGTTTGTTTTCCTTTAGCACAAAATACACACGACTCTAAGTCGGTTAAGTCTAAAGGATTGAGAATTTCTGTTTTGACAAGACGTTTTATTCTGTTTTTTTGGACACGTGTCCTAAACGTCGATGCCAAAGTGATCCTGAATTCTCATGAGTTAATTTTGCTTTAACGTTTCGCGTTACAACATGCAAGGTTTCTTGATTTGAAGCAACATTTATTGAATAAAGTTTATCAATTTCGGACATTATACCGTGACCAATCAATCTAGAAGCATGATATAGTTGGAAATTTCTATTTCCAAAATAACCGTAATATCCACTTTTATCCAATCGATAAAACGAAATAAGATTTCGTTTAAACGATGGTACTACAAAAGTGTCATGCAAATCTAGATAGAAACTGGATGTCAACAGCAATCTGAAATGCCCGATGGCTTCAACCTTTATGCCGCTGCCATTTCCCCAATAGACGTATCTTTCATCATCTCTCGGTTTTCTATGGCTTAGGCAACCTTGCATAGTCACAGATAGGTGAGTCGTGGCTCCCGTATCGACCCACCAAGTGGCTATATCCGAAACAAAATTAACTTCAGAACAAACTAAGAATGTACCCTTTTTCTTGAGACAAGATATATAACCGGTACAATTCTTCCTTAAATGTCCTTCCTTATTGCAAAAGAAACAAGTCATGCTTTTGGGTGTGTCAGCAGTAGGCACCCCCTTTTCCTTTTGACTTGCCTTTTGCACAGTAACCATTTCCGCAGCTTTGCGTTTCTTACCACCGAAATTGGTGGCGACAGCATTCATAACTTTATGCACCCTTATGCTGTCGATTCCACGGTACTGTTTCGAGCAAGGTTTCTTTAAGAGATTGCCTGCCTCGGCTTTCTCATTCTTTACATATCTTTGCTCGAGATCGGCTGAAAATTCCTTAGCCGTTGTGGACTCAGAAACGTGTCCCCTGAAGCATTTGGGGATAGTCTTTTGCATGATCATAAGACACATGCGATTTGATCGTAGCCAGCGTGCCATGTGAGATTTTTCCTTACTGGTACTTTCGTCTGTTAGCACAGCTGGATGATCTATCTGTAACGCATTGTCTAGATCAGCAATCCCCAGAAAGATCTCAAATTGATCTTTCCATTGCTTATAGTTTGAATCGTTCATTGTAGGAATATCCTTAATGTTAGACATTATTGCTGAAAAACAAACAAGAAACGGACTTAAATACACAACACGTGTAATCTTTAAACTGCATAAAAACAAATATCAAAATAGAACCCCGATTCCATCTACCAATTGTCTTCCAATATTGGGGCTCTTTGGAGTCATCCCAATACCTTCCAACAATTGGGTGTAGTGGTCAATATGACGGCTCCAAGCACAGGTTAACCACCTTCCTTTGGGCCGATGAATTAACCTACGCTTTTAAAGCTTCGCCGCCGGCCCTATTTGGGTCCACTACCATGCTCATATGTGTCTTTGACAATCACACCTTCCTTTGGGACGGTCAATGATTGCCTCCAACACATACATGCCCTTCACGATCATAACAAATATAGTGGCGATGATATGATTGCCGCACTTTAAGGGGATCAAATTAAAGCCCTACATTTGCTAAGTCGCGTAACTTTATGGTTCTAAATGATCCGCAGTTTCCTGACTGACCCTTTTGCACGACCGTGCATACTTAACACCTACATCCGTTTTGTTTTACTTAAACCAATTTGAACTAGCTTGATTCCCTTTACGGCTCAAATAAGAACCACTTTGAACCAAGCTCAGTTCACCTTACGGTATAAGAAAACAATATCTTTATCAATCAATATAACAAGTTATATAACCTTATGATGGGTCACATTGATTTTGAAGAGAACCGATTCAGCAATACCCACTTGCCATAAGGGTGTATTACCATTTCACATAATTTCCAGGCCACCGGTGGAGTCACAATGGTCTCGCTTAAGTACCGGCTTTCTTAGACAAAACTATGTGTACGGTGTTTTTATCACAACTCAATGAGTCATGTATCACGAGTATAAACCGCATTGATTGATAAATGTTGGTCAATTCAGTCAACTTAACCCATCGAATTAACTTGGTTGAACTCGATCAAACCGGGTCAAGCAAGATTCGGATCCTTATTGGGTTAAGTTCCTTAACTTTATTTTATTTATTTATTAACATGCTTGATTCGATTAGGCCTGCTCTGATACCACTTGTTGGATTTAATTTAATAAAATCCTGAATAGGACCGTTTAATCGAATCAATGGACAAAGTAACAAAATGCGGAAAATATACCTTGCTCCATTGTTGTTGTTAATCTGAACACGTACACTGAAACTGCTCCGGCTGATGAAGAATCTGGCGTGATCCAAGGATTCACGACCTTCCACCAATTGTTGATATGCCCCTTGAACCGGAATCAACAATTCACTGCTTTACCCGATGGAGAGGTTAGGCAGTGTGGACTTTATAGAAAATTTGGCACACCCCCTTTTCTTTCTGTGTATACACGTCCTTTTTCACTGTCAGAGGAGGTGAATGCCTCCTCCTCTATTATAGATGGAGAATGGAGGAATCCTGATAGGCATAATTGTTAATAGATAGAGATTCATTTATCGAAGATACTTGATGATATATTCAAGTTATCTCTATCTATTTCCAAATATTATCTAATATTTAATAATAAACATTATTAAGTATTATTTAATATTTAATTATTGTGCCAACTATTATCTACAAGTCACACGTGGGTTGTCGCCCCTCGGGGACCAGATGTCGTAACTTTATGGTCGTTGCACTTTAAGCCCATCCATCGCTGTCTCTGACCATATGACTGTCTACATATTCGGGGTTTCCATTTAGACCACACTATACATCCACGAACATACCCGATGATCACTTAACGTGTGGATATTTTACGTAATAATTAATATTATTACGTGACATATGTGACATGTAATATTATCATACATAACGTCCACCTTATGATTAATTCCTATAAACCTTATCAACGTGCTGCGCATCACACGTATCTCGAATTAATCCCAACATTTATCACACCAAACCAAGAAAAAGAAAAGGAGAAATGCTGAATTGACCTACATAAAATTTAGCTTGGCATACACGCCAATCCTACATTTAGATTTCATCTTTTCTTTGTTTTTGTGTGGGAGGCAATGCACTATTGATTTCAGGCTTTAATTTCTGGGTCATTTTCAAGAAAAATCAGGTTCCACCATAATTTTTTATCATAACTAGATTTTCATCATCATTGATCCATTGGTGAAAGTTTTCCTTAGGATTGACTTGGAGCTCCACTTCATTGTATAATCTTCATTCGTCCGATGTGATGCATCTCTGATGATGATGATGATGATAATGATGATGATAATGATAATAATAATAATAATAATAATAATAATAATAATAATAATAATAATAATAATAATAATAATAATAATAATTTAAGAAAATGAAGATGAAGAGTAAGAAAGAAAAGTTGAAGAAGAGAAGGGAGAAATGGAGAGAAGAAGAGAAATACAATGCACGCGAGTGATCCGTATGATTTAAGAAAATATGAGGAATTTATGCCAATTACTCGTGGATTTCATCTTTTCTTGGAAAAGTTAAATATTATTATAGATGCAAATGTTTTCGTCGGGGAGTCGAGCCACGTTGTGTGACTTTACATGTTTTACATATATATGAGTATGTCCATATATGTGTTCGCTAAACTTATGTGTTTTACAAAATCTTATTCGCAAGATGATTATGATGAAATTCATAAACTTGAGGCAAAACTTGATGCAAAAGAACAACAGCAAATGAAAGAAAGCAAATATAATGATAACAGAAAAAACAGAGAGGGTGAAGCAAGAGAAGTGACAAGAGAAACTTTCTCATTTAATCAACCGTAAAAACTCCTTGTACATCCGATGCGCTTGACCACTTATACATATTACGATGCATAACTAGCTCTGTTTGATAAATAAGTTAACAAACAAGTCTAATTAGTATGTGGCCCAAATTATCAGGTGTAACCGTCTTCTTCTCCAACACTCAAGTGCATGTTGCTTCCATCTTGTCGGACTAAATTGCACTTTGACTCAACTGTTTATAACTGATGTCTTTAACTACCTCTAGCACGTCTTTGATTTGCTATCTTGTGTCTTTGCTATCTTAGTGTGTTTCTTTCGATCATAATTCCAACCGACTTCAGCATTTTGCCTCTGTGAATCTGACTGGCTGTGTTTGCTCACTTCAGTACCTCGACTCACCACTACTATTCTTTTGTTGAACAAACCAGTGTATGTTGGGATTAATTCGAGATACGTGTTATGCGCAGCACGTTGATAAGGTTTATACGAATTAATCATAAGTTGGACGTTATGTATGATAATATTATATGTCACATATGTCACGTAATAATATTAATTGTTACGTAAAACATCCACACGTTAAGTGATCATCGGGTATACTCGTGGATGTATAGTATGGTCTAAATAGAAACCACAAATATGTAGACAGTCATATGGTCAGAGACCGCGATGGATGGACTCAAAGTGCAACGACCATAAAGTTATGACATCTGGTCCCCGAGGGGCGACAACCTACGTGTGGCTAGTAGATAATTATTAGCACAATAATTAAATATTAAGGAAGATAAGGTTGGGTTTTAAATTCATATTTAAATTTGAATTTAAGTTTAAATTTAAGTTTAAATTTAAATCCTAACCTATCAGATACTTCCATCCCCTCTATATAAAGGAGGAGGCTTCACCTCCTCATATCACAAAAAAAAATCAAAAAACAGACGCATATAGTATAGCGTCCATTGCAGTATATTAGAAGGAATGTGTGCCAAATTTTCTATAAAGCCCACACTGCCTAGCCTCTCCATCGGGTAAAACAGTGAATTGTTGATTCCGTTCAAAGGGTATATCAGCAATTGGTGGGAGGTCGTGAATCCTTGGATCACGCCAGATTCTTCATCAGCCGGAGCACTTGCAGCATACGTGATCAGATTAACAACAGCAATGGAGCAAGGTATATTTTCCGCATTTTGTTACTTTGTCCATTGATTCGATTAAACGGTTCTATTCAGGGATTTATTAAATTAAATCCAACAAGTGGTATCAGAGCAGGCCTAATCGAATCATTATGTTAATCTGTTCATGTTCGGAAAACGGAAATTTTTGGAGTAAAAAAAAAACGTTTTCCCGGAACAAATTTAGGTAAAGAAAAGTCTCTGGTTTTCGTTTAAACCAGCGCTCAGGATTTGAAACCAGAGGTCTCAGTTCCTATACCTGCAGCCGGAAAAAAATAATAATAATAAGGAGATTTTCTAAATTTTGCTGCTTTAATTTATACATGAAAGCCTCCTTGTTTTATCAAAACCTGGCAAGTTCTGGTGGCCAACACTTTTGACAGCGAATAAGAGATCGTTTTTTAAATCCTGTTTGCAAAATTTTCTGGCCTTTTCTGGATTTTCGGTCTTGATAAATATATAATTAAAAGGCCGCTTTAAGTTGAATAAAAGGCCTGTAGCTCCAGTGGTAGCAGTCCCCTTTTGCAAGAAGAAGGTTCAGATTTCGAAACCTGCTAGCAGAAAATTCTGGAGCATTTTTTTGCTCCTGGCAGTGGCAGTTTCGAGCTGGGTTGGGCTCTCTGATCAGGGTCCAACCTGTTTTCAGTTCAGAAGGGCTTTGGCCCAGTTGCAGAATTTTTTTTAAAAAAAAAAGAAAAAAAGGCTGGTGATTTCAATTGGGGCGGGCGGGTTCTGACCGACCTGACCCACGCCCCTGCCCTTTATTTATTTCAGTTTTTAGTTTATTATTATTATTTGGATAAAGTAAATAATAATAATAATAATTATTGTTATTATTTAAAGTTTCTTTTAAGTAAAATAGTAATAATAATAAATTGTTATATTATTATATTTAAAGTTTCCTTTTAAAGAAAATAATAATAATAATAATAATAATCATAATAATGATAATTTAATTATTATTGTTATTATTATTAAAGGAAAATAGTAATAATAATAAGTAATTATTATTATTATTATTTTAAAGTTCTTTTAAAGGAAATAAAGTAAATAATAATGATAATAAATTCTTTTATTATTGTATTATTTAAAGATTGTTAAGGAAAATAGTAATAATAAAAATAAATTCTTGTATTATTATTATTTAAAGAAATCCAAAATGATAATAATCAAGTGTTAAGTTTCATTTCCGGTTATTATTGCAGTATTTCTTTATATGCATGCAGTTTAATTGTTTATTTATTTATTTATGCCTTATGTTTATGCATGTTAATAAATAAATAAATAAATAAAGTTAAGGAACCTAACCCAATAAGGATCCGAATCTTGCTTGACCCGGTTTGACCGAGCTCAACCAAGTTAATTCGATGGGCTAAGTTGACTGAATTAACCAACACTTATCAATCAATGCGGTTTATACTCGTGATAGGTGACTCATTGAGTTGTGATAAAACACCGTACACATAGTTTTGTCTAAGAAAGTCGGTACTTAAGCTAGACCATTGTGACTCCACAGGTGGCCTGGAAATTATGTGGAATGGTAATACACCCTTATGGCAAGTGGGTATTACTGAATCGGTTCACTTCACACTCAATGTGACCCATCATAAGGTTATATCACTTGTTAAATTGATTGATAAAGATATTGTTTTCTTATACCGTAAAGAGAACTGAGCTTGTTTTAAGGTGGTTCTTATTTGAGCCGTAAAGGGAATAAAGCTAGTTCAAATTGGTTTAAGTAAAACAAAACGGATGTTGGGGTTAAGTATGCACGGTACGTGCAAAAGGGTCAGTCAGGAAACTGCAGATCATTTAGAACCATAAAGTTACGCGACTTAGCAAATGTAGGGCTTTAATATGATCCCCTTAAAGTGCGGCAATCATATCATCGCCACTATATTTGTTATGATCGTGAAGGGCATGTATGTGTTAGAGGCAATCATTGACCGGACCAAAGGAAGGTGTGAGTGTCGAAGACACATATGAGCATGGTAGTGGACCCAAATAGGGCCAGCGGCGAAGCTTTAAAAGCGTAGGTTAACTCATCGGCCCAAAGGAAGGTGGTTAACCTGTGCTTGGAGAGCCGTCATATTGACCACTACACCCAATTGTTGGAAGGTATTGGGATGACTCCAAAGAGCCCCAATATCGGAAGACAATTGATAGATGGAATCGGGGTTCTATTTTGATATTTGTTTTTATGCAGTTTAAAGATTACACGTGTTGTGTATTTAAGTCCGTTTCTTGTTTGCTTTTCAGCAATAATGTTTAACATTAAGGATATTCCTACAATGAACGGTTCAAACTATAAGCAATGGAAAGGTCAATTTGAGATCTTTCTGGGGATTGCTGATCTAGACAATGCGTTACAGATAGATCGTCCAGCTGTGCTAACAGACGAAAGTACCAGTGAGGAAAGATCTCACATGGCATGCTGGCTACGATCAAATCGCATGTGCCTTATGATCATGCAAAAGACTATCCCCAAATGCTTCAGGGGACACATTTCTGAGTCCACGACGGCTAAAGAATTTTTAGCCGATCTCGAGCAAAGATATGTAAAGAATGAGAAAGCCGAGGCAGGCAATCTCTTAAAGAAACTTTGCTCGAAATAGTACTGTGGAAACGACAGCATAAGGGTGCATAAAGTTATGAATGCTGTCGCCATCAAGTTCGGTGGTAAGAAACGCAAAGCTGCGGAAATGGTTACTATGCAAAAGGCAAGTCAAAAGGAAAAGGGGGTGCCTACTGCTGACATACCCAAAAGCATGACTTGTTTCTTTTGCAATAAGGAAGGACATTTAAGGAAGAATTGTACCGGTTATATATCTTGTCTCAAGAAAAAGGGTACATTCTTAGTTTGTTCTGAAGTTAATTTTGTTTCGGATATAGCCACTTGGTGGGTCGATACGGGAGCCACGACTCACCTATCTGTGACTATGCAAGGTTGCCTAAGCCATAGAAAACCAAAAGACGATGAAAGATACGTCTATTGGGGAAATGGCAGCGGCATAAAGGTTGAAGCCATCGGGCATTTCAGATTGCTATTGACATCCGATTTCTATCTAGATTTGCATGACACTTTTGTAGTACCATCGTTTAAACGAAATCTTATTTCGTTTTATCGATTGGATAAAAGTGGATATTACGGTTATTTTGGAAATGGAAATTTCCAACTTTATCATGCTTCTAGATTGATTGGTCACGGTATAATGTCCGAAATTGATAAACTTTATTCAATAAATGTTACTTCACATCAGGAAACCTTGCATGTTGTAACGCAACACGTTAAAGCAAAATTAAATAATGAGAATTCAGGATGACTTTGGCATCGACGTTTAGGACACGTGTCCAAAAATAGAATAGAACGTCTTGTCAAAACAGAAATTCTCAATCCTTTAGACTTAACCGACTTAGAGTCGTGTGTATTTTTTGCTAAAGGAAAACAAACTAAAGTCCGAAGATATGAATCAAATCGTACAAATAGTCCATCAGAGTTGATTCATACCGATATTAGTGGCCCATTTCATCCGGTTACTCGAAATAGCCACTCTTATTTTATCACATTTGTTGACGACTATTCGCGATATGGTTACATTTTCTTGATTAAAGAAAAAGCGCAAGCAATAGACATGTTCAAATCCTTTAAAGCTGAAGTTGAGTTACAACTCAACAAAAGGATTAAAGCCGTCAGATCGGACCATGGGGGTGAATACTACGGTCGATATGATGGATCAGGAGAACAGTGTCCAGGACCATTTGCTAAATACCTAGAGGAAAACGGAATCGTCCTTCAATACACCATGCCTGGGTCACCAAGCATGAGCTGAAAGACGAAACCGTACACTTATGGATATGGTGCGTAGTATGATGAGTCAAACTACACTACCATTATTCCTCTGGGGAGAAGCGCTTAAAACCGCAGCTTACATCCTCAACCGAGTACCAACTAAAGCAACGATAAGGACCCCTTATGAGTTATGGACTAAGCGTAAGCGTAGCCTTAACCACATAAGGGTTTGGGGCTGTTCCAGCAGAGGCAAAGCCTTATAGACCAAATAAAAGAAAGCTGGACACCAAAACAGTTAGTTGCTATTTCGTTGGTTACTCGGAAAGGTCACGAGGGTATAAATTCTATGATCCCACAAGTAAAGTGTTTTTCGAGATAAATTCGGTAAAGTTCTTTGAGGATACTTTGGTTCCGGGGGGAATGATTTGCATCAGCAGATCATCGAGTTAGATGAGGCACACTCAGATGTGGTAGAAATGCGAATCGAACCATCTTTTGGGGAGATAGCATCAGCGATACCCACACTTGAGGTACCTCATCCCAGTAGTGACGCTCCACAGGAACAAGTTCATGTTCCTGAGGAAGTTACTGAAGAACTCGATGAATTGCCGGCTGATGCAGTTCAGGAACCTACAGTATCCCAAGAACAAGTGCCCCTAAGGAGATCCACTCGTGCTCAGAGAAACCCCATACCTGGTGATTATGTGGTGTATCTCCAAGAATATGAATTCGATGTTGGTATGTTGGACAATGACCCCAAAAATGTCCAACAAGTATTGCAATGTCGAAATTCAGAAATGTGGATAAAGGCCATGGAAGAAGAAATAAAGTCTATGCACGACAACAAGGTATGGGATGTCTTCTCGTTGCCTAAAGGTTCGAAACCCGTTGGTTGCAAATGGATATTTAAAACCAAACGGGATTCAAAAGGCAACGTAGAACGATATAAGGCTCGAGTTGTTGCTAAAGGGTTTACCCAAAAGGAGGGCATAGACTATACGGAAACCTTCTCTCCAGTATCCACGAAGGATTCCTTCCGGATAATCATGGCTTTAGTGGCACATTTAGATCTTGAGCTACATCAGATGGATGTCAAGACTGCGTTTTTAAACGGAGAACTCGACGAGACCATTTACATGGTTCAACCGCCTCGATTCGAGGTGGGAGATCCAAAAGGCATGGTTTGTCGACTAAAGAAATCCATCTATGGGCTCAAGCAAGCGTCTCGACAGTGGTACTTCAAATTCGCCAAAGTGGTTGTCTCCTACGGTTTTGAGGCAAACCAAATTGACGAATGCGTGTATCACAAGTTCAGTGGGAGCAAGTTCATATTCATGATCTTGTACGTAGATGACATACTGCTTGCAACAAACGATGTAAACATGTTGAGCGACACCAAAGCCTTTTTTGAGAAAACATTTCGAGATGAAAGACCTTGGTGAAGCCTCATATGTGTTGGGACTTGAGATACGGAGGAATCGTACCCAAGGTATCTTAAGTCTCTCACAACAGGCATACATCGAAAAGGTGTTGAAGCAGTATAGCATGGATAAGTGTAAACCACTTAATACCCCTGTGGCAAGAGCAGATAAATTCAGTCTGAAACAATGTCCCCAAACAAATTTTGAACGTTCAGAGATGAGGAATACTCCCTATGCTTCGGTAGTAGGGAGTATAATATATGCCCAAGTATGTACACGACCAGTCTTGGAATTCATTACGGGAATGTTAGGCAGATACCTCTTTGATCCGAGTAAGGATCACTGGACCGCAGCAAAGAGGGTGCTGAAATATTTACAAGAAACGAAACAACATGTACTAACGTATCGGAGATCTGATAAGTTAGAGATCACTAAATATACAGATTCGGATTTTGCTGGATGCAATGATATCATGAATCGACCTCAGGTTATGTGTTTGCCATAGTTGGAGGTGCGATCTCATGGAAAAGCACGAAACAGACCTTATTGGCGTTCTCCACTATGGAGGTGAAATTCGTAGCTTACTTTCATGCATCCAATCCGGTGATATGGCTTCGTAATGTTGTCACAGGGCTGCGGGTATTGGAGACTATCTCGTCTCCAATGAGGATTTACTGTGACAGTAAAGCTGCGGTGCTATATTCAAATAACAACCGGAGTTCATCTAAAGCGAAATACATAGAGATGAAGTATCTGGCTGTTAAAGAAAGAATTCTGAGTGGTCTGATCAGTATTGAGCATATCAGTACAGACTCTATGGTGGCCGACCCTTTGACTAAGGCCGTGGAACCGGTAGTGTTTCACAAGCATGTTAGCCGTATGGGTCTTAGTCCAGTTGAGGATGTTTTATCCTAGTGGGAGTCTGTAAGGTTTTTCTTGTGTTCAATAAAGTTGTTTATTTCAGACATACAGTATAATGTACATTCCGGTTATATTAAAGTTTTTTCTGCAGAAGTAATGTACATTAAGCAGTTACGGCATACATTCTGAATTCTATTGATCTCGCTAAAGAGGGCCAAGTTGGAATTAGATATGTATGATCACCTAGCATATTAATTCCACACTACATATCCATTTCAGTATCCATGTCATTCAGTAGAATGTTAGTATCATGATTTACGAGGGACTAGTCACTAATTCAATGTGGCGACGTGCGGCTTAAGTCTTTTGCTAACGTTTGCTGATGGACCGGAAAAGAAAAGACACACTAAAGGACATACGGTATATGAGCTCAAAAGGGTGACATATAATCTTTAAGATACATACATAGTCCAAGTGGGAGATTGTTGGGATTAATTCGAGATACGTGTGATGCGCAGCACGTTGATAAGGTTTATACGAATTAATCATAAGTTGGACGTTATGTATGATAATATTATATGTCACATATGTCACGTAATAATATTAATTGTTACGTAAAACATCCACACGCTAAGTGATCATCGGGTATACTCGTGGATGTATAGTGTGGTCTAAATGGAAACCCCGAATATGTAGACAGTCATATGGTCAGAGACCGCGATGGATGGGCTCAAAGTGCAACGACCATAAAGTTATGACATCTGGTCCCCGAGGGGCGACAACCTACGTGTGGCTAGTAGATAATTATTGGCACAATAATTAAATATTAAGGAAGATAAGGTTGGGTTTTAAATTCAGATTTAAATTTGAATTTAAGTTTAAATTTAAGTTTAACTTTAAATCCTAACCTATCAGATACTTCCATCCCCTCTATATAAAGGAGGAGGCTTCACCTCCTCAGATCACCAAAAAAAAAAATCAAAAACAGACGCATACAGTATAGCGTCCATTGCAGTATATTAGAGGGAATGTGTGCCAAATTTTCTATAAAGTCCACACTGCCTAGCCTCTCCATCGGGTAAAGCAGTGAATTGTTGATTCCGTTCAAGGGGTATATCAGCAATTGGTGGGAGGTCGTGAATCCTTAGATCACGCCAGATTCTTCATCAGCCTGAACACTTGCAGCATACGTGATCAGATTAACAACAGCAATAGAGCAAGGTATATTTTCCGCATTTTGTTACTTTGTCCATTGATTCGATTAAACGGTCCTATTCAGGGATTTATTAAATTAAATCCAACAGTGTATTCTTTCACCTTGGATCCTCGGCTCATCAGAGTTGTCTTTGTGTTTGGTGTGTTGTTGTATTCTTTCAACTCATCACCTTGGCTCAGCACATCATTGCTGGCAACTTCAACATTAGTGTGATGTCGTGTTTTTCACCTTATCACCGTGGCTCGGCACATCATTTCTGACATCTTAACACGCCCTTCCCTCAAACCTTATTTGCTATAAATATTGCTTAGTCCAAAAATAGCCAGCAATTTGAACAATTGGGGTGCATCCAAAGGCTTTGTAAAAACACCAGCCAACTAAAGATCAGTTCTAATATGTAGTAGTTTTACCATTCCTTCTTGATACTTATCTCTTACCAAATAACAATCAATCTCTATGTGCTTCGTTCTCTCATGGAAGATTGAATTTTCAACAATATAGATAAAACTCTAGTTATCACAAAATATAGAGACTGGTTGTTGGATTTTTACCTTCAATTTACTAAGTAGATATAGGAATGCACTTCACACATGTCACTATTGCCAATGGTATACTTGGCTTCTAATAAAGACCTTGACAAAGTGGTTTGTTTCTTAGCTTTCCATGATATTAAAACTATTCCCAAGAAGACACAATACCTAGTGACGGATCTTCTTATTTCAATATGTCCTGCTCAATCTGAATGTACAAACGCTTTGAGCTGTAAGTAATTATGGATTGGGTAAAACAGTACTTGTCCAGGTATGCCTTTTAAGGACCTGATCAATCTATATGCTATCTTTATGTGATTTTGAGTTGGAACATCTAGGAACTGGCTTAACTGTTGGACAATATATGCTATTTTCGGTCTACTTATTGTGAGATATAATAACCTACCAATCAAACTCAGGTATTCAGTCTTATTGTTCAAGAGGGAAAAGTCATTATGAGCCAACTTCACTCTGTTTTTCATAGGTGTCTTTGCTTGTTTACAGCCTAGCATGCCCACTTGTTCTACTAACTCTGATATGTACTTCCTTTATGAGATTAGCAACCCTCCTAGGACCTGGTTACTTCTATGCCAAGGAACTATCTTAGGTTGCCAAGATCTTTAATCTGAAATAGGTGATGTAGGTGATCCTTGACTTCCTACATGGAAGAAGGACTGTTGCTAAACAAGGTTATGTTATCCACATAAACTAGCAAGATGATGGTGTACGCAGCTATATGTTTTGTAAAATTATTGTAGTCATTCTTGGACTGCACGAAGCCTATAGTCACCAGTGCATGGTGAGCTTGTGATTCCATTGCCTATTGGCTTTCTTGAGGCTGTATAAAGACTTACTGAGTTTGCAAACGCGTGGAGAACCTGCTTGAAGATAGCCACGGGGGGTTCAATATAGATGTCTTTATGTAAGTCACCATGTAGGAAAGCATTATTGACATATAACTGATGGACATGCCAGCCATTTCTGTGATTAAAGCCATGATAAACCTTATGAAATTTATTTTGGCAACTGGTGAAAACTAATGCATACATTATTTTGCAACAAAATGTCTTGTATCTGCCAACAGTCCTATCGGGTTTATGTTTTATATGGAATACCCATTTGCAACCTATAAGAATCTTTTCAGCATGCAACTTAACCAAGGACCATTTATCATTTTGATGTAAGGATGCGATTTCTGCCTTCATAGCTACTTGCCACTTAGGTATGAGAGTTGCAGCCAGATAAGTATATGGTGCATGCACTAATCCAATGTTTAAACGGAAGGATTTATATACTTGAGTCAATTGATCAAATGTCAAGACTTGAGATATAGAATGAGGATTAGTGTGAAGAGGACTGAGGATGAGGTGAATCTAAGGATGATTTTGTTAGAAGATGACAATAATAATCTTGTAGGCAGGATGGAGGACATCTATTCTTAGTTGGTCTTGAAATAGAAAAAGGAGTAGGAGAAACAGAAATTGTAAGAGAAATGAAATATTTAGTTGGAGTTGAAGGCTCAGGGGCAGCCAATGGCGAATAAGGAAATGCGTGCGGAGGTGTAGCAGAAAATTCATGTGGAGGTGTGGCAGTGTCAATTGTAGGAGAAAGATATGTGTGATGATAGAACAATAGGATAGAAGTTATCGATATCAGAAAGGTAGTGGAGAAGATACGGGCCGGGAATTACAATGATGTGACTCAAGTACAAATAAGAAGCAAAATGTGTGGACGTAGAGAATGAACTGACATTTTTTATGAAAAATGACATCTCCTGAAAGAAGAAGGCTTTACTTGAAAGATCTTACAGTACATAGGCTTCTGAAGTTGAGCTTAAGCTTAGAAGCACAGAAGGTTTACTTATGGGATCGGATTTTCCCTTCGATGGATTTAGATGTAGGCAAAAGGAAGACACCCAAACACCTTGAGGTTGATATAGAAAGTCACTTGTTTGTACAAGTGCGACTAGTTTGATGAATGATAACACTGCTACCATAGAAACTTTACATTTTAAATTCTTGTCCATTATCAGATCTTATGATCTTGATTTGTGCATCAAATTGTATCCAGATCATTGAATGAAAGTTAACAAGAATATGTTGAACCTCAGCCTTTGGATTTAGAAGATTAACCCAACAAAAATGATTGTAATCATCCACTATATTAAGAAAATAGCGGCGATTACACAGAGTGTGATGCCTATAAGGGCCTCATATATCAACATGAACAATATGAAATGGAGATTCGGAATCAAAACTAGAAACTGGAAAGGGAGTCTTCTTTGTTTAGCTAAGGGACAAACATTACGTTGAGTGTGTTCTGAAACTGAAATAGAAGATTAGAATTTCTTCACTATTGTCATACATTCTTAAGAGATGTGTCCTAATCTTGCATGCCAGAGGAGATCAGAAGGCAATTGTGAAGGAGATGAGTCCGGACTAAAAGTAGAGAATGCAGACGGTGAAACTGATCCAGTGAGGTGATACAAGCCCTTCTCAGCTTTCGCTATAGCAATCATCCTCCAGGTGAGGACCTCCTGGATACAACAAACATTGGAGTGAAAGAAAATAGAGATGGATCCTGAATTAGTTAACTTGCTGACGGAAAGTAAATCAAAAGTGAAAGAAAGGGCATATAGGATATTATGTAATGTCAGACTAGGATTGATGATTACATTACCAATCTATGAGACTGAAGCTGACTTACCATTTGGCATAGTCATAGGCACGTTTGAGACTGGAGATTAAGAAGAGAATAGGGACAACAAATGAAACACATGATCAGTTGCGCTAGAATCCAATATCCATGTATTTAAACATTCAGACGGTGATTTACCAACGAACTTACCAGGTGCACCAGAATTCTAAGCTTAAAGGGCTGCTGTCTGTTGTTGTGCATTAACAACATCATGTCCACATGAAGAACTCTTACTATGTCTTTTAGTTAGCTTACTGAGGAACTGATGATACTGCTCAGTTGTCAACATATAACCACTATTGACATTTGTTGCTGGATTAACGGCCCCATACATTTCACCATTCATAAAATCATTGTTAGACACCAGATTCTCCTGCCTAATTGTTTGTCTTGGAGGATATCCATGCAACCTATAGCATCTATCAACCGTATGTCTGAATATGCCACAGTGAATGCACTGCTAAATTTCATTAGATTTATTAGTATTAGCAGCCATTGCTAACAGAGAATTACAGATTGTGATGAAGACTATCAGGGTCAATTCATAGAAGGAGGAAGAAAGGAAGAAATCAAATAACGAGCAACCACGACTATAAACCATGATGAAATTCATCAACTAAATGCAAAACTTGATGAAGAAGAAGAAGAAAAAGAGAGAGAAAGTAGATGCAAAACAATGATAACAAAAAAACAAAGAGAGTGAAGCAAGAGATCTTATAAGAGAAACTTTCTCATTCAATCAACTTTAAAAACTCCTATGTACATCAAATGATCATGACCACGTGTGCCTATGTGTAACTATATACATATATGTATAGATATGTGTGTGTATACGTGTATATATATACATGTATATATGTATATGTGTGTGTGTGTGTGTATATATATGTGTGTGTATAAAACAATGCGTAACTGCCTCTACTTGATAAATAAACTAACACACTAGTCTAATTAGCACATGACCTAAAATATCAAGTGTAACTGTCTTCTTCTCCAACACCCAGCTGTAGATCGCTTCCATCTTCTTAGACTAAATTGTCTTTTGACTCAACTCTTTATAGTAACTGCCTTTGACTACTTCTATCACACCTTTAATTCATTATATCTTGTGGCTCAATTTTCTTATTGTGTTTCCTTCTATTGCAATTACAGGTGACTTCAGTATTGTGCCTGTGTGAGTCTAACTGACTGAATTTGCTCACCTCGATAACTTGGCTCGCCACCGGTATCCTTGTGTTGAGCGCACCGATTTGCTCTATTATCTTGGCTCCTCGGCTCATCCCAATTGTCTTTGTGTTTGGCGCGTTGATGTGTTATTTTAGCTCATCACATTGGCTTGACACACGACTGGTGACTTAATCACTATTCAACATGTTATTGTATCCTTTCACCTCGTCACCTCGCATTGACAAATTATTGATGACATATTCAACAGATTATATGTGGGGAGGTAAATTTGTTGATAACAAATTAGCTAAAAGGATTTTTGTTTCAAAACTTGAAAATACTCTCTAAGCCTTTCTCCAAAATCTTTCGATAGTCCTTCGGAGCCTTGCAAAACAAATCCACCATCTTATATACTCTTCTGTCGTAAAATATTATCACACAATATTAAATATGCAATGGGTCAAAGATTATTTAAAATAAAAATGTTAAAATATATTCCACAATATTAATTAGAATTTAGTCTTAAATAATATTTAGCAAACTATTATGTTATATATTTTAGCATTTTGATGTTAATTTAATATTTTACTATCTATTTGTTATAGTATATTAACAATATATTTAAAACGGAGAATGAAGTTATGATTAATACGTGGGTGTGTAGTCAGCATGTAACACAGTCGAGGAGGATGAAAATAAGACTGATGACGAAATGTCGATGCCAGCATGGAAATAAATGAGACATTGAATTTGGGTGCATGGTTTGACAGAGGCCATCAAATGGAAATGATGAAATTTGACCAGGCTGCAAGTAGTGATGAGTGATGATCAATGGGGGAACAAGGAAAGACCATGATTAGATTGTGAGAGAATCAGAAACCTCGTTCATCGGCAAGAAGGAAATTGGGGCATAGGGGACAGGAAAATTGAAGGTGAGGTAATACCAGCTTCCCAGACTTTTGTAAATTATGCTCGTCGGGGTTGCGTGTTCTCCGCGAGTTATTCCTCCATATACATATTGACGGAGTTTTTTCATTTTGGATATGAGTTTGAAAGAATTCAAACTCAAAAATGTTGTTTGTTTGGAGAAATAAGAGATATGAGTTTTAAATTGATATCCGATTATTTGGTAATTGATATCATTTTTTGATATACTAGCTCTTTGTCTATCAATATGGGAAAATGTGGGATAAAGTTTTTGAACCGGTCAACGCCGGCTACCAGTCAAATTTTTATGACCGATTTTCCGGTTGTCCATCTTCGATACCCATTTCGATTCCGATAAATTCCAAACAACATCAATTTGAATCATACTCATCCTCACTTCAATACCAAACAACTATGATTTTTATGCCCAAACCCATATACTTTAAACTCATACACTGTCATACCCATTCTGATTCTGATTAGATACCCAAGTGCGAACCAAACACCACCTGAGAGATTATGTAACTTTGAAATGGTTCATTGTATCATAGTAATTATTTCTTCACGGATAGTAGATACACAAAAAAGGTATAAATGCACTTTTTCAAAATACTATATATATCGCTGACAATAACATTTTATCCTATTTGTGCATATCGCCTTTTTAAAAAGTAACAACTAGACATTTTAATAGGATTTGAAAATCATTACACACATATATACATATAATATATATATATATGTATATATATATATACAACAACAACAATCATACACAGTATATCTCAACGACAGCAAAAGGTATCGTTAGGGTCTGAGGAGAGTAAGAGGCATGCAAACAATACCTCCATCCCGAGGAATAGAGAGTTTGCTTCCAGTGAGACCCTCTGTTCTATATGTACCTGTATACATAGTAGAATAATAGGACTATGTACTAGAGAATGTATTTTACTAAATATAAATCAAAACCTTACGATATTAAAATAGCCAACATTGGATATGTACAAATAGTTAAAAGACAAATACCAAGGCAAAAAAGTACAAATCAACCTAAAGTGTAGAGACTATTTAATTCTCTAAGTATGGTCTAAGGTGTCCATATATCCTGTCTACCCCTCCTTAACCTTAATCCTATGCTTCCATAACCTCCTACCTTGGACCATGTCCTCAGAGAGGTGCAACTCTAGTAAGTCATGCCTAATTTGCTCATCCTATGTCAGTTTGGGTCTGTCTTTACTCCTCTTCCCTTCTACAGTGAGGCTTTCAATTGCTCTGACAGACGTCGTTGTCTGTCTCCTCTTGATATTCCCAACCCATCTCAGTCTTCCCTCTCTTATCTTATCTGCTATACTAGTCACCCCTAACCTTTCTCTGTATACCTCATTTCTTATCCTGTCTAGCCTTGTGTGCCCACACATCCACCTCAACATCCTCATCTCTTCCACTTCCATCTTCTGCAACTATGTCCTCTTTATGGCCCAACAGTTTGTTCCATATGACATTGCCGACCGTACTGCCACCCTATAAAATTTTCCTTTTAATTTAGTTGAAAAATTCTTGTCACACAACACCCCTGAGACCGCCCTCCACCTACACCAACCTGCCTGAACTCAGTGTGCTACGTCACTCTCTATATCCCCATCTTGTTGTACAAATGATCTTAGGTATTTGAACTTACTTACCTTTGAGACCACTTGTCCCTCGATGTTGAGTTGGCTATTTTCATCGTCGGCTGCGCCGCTGAAGTCGCAGTGCTGATACTCAGTCTTAGAACGACTAATCCCTAAGCCATTTCTCTCTACCGCACCTCGCCACTCTTCTAGTCTCATACATAGGTTATGTCTACTTTCCGCGACTAATACATATCGTCAACAAAAAGCATACACCATGGGACTGTCTCTTGGATCGGTTTTGACAACTCGTCTAGAAAAACTGCAAAAAGAAATGAGATCAAAGCAGACCCTTGATGGAGGCCTACCTCTATCGAAAAGAAGTCTGTATTCCCTGCATGTGTATGAATGGTTGTTTTCGTCCTATCATACATATCTCTAATTATGTCTATATACTTCATAGGCACCCTTCTTGCATCCAAACTATCCCATATCAGTCTACGTGGCACACTATCATACGCTTTTTCAAGATTGATGAAAACCATATGTAGATCGCACTTTTTCTTCCTATACTTCTCCATCAATCTCCTTAAAATGTGTATTGATTCTGTAGTTGTTGTATCCTATTTTTTTAAGTAAGGGCAAAAAGGTCATTTGTGCTAATTAATTACGAAACCTAATTTGATTAGGAAAATTCTCCCTAAACCCTAATCAAATTTCTATTTAAACAACGCTTGGACTTCTTTTCCTCACATTAGACGTACGACCGCCTTCTTCTAGGAAAAAAGACGCGACTTTCTCCTTCTTCAAGGCAAGGCCGCCGTTTTAGGGACGAATACTGTCACTCGAATCACGCTCTTAAACGCGTAGTAATTATCAGGTAGATGTCCCTTAACATCCGTTGATAATAAACAATAATCTTTAATTTTTTTATGAAAACGAGATCGTGCATCAGTATTTGTGTTTGTATAGCCTTATATATGTATGATATTATTTTCGTATGAATAGTATGAAAGGTGATATTTTTTTATGGATATGTGAATAACGCAACCGGTTTGGAGGTGTGGTGATGGCGGCGCGTGGCCAGTGGTGGTGGCCTATGACCACGTATTGCTGTGCTGCTGGTGGTGGAGGGGCGGCTGAGAGGGGGGCTGAGGGAGGGGGATGCGGCTGGGGGGAGGGGCTGAGGGAGAGGGGTGCGGGGAGGGGGTGGTTTGGGGGGTGCACTGGGGGAGGGTGATGCGGCTGGGGTGGGAGGGGCTGAGGGAAGGGGCGGCTGGGGTGGCTGAATGGAGGAAAGGGGCTGCTGAGGGGAGATGTCGGGTAAGGGTGGGGCAGAAGTTAGTAAATCGAAGGGGAGGGGAATTGAAAAAGATTTCAAAGGGAGAATCTGGGAACTAAGGAAAAGGAATAAGGAAAGGAAAAAGAATAAGGAAAGAAAAAGAAAAGAAAAAAGAAAAGAAAAGGAAAAAAAGGAAAAGAGAAAAAGGAAAGTAAAGGAAGGATTCCGAATGTGATTTCTGTGCACTCATGTATCACCACATTGCATATATGTTATGTTTTGCTCCGTGATGTTCTGTTAGGATATGCGAGACGTAGATCGTATCTCCGTTCTGTTCCGTTCCATTCTGTTAGGTCCCGGGGTCATACATTCACGATAGTATGTATGTTTCCAAGAATGTAGGTTATCATGCATCACGTATGTGACATTCCATTTGACGCTCATTTCGCATGATTATGTGTTTTGGTTGTTTTAAGAAGTTATGACCGTTATACATATTTGTGAAAACATGGACAGTCTATTTTCGTATTACCGTATTTATATGTATTTCAATACTGTCCTAGCGTGTATGATCTCACAGGGCCAATGCAGGCAGGGTACCTACTGAGTGACGTTTTTGTCGCTCACTCCGTCCGTTATGTTTTCTTGCAGACGAATCAGGGTACGAGACTATATACGGGTTGGAGAAGACTTTGAGTGGGCTCACTGGGACTCATAGAAGGACTGACTGGAGATGGATGATCGAGGAATCAGAGGAGTTTATTTTATTATTACTTCATTTGAGGACATAGCTTAGGGATTTTATATTTAGTTACTTTGCGAGGTCGATTAAGGGATGTTTACTTGATTTTGACTATATATGATTTTGTGGATTTCACTTTCGATTTAGGGTTTGAGTTGATTTATTTTGCTTCTGCAATCGAATACTGTGTCATTTTGATAAGTGCAGGGATTTGTACAGATGCCTTGTATATCCCTTAGCGGAATACGGCGGGCGTACCGGTTCTGACCCTAGGTTTCAGGACGGGGCGCTACAGGTGGTATCAGATACCGAGGCTCTAGATCTACTGCGGAAAACATAGAATTAAGAAATGTCGATGTAAGTTTGATCTTAGACTAAGTTTGATGATAGACTAAGTTGTGATCTGAGACTAAGCTTGACCTTAGAATAAATTTGATTTACACTAAGTGATGATAGGACGGGGGCACGGTTATTTTTCTATTTTCGTTTTATTTATCTGTATTTTATTGTTTTCTATTTCTTAAGTTTTGTATATTCCTGAAATGCCCTTGACAAAAGAAATAAAAAAAATAAAACTGAAATTTTCCTTGTCGTAGAAAACATGCCGCCGAGAAGAGAACGGTAGAAACAACAATGGGAATCACTCTGAGAAAGGGGCTCCACCGCAGGTCATGCTTCCTTAGGCCCTGACCAATGCACTACGGGTCATGGTCCAAGCTGTGGCTCAACAACTTCAGCATCCACAGACTCCACCACCACCGCACTCGGAGTTGAGATTCTTCCACAAGTGGATGCGGAGGAGTGGTGGCGTAGCACAATTGACACCGTCGATCACTTGGATCTAATTACAGAATGAGCTCAAGAGGTACTCCGTTCTGACAATACAATCTTTAGAGCATGGCTCTAGATCCACAGCGGAAATGTAGAATTAGGCCATGATATTAGAAAATAAGTTACGATTTTGCCTCTAAGTCCCAATCTTAGACATAAGTGATGATTTGAACATAAGCGATGATCATGAACGTAGGTACTGATCTCAGTTATAAGCGATGATCCTAAACATAAATCATGATCTCGATTAAGAGTTGACTTTAGACATAAGTACCGATTTAGTGATAAGTGTTGATTATGTACTAATTATGATTTGGAAATAAGACGTGATCTTAGACTTAAGAAATGGTGATGCTAAGAACGATCCTAGAAATAAGTTATGATCCTAAACTTAAGAAGTCGATTGGTTTTGAAACCCGTATGTTAGGTTCGAAATACACTCTAGAGGAGGGGTGAATAGAGTGTTTGGCTCTTTTGCGGAATTTTCTTGTTTGCTCAACTCAAAAAGATATTCAAAATCAGAACAAGAATGGGAGATGAGAAGTAGTGAATGAGTACACCGGATATAGAGTGGTTCGAATCGTAAATGATTCTACTCCACTACCACTTTGTTTCCAAAGTGGATTTTCAGCAACTACTCTTCTTATTATGAACAATAAGGACAACCACAACAACACTTACACTAACACTTTAGTGTAAGCAACAACAACAGCAACTTCTTGCACAAAACACACTTGTGCAACTACAGCAACTACAACTTTTAGCAAGAACAACTTCTTGCTTCCTCACAACTTCAACAAAAGTTCCCTCAAGAACTTCTCACAGTGGGTTGAAGAAATATAGTAAGGTTCACACTTTCTCACAAGTCTAAGCACAAGCAAGAGATCAAATATTTATGGTTCCTCTTGTGATTGACTCACTTTCTCTCAATATACAACAATGAAGAACAAAGAAAAGCTAAACAAGCTTTTAGCAAATTTACAAGTATAAGAGAACTATACAACAATGGAAAATGAAGCTAGATGATGTTGAAAGTGTATATTTGCCTCATCCAAGCCTCCTCTATTTATAGATAAAGTTCACCACGTTTTTGAGGCTCTCCACCAAGTCTTCATCTTCAAAAATGTCAAGATAATGCCCAAATAGTCTCTAGCCACCCTATGGGAGTGATTTGATCTTGGATAGACACCCTAGAGAATCTTAGACATGTATACAATAGTCAAGGAAGCATGTAATAGGTTGGGTTAAAGTCCACAAGAAATTTGAGCAAAATTGGAAAGAGAAAACATCATAAATCTCCCTTGGATTTTGTTCCAGTGTTCAAAAAATTTGAATTCTGGGGGACATCGATCGATCGAAGTGCCTGGAAGGGAGAGATCGATTTCATCTGTCTGACATCAATCGATCGATGTCAGGGGCTGAAGTGACATCGATCGATCGATGTCACTTGGTTTAGAGATAGATGTTCTCTGAACAACATCGATCGATCGAAGTCCTTTGGCTGAGAGTTCGATGCTCTCTGATTGACATCGATCGATCGATGTCAGAGACTGAAGTGACATCGATCAATCGATGTCCCCAGCTTGAGAGATTGATGTCAACCAGTGAGTTCCAATCTCAACCATTTTTAGCCATAGAGTGATTTTCTCATTTTGCATCAAATATCAAACACAAATTTAACTCATTCAAAACATCTTTTTATCACCAAAACATTTCACAACTTAAGAATATCCCCCTTTTTGATGATTTCAAAACCATGATTCAAAAGATGTTTTTACATGATACTTTTTCAACTAAACTTGATATTTTACAACTCCCCCTTTGTTCATGCTCCCTCATCATATAAACACATCAAAAAAATTTCAATCTACCTAAAATGTGATATCAATACCAATATGCTCCCCCTCAACCTATGCATCAAGTTTCACATTTTCATCATTTCAATATGTAAAGCATATCAAGAAACTTCATGTCATGCTATACCAAATTCAACTTCTCAAGCTAAGTTATGTGATGCAAAAACACCAATATCATATCAAGATAAGACATTAAGATACCAAATGCAATGTCTAACCAACAATGCCAAATATGGCAAATCCAATGCCTAAACAATCATGCCAAAAACCAATGCCCAAACATGCTAAAGCCCAATCATGCCAACAATAATTTCTACCATGCCAACAATACCAAGATCAATTATTACCTACCCATCATGCCAACAATGCCAAATACCAAGACCAAAAACATCATGCCAACGATGCCAAATACTTCTCCCCCTTTTTGAAAGCATCAAAACATAATAGATACCAAAACGAAAAGATAAATACCATTAAGAAATATCAAGTTTTGAGATACATACTCAAACTTGCAACACCATGCATAACTACGAGGGAATGGGGAATCATAAAGGACTACTCCTCATCGGAGGAAAAACACAATCCGGAGAGAGCTGCCTTGAGTTTAGTTTTTAGCTTTTGGTATTTTGTCTTCTGAACATCCAATTCCGTTTGCAGAGCCGTAACTTGATTGTTGACTTTCGTTTCAATGATGTTGATACGCTTCTGAAAGTTCTTGTATTCCTTTTGTAGAACATCAATACAGACTGCTTCCGTGGCCAAGTCTCCCCCCCATTGACCAAGTGTATGACGAATGTCGTTAATTTCGGCCTCCACATCGAACTCTTCATCTGATCCACTTCCTTCTGTCATAGGGGCTTGTCCTTTGTCCTTTTTGGAAGTGGAGCTTGGTTGTGGAGGTGGTTGTGGTGAAGGATGAGAAGAGGGTGCCATGGGAGGTTTGGTAGGAGATGGTGGAGGGATAGGATCTTCAGGCTCCTCTTCGTCTTGTTCCGGTTGGCCACCCCGCTTTTGTGCCTCTTTCCGGGATTTGAGGATTTGTTGAATATTGGCTTTTGTGTAGTAGTCTTTGTTGGTAATTTGATTCGTGAATTCATCATTCAACTCCACATTAGTCTTTTTAAGCAATCTATATATGAGATTGCTATATGGAAGCGCTTTTGATTTCTTGGTGGCGGCTTCCAACATATTTGCAAAAACAATTTCCCCAAAATTTAAAGGCTCCTTCATAGCAATACGATAAGCAACGTAGAAATCTAAATTGTTCGAGAGTTTAGCCGACTTGCCGTTTACACAAAAAGTTACAATGGCAAGTAACACTCTATAAACTAACGGCATGTCATTTGTGTTCTTGGTGGGGTGAAAATCAAGAAATGTCTTTACCTCGTCCTCAGAGACTTGGTACTTATATGTGACCCACCTCCAGGGATCAAAATCTTCCAACCCCTTATCCGGAACCTCAAGCAATTCATTGAATGTTTTAGATGTAAACATCACCAAATGTCCTTCTATTATCGTATTCAAGGCATAAGGCTCCCCATGTTTATAATCTACCCACATATTTGCATAAAACATTCTAGTATACCGGGTAGATATGGTGGTCATCTCTGAGACCTCCCAAACAGGTCTCCATTTTTGAACATCAAACCAATCAATGATTGGTTTTAATTCTTCATTGCTCAAAATATCCTCAATTTTGAGCAATTTTAATGGAATGGTAGCCCTTTTCTTGTGCTCCCATTCAGTGAATACCATTTGGGCTCTAAGAGTGATATAGGCAAATTTACCTGTTCCAGTTGGCTCTTTCAAGGCATCTTTGTATTCTGAGGACTTGAGCCATGGAAAATCGTTGATGGTTAGCCTACTCCTTGTTTCAGTCAACATAGTGCTATGAGAGAGAGTGGTCTTCTTCCTCAATCCTTGTGTCCTAGACCCCGTTGGCACTTGAGGATTAGATTGGGGTGGCGTAACATCTTCTTCCTCAGAGGTTCGTTGCCTTTTTGCAGTTTGTTTCGTTCTTGGTGCCATTTGAAGTTAGGGTTCAGTTTTTTTTTAGATTGTTATGGAAAGATGTTGAAGAATAAGCTGTATTTGTATAAAAGATGGAGATTTTGGCAAAGATTCTTAGTTTAGGAGAGGGATTTGAAGTATTTAGGACCAATTTTTCAGTTTTTGCAGAGTGAAAGTTAGAGATTCGTTTAGGGGAAGGAGGAAAGTGAAGAGGAAAGAGAAAAGTGCAGGTTTTAATGGCCTGTCTGCGTCGACATCGATCGATCGATGTCCTAGACATAGATCGATCGATGTCTGTTTTACAGCAGTCTCTGAGACTGCCACATAGATCGATCAGTGTATGCAGGAATATGTATTTTTTTTGACCTTTTTAACCTTCTATCCTTGGTTTATCATCCCTAGTCTTGATATAATTGATTCGAATGTCTCAGTGGGAAGGGATTTGGTAAAAATATCCGCCAGTTGATCATTTGTTGGAACAAACTCAATAATTATCAATCCTTTTTGAATGCAATCTCTTATGAAGTGATGCCTCACTTCAATGTGTTTGGTTCTACTATGATGAACCGGATTTTGTGCTATACTTATGGTGGATGTGTTGTCACAGAGAATGGGAACTTTATCAAACTTAACATTGTAATCATTCAATGTGTTTGTCATCCAGAGTAGTTGTGCACAACATGAAGCGGCCGATGCATATTCGGATTCCGCCGTTGAAAGTGACACACTATTTTGTTTCTTGGAGAACCAAGAAACCAAGCAATCCCCAAGGAATTGACACGTTCCGGAGGTGCTTTTTCTATCAACAAGATTTCCGGCATAGTCGGAGTCACTGTACCCCCTTAAATCAAAACATCCATTTTTGGGATAAAACAACCCAAAATTCAAAGTTCCTTTCAAATACCTAAAGATACGTTTAATAGCAACTAAATGTGATTCCTTAGGCATACTTTGAAATCTAGTACATAAGCACACAGCATGCAAAATATCCGGTCTACTAGCGGTTAAATAGAGTAAACTACCAATCATACCCCTATATTTTGTTACCTCAACCGGCTTTCCTATTTTGTCTTTGTCAAGCTTTGTACTTGTGCTCATCGGAGTGCTCACACTTCTTTCATCCTCAAATTTGTACTTCTTGAGCAAATCCTTTGTATACTTTGTTTGAGATATGTACACTCCATCTTGAGTTTGCTTGATTTGTAGACCCAGGAAGTAGTTGAGTTCACCCATCATACTCATTTCAAATTCTCCTTCCATCAATTTTGCAAAATGCTCACAAAGAGAATCATTAGTAGCACCAAATATGATATCATCCACATAAATTTGAACAAGCAATTGATGGTTTCCTTGTTCTTTAATAAAAAGAGTAGTGTCGACTTTTCCTCTTGAAAACTCATTCTCAAGTAGGAAGTTACTTAATCTATCATACCAAGCCCTAGGAGTTTGTTTAAGTCCATAAAGGGCCTTTTTGAGTCTAAAAATATGATTTGGATAATCATGATTTTCAAACCCCGGTGGTTGAGCTACATAGACCGCTTCTTGAACCATTCAAGAATGCGGATTTCACATCCATTTGATATAATTTGAAATCCTTATAGCATGCATATGCTAATAGCATTCTAATATCTTCTAACCTAGCTACGGGAGCAAAGGTCTCATCATAGTCTATGCCTTCCTCTTGCCTATAGCCTTGGGCTACTAATCTAGCTTTGTTTCTAGTGATGTTTTCTTTATCATCCATTTTATTTCTAAATACCCATTTAGTGCCAATTACGGGATGGTCACTAGATTTAGCAACTAATTCCCAAACATCACTTCTTTCAAATTGATTTAATTCTTCTTGCATAGCTAATACCCAATCTTCATCATTTATTGCCTCCTTTATGTTTTTAGGCTCAACTTGTGAAATGAAGGCATTTTCATTGAATTTTCTCCTAGTCATTATGTCTTGGCTAGTTTCACCTAGTATCAACTCTTTAGGGTGATCTTTCCTATATTTATATGAATCTGGTAAATTTAAGGTATCCCCTCCTACTTCTTCATTTTCCAACTTAGGTTCAAGGGGATCAATCCTAAGGTCAATAACAATATTACCTTTTGGATTCTCAAATTTCTCTATATGACTTACTTCAATTATTTCATCATCATCATCATCATCATCATTAATGTTTGATTTATCCTGAATGAGTTCACTAAACTTAACATGAATTGATTCTTCAACTTTCATGCTTCTTTTATTATATACTCTAAATGCCTTGCTATTTTGAGCATAACCCATAAAGATTCCTTCATCCACTTTGAAGTCGAGTTTATCCAAGTTATCTTTGGTGTTAAGTATAAAAGACTTACAACCAAATACCTTGAAATAACCAATATTTGGTACTCTACCTTTCCAAAGCTCATAAGGAGTCTTTTTGAGAAATGGTCTCAAATAAACTCTATTGATCACATGACAAGCAGTATTTACCGCTTCGGCCCAAAAATATTTGGGTAGCTCAAATTCGTTTAGCATGACTCTACTCATTTCTTGAAGTGTTCTATTTTTCCTTTCCGCAACACCATTTTGTTGAGGAGTTCTTGGAGCTGAAAAATTATGTCCATACCCTTTGGATACACAAAATTCTTGAAATTCTCCATCAAACTCACCACCTCTATTACTTCTAATTTCCTTAATTGTGTCTTCTTTTTGATTTTCTAATCTCTTACAAAGCTTTATAAAATCTTGACATGCATCATTCTTTTTAGCTAAGAACATTACCCAAGTGTACCTAGAGAAGTCATCTACCACCACAAAGGTGTAATGTTTTCCACTTAGACTTGCTGTACCAATATCCCCATACAAATCCATATGTAGCAATTGTAGAGGTTTGGTGGTGGAGATTTCACTTTTGGGCTTGAAACTTGTTTTAACAAGTTTTGCCTTTTGACAAGTGTCACATAAGCCATGGTTTTCAAAATTTAATTTTGGAAGACGTTGGACTTTTTCATTTTTGCAAATATCTTTGAAATTTTTAAAACAAATATGTCCAAGTCGTCTATGCCATAGTTGAGTCAAATCATTTTTGGCAACTAGGCAAGAAACATTTTGTGATATCAAATCATGTGTTCTAAATTTGTAAACATCATTTTTACGTATAGCCTCAAAAACAATCTTATCGTTCTTTTTCACAACACATTTTCTTTTTACAAATTCAATTTGAAAATTAACATCACATAGTTGGCTAACACTTATCAAATTATACTTAAGCCCTTCTACATATAGTACATTATTAATAGTAAAAGAAGAGTTACTAATTTCTCCATGTCCAAGGATTTTGGCTTTCCCATTGCCAAAATGCACCGTTCCACCTTCTTGGAGCTTGAGCTTGTTGAACAATGTTTTATCTCCGGTCATATGCGTTGAACATCCGCTGTCCATAAGCCATTTGGTTCATTCTTCTTTGGCTACTCCATTTATCTTGAGAGCCTACAAAACCAAAAGATGTATGCATTGGTACCCTTTGATGATTGGGTCCTTTAGGGTTAGTTGGTCGACCCTTAGGCTTCCAAACATATGTGCTTCCAAATCTAGCTCTACATGCTTTCTTCACATGTCCTAGTTTGTTGCAATAAAAACAAGTGGATACATGCTTTGGTTTTGAAGGTGATGAATTTTGTTGTGTTTTTCTATTTTTTGCCTTTTTCTTTAAGGACTTATGTTTAATAGAAGAAGAAGATGAATTAAATCCTAAACCGGATTTGTCATTTCCAATTCTTTGATTTCCAAGTAGTATGTCTAAATTGTTTTTACCATTTGTTAGTCTTTGTAAGTGTAACTTTAGTTTCTCACATTCTTTTCTAATTTCTACATTTTCAAGAGCTACGGTTTTATGCATGGTGAGTATGATGTCATGCTCTTGAAACATCAAAATATTCTTGTCATGCAAGCTTTTATTTTCTAAGATGCATTTCTTGAATTTTCTTCAGATGCTTATACTTTAAATTCAATTTTTCAAAGTCATCTTGCAAATATCCGATTTCATCATGCAAATTTGAAGGATTAGAATTCACCTCAAGATCATCTTCAATTGCCATGAGACAAGTATGTTGAATCTTTGGATTGTCAATTATTGCAAAAAGTCCAACACCTTGATCTTCACTCTCTTCTCCTTCCGATTCCGAAAGGAGATCATCCCACGTGGTTACTTCCGCATTGAGGGCTTTCTTCTTTTGATGAAAGACCTTCTTCTCTTGCTTTTGCGGCTCTTTTACGTGGCAATCGGCAATGAAATAACCGGGTCGACCACATCTATAGCAATTTTCACTTGCTTCCTTTTCTTTAGATGGTCTTTTGAAAAACTTTCTTGCTTGAGCTTTGTTTCTAGTTGACATTCTTCTAAATTTTCTTACTAGAAGGGCAACTTCCTCATCCGATTCATCGGACTCTACCACCAATCCTTTGTGTGATGTTTGTGTGGGCTTGATAGGGTTCATCCTATTTTGTTCATCAATAAGAATTTCATGAGTAAGAAGATTACCGGATAGCTCATCAAGGGTAAGAGTCTTGAGATTCTTTGATTCGGTGATGGCGGTGACTTTGGGTGTCCATTCTCTTGGCAAGGAGTTGAGGAGTTTTGAGACAAGGTCTTCATTTGAGATTTTCTTGTCCACCATGGAGAGTTGATTCACTATTCGTGTGAATCGATCGATTGTCTCTTCAATCTTCTCATTGCTTTTCATTCCAAACATCTCATACTCCTTCATGAGCATAAGTCGTTTGGCCATTCTTACTTGCTCAGTTCCTTCATGTATCATTTCAAGCCTTTTCCATGCCTCATGGGCTGTTTCAAGACCTTGAAGTCTTATGAGCTTGGTGGTGGTGAGAGCACTTGAGAGAATATCAAATGCTTTGCCATTAATGGCAAATCTTATCTTTTCTTCATCGGTGTAGTCATCCTCATCTTTGAATATTGATTCTCATTTTGAGTTGGTAATCATAGGAACTTCAATTCCTTTGACAACGGCTCTCCATATATCAAATCCACAGCCTTTCAAATGATTGATCATTCGAAATTTCCACAAAGAATAATTTTAGGCATCAAACATAGGTGCTTTAGTGTTTGATCCAGAAAATAGTGCAATAGGCTTAGTAGATGATATGTGAGATGAAGAGGTTGAGGTTGAGGTTGTCATTTCCATGATCTTTAACCTTGCTACTTGAAAAGATAGGCCAAGCAATCAAGGTTAAGCTCTGATACCAATTGTTAGGTCCGAAATACACTCTAGAGGGGGGGTGAATAGAGTGTTTGGCTCTTTTGCGGAATTTTCTTGTTTGCTCAACTCAAAAAGATATTCAAAATCAGAGCAAGAATGGGAGATGAGAAGTAGTGAATGAGTACACCGGATATAGAGTGGTTCGAATCGTAAATGATTCTACTCCACTACCACTTTGTTTCCAAAGTGGATTTTCAACAACTACTCTTCTTATTATGAACAATAAGGACAACCACAGCAACACTTACACTAACACTTTACTGTAAGCAACAACAACAGCAACTTCTTGCACAAAACACACTTGTTCAACTACAGCAACTACAGCTTTTAGC
Organism: Eustoma russellianum; assembly: GCA_036186865.1. Taxonomy (NCBI): domain Eukaryota; kingdom Viridiplantae; phylum Streptophyta; class Magnoliopsida; order Gentianales; family Gentianaceae; genus Eustoma; species Eustoma russellianum. The sequence continues at coordinate 38,280,466 of AP025043.1, forward strand.
AAGAACAACTTCTTGCTTCCTCACAACTTCAACAAAAGTTCCCTCAAGAACTTCTCACAGTGGGTTGAAGAAATATAGTAAGGTTCACACTTTCTCACAAGTCTAAGCACAAGCAAGCGATCAAATATTTATGGTTCCTCTTGTGCTTGACTCACTTTCTCTCAATATACAACAATGAAGAACAAAGAAAAGCTAAACAAGCTTTTAGCAAATTTACAAGTATGAGAGAACTATACAACAATGGAAAATGAAGCTAGATGATGTTGAAAGTGTATATTTGCCTCATCCAAGCCTCCTCTATTTATAGATAAAGTTCACCACGTTTTTGAGGCTCTCCACCAAGTCTTCATCTTCAAAAATGTCAAGATAATGCCCAAATAGTCTCTAGCCACCCTATGGAGTGATTTGATCTTGGATAGCCACCCTAGAGAATCTTAGACATGTATACAATAGTCAAGGAAGCATGTAATAGGTTGGGTTAAAGTCCACAAGAAATTTGAGCAAGATTGGAAAGAGAAAACATCATAAATCTCCCTTGGATTTTGTTCCAGCGTTCAGAAAATTTGAATTCTGGAGGACATTGATCGATCGAAGTGCCTGGAAGGGAGAGATCGATGTCCTCTGTCTGACATCGATCGATCGATGTCAGGGGCTGAAGTAACATCGATCGATCGATGTCACTTGGTTTAGAGATCGATGTTATCTGAACAACATCGATCGATCGAAGAACTTTGGCTGAGAGTTCGATGCTCTCTGATTGACATCGATCGATCGATGTCAGAGGCTGAAGTGACATCGATCGATCGATGTCCCCAGCTTGAGAGATCGATGTCAACCAGTGAGTTCCAATCTCAACCATTTTTAGACATAGAGTGATTTTCTCATTTTGCATCAAATATCAAACACAAATTTAACTCATTCAAAACATCTTTTCATCATCAAAACATTTCACAACTTAACACCGTATAACTAGGATATCCTATACAATTCTCCATTATCTAAGGTTGACCATAACTCTCTAAGCCAAGATCTTAGTAACCCTAGTTGAATACTATATAATTGATTTGAATGAATTACAATGTTAACCAGAAGACCACACTACAAACGTTAGTTGACATATTAATAGGTTAGACAATAACTCGGGCTGCCTTACCATGACTGCAATATGGTGCTCGGTACCATTATGGTAAAGTAAAGCGGGTCCATATCCCTACTTGGACAGTAACATCCGAGCAGACTTAGGTCTAAGTTGGGACTATAGTTACTAAGAAATGAATTATAATAGTATGATAAATACCAAGAGATGATTTATAGTAGAATGATAGAAACTAAATAACGATTAGCGTTATAATCAGTAGAGTTTAGTTAAGGATATTGTACAAAGAAATTTATTGTCTAGGGTTAAGATGTTGAATGTAGGGTAATCAAAATAGGTCAACGATATTAGTTTTATTGAGGTATTGAATAATAGTGACATGCGAGAAGCAACAATAGCATATGTCTTGGAATATTATATCATTACAAAATTGTGGTTTAAGTGTTGACATTGGAACATTTAGTTTGAATCTAGTAGGCTTGAATTGAAATAGAGTAAGCATGAACCAGTAGTGGTTGTTAGTTCGGGTGAGATTTAACCAGAATAATTAGCGGTTCAAATAACCAAGTAAAAATACAGTGGATCAGTATGGCGCGCGAAAGCATGGTGAACTAGAATACCTTAAGTCGATCAATATCTAGTGTGTCATCCTAGGATTGGATAACTCAAGTTAAAGATTTATAAGAAACTATATATAGGCAGATTTTCATTTGACATTAAGGGGTGACTTAGAAAAAAATCATCGAAGTATTGGACTATTATTTTCAAGTAGTTAAATGTTTTCTTATAAACACGTATACCCAAAATATATTTTATATTTCAAAGGTATTGCAAAGATTTTTTTGTTAATAAATATTTTAACTAGTTTTTTTATATAGTATACTCCTTTACAAGGATATATTTCTTTCCGAATTCGTATAGCAACAAAATGGAATTTCAACTACCCCTGACAAAAATGATATATTTTAAAATAATGATGTTTTCGAACAACGATATGGTTATACAGTTCTTATATTATTTCTCAAATGTTTGTTTAGCTATATCTATTTTACTAAAATAATTTTATTTTTTCAACTATCGATATTGCAATCATTTTAACCATTAAATGCTTTTGAAGTTATTTATCTGCTTGCGATAAACTTATTAATTTTGTAAACCAGAAACAATTTCAAATGTACTTATATCTTTTTGAAAAAGAGAGGTATCTTATTCAAAATTGTTTTAAGAAACTTTGCATTCGTTGAGTTTTCAAATGTTGTATTTTGCGAAACAAAGCATAACTTTCAAATTATATATACCTGTTTTTGAAAATGAAAGGTACCGTATTCAAATCGTTTCATAAAACCTTATATTATTAAGTTTTTAATTGTTTGACACAATTTTACCAAAATGCCTTGCGAACTAGTTATATCATCGTTTTTAAAATGGTCATTTGAGATATCGCGTTGCAAACACAAATCTATGATGCTTTGGGTTCTGTGTTTACAAAAATTAGAAGGTTCAGTATTTTAAATAGTTAAAGTTATATTCAAAATTATAGCTACGTAAGCTACTTTTCTTTTAACTTGAAGAAAAATATGTCCATACACATATTTAGTATACTAGGCTACTGGCGATATCTCTGAGAAATTAAGAACATGATCATAGAGCTAGTTCGTAAGTATATAAGAACTGATTTTGAAGACTTAGTTGTGTTAAGAAAGGGTAACAGTTACCATATTGGTATACACAAATGATGTTAGTATGGTTATTTATATAGGGGATGGATCATATGTGATAAGTTTAAGAATCCGGTATTGTAGATTGCAATAAGTTGAATGATACACGTCAAGTGTTATAAGTGGAAGTTTGTAAGAACTAATTATAAAGAATTAAGTAAGGATTGAACGCTATAAAGACTAGATCATCCTGTGAGATGCTAGTGATGACTAAATTAAATCGCACTGAGAATACGACGTATTCCGAAAAATACATACAGCTTCAGGGATGAGTCTTATGAACAAGATGTTAAGTTAAAGTTTGTACCACACCTAAGGAATGATTTTAGAGGGTTGCTCATGATAACAAATATAATTACGATATAGACCGGTGATTAAGTTATGAAGCCAGTATAATGACGATACCCTTAAGGTTGATTCGAGAACTATAGGAAGAATAGGTTACGATCTATCAGGCGGAGGACAATGGATTTAAAGATTACCTTGTATATATACACACTGAATGATTTGAGAACTTAGTCCTGTAGGACTATACTAAGTTATTTATTACGTAACTCACAAGTTTCGAGGACGAAAATTTTTGTAAAGGGGAGAGAATGTTATATCATGTTTTTTTAAGTAAGGGCAAAAAGGTCATTGGGACTAATTAATTACTAAACCTAATTTGATTAGGAAAATTCTCCATTAACCCTAATCAAATTTCTATTTAAACAACGCTTAGACTTCTTTTCCTCACATTAGACGTACGACCGCCTTCTTCTAGGAAAAAAGACGCGACTTTCTCCTTCTTTAAGGCAAGGCCGCCGCTTTCGGGAAGAATACCGCCACTTGAATCATGCTCTTCAACGTGTAGTAATTACCAGGTAGGTTCTCCCTCAACATCCGTTGATAACAAAAAATAATCTTTAATTTCTTTATGAAAACGAGATAATGCATCAGTATTTGTGTTTGTATAGATAACTGTTTATTTAATTATATGTGTATGTGATGAATTGTATATCCGTATATATGTACGATAGTATTTTCGTATAAATAGTATGAAAGGTGATACTTTTTTTATGCATATGTGAATAACGGAATCGGTTTGAAAGCGTGATGATGGCGGCTCGTGACCGGTGGTGGGTGGGCTATGGCCACGTACTTCCGTGCTGGTGGTGGTGGTGGAGGAGAGGGGGCGTCTGAGAGGGGGGTTTTGAGGGAGGGGGATGCGGCTGAGGGGAGGGGGATGAGGGAGAGGGGTGTGGGGAGGGGGTGGTTTAGGTGGTGCGCAGGGGGGAGAGTGATGCAGCTGGGTGGGAGGGGCTGAGGGAGGGGGCGGCTGGGTGGCTGAGTGGAGGAAGGGGGCTGCTGAGGGGAGATGTCGGGTGAGGGTGGGACAGAAGTTAGGAAATCGAAGGGGAGGGGAATTGAAAAAGATTTCAGGGGGAGAATCTGGGAACGAAGGAAAAGGAACAAGGAAAGGAAAAAAAGAATAAAGAAAGAAAAAGAAAAGGAAAAAGAAAAGAAAAGGAAAAAAGAGAAGGGAAAAAGGAAAGTAAAGGAAGGATTCCGAATGTGATTTCTGTGCACTCAAGCATCACAACATTGCATATATGTTCTGTTCTGTTCTGTTCCGTTCTGTTCTGTTAGGTCCTGGGGTCATGCATTGCACGATAGTATGTATGTTTTCGAGAATGTAGGTTATCATGCATCACATATGTGACATTGCATTTCACGTTCATTTCGCATGATTATGTGTTTTGATTGTTTTTGGAAGTTATGACCGTTATATGTATTTGTGAACACGTGGACAGTCTATTTTCATATTACCGTACTTATATGTATTTCACTATTGTCCTAGCGTGTATGATCTCACAGGACCGATGCAGGCAAGGTACCTACTGAGTAACGTTTTTGTCGCTCACTCCGTTCGTTGTGTTTTCTTGCAGATGAATCAGGGTACGCTTATATATGGGTTGGAGAAGACACAGAGTGGGCTCACTGGGACTCATAGAGGGACTGACTGGAGATTGATGATCGAGGAATTAGAGGAGTTTATTTTATTATTACTTCATTTGAGGTCACAGATTAGGGATTTTATATTTAGTTACTTTGCGAGGCCGTTTAAGAGATGTTGACTTGATTTTGACTATATAAGATTTTGGGGATTTCACTTTCGATTTAGGATTTGAGTTGATTTATTTTGCTTCCGCAATCGAATACTGTGTCGTTTTGATAAGTGCAGAGATTCGTACAAACGTCTTGTATATCCCTTAGCGGAATACGACGGCGTACCGGTTCTGACCCTAGGGTTCATGACAGGACGCCACAGTAGTTGACCGTCCCGGCGTAAAACCAAATTGGTTTACCGTAACTTGAGTTTCTTCCCTAATTTTAGTTTCGATTACTATTTCCCATAACTTCATAGTATGACTTAGCAATTTAATACCCCTATAACTCCCACAACACTGTGCGTCTCCTTTTTTCTTATATATAGGGACCACTATACTCCTTCTCCACTCATCTGGCATTTTTCCTGTTTTAAAAATAAGGTTGAACAGAGTTGTTAGCCATTGAACCTCTTCCTCTCTTAAACACTTCCACGCCTCAATGGGTATGTTATTCAAGCTAACTGCCTTCGCTCTTCCCATCTTCTTAAGTGCTATCTTCACCTCTCCTTGTGTGATTGCGACGATTGTAGGTATTATGTTGCCGTTTTTGTGTTGTGATGTTTTCTCTTTCTTCATTGTTGACCCTTACGCTGTTAAAAAGGTTGTGAAAGTATGTTTGCCCCTTGATGTCTTGTTCTTTGACTAAAACATGTCAATTTTGTCCTCTTATAAACTTCACAACTCCTAGGTCTTGTCTTTTTCTATCTCTAATTTTTGCATTCTTGAACAAATCACGTTCTCCATCTTTTGTTTCTAATATTTATATGTTTAAGACACACATATATATACGTGATGTAATATAATCCCAACATTACGAGGGCCATATATATTTATATACTAGAGTTTATTTGTTGATTTTACTATATAATATAACTCTTTGATAATTAGATCTGACTTGAAAAACGAGGTAACAGTCCAAGTGGGACATAGTTGAACCAAAAAAGAACAAGATGTTTAAAGATACCATAACCAGCTTTTGAACTATCTAATGAAAATTTGAATCATGTCATTGAGTAGATTTAGATTTGAATTTTTTTTGTCGTCTCAACCGTGTATAGCAAACTCTAAAACTATGTATTGTCACAAATCTCTCCGTTTTTAATTTAAATGAAGTCTCACAGACGTGATAATAGAGATAAGTAGGGTTGATGTTCTATTTTACCTATTAAAAAAACAAGGTAACAATGCAAATTAGTGGAGGTAAAGGGAGGATGGGTTGGAAGGTGGAACTCGGAAGTATTCACTTCCATAATGAAAGGTATAATAGAGTAGAAAGGTAAGATGTCTTCCTATTTATATTTTTTATGAAAATTTTTAAAAATAATACAGTGAAAATTTTTAGATCGTGATATGATTTTTTAAAGCAAACAGGAGAGTCTCAAAGCAGACATGATTCTCTATCAATAGCATAGAGAAACCATTTGCTTCCGGTAAAGGACTGCCTCCCAATCTGAAGCTGCAACAGGTGGACTTCAGATTTCATATGCCCTAAACACTCCCGTCCTTTGTGGCCCTTCTTCTCACACATACTATAGTTGTAGATTACAAATCGTAGGCATATAAGCAGGTCATATTAAATCATCTTTTGTTCTTGAAGCAAAAGACCAAATTCCGGTTCTGGAGGCTCCTACTGTTCTATTTCCATTGAGTTGTGTGGAGCTCAGTGGTCTCCTAAATTGGTAAGACATTACCAAAACTCACACAAGTTATTTACTACAAACTAGACCATCAACTCTTTAATTAATTGGACCGGATACAATGATATCTCTTATTTCTCTTTTCCTTTTTTGTTTTCCCTTTTTGAAACTTATTCTTTTTTATATTCATGAATAGATTGATCACCATGCTTCATTATTTGAAGGCATGCGGAACCAGTTTCTAATTTATCAATTTAGAAAATAACATAATGTTGTTATGTTTAGGGAAAACTATTTTTTACATTCTTTATGATTTGACATAATTACTTTTATATTCTATCTAATTTGTTTTTTCATTTTTAGACTTTATATGGTTTTAAAATAAAACGGAAGTCTTCCAGTATTATTAAATCTAATTAGCCCTATCTGTAAGAAGACTATTATATCCTCGACGGCATAGCCGGGCCATGCTACATTCCTCTCCATTCTGCGGAATCCAAGCCTCATACCTCATAACCTCCACCATCTTAGTCCTCTTCTTTAGAATTTCAGAGTTGCAGAGTATAGAAGCGGAAACAAGTGTTTTAAAGCATTTAGAAGAATATACATTATAGAATATAGAAGAATAATTTGTAAAATAGAAGAGTAGAATTGGAGGCTGAATAGTTAAAATTTTTATTCAGACTTTAAGTTCTTCAATAGCATAACTTCTCATGAAAATGCAAAATGCAAAAGTGTTTGCCTTTTATAAGGCTTGTAAGAGGTAAGACACCTCAAGCCACCAACGGCTAACGACTATACTCTTATTCATAATTGTTTATTGGTCCACTGAGCTAGTGATGTATATACAGTATATTCGTATAATACTTCTCTTGCATTGTTCCTCTGTTTATCGCTTCAGTGCTGCCTCCGAGGCTTCTTATTTGTCTAAGTATTTTAGATCGGCAGTGCTATCTCTGTTGCTATTGTTGTTGTTTTAGCTCAGCGCAGCTTGGTCCATTTGTTTATGCCTTCACTTCGTCTCCGCAGATTGGCATCTTTAATTGCTATTTTTGTTTAGTGCCTTCACTTCGTCACCTCGGGTTCGGTATTCTTTTCTCTAGCTCAGATACTTCATTACCTAGGCATTTCCTCATTTTAGCTTACCTCGATACTTCTTCTTTTGGCTTTGTATTCCATTTAGATTCTACACTTTTCACCTCGGTGCTTTATCTTATCACCTCAGCATTGCATTGTTTCACTTCAGCACTGTTTTTTGTCACCTTGGCACTGCATGTTTTAGCTCAGCACTTTTTTCAGCTTGAGTACTTCTGACCTCACCTCGGTTCGGTACTTCTAATTCTGCCTCACTTCAGCTTAGCACCTCAGCTCGGCACTCAATCTTCCCCTGCTCATCTTTCATCCTCACCTCGGTATGTCACCTCCGCTCAGTACCCCTTTACTTCTTCCTTTATTTCAGTTAGGCACCTCAACTCGGCTGGTCACTGGTCTTTTATTTACTTTAGCTAGGCACCTCCGCTTGGTTGATCACTGTTTATTTCTGCAGGCTCCTTCTTGAACACTCTCCCTCAAGCTAGGTGTATTTATACACCAAGATTGACATTATCTACAGCACCTCTCTAATATTGCCCCTCAAACATGGTGTATTTATGAATACAACCAAGCTTGACTTCTTCTTGGGTCTGCTTCCAACAGTAGTTGGCTAGAAGCCTCTAGTGAGTTCCTAAACACTCAAGACAAAAGATCTTAGAAATATTTATTAGTACAATTAGCATGCATCATCATATCATAACTTATATGTAAGTTCTTTATCATGCATCAGAATAGAATGAAAGTAATCCATTTAAGTAGCAAATATTTATTATAATGATGCACTGAGGTATTAAATGCCAACATTTGCAAATAAAATTTTTCAAGTTTATTTCATTAGGAATTAAATATAGAATGTACTGAGTTTTAGGCCAGCACAGACGTTGGTGTTCTTAATTTCAAGTTGGCATATATTCTTAATTCATTAAGAGGTACATGGATTCATACGATCTAATTATGAATTTATTTATATGCATGATTTTTGACCTGATGTGCAGTTTCAAAAAACATGTAGTCTATTAGATGCATGTGTTTCAGATCAACACTTATTATTATTTTAATTCATTATTCATAAGGTTAATGTGGCAGTGGTGATTTTCTTACTCAGTTCAGCTCAGCTAAGAATAATTTAAATAGATGCATGATTATGGATGTACCGTGATGCGATAGTGTATTAGAGACAAGCAAATTTTCAAGTATGTAAACAAAATCAATGATATTCAAGAAAGAAAGGGTTTACCTTCCCAAGTAATTAATAGAATATACCTGATTTCATTGGTGCATGGTTTTCTGCGATACATACCTGCTTTTAGATCAGCTCGTTTATTACTTACAGTATCTGGGATGAGCTGAGCGTTGCATCTGCTATGTTTGGTATTTTCCAGCGTGGCGTTTTCCAGTGGCATTTATTTTTTGAAAAAGGCAGAGCATATATATATATATATATATATATATATATATATATATATATTAGGGAGAGGAATCGAACTCGAGACTCGGAAATAAGATAAATGCTACTCAACCGCAAGACCTTGGCTATTATGGCCTTGGAAGATTTTTGAGTGTGGCACCTCAACCCTCCTCAATGTTAAGGTGATTCTTGAAGAGATGACACTCTGACTGTCCTCAAGAACCTTTATATAAAAGGTTTTAAGAAATGACACTTAGGCCGATATTGAAATAAAGAATATGTACAAAGTTTTTCAGAAATTATGGCACTCAGGCCTATCACTAAAGAACAAGAAATCAATCTTGTTTCTGGATAAAAAGTTGATTTATATTAAGGTATTGTGACCTTTGTTTTAAGATTTCAGCCTTATGGCTAAGGCTCTTATTGCTTTTTCAAGAACAGAAGATTTCAGTATGACACCAAGGCTCTTTAAGTCTGAATAAAATTTTTAACTATTCAGCCTCCAATTAACTAAATGTATGAAATTTTATACGAATATACTATACATACATGCACTAGTTCAGTGGACCAATAAACAAATGTAAATAAGAATATAGCCGTTAGAAATAGCCGTTGGTGGCTTAAGGTGTCTTACCTCTTACAAGCCTCATAAAAGACAAACATTTATACATTTTCCTGAGAAGTTCTGCGATTGAAGAACTTAAAGTATGAATAAGATTTTTAACTATTCAGCCTCCAATTAACAAAATGTATGAAATATTGGAAGTCATATTTGTCAGAATTACAATTATGGGATTGTCCTATTGACAAAATTTTCAAATCTAGAGCTTTATTTTAAATAAAAAAATGTTCATTTTCAGAATTGAAATTATGGAATGATTTTCTAAAGTACAAGTTGGAACCAGTTCATAAAGTATCTATACAGTTTCCACATAGGATTCCTCCTATAGGTCCTGTGGATTTTCTTTTATAAGTGTTGCGGTTTCGTTAAATTTTTTCTTACATATAATTTTACTTTTAGTTAAAGACGTTTTGTTTTTTTTTCTAGTTCCAAAAATGGTTATAAAGTAGGGCCACTTTATCCTTTGATAGTGGATTGTTGAGATGTTTATGTTTGATGCATGATGTGTACAGTTTAATTTCTTAGGGTGAAAGGTCGTTTTCGAATCTTGCCATCTACCATTTCATTTTGCCAATAAAATATCCTGAATAAATACAACCTTTATTTATGAAATTTGAGTTATAATGGTCAAAGTATTGTTAGAAGCAAACCTTTTATCATTTGGAAAGAAGATATTGTTTGTCTGTTTCTTACTTTTTCCAGACCTTAGCATAGCTTTTGATGTTGTTGAGATATGCTGAGTGTATGTTGTTGTTGTTGTTATAATCGTGAAAGCTACAAACGTAAAGAACGTTCCTGATGTACTATCCTTCCGCGTTTATTTACCGAAAAGGACTGGATCACTTTACGATCTGATGTACGCAACCTTACCCTACACTTTGTATAAGATCGTTTTTTCGCTCGAACCCGTGATCCCAAGATCACAACTATAAAGTTTCATAATTCACAGTTGAGCTTTCATCAGAAAAGGAAGAACGCATCAGACTAATACACCACAAAAAAAAGACGTAGCGACAGACAAAAATCGTCGCAATTTCGTCGCTAAATGCATATAGCGACACAATTGCGACGAAATCTGCAGGTCGTTATACGGCTTGTCGCAAAGTGATTTTCGTCGGTGAAGCGTCGCTATATTGCGACGAGAAAAGACTCGTCGGCGGTTCATCGCACAATTGCGACGAAACTCTGTCAGGTCTGCGACCTGTTATTTCCGTCCTCGTTTCGTCGGTATATCTTTTGTCGTCGCTATTTTTAAATTTTTGATTTTTTTATTTCCGGTCTGCGACATTTCTGTTTCGTCTCCGATTTTCGTCGGTATATCTTTTGTCGTCGCTATTTTAAAATTTTTGATTTTTTTATTTCAGGTCTGTGGCATTTTTGTTTCATCGCAGGTTCGTCGCTATCATTTAAATTAATATTAAATATTAATTTAACATTAAATATTAAATATTAATATTTATAATTTATTAATAATATCAATATATTATTAATTAAATAGTTTTTATTATTATTTAATTTTTATAATATATTTTATTTTGTATATTAAATTATTTGTACGAATATTATACAGAAATACAGTATTTGCGTATTGAAGTTCGTATAATTAAACAACACAAAAGAAATGGAATCCGTATAAATGTCTAAAATATAAAAGAACAAAGAATATGTTAATACAATAAATGAAATAGTCTGTACAAAAAAAATCAAAAAATGAAATACTATGCAGAGGAAGATGGAGGGGGATCATGCGGAGAAGAGTGACCATCAGGAGGGCGAGGCAGAGGCTGCGAGGAGCTGGAAATAAAAGAGATGATGAGGTGCGATAGCTGCGAGATTTGCTGGTTCGTCTCCTGCTGCACCTGCATCGTCTGCTGCTGCACTTGCTGAAGTGCCTGCTGAACCGCCTGCTGAACCGACTGCTGCAGCGCCTGCTGGGTCTGAGTCAGCTGCGACCCCAGTGCCTGTACACTCTCCTCATGCTGCTCCCTGATGGTCTCCATCTCATGCTGCAGCGTCGCATGATCTGATTCCAGGCGCGAAATATCCTCTAGGGTCGCAGAAGGCACGGAGATGCTGGCCTCAGAGGAAGCACCTGGATGCAGAACTTCGGAGAAGAATCGCGGCGCTGCTGATCCAACCCCGTACACCTCTCTCTTCTTCTTATTCTGAGGGCCGACGGTCTGAACCGCATCCCAATAAGCGCGGTTCTTGTCGGCCTCTTCTTCCCTATGTGCGAGTAATCTGTTGTACTCGTCCTGAAATGAGAACAAGAATTGTTAGGGTTTAGAGTTTAGAATAAAACAAACTAAGGAAAAACAAATGATATCGTAGTCTACTTACACTGATGTCACAGGCCTTCGCCGTGATCCTGTCCTCCGTCCCGTCAGAGGCTTTCTTCCGATGCGTCTTGTAGAAGAGATCCTAGGAGGATGGCCAGTCCCCCGTCTCCTCGTACTGAAAGAATGAAATAAAATATGTTAGTGAAATCTAGAATTTTAAAAATTTCGGCATGACCTATTCGTTTATCGGAGGTATCCCGGCCTTAAAGGCCTCTCCCAAGTCAAATCAAAAATAAAAAGAAAAGGGCAAATGAACACATATACTACTTAAATTAACCATATACGAATACCAAAAAAACAACAGCGCAACATAAGAAATCAATGAATATAAATAATCCACTTAAGTCAATGAATCTAAATAATCCAATGAAATCAATGCATGTAAATAATCCAATATTAAAATACTTACTATAGAACGCATCGTGGTGGCGTGGGAAACCGAACCACCTGAGTGTGTGGCAGGTGCTGGGCCCTGTAGATTGCCACTGCGCCGGTTCGCCGCGTTCCAAGCGCTGCGAGCTTGGGTAGCAGGGTCCGTCCACCCTTCTATCCACCCCGTCCAGGTGGCCTCGGATACATAGGCAGGCCTGGCAGAAAGGGGGTCACGCTCCCACTTGGTCTTGTGCGAGTTGACGAAGTCCCTGTAGCGTTTGGCGGTCCTCTGCCGCCAGGCCTGCTCCACGTCGTGGGCGATGTCAGCTGTCCAGCTGTACGCCTTCTGCAATTATTATACGGAGGAAAAATAAAAATGTGGTTAGAAAAGTAATGATCGATTACGCATCAAAAAGTGAAATTCATCAAATTTGAATACCTGAAACTCATCCCAGTAGAACCTACGTGTCTGCAGGGTGACACGGGACCAGGCATATCCAGCTGGGTCCTGCCTCAGGTGGAAGGACCGAGTGATGCAACCGGAAATCTGGCCCGAGTCCGGTGCAAACCTGAAAGAGGCGAAGTTGTTAGGAAAAAATAACGCGTGAAATATATTTGAAAACGTGTTAAAAAAATAAATCATTACTTACGTATGGGTATCATGTGACCAAGGGAGGGCACGACGCCCTGGTATGACACCCTCGTCCGATGCCGCATCAGACGCCGGATGAGGTGCTGAACCGGTGGGTGTGGGTGGCGTCGTAGATGTGGGGGGTGCAGACCTATCGGCAGACCCTAAAAGGTCTGCGTCCGCAGCCAGAGCGGCGGTCGAAACCGAACCAAGCAGCTCATGCTGAGAAAGGAAGAGATTAAACTCTCCTGAGAGGGCCTGTGTAGCTGGTGGGTAGGTGGATCGAGTCGGTAAACCCTCACTAGCCATCAGATCTGCAAGGGTGAAAAATTTAAAAGGCACAATCAACAAGTTTAGGGTTGGTTGGCCAGACAAATAATATGTCCAAAAAATGACAAGTGTTTAGATACATTTAATGCAAGATATTAATAATTTTGAAAATTTCGGCATGACCTATTCGTTTATCTGAGGTTTCCCGGCCTTAATGGCCTCTACAAAGACAAATCCAAATCCAACAACATGACATGATTAACCAAACTACATAATCAAACTTCATCATCAAATTATTACACTTCAAAGTATACATCACTAACATACTTGCTTCATATGTCGTCGGACATGGAAACCCAACCCCGCAACACCCAGACACCGCCGCCCACAGCCCACCCCCGCCCACAGCCACCGTTGCCCATAGCCACCCCTCCATAGCCACCCCTTCCCCGCCAACAACCACCCCCGCCCACAGCCCATCACTGCCCAAGCCACCCCGGCCAACAACCACCCCGCCCACAGCCCACCACTCGCCACAGCCACCCAACCCCGCAACACCAAGCCACCCCCGCCACAACCCACCCTCGCCCACAGCCACCACAACCACCCCGCAACACCAAGTCACCCTGCCACAGCCCACCCCCGCCCACAGGCCACCCCCGCCAACAACCCCTGCCACCCTACGCCCACAGCCACCCCCTTCCCCGCAACAACCCAGCCACCTCCGCCACAGCCACCCCTGCCCCAGCCACAGCCACCCCCTTCCCCGCCAACAACCACCCCTGCCCACAGCCCACCACCGCCCACAGCCACCCCCGCCAACAACCACGCCGCCCACATCCCACCACTCGCCACAGCCACCCAAGCCCTCAACACCAAGCCACCCCCCGCCACATCCCCTGCCCACAGCCACCCAACCCCGCAACAACAAGCCACCCCCGCCACATCCCCCGCCCACAGCCACCCCCTTCCCCACTAACAACCACCCCCGCCCACAGCCACTCCCGCCCACAACCCACCACCAACACCCACAACAAACAATTCAATCTATAACTAATTAAAATCATTAAAAGCGAAATAGGAAGAAAAACAAACCGGGGAAAAGAGGTCACCGGAGAGCTTGACGGCAGCTACACAGAATTTCGCGGGGGAGGGAGGGAGTTTTCACGGGGTGGGGGGGGGGGGGAATTCGCGGGGGAGGAAAATGGGGAAGAAGAAGGGGGATTTCAGTTTTACTACGAAATTTTGCGACGAAATAGCGACGGGAGTTCGTCGCTGTTTACTGTTATTTCAAATTTGCGAAGACACTTGTCGTCGGTAAATCGTCGGCGTTCTTCAATATTGAAAAATAATACAAAATATAAAGTACTTACAGACACATATTATGTATATGCATGTGTATAAGTACATCAATACATACACACTTTCACATAAAGAGGTACATAAAAATTTTGACTAACGTCAATCTTCATTGTCATCCGCATCCTCATACGCATCTTCATTTTCATCTTCATCTACATGCTCGTCCTCCTCTTCATCCTCGTATTTGTCTTTGCCTACATCTTCAATATTGTCAGCCGATTGTATGTTGAGATGAATTTCGATGAAACCGCCGTTGGGGTCATTTAGAGGGAGATTGTGCAGTTCAACATGTGTCGTATCCATAACGCGCGGGTTTTCTTCTTGAAATGCGGCATCCATGCCATCTGAACCTGGCTGCCGTTCGGATCATCAGCGACCCCCACGAATCCACAACTGTCTATCTCCTCCAACACCTCCGCACCCGTGAGAAGCTCGGGCTTCGTGTCCTTCTCGATGATGCCAGGCATGAACGCTGTCATGTTCTTTCTGTACAAATGGCGTTTGGGCAGGAACTTCCTATGGCTGTCGAACCAGCAAATCTTACGTTCATGTTTCAAGAACATCGTCTTCGCTTGCTTCATGCAGTAAGGGCAAGAATATTTCCCCGCTGTACTCCACCCCGACAACATAGAATAAGCCGGAAAGTCGCTGATCGTCCACATCAGCGCAGCACGGAGCTGGAAGTTTTGTTGGGTGGATACATCGAATGTTTCCACGCCAAACTCCCACAACCACTTCAGCTCCTGTATCAATGGCTGCAGGTATAGGTCGATTTTCTGTTTCGGATTCCTAGGCCCCGGTGCGATCACAGTCAAGAACATGTACGGCTTCTTCATGCACATCCAAGGTGGTAGATTGTATGGCGTCACGATGACAGGCCACGACGAATACTGCTCTCCCGACTGACCGAACGGGTTGAACCTGTCGGTGCATAACCCCAACCTAACGTTCCTTGTCTCTGATGAAAAACCCGGATGTGTCGCATCGAACGTCCTCCAAGCTTTGCCGTCAGATGGATGGCACATCTCACCGCCTTTCGTGTAGTGCTCCGCGTGCCACCTCATCTGGCTAGCTGTGGCACCGGATGCGTAGAGCCTCTGCAGTCTAGGGGCGAGAGGTAAATAGTAGAATTGCTTTCTTGGCACGTTCCGGTATCTTTTGTTCGTTCTCCACCTGTGCGTCCCACAGACCCTGCACTTATCTTTATCCTCGTTGATGCCCCAGTATATGATGCACCCCTCCGAACAACAATCGATCTTCTGAACCGGCAGTCCCAACGCATGCAGCTGTTTCTTCGTCGAATAAAAACTGTCGACCATCGTGTTCCTTTCGGGAAGAGATTCACTCATCAGCTGCCACATCCCATCGTACAATCTATCCGTCATGCAGTGCTCCGTCCTCATGCTCGTCATCCGACCAATCATGGACATCTGTGTGTGACTACCGCAACCGGGATACAACGGCGTGTTGGCGGCGTTCAGCATCTCAAAAAACTGTCTCGCCTGAAGGTTCAGATCTTCCTCCACGAATATACGCGGCTGTTCGTCCGGATCCTGTGCACGTTCATACCCGACATGAGACTGTAAGTACTGCTCTCCCGTAAATGCGCCGGCAGCTGCGTCTTGCACCATCTGCACGTATGGGTTGAGAGATCCCTCGCCTATTTCTTCGACATCAACCTGACCGGGTCCCCCTTCGACGTGAACAGTTGCAGATGTAGACGCTCCCTCATATTCACCGTGGCAGTACCATGTATGGTAATTGTGCACGAAACCTTGTTTCAATAAGTGAACCCTCACGTCACCCGGATGCAGATATTTACGGTTCTTGCATTTCTTACACGGACATCTAATCTGCGTTCTACTTTCATTACTCGTCGCAAAATCCACAAATTCTTCGAGACCTTCAATAAATCTACAACTCCACTCGCCGTTGTTTACTCTCTCGTACATCCACTTTCTATCGCTCTTCCTCGGATCCATTTTCTCGCTATACCTTCAAAATAACAGCAGCTATCTTTTCTCGGTGTGGAAAACCTCAAAATCCCACACAATAAGATATCTTCCTTCTATATTTTCGTTGAAAAGTGATGATTTATGTGTTTGAAATGGGAGAAGAATGGAAAGAGTGGAAGAAGAAAGCTGTGTTTTATGGTTCTCAGCCTGCAATATTACCGACGTCTTAGCGACGCTATAGCGACGACCAAGAAACACAAATACCGTTGCTTAAAAGGAAACAAACACAAATACCGACGACTTAGCGATGCCAATAGCGAAGCATTTCATCGTATGGTGTGTGTGTATTAATGTCTGCGTTCATTGCTTACTGACGCTTTACCGACAAAATAGCGACGCACAACGACGCTTCACACCATACGACGCAATTCGTCGCTTTTTGCGTCACTAAGGCGTCGCTATCCAGTGACCGTACAGTGCCCGATTGTTACAACTTTCGATGCATTTACGTCGCTATAGCGTCGCTGAATTCCCCTATATAAACAGCCTGTCATGATTCCCATTTTATAAAAAATAAAATCTCCTTTATAATCATATAAAAAAGACAAATATGGTTCGTACTAAGGCCCATGCACGACGTGGTAGTGGACGTACATACCCAAGACAGGGTCTTCAACCACCGGCACCTGCACCGGTTCCTCCACAACCACAAGCACCCTCGCCGGCTGACTCCTCCGAACCCACTGTGCAGGGGCCAAGGCAGCAAGAGGATCGCCAAATTGGCGATCCTCGTGTAGAAATACAGGAGCTGTGGAAAACAGTGGAGAATATGAAGGAGGTGCTTAACTACCAGGATGAGCGTCACCAGTACCTGCACACAAGGCAGATGCGCATCAAAGCCAAAGCTGCGCAGTTGAGACGCCTCCTGAAGGCGTGCGCGGAGAGTGTTGCAACTCTCTGTTCGGATGACGAACAGTGAACGGCTCCTCTCCGCTATTCTTTTAGATTTTTTTTCGTTTTTTTCCTTATGTATTTTCCCCAATCATCGCTTTCGTTTTCTTAATTTAAACACGTGTCCAATCCCTTACGAATCTCGACGACGCTAAAATACAGACGAAATATGGTTCGAAAAAATTTGGGACGACTATTCACCGACTAAACAGTGACTATATACCGACGAAACTTAATACAACGACGAGAATGTAGTAACCCGCGAATATGGCGTTTAAATTTAGCGACGCTTTACCTACGACCTAGCAACGCACAACGTCTCTTCACACTATTCGACGCGTTTCGTCACTACGGTGTCGCTACGGCGTCGCTATTTGGCAGTGTCTGCACAGTGCCCGATGGTTGCAACGTATGATGAATTTACGTCGCTAAGTCGTCGCTAAATCGTCGCTAATTCAAACCAAGCGTCACGCCCGCACATCTCCCGGTGTTGAATAACGGGGAAAAAATTCGTCGCTGATTCGTCGCTATGTCGTCGCTTTGTTTACCTATATATATGACCCCACACACTTACATCTCATAAACAAAATACAAAGTATGCCACGTCGTTATAAAACAACCCCAAGGCGTGGAGGGGCAAACAGTGCACCTCCACAATGGACTCCTCCTCAACCAGAACGGCCTCCTCCTCAGCCACAACCCCAAGAAATGCCGGAACAACAGATCAACTACAGTACAATTATAGCAAACATGCAGCAGCAGTCGAGGCAACTGCACGTAGTGAACAGAAAGCTGCGCAAGTTGAAAGTCAAATATTACAATCTGAAGCGCCTCCTCAAAGAGTTCGCGGAGAATGTGGCGGCCACTCTTTCTTCCGATGACGAAGAGTGAACGGCCCCTCTCCGCTTCTCTTTTAGATTTCTTTTTTTAATTTTTCGTCTTCATAATGTAAATTTTTATTACTAAATGAATAAATTTTTTTCCCAATCACCGCTTTCTTTTTTCTTAATTCATACACGTGTTTAATCCTCGACGAATCTGCGACAACACAGCGACGAATCGGAATACGAACGAAAAGTAAAACAAAACATTTGCGACACGCGGGTTTCATCGACAACAAACCGACGATACACAACGCCGAGAACCTACTAACCGACGAATTTATTTCCTTGTTTATCCGTGTTTATGTTTCTGGAATTTTTGCGACACATTACCGACGATATAGCGACGAAACGTTACAAACTAAATAGCGACAAACAAAAGACACAGAGTAGCGACGAAAACACCAACGAAATTGTAACGAAAGGATTAACCTGACTACTTTTTTGTTAGCGACAATGTATTTCATCGTAGTTTCGTCGCAATTAACGACGAAATTGCGCTTATCGCTATGTCGTCGCAAATTACCGACGAAATACCGACCACACATGGTAAGTCGGTGATATTTTCGTCGGAAAACGAAATTCTTTTTGTAGTGATAGATAAGGTCACGTATGATATTACCATTGTTATTTAGTTTTCTGAAAAGCATATACCCATTGATTTTGTACGATCAGCCCATTAAAATGTTTAGTAAGCATAAGTTTTAAAAGAAATCCCCAAGAAATAAAGGACGACATACTCATCTTTGTATTTGGAAGTCTAAGACCATAGAAGAGTGGGACAGTAATGCTCCCAGTAAATACCAACTTTTCGACTTTTATTTTTGTTGATTTAAAAAATAATTAATTAATACTAACATTCTAAATATATATATTTACTTACTGTATATTTGTTTTTTTTCTTTCAATCATGTAATGGATCGGTCCGAATCTCTTCATCAGTAGAAGATGCGTATCGAAATGATCTGCTGATACGTAATAACATAAGAGAAATGTAACTAAGGGTGGCAAATAGGTCATGTTTTGTGTTTCGTGTTTTTTGGGTTTCGGGTATCAAAGTACCAGATTCATCCCTTACCTGTTTGTTTTTGTGTGCGGATGTAGATATCCAAACCTGTACATGTCAGCTTTCATGTTGTTTATTAGATATACCTACAAACTTGACCTGAATCCTAAGAATGTGAAAAGTCAGGCGACAAAAGAGGGAAGGAGAGATGAGTATCTCCTGCGAGGAGGATGAGGACGGTGACGGTGACGGCGTGCTAATGAAAGACCTCCGTATAGAAAGCATTTCAAATCTTAGAGAATAAAAGTTAAATCATAACTTCGAATCATCTCTATCTCTACAATGTCTTTTTATGTTTGGAGTAAATTTCGGCCTGTCATTCGGCTCCACCAACTTTGTCGAAACAGAACCAAGTCCGCGTGCTTGACAGCTGCGCTTAAGTGAGAAGAGAGAAGTAAGAACTGAGAAGAGTAAAGAGTGAGTGAAGAGATGAGAAATGGAGAACAATGGGTAGGGGTAGCAGGGGCAATTGAAGAAGGTAAGAATGAAAGGAATGAGAAATTGGGAATCATGGAATATGTTGTTAGGTTTTAAGAGTTTTTTTATTTTTATAATTTATAATTTATATTCAAAATATATTAACAAAAATCAGGTAGAGGGTATAAATGGACAACCTGCGAGTGTACTAGACACGACCTGCGTTTAGCGGATAAGTTTCAAGTCTTACCCGATTCGTACACAAAATCCGTTAAGGCTATACCTATATATGAGAAGAACGTGTCAGGTTTGGATCATGTTTTTTTATCGTGTATCAGATTGCAACCTCTAATTGTAACACTGAATGAAAAATGACTATAAAAAAACATAAAACTGAGTGAAGAGAGGTGACCCTTATCTGACGGCGTGGGATTCCATTCGGCGATGGAGGAATAGATACTTCAAAGGATGAGACAGTATTTGACCAATACATCAATTCATTGCAGGAAGACCTTTATCCTGCCTGAAACTCGCTTGGATATTAGGTACCTATCCTCCTTTTCCTTTGCTATTTTTCCTCTAAGAAATACTTGTTAGAAATAATTCAGACAAATTAACTTTTGTATAGTAACAGTCGACCTGTCGAGGTCAGGGTCGACCTGAACCGAGATCTAGGTAGACTGGACGGTTCTACTAAGTCAAGATAGTTCAGATAGCGTAATTGTATTTGCGTTCTGGGCTGATCACTGACCTACCTATCCTGGCATCTCAGCACAACAATCGAGAGTTATGCTTTCATCCGCTTTAGCCGAGCAGAGCCCAGCACAGTCGAGCTACAGAGCAACGAATGTCCTCAGCCAATCAGTAGAGCTCAGCAAGACGATGCTTCAGAACAACGAATGCTCTTAGCACAACAGCAGAGCTCAGCACACAGCAGAGCTCGGCTCGGCAACACTATACCAGTGCTGCGTTCTTCCCACAGATAGCTGAACTCGGCACACAGCAGAGCTCGACTCGGCACTAACCTTCTCAGCTCAGCAGAGCAGAGATCCGAGGTGAGTTCAGGACTCTGTCTTTAAGACGTTATTGCTTCGGTACACTCTGCCCAACCAGAGGAGCAACCGTCTCTCAGGATACAACGGAGACCAGTTCAGACGTGCGACACTGCAGCGCTGAACTCCACGAACCTTTAAGAGTGTTCTTACTTTCTCAGTATACTGGAATGCAGAAGTGTTTCGTGAGTATGAAGATGCAGAGATGGAGATTGCAGAGAGGAGAAGAACTCGTGAACTCTCAGTGTGTCTAATGTGATCAGCTTTGGCCACTATTTATAGGGAAACTCTGAGGTCAGCTGTTACAGTCACTCCAATCTCGGTCGTACAATCAGATACCAGCTCGGCCTGAACCGTTGGATCAGAACCGCACCAGGTATGCCTCTCAACCGTCAGATCAACTAACTGTTCAATCTGAGCCATCAGATCATAACCACTTCAGGTCAGCTCGGCCGACTAAATCTGAACAACCTTTTCAAATTTAACAGCCATCCTATCTCAACAACCTGGAGAGTTTGAAAATAACAACCTCCACCCGGCCGACGAGATCTGACATGTTGCTACAGGACTCGGCCTGTAGTCTGCAGCCCGCAGTCCGGTCTGTAGCCTAGTCCATAACCTGAGCCTTTCAGGTTGGCGGCTCAGCCCGCTACTTAGGCCCACGCCCAGGTTCAGGCCGAGCTGAGCTGACTTTTCCTTTTACTTTGAGCATTAAGTTTTCATTCATCCGGTACCGGAATTGAGTGATTCAAAAGCCTACAATTATCTACTCATCGTGTAGAATATCAAGGACTCATTAGTTTCCACTTTGCGCTAGTGGAACTAATCGTACTAATAGCTTAAAGTGCATTGCCAACCACAGTTTGCAACTTGGTCCAATTACAATATACTTCCATTTCCTCCAACAATCCCTCACATGAACATACATTAATGCAGAGTGTTTATGCAGACTCTACCGGGAAGTTAGACAAGAAAATGTTACATCAGACAAGGTAGCTTTTGGCTTTGAACCTTTCTTAGTGAAATACTATCGCATCCACTATGGCTAATTAATGAACTTAATATCTTGAACTAACCAGCCTTTAGTGTGAACCTAGACAACAGTACTCACATAACATTCCCTTTAACACCTTTTTGGTTCTCATGAGTGCATTCATTTTGGCCATGAACCGTCTGGTTTCAGAAAGTGTACTAGAGAACTTTGGCCTTACAAAGTCCCCATAGAAGCGTCCTCACTTCACACTTACATAGGTGTTTCCTATCAAGAGTATTCTGTCATACTCCACTTGAACACATCAAGATATAGGAACCATTAAAAGCCTTAGTTTACCCTCATTCCTCTGTAGACAGCACTTTTATTTGAGAATGGGTAAGTGCTTATTGATCTCCATAACTTAGTTGTCCCATTGAACCAAGATTCTGGAATCTCCATTCAACAAGGTTGGGATACCGTTACAAAGAATCATGCATTATAGGTTTTAGTCCCATTCCGTTTGTCAAAATTCACATCCGATCTCTAGGCAAGCCTTTTGTAAACGGATCCACAAGATTCTCCTTTGATTTTACATAATCAATGGAAATCACGCCATTAGAGATCAACTGCTTAATGATATTGTGTCTCCGACGCATGTGTCGAGACTTACCATTATAGATGCTGCTTTGTGCTTGTCCTATAGCCCACTGGCTATCACAGTGTATGCTAATAGGAGTGATTGTCTTAGGCCAGCAGGGCACATCTTCCAGGAAATTCCGAAGCCATTCAGCTTCTTCCCCAGCTTTATCAAGTGCTATAAATTCCGCTTCCATCATGGAAGGAGCTATACACGTTTGCTTCGTGGATTTCCACGACACAACACCATCACTAACAGTGAATAAATATCCACTCGTGGATTTAGAATCCTTACTGTCAGATATCCAATTGGATCACAATAGGCTTCCAATACTGCTGGATATCCCGAGTAATGTAACCTAAGGTTCATTATATACTTTAAGTATCTCAATACTCTATTCAGAGAATTCCAATGTTCCTCATTTGGATTACTAGTAAACCTACTCAATTTATTTACCGAACACGCCAAGTCTGGTCTAGTACAATTTGTTATGTACACCAGACTTCCGATCACTTATGAATACTCCAATTGAGCCACTGGTTCCCCTTGGTTCTTCCTTAAGCGAGTACTTAAGTCAACTGGAGTCTTCACTGGTTTTACATCAAGCATATTGAAACGTTTTAGAATAGATTCAATATAGTGAGTTTGTGACAACACCAGTCCTTCGGTTATCCTAGAAATTTTAATTCCTAGAATAACGTTAGCGATTCCCATATCCTTCATGTCAAAGTTCCTCGTCAACATCTTCTTTGTATTTAAGATGATGTCTCGAGTACTTCCTATGATTAGCATGTCATCCACATAGAGACATACTATTACATATGCATTTTGTGTGTTCTTAATATAGACACATTTGTCACACTCATTGATCTTGAAACCACTAGCTAACATAACTTGATCAAATTTCAAGTGCCACTGTTTGGGTTCTTGCTTAAGTCCATACAGAGACTTAACGAGTCTACAGACTTTAGACTCTTGTCCAGGAACCAGAAAACCTTCTGGTTATTCTATATAAATTTCTTCATCTAACTCACCATTCAGAAAAGAAGTCTTCACATCCATCTGGTGGATTTCCAGATTGTAGACTACATCAATTGCATCTAGAACCCTTATATTACGTGATTCTAGTTATTGGTGAGTAGGTGTCAAAAAAGTCAAAGCCTTCCTTTTTTCGATAGCCTTTTTGCTACCAACCTGGCTTTGTACTTTTCGATAGACCCATCCTCTTTCAACTTCTTCTTAAAAATCCACTTGCACTCGAGTGGTTTACTTCCTGGTGGGAAATCAACCAACTCCCAAGTGTGATTCTGAAGAATCGAGTCTGTCTCACTGTTGATTGCCTCTTTTCAGAATGGAGCTTCTAGAGTTGACATCGCTCAGAGAAATTCCTTGGCTCATTTTCTACCATATATGTTAGAAAATCAGGACCAAACGAAGTTGGTATTCTGACACGCTTGCTTTGACAAACTTCCTCATTACCTTGAGGAGTCGTCTCACGCACTCGCTTACCAGCTTTCGTCTCTTCTTCTTGTTTCTCGTCTTTCCTTAGAAAGACATCCTCGAAGAACGATGCATTCCTTGACTCCATGATGACGTTTTCATGTATGTCAGAAATATCTGATTTGTGCACCAAGAACCAATATGCACTACTGTTCGTTCCATATCCGATGAATATGCAATCAATCGTTTTAGGTCCAATTTAACTTGTCTTGGTTTAGGAACAGCAACCTTAGCGAAACACCCCCACACTTTCAAGAATTTGTAGCTAGACTTATAACCTTTCCATAGCTCATAAGGGGTTTTATCCATCTGTTTGGATGGAATTCTATTCAAAATGACGTTAGCTGAGAGTATGGCTTCCCCCCACAAGTTTTGGGGTAAGCCCGAACTTATCAACATAGCATTCATCATCCTTTTCATAGTTTGGTTTTTGCGTTCCGTAATACCGTTCGATTGAGGTGTATATGGTGCAGTCGTTTGATGAATAACGCCTTGTTCCGAACAGAATTCATTAAATGGTGCTTCATATTCGCCACTTCTATAACTACGAATTGCTTTAATTCGTTCGCTTTGTTGATTCTCAACTTCAATTTTGTAGTCCTTGAAAGCATCAAGCCTTGTCTTTGCTACTTAGTAAGTAGACATAATAGTATCATGTACAATCGTCGATAAAATTTATGAAATAATTTTTACCGCCTCTCGTCTGCACAATCTTTAAGTCACATACATCGGTGTGAATTAAATCCAACAGTGTTCCTTTATATTGAATGAAATGGCGCTTTTGTCAACTTTGCTTCAACATATATTTGTCATTTTTCATTATCAAATTTTAATTTGGGTAACAAGTCAAGATTAACCATACGTTGTAATGACATATAATTCACATGTCCCAAACGAATATGTCATAAACAAGAAGATTCAAGCATGTAAACCGAAGAGGAAGTATTCTCAATAGACTCTGCGGGCAAATCTTTTTTCGGTACAATAGTTATGACATTTAATTTGAACATCCTATTTGTCAAGTACCCCTTCCCCAAATACATGCCATTTTTTAAAAGAATAACTTTATTGGACTCAAACACTAGTCTAAACTCATGCATGACTAGAAGAGACCCGGTTACTAAATTCTTCTGAATATCGGGGACATGCAGCACATTCTGCAGAGTTAGATGCTTTCCTGAGGTCAACTTCAGAACAACTTTGCCCTCGCCTTCAATCTTCGAAGAGGCTGGGTTCCCCATGTAAAGCTGTTCATTGTTCCTGGACTTGTACTCCGTGAACATCTATTTGCTGGAGCAAACATGTCTAGTGGCACCAGTATCCAGCCACCATTCGCGTATGTTTCCCACATCATTTCACTCTGAGACCACCGTAGAGAGGTTCATATCATCCATGGCATCGACGATGTTGGCCTTTGCCTTAGTCTGCTTCTTTTTCGGCTTTCTACACTCATAGGTGAACTTTTTTTCTATTTGCTTGCCTTTCTTGTTCACCCCGAGCTGACCCTTCTTTTTCTTGGCCTCTGCGACATGGTCTTTGGCCTGACCAGGATTTGTCTGTGGCTTTCGTTCAGATCTGTGATTGTCTTCCTCTATACAGAGTTGGACAATCAGATCTTCCAACGACATCTCTTTTCGCTTGTTTTTGAGATAGCTTCTGAATTCCCTCCACGAAGGAGGTAGCTTCTCAATCACCGCAACCACGATGAAAGATTCACTGAGCAGCATACCCTCTTCTTCCATCTCGACTACCAAAGTCTAAAGTTCCTCAACTTGAGAAACAACAGTGCGAGAGTCAGACATCTTGAAATCTAGGAATTTCCGGCATCTTCTGTACATTATTTATTTTCCAATGCCTGCCACAGACCCTTTACGGTTTTGTACGTGCAGTACAAACCGTATAAGAAGTTGTCCAGGCATCCCAAAATATGGCTCAAACAAACATAATTGTTAAAGTTCCAAGCCTCAACAGAGAGTTTGTAGTACATAGATTGGGTCTGGTCTTCCTCAGAACCCCCCACATGTAGGTCCTCGGTCAGGAACTTAGACAGTCCCACGGTAGTCAGAAAGAACAACACTTCTGCTGCTAACGTTTGAAGAAGCTCCCACTGAACTTCTCTGGTTTCTCCACTTGGGCCACAACAGGACCCTGTGCAGGAACGTTCTTTGGCATTCCAGCATTTGGTGCCATAGGAGCAGACCTGTGCAAGTCTGCGCCTTGAACAGAGCTTGAACTCACATTCTCCATTTAATCTCTGTCGAGGAGAAACAATCAAAATCAGTACATAATCAAACCGAATAACGTCTTAAGAATTGTTGGAAATAATTTAGAAAATTGACTTCCGTACAGTAAATCTGACCTGCTGAGGTCAAGGCCGACCTAAACCGAGATCTAGGTAGACTGGACGGTTCTACTAAGCCAAGACAGTTCAGATAGCGCAATTGTATTTGCGCTCAGGGCTGATTACTGACCTACCGATCTTGGCACCTCAGCACAACAATCGAGAGTTATGCTTTCAGCCGCTTCAGCCGAGCAGAGCCCAGCATGGCCAAGCTGTAGAGCAACGAATGTCCTCAGCCAATCAGCAGAGATCGGCACAAAGTAGAGCTCGGCAAGACGATGCTTCAGAACAACGAATGTTCTTAGCACAACAGCAGAGCTCAGCACATAGCAGAGCTCGTAGATAGCTGAGCTCGGCTCGGCACTAACCTTCTCAGCTTAGCAGAGTAGAGATCTGAGGTGAGTTCAGGACTCCGTCCTTAAGAAGTTATTACTCTGGTGCACTCTGCCCAAGCAGAGGAGCAACCGTCTCTCAGGACACAACACAGACCAGTTCAGACGTGCGTCACTGCAGCTCTGAACTCCACGAACCTTGAAGAGTGTCCTCACCTTCACGGTATACTGGAATACAGAAGTGTTTCGTGAGTATGAAGATGGAGAGAGGGAGATTGCAGAGAGGAGAAGAACTCGTGAACTCTCAGTGTGTCCAATGTGATCAGCTTTGGCCACTATTTATAGGGAAATTCTGAGGTCAGCTGATGTATGATCAGATACCGGCTCGGCCTGAACCGTTGGATCGGAACCACACCGGGTCTTTCTCTCAGCCGTCAGATCAACTAACTGTTCAATCTGAGCCGTCAGATCATAACCACTTCAGATCAGCTCGACCGATTAAATCTGAACAACCTTTTCAAATTTAACTGCCATCCTATCTCAACAACCTCGCGAGTTTGAAAATAACAACCTCCACCCAGTTGATGAGATCCGACATGTTGCTACAGGACTCGGCATGCAGTCTGCAGCCTGCAGTCCGGCCTGTAGTCCAGTCCATAGCCTGAGCCTCTCAGGGTAGCGGCTCAGTCCGCTACCTAGGCCCACGTCCAGGTCCGAGCCGAGCTTAGTTGACTTTCCCTTTTACTTTGAACATTAATTTCTTATTCACCCGGTATCGGAATCGAGTGATTCAAAAGCCTACAATTATCTACTCATCGTGTAGAAAATCAAGGACTCATTAGTTTCCACTTTGCAATTGTGGAACTAATCGTAATAATAGCTCAAACTGTGTTGCCAACCACAGTTTGCAACTTGGTCCAGTTACAATATAATTCCATTTCCTCCAACAATACTTACTATTGTTGCAATACTATCATTTCAGTAACTGATTTCCCTATAAGTTTCTTAATACATTACAATTGTTTGAATAACTAACAGCAAAAGAATTTATCATTGAAGAACATCGTGCCTATAGTTTATGAATTCATGATCATCTTATTCTATTGTAGGTAGCAAAATGAATCGACAACTTATTCTAATATTTATGGTATGGTTCGAAGATGATAGCTCGGATGATTTTCTTATATCAGAACTATATAAGACTCACAGTTTTAGACGAGAAGTGTGATAAACGATCCTGACCAGATGTTCCTATTAATACTAAATCTTCCAACTTAGATGATGTTTGACAATTGGATTACTCGGATTAATGAACACAACTTGAACCTAATTAACATGAGTTCATCGTTAATATATTTGGTTGGGACAAGGCAGCGTTTAGTTCAATTCAGGCTACAAAATAGGGTTAAAGAACACTCCTATAGTTTTCTTTTTAATTAAAAAATAAACAATTGCTGGTTAAATTTGACTCCCAAATTTAAAACATTTAGAAATCAAACAAATCCGTTAATGTCATTAAAAATCTTAATAAAACATTATAATTATCCACAAAAGATTTATCCGCCCCCCCTTCCCGGCCCAAAAAACATTTTCTCGTCAAGATGATTTTGTGATAGCTGTCTTTTGTTTGCTTCTCTTTTCAAACGCAGAATGACACCTGATGAACCAAAATAAACTATCTGTTAATCTACAACAGTCAACGGTAGACTTTGGGCATAAATGTGTCAAGTCCCGCAGGTCGACACAAAAGGACTGCTGCTCGGCCAAATTACACTTCGGCCATACTCTGATCATCAGGAGTTTGTACCCCAGCACCAGGACTGAACTGCAGTTCGACAAGAGTGCACTTCAACACAGCTCGTCCAAAAGCTTATTGAAATAGCTAAGGCAAATTCAACTACGAGTCCTGTTCAGCTCGGCCGCATGTCTGAGTCAGGTCGGTACTTGTTGACACATGGACAAGAATTGTTGAAGTATAACACTAAAAAATGATTCATCTCGGCTCGGCAAAGGCATATGTTTACAGTCAGACTCGGCAGAATGTTTAACTCGGCCTCGGCCACATACCGGCTCGGCCAAATAACGCCAAGAACTGTCAGATAAGATCAAGGGAAGATATCGTCTATTATGCTCTGGGACCCACTTAGCGGCTCTGCAGAATACTTTCCAGATGTCAAGCAGTAATTGGCTCAGTACAAAGCTATCATTACAGGCCGACCTACACAACAGCTACGGTCTCAGGCTTTATTCCCATCATATTACAGCTCTGCAGTGGACTAGACCGCCATCTCAGACATGTCGCCATCCCATCACTTGGCAAGGGGTCAGGCCTCCTCTATTTCAAGTATAAATATCCCTCAACTCACAACTGAAAGGGGGATCCGGATTCTTGGAGAACAACTGGAGCATTACTTCCAGAACTCCATCTCGGCCATAACACTAAACTCACAAACTCAGTGAGGTCCTTTTCAGGTTTTATCTAAACCTCTATTCCAGCATAAATTGCATAGGCAAAAATCCCATAACTGACTTAAGCGTCGGAGGGTTTTTCCGGGGCAGCGCTCTGGGACCTCTAACTTTTCTCTTCTTTCTCAGGCTCTGTTGAAGGATTTGGACAGAAGATTAACGGCATATCCTCTGGGTCATCTCTGACCCTCATGGTGACCATCTCGGCCTCATCATTTGGCGCTCCCGGAAGGGGGGGCCTCTTTCTGAGTCTCTCAAGTTGAAGACAAATGCTTGCATAACTATTGAAACAGAGCAAACAAAACTTCGCAGTGCAGAAGAGAGATGTTTGCAAACTATGGAAATAGAGCAAGTTGAAGACAAATGCTTGCATAACTATTGAAACAGAGCAAACAAAACTTCGCAGTGCAGAAGAGAGATGTTTGCAAACTATGGAAATAGAGCAAGTTGAAGACAAATGCTTGCATAACTATTGAAATAGAGCAAACAAAACCTCGCAGTGCAGAAGAGAGATGTTTGCAAACTATGGAAATAGGGCAAGTTGAAGACAAATACTTGCATAACTATTGAAATAGATAAAACAAAACTTCGCAGTGCAGAAGAGAGATGTTTGCAAACTATGGAAATAGAGCAAGTTGAAGACAAATGCTGCATAACTATTGAAATAGAGCAAACAAAACTTCGCAGTGCAGAAGAGAGATGTTTGCAAACTATGGAAATAGAGCAAGTTGAAGATAAATGCTTGCATAAGTATTGAAATAGAGCAAACAAAACTTCGCAGTGCAGAAGAGAGATGTTTGCAAACTATGGAAATAGAGCAAGTTGAAGACAAATGCTTGCATAACTATTAAAATAGAGCAAACAAAACTTCGCAGTGTAGAAGAGAGATGTTTGCAAACTATTGAAATAGAGCAAATGAATATGGAACTTCGCAGTGCAGAAGATCAAATGTTTGCAAACTATGAAAATAGAGCAAATAAAACTTTGCATGTAATGGGGCAGTTTTCCCTATATTTCACCTCGGCAGGTCTGAGAAGGTTGAGCAGGTCTCAACATTTGGAGGCAGTTTTCCCTATATTTCACCTCGGCAGGTCTGAGAAGGTTGAGCAGGTCTCAACATTTGGGGGCAGTTTTCCCTATATTTCACCTCGGCAGGTCTGAGATGGTTGAGCAGTTCTTAATATTTGGCGGCAGTTTTCCCTATATTTCACCTCGGTAGGTCTGAGAAGGTTGAGCAGGTCTCAACATTTGGGGGCAGTTTTCCCTATATTTCACCTCGGCGGGTCTGAGAAGGTTGAGCAGGCCTCAACATTTGGGGGCAGTTTTCCCTATATTTCACCTCAGCAGGTCTGAGAAGGTTGAGCAGGTCTCAACATTTGGGTTAGGTTACCCTATATTTCAACTCATTAGGATTGAGATGGTTGAGCAGGACTCAGCACATGGGATACATCTCGACCTTATGAGGAAGGTTTGGGTTAAAAAGATTTCACCTCAGCCAACATACTTCGGATATGCTTGGCTAAAAAACTTAGATTATTACTAATTATCATTCAGATTGGAGCTCAGCCAAGGCAGTACAAGATTCATTCTTACTCTATTCTTGGTTCAACTCAGCAAAATAATAGGTTTATTTTGTATTTAAAATTTTGTTGACTTAGTTTATTTTCAGTGAAACTGATCAGGTTTACCAAGGCCGACATGGGAACTCGGCAACAATAGGTTTGAAAAACAAACTCGACAAAAATGATGAAATAAAAGAGTGGAAGAGAAGAAAGAGTTATAAATTACAAAAGAGAGTTTTTCATTGATAAAGATTTTAAAGTACAGAGTACAGCTGATGTCTGCACAGCTAAATTACAGAGAATCCTAAGGCTAATATTCGTCTTCCCTCAAGTCAGCTCCCTCCAGGAACTTTTGGAATTGATCATTGAACTCTTGGGAAGCGCTGGAATTGTACAGCTCAGTCAAGCGTGGATCCTCTTTGTTTAGATCTGGATAAACATCTGAGCAGACATCAACGGCCTCTTTTCGGCCGACCTCCATAGCTGAGCTCTGCAGAAGGATCATGTTTTCCTCAAAGAACTTTGATTTCTTGAAGTCCACAATCGTTTTGATCTCAGCTTTGATTAGTTGATGACGCAGTAAGCCTATTTGCTCTTCATAAGATCTGCTCTTCTACATCAACTCAGCATTCTCTTTCTTCAGAAACTCATTTTCATTCAGATTTTGAGTGGAGGCCAGCTCAAAGTCAGCCACTTTATGCTCCAACTCATCCACCTTTGAGTTGGAGGTGGCCAGCTTCATCTCAGCATCCTCAGCCCTATGCTGGAATTGAGAAACGTTGGCCCGCAAAGTTGTGATTTCTTGAACTTCCTCAAGTTCTCTATTTTTAACTTGAAGTTCTTCAAGAAACTCTTCACTTCGGGTCAAAACTTCCAATTCTTGAGCTCGGACCTACAAGGAGGCAGAGTGAGAAAAAATGATTAAGTGGTAAAAAGCAAACAAAGCACTCAGAAAAGTCTTTTCTTACCAAAGCAATATTGGATTGAAAGGCTTTTTCAGCTCTCCCCAAGCAGTCGCCCTAAATTTCTGGTGGTCTAGGGGTAGAACTGCCACTTTATTTAGTTTTCTGGCTATAAATGGGTCCAGAGCTGAATCGCCCTCTGAAAACCCAATAAGAATTGGGTCATGAGATTCATTCGACTGAGGCAGGCTCTCCTCAGCCGGCTCAGCAACAACCATCTCTAAAGGCTGAGATGGCCCTGGATCCCGGTTGCTGGATCCTTCACCCCTTTGTCTTTTTCTGGGGTGAAGACTTGAGCCTTCATCAGTCTCTGTCGAAAGCTCCGACTCAGCAAAAGCCTGAGGCTGGATCTCGGCCTCAGGCTCGTCATCAAGGATTTCGATTGGCAGAGCTGCAAAGAAGCAAAACAGATCAAGATAAAAACAAGTCTCAACACTTAGAAAATTTTTTGAAGTTGAGGATATTTGTTACCTGATTTAGGCTCTGCTTGTTCAGGCTCAACAGCAGCAATGGTTGGAACTGGGGGTAAAGCTGAAGTAGAAACTCTCCCAAAACCAAGGGTGGCCATTCTTCTTTCTTTGCGGGCCTTCTTCCTGGCTGCTGCCTCAGCCAATCTGCTGGAGTGGGAAGAAGGTCCATCCATTGCACCTGCATTAAGGATAAGACAGTTAAGCACTGAAAGAAAGGAAGGTTGTTGAAAGGAAAATACAACAATATCAGCCTCGGACAATGATTAAGTTGTCTGAGGAGAGTGGCAAGTAATTATCGCCAACAACCGAGTGGCTCAGGTCGGCTGCCATCCAAATTTCGTAATCCACCTTTTGCCAGTCAATGACTATGGGCAGGCTTCGTAATCTGGCTGCCTCATCGCAGTAATCCGAGCCTGGCTTCAAGTTGTTGGCCCTGCCAGACTTCCAGATGCTTCCGCTCAGCAGCTCAGCTTTCTTAACATAAAAGAATCTACCTTTCCATCTCTTATTGAAGGTAGGAATATTGATGAAAAAGGGAAAGTTGGTGTTAGACGCTCGCTTGCTGAAATAATACCAACTATGCGAGGCACGACAAGCAAAAAGGGCTTTGAAAACGTCGGTATTGAAAGGAGACTCAGCTATTCTAAGGAAAAGAAGATAGCAAAGAATAAGTTTGAGGCCGTTGGGTTAGATTTGAGGAAGTCTGAGTCCATAAGCCCGCATAATACGAACAAGTGGCTCAGGAACAGGAAGGTTAAAACCTGATTTGAAGTAATCCTCGTAGACTGCTTCATCATCCCTAGGGATCATAAGCAGACTGACCAGGAAGAGGCAAAAGTGGGCCGAACCGACTTCGATCCATTTTATGAAACTTACTGATCTTATCCAGCTCGGCCTCGGACAAAGAAGAAAAGGATTCCTGAACAAGGGTAGAGGACAGACCCCTCTCAATGACCCCAGAAAACAAAGATGGACCCCTTAATGGGGCCGGAGGATTTACAGAGGCTGGAGCAGGAGCAATCCCTGCTTGCTCCGGTGAAAAACTGACCACAGTGACAGCTCTGCTGGACTGAGCAGATTCACCAGTGGTCTGGTGCAGGTTGCTGATATGAAGATGATCAGCAGAGCCTGATCTACCGGACAGAGATGGAGAGCTGGAGCTCTCTCCACCACCGGCAGCGTAAGAAGCACCCTCAGAAAAGTTCTGAGAATCATGGGAGGAATAAGACATGATTAAAGAAGTGAAGAAGGAAACTTACAGAGGAAAGGTTGAAGAAGGCTGAAGAATGTCGGAGAAGATGAACGGAAAAATTCAGAAGATGCCGGAGAAAGGAGAAGAAAGCTAAAGGCAGGAACGAAAAATTGGCAGAAATAAAGGTTTCAAATGACCTTGGAAGGATCTATTTATAAGGTTTCAACTCGGCATCCCAAAGGTCAGCTTCGCATTAATCGTGCTCGATCTCTGTAATGACCGAGCATGAAAAATGAGGCAACTGATGCTTCGTGCTCTGCACATAGAAGTGGATACGTTATGTCTACAAGGATGATTCTATTATGACTTTGAATCGATTAGCTTGCTTTTTCTGGTCAGCTCGGCCAGATACGTAATTGACGCCTTGTACTTTGCGCAGCTAGTAAATATGTAGAGCAACCCAATCATAGGATAACACGTCATCATTGAAAACACAAATTAAAGATTCTGAATCGATTAGTCTGCCCTCTCAGGTCAGCTCGGCCAAACTAATCTGGGGGCAAATGACGAACCAAAATAAACTACTTGTTAGTCTACAACAGTCAACGGTAGACTTTGAGCATAAATGTGTCGAGTCCCGCAGGTCGACACAAAAGCACTGCTGCTCGGCCAAATTACACTTCGGTCATACTCTGATCATCTAGAGTTTGTACCCCAGCACCCGGACTGAACTGCAGTTCGGTAAGAGTGCACTTCAGCACAGCTCGTCCAAAAGCTTATTGAAATAGCTAAGGCAAATTCAACTACGAGTCCTGTTCAGCTCGGCCGCATGTCTGAGTCAGGCTGGTACTTGTTGACACATGGACTAGAATTGTTGAAGTATAACACTACAAAATGATTCATCTCGGCTCGGCAAAGGCATATGTTTACAGTCAGACTCGGCAGAATGTTTAACTCGGCCTTGGCCACATACCGGCTCGGCCAAATAACGCCAAGAACTGTCAGATAAGATCAAGGGAAGATATCGTCTATTATGCTTTGGGACCCACTTAGCGGCTCTGCAGAATACTTTCCAGATGTCAAGCAGTAATTGGCTCAGTACAAAGCTATCATTACAGGCCGACCTACACAACAGCTACGGTCTCACGCTTTATTCCCATCACATTACAGCTCTGCAGTGGACTAGACCGCCATCTCAGACATGTCGCCATCCCATCACTTGGCAAGGGGTCAGGCCTCCTCTATTTCAAGTATAAATATCCCTCAACTCACAACTGAAAGGGGGATCCGGATTCTTGGAGAACAACTGGAGCATTACTTCCAAAACTCCATCTCGGCCATAACACTAAACTCACAAACTCAGTGAGGTCCTTTTCAGGTTTTATCTAAACGTCTATTCCAGCATAAATTGCATAGGCAAAACTCCCATAGCTGACTTAAGCGTCGGAGGGTTTTCCCGGGGCAGCGCTCTGGGAACTCTAATGTTTCTCTTCTTTCTCAGACTCCGTTGAAGGATTTGGATAGAAGATTAACGGCATATCCTCTGTGTCATCTCTGACCCTCATGGTGACCATCTCGGCCTCATCAACACCTTTTATTATTTTAAATAATTATAATATGGGACGTGGGTTAGGAATTGTTGGAGAAAATAGAAAGGTATTGAAATTAGGTTAAGTTGCAAACTTTTGTTAGTAACGTATTTTGAGCTAATGTTATGATTAGTTACATTAGTGATAAGTGAAAACTAATTAGTCCTTAATTATCTACACGACTAGTAGATAATTGTAGGCTTTTGACTCACTCGATTCTGATACCGGATGAATGAGAAATTAATGCTCAAAGTAAAGGGAAGAGTCAGCTCAACATGGCCCGTATAGGCATGGGCTCAGGTAGCAGACTGAATTGTGTACCTGATTGGTTCAGGTTGTGGACTGGGCTATAGGCCGGACTGCAGGCTGCAGTCGCCGTGCCCTGTAGCATTAGGTTGGATCTTATTAGCCGAGGTGGAGTTTGTTCGAGTTCAAACTCTCCAGGCTGTTAAGATAGGATAAGGTTAAATTTTGAAAAGTTGTTGAACCTTAACCGGCCGAGCTGAACATAAATGTTTTTTGATCTGACGGCTCAGATTGAACAGT
Source organism: Eustoma russellianum (assembly GCA_036186865.1). Lineage (NCBI taxonomy): Eukaryota > Viridiplantae > Streptophyta > Magnoliopsida > Gentianales > Gentianaceae > Eustoma > Eustoma russellianum. The sequence goes on from AP025043.1 coordinate 38,316,055, forward strand.
TAGTTGATCTGACAGCTGAGGACAGGCCTGGCGCGGTTATCTGATCCAATGGTTCAGACCGAGCTGGTAACTGATCCTACGGCTGATATTGGACTGACTGTAACAGACTGACCTCAGAATTTCCCTATAAATAGTGGTCGAAGGTGGCCTCTATGGACATACACTCACAATTACAAGTTCTTCTCTTTCTCTGCAATCTTCCTCGCTGCATTTTCATACTCTCCCAAACAGTTTGCATTTCCGTATACCAAGAAGGTGAGGACATCTTAAAGGTTCGTAGAGTTCAACACTACAGTGCCGTTCGTCTGAACTGGTCTCCATTGTATCCTGAGAGACGGTTGCTCCTCTGGTTGGGTATAGTGTACCGGAGTAATAACGTCTTAAGGACAGAGTCTTGGACTCACCTTGGATCTCTGCTCGGCTGAGCTGTTTGGGTTATTTCCAAGCCGAGCTCTGCTGTTGTGCTTAGAAAATTTGTTGTTTAGAAGAGTTGTCTAGTTGAGCTCTGCTTTGCACTGAGCTCTGTTGTTTGGCTGAGGACATTCATTGTTTTGCAGCTTTGCCGTGGTGAGCTATGCTCCGCTGAAGCGATTGAGAGCACAACTCTTGTTTGTCGTACTAAGGTGCCGAAGTCATCAGGTGTGATTAGCCCAGAACACAAATGCAATTGTGCTGACTAGATTGATCTGATCTGTCCGATCAGTCTTCCTTTAGTTCAGCTTGGTTGGAAGGCTGATTACACAGAACCTCTGTTCTGAAGTGCTATTCAGTTCAGGTCGGTAGGTAGGCTGACTGTCTAGAACACAAACTCAATTGCGCTATCTGAACTGCCCTGACTATAGATCAATCCAGCCTAACCTGAGCTCGGCAGGTCGACCATTACTATACAGAAGTCAATTATTGTGACTTGAATTATTTCCAACAATTCTTAAGACGTTATTGGTTTTGATTCTGTACTGATTCTTGTGTGTTATCGTCTAACACAGACTAAATGGAGAACGCGAGTTCATGCTCAATTCAGGGCGCAGACGCGCAAATCTATGCTCCAATGGCACCAAATGCTTGGGTGACGAAGAATGTTCCTGCATAGGGTCCTGTAGTGGCCTATGTGGAGAAACCGGAGAAGTTCAGTAGGAGCTTCTTCAAACGTTAGCAGCAGGAGATGATGTTCTTCTTGACAGCCATGGGGTTGGCTTCTTTCTTGACTGAGGACCCGCTTATGGGGTTCTGAGGAGGACCAGACCCAAACTATGGAATAAAAACTTTTTGTTGAGGCCTGGAACTTCAACAATTGTGTTTGTCTGAGCCATATTTTGGGGTGCTTGGACAACTTCTTGTATGGTTTGTACTGCATGTACAAAATCGTTAAGTCTCTGTGGCAGGCTTTGGAAAAGAAATATCGAACGAAAGATGTCGGCACTAAGAAGTTTATTGTCGACAAATTCCTGGATTTCAAAATGTCTGACTCTCACACTGTTGTTTCTCAAGTTGAGGAACTTCAGACGTTGGTAGCCGAGATGGAAGAAGAGGGCATGTTGCTCAGTGAATCTTTCGTGGTGGCTGCATTGATTGAGAATCTACCTTTTTCATAGAGGGAATTTAGAAGCTATCTCAAACACAAGCGAAAGAAGATGACATTGGAAGATCTGATTTTCCGACTCCGCATAGAGGAAGACAATCGCAGATCTGAACAAAAGCCACAAATGAGTGCTGGTCAGGCCAAGGCCCATGTTGCAGAGGCCAAGAAAAAGAAGGCCAACTCGGGGTGAACAAGAAAGGCAAGCAGATCACCAAGAAGTTCACTGGAAAATGCTACAATTGCGGCATTCAGGGGCACATCAGCAATGAGCGCAGAAAGCTCAAGAAGAATGAGATCAAGGCAAAGGCCAACATAGTCGATGTTATAGATGATCTAAACCTCTTTGCGATGGTCTCAGAATATAATGTTGTGGGGAACATGTGCGAATGGTGTCTTGATACTGGCACCACAAGACATGTCTGCTCCAGCAGAGGATGTTCACGGAGTACCAGTCCGGAAACAATGAACAGCTTTATATGGGAAACTTGGCCTCTTCGAAGATTGAAGGCGAGTGCAAAGTTGTTCTAAAGCTGACCTCAGGGAAGCACCTAACTCTGCAGAATGTGCTGCACATCCCCGACATCTAAAAGAATTTAGTATCTAGATATCTTCTAGTCATGCATGTCTTTAGACTAGTGTTAGAGTCCAATAAGGTTATTCTTTCAAAAAAATGGCATGTATTTTGGTAAGGGGTACTTGACAAATAGGATGTTCATATTAAATGTCATCACTATTGTACCAAAGAAAGATTTGTCTGCAGAGGCTAATGATACTGCTTCCTCTTCTGTTTACATGTTTGAATCTTCTTGTTTATGGCATTTTCGTTTGAGACATGTGAATTATAAGTTATTACAACGTATGGTTAATCTTGACTTGTTGTCCAAATTAAAATTTGATAATTAGAAATGTCAAATATGTGTTGAAGCAAAGATGGCAAGAGCACCATTTCATTCAATAGAAAGGAACACTGAACCTTTGGATTTAATTCATACCGACGTGTGTGATTTAAAGATTGTGCAAACGAGAGGTGGTAAAAAGTATTTCATAACTTTTATCGACGATTGCACACGATACTATTATGTCTATTTGCTAAGTAGCAAAGACGGGTCTCTTGATGCTTTCAAGGACTATAAAAATGAAGTTGAGAATCAACTTAGCAAATGAAAAAAAGCAATTCGTAGTGATAGAGGTGACATGATGCACCGTTTAATGAATTCTGTTTGGAAAATGGCATTATTCATCAAACAACTACACCATATACACCTCAATCGAATGGTATTGTTGAACGCAAAACCAAACTCTAAAAGAGATGATGAATGTTATGTTGATAAGTTTGGGCTTACCTCAAAACTTGTGGAGGGAAGCCGTTCTCTCAGCTAACGTCATTTTGAATAAAATTCCATCCAAGCAGATGGTTGAAACCCCACACGAGCTTTGGAAATGCTATAAGTCTAGCTACAAATACTTGAAAGTGTGGGGGTGTCTGGCTAAGGTTGCTACACCTAAACCAAGGCAAGTGAAAATTGGGCCTAAAATGGTTGATTGCATATTCATCGGATATGCAACGAACAGTAGTGCATATCGTTTCTTGGTACACAAATCGGATGTTCCTGAAATACATGAAAATGTTGTCATGGAGTCAAAAAAGCAGTTTTTCTGAGGAAAGACAAGAAACAAGAAGAAAAAACAAGAGCTGGTAAGCGAGTGCGTGAGGTGACTCCTTAAGGTGATGAGGAAATTCGTCAAAGCAAGCATGCTAGAATAGCAACTTTGTTTGGTCCTGATTTTCTAACCTATATGGTAGAAAATGAGCCAAGGAACTTTTCCGAGGCAATGTCGACTCCAGAAGCTCCATTCTGGAAAGAGGAAATAAACAGTGAGATAGACTCGATTCTTCAGAATCACACTTGGGAGTTGGTTGATCTTCCACCATGAAGTAAACCACTCGGATGCAAGTGGATTTTTAAGAAGAAGTTGAAAGAGAATGGGTCTATCGAAAAGTACAAAGCCAAGTTGGTAGCTAAAGGCTATCGACAAAAGGAAAGCTTTGACTTTTTTGACACCTACTCACCAGTAACTAGAATCACGTCTATAAGAATCCTAGTTGCTATATTGCAGTCTATGATCTGGAAATCTACCAGATGGATGTGAAGACTGCTTTTCTGAATGATGAGTTAGATGAAAAAATCTATATGGAACAGCCAGAAGGGTGTGTAGTTACAGGACGAGAGTCGAAATTCTATAGACTCGTTAAGTCCTTGTATGGACTTAAGCAAGCACCGAAACAGTGGCACTTGAAATTTGATCAAGCTATGTTAGCTAATGGTTTCAAGATCAATGAGTGTGACAAGTGTGTGTACATTAAGAACACACAAAATGCATATGTGATAGTCTGTCTCTATGTGGATGACATGCTTATCATAGGAAGTACTCGGGATATCATCTTAAATACAAAGAAGATGTTGACGAGGAACTTTGACATGAAGGATATGGGAGTTGCTAACGTTATTTTAGGAATTAATAATTTCTTGGATAACCAAAGGACTTGTGTTGTCACAAACTCACTATATTGAATCTGTTCTAAAATGTTTCAATATGCCTGATTTGCAACCAGTGAAGACTCCACTTGACTAAAGCACACACTTAAGAAATAATCGAGGCGAGCCAGTGGCACAATCGGAGTACTCACAAGTGATCAGAAGTCTGATGTACATAACGAATTGTATAAGACCAGACTTAGCATGTTCGGTAAACAAATTGAGTAGGTTTACCAGTAATCCAAGTGATGAACATCGGAATGCTCTGAATAGAGTGATGAGATACTTAAAGTATACAATGAATCTTGGATTACATTACTCGAGGTATCCAGCAGTACTGGAAGACTATTGTGATGCTAACTGGATATCTGACAGTAAGGATTCTAAATCCACGAGTGGATATTTATTCACTGTTGGTGGAGATGCTGTGTCGTGTAGATCCACGAAAAAAACGTGTATAGCTCGTTCCACGATGGAAGCAGAGTTCATAGCACTTGATAAGGCCGGGGAAGAAGCTGAACGGCTTCGGAATTTCCTGGAAGATGTGCCCTGCTGGCCTAAGCCAATCGCTCCTATTAGCATACACTCTGATAGTCAGTCTGCTATAAGACGAGCACAAAGCAGCATCTATAATGTCAAGTCTCGTCACATGCGTCGGAGACACAATACCATTAAGCAGTTGATCTCTAATAGCGTGATTTCCATTGATTATGTAAAATCAAAGGAGAATCTTGCGAATCCGTTTACAAAATTCTTGCCAAGAGATCAGTGATCAATTTTAACAAACGGAATGGGACTAAAACCTATAATGCATGATTCTTTGTAACGGTAACCTAACCTTGTTGACTGGAGATCCCAGAATCTTAGTTCAGTGAGATAACTAAGTTATGGAGATCAGTAAGCACTTAGCCATTCTGTCAAATAAAAGTGTTGTCTGCAGAGGAATGGGGGTAACCTGAGCCTTTTAATGGTTCCTATATCTTGATATGTCAAGTGGCGTATGACAGAATACTCTTGATAGGAAACACCTATGTAAGTGTGAAGTGTGACCGCTTCTATGAGGATTTTGTAAGGTCAAAGTTCTCTGCACACTTTCTGAAGCCGAACGGTTCATGGCCAAAACAAACACAATCATGAGAACCAAAAAGGTGTTAGAGAAAAGTTTGTATCAGTACTATTGTGTAGGTTCACACTAAAGGCCGGTTAGTTTAAGACATTAAGTTTACTAATTAGCCGAGTGGATCCGATAGTATTTCATTAAGATAGGTTCAAGGCCAAAAGATACCTTGTCTAATGCAATATTTTCTTGTCTGACTTCTTGGTAGAGTCTGCATAAACACTCTGCATTAATTCCCATTCATGTGGGGGATTGTTGGAGAAAATGGAAAGATGTTGAAATTGGGCCAAGTTGCAAACTATGGTTAGCAACGTACTTTGAGCTAATATTATGATTAGTTACACTGGTGATAAGTGGAAACTAATGAGTCTTTAATTATCTACACGACTAGCAGATAATTGTAGGCTTTTGAATCACTCGATTCTGATACCGGATGAATGAGAAATTAATCCTCAAAATAAAGGAAAGAGTCAGCTTATCTCGGCCAGTACCTGGGCGTGGGCTCAAGTAGTGGACTGAGCTATGTACCTGATGGGTTTAGGTTGTGGACTGGGCTACAGGCCAGACTGCGGGCTACAGACTGCAAGCTGGATCCTGCAGCATTAGGTCGGACCTTATCAGCCGAGGTGGAGTTTGTTCCAGTTCAAACTCTCCAGGTTGTTAAGATATGATAAGGTTAAATTTTGAAAAGTTGTTGAGCCTTAACCAGCCGAGCTAACCAGAAATTTGTTTTAATCTGACGGCTCATATTAAACAGTTAATTGATCTGACGGCTGAGGACAGGCCTGGCGTGGTTATCTAATCCAATGGTTCAGGTCGAGCTGGTAACTGAGCCTATGGCTGAGATTGGACTGACTGTAACAGACTGACCTCCGAATTTCCCTATAAATAGTGGTCGAAGGTGACCTTTGTAGACACACACTCATAATTACAAGTTCTTCTCTTTCTCTGCAATCTCACTCGATGCATTTTCACACTCTCCCAAACACTTCACCATTTTTGTATACCGAGAAGGTGAGGACATCTTAAAAGTTCGTAGAGTTCAACGCTGCAGTGCCGCTCGTCTGAACTGGTCTAGGTTGTATCCTGGAAGACGGTTGCTCTTCTGGTTGGGCACAGTATGCCGGAGCAATAACGTCTTGAGGACAGAGTCCTGGACTCACCTCGGATCTCTGCTCAGCTGAGCTATTGTGGCTATTGTCAAGCTGAGCTCTGGTTTGTACTGAGCTCTACTGTTGTGCTTAGAACATTCGTTGTTCCGAAGCGTTGTCTTCCTGAGCTCTGCTTTGTGCTAAGCTCTGCTGTTTGGCTGAGGACATTCGTTGTTCTACAGCCCTGTCGTGCTGAGCTTTGCTCGGCTGAAGCGGCTGAGAGCACAACTCTTGTTTGTTGTGCTGAGGTGTCGAGGTCGGCAGGTCGATGATTAGCCCAGAATGCAAATGTAATTGCGTTGAGTAGATTGATCTGATCAGTCCGATCAGTCTGCCTTTAGTTCAGCTCGGCTGGAAGGCTGATAACACAGAATCTCTGTTCTGAAGTGCTATTCAGTTCAGGTCGGTAGGTAGGCTGACTGTCCAGAACGCAAACTCAATTGCGTTACCTGAACTATCCTGACTACAGATTAGTCCAGCCTACCTTGAGTTCGGTAGGTCGTCCATTACTGTATAAAAGTCAATTAGTCTGACTTGAATTATTTCCAATAAGTATAATATGCATAAGCAAATCATCTCTCTGAGAAGTTGCCTCAGGCAGGGACAAAGGCAAGCAATTATTGTAAGGAAATCCACCGAAAGGCAATGTTGTCATGTCAACTCAGTTGAAATTGTTATTAATAATATTTATTTGAATAAAATAAACTAATACATTTCAGGAGACGAAGGCCCTACATTTCTCATAATGGTTTACCATCATGGAGTTATGTGTTAACATCACGAGAACAGTTCCGGATTCTTTTGCTCAAATTGCAAAAGCATATTTCACAACTAGTAAGTCTTTCTGTTAAAACAACATTTTTAAAAAGGGAGTTAATTGGGTTTCTCAAGTTTGGTCAGAGTGATGTATAGCTTTAGGGCTAGAAATGAGCCAAACATTTGAGTCGTTCCGTGCTTGATAGGAAAATCGTCCACTCGAATTAAAATTGAACAAGTTTGAATCGAGTTTGAACTACTCGTTCAAAGAGAGTCGAATTCAAACACTTTGTAGATGGACTTCAATGTTCATGAACTTCATCAAACATAATGTAAAACAATATAATATGCATAATATATATATATACACACACACATAAAATCTTATTTTATGTTTCTCTCTATAATCCTATTTGTTCTATTTTCCACCGCTGTTATAAAAGTAGAACTGTAAATGGGCCAGGTGCTCGCTCATGAACCACTTGGCATTTGACTCAGAAAATGGTTCATTCAAGTTTCTGAGTTCAAACTGCCCATTTAAAGATACAAGTTGAATTCAAACACTATATAGTTAGACCCGAATATTCATACGCCTTATCGAACATAATATATATATATATACATATATATATATATAGTCTCTGTAATAGATAACCCGAAGGATGGAGCTCTGGCGATTAGCGGCGGCAGCAACATGGCGGCGCTGTTGATTTCACGCAGCATCTTCAATTCTGCTTTCATCGTTCTATGGTTTCTTGTTTCTTTATATCAATTTCACTGGATTATAGCGATCGACTGCCTCCGTAATTGCTCTCGACTTCTTCTGCGTTTCAATTACCCTAATGCTCTCTATCACAGCCGCCATTCCCTAACGCTTTGCTGGCTCTCATCGACACTTACCACAGCCGCCATTGCGATTCAGCGCAATGGCTATTGCGCCTGCATTCGCTGCAGTAGTGGCCGGATCGGCCACTCCATCGATCACCATCTCGCCGAAGACAGCGACTCGTTACAAAGGTATTCCAATGGTATCTTTCCTTGATTCGGAAATTGATGCGCTTGCTGCTTCTTTTCGGTATTCTCTAGTTGGTACTTTTTGGTATGGTCGCCCGCCATTAAAGGTCATACGCGCAGTCTTTGAGAAGATTGGGTTTCATCACGACCTTCGGATTACTCTTATTGATCAAACACATATTTTGATGAATTTTAACAATGAGGCGGATTATTTGCGATGTTTTTATCGTCGATCTTGGCAAATTTCTGGTTGCCACATGAGGGTCACAAAGTGGACTGTTGATTTTGATCCATCCTCCGATGTCCCCATCGTGCCGGTTTGGGTTGCCCTCCCTGCACTGCCGATACACCTTCATCAGCAGGAAGCTTTATTTGAAATCGTTCGTTCCATTGGTTTACCAATCAAGCTAGACGTGGCTACCTCCAAGGGCATGCGTCCGTCGGTAGCTCGGGTGTGTGTAGAGATTGATGTATCTCAAGATTTGCCTCAAAAAATATATCTACAAGCCAAAGGTCGTTTAATCTTGCAGACCATTGTTTATGAAGATTTACCTTTATTCTGCACTGACTGCCGCAGACTGGGACATGCACTCGCTGATTGCTCATCCACAGGAGAATCGAGTATTCCACCACCACCTCCTCCGCCTCCCCCCGTTCGTCAGCCCAAAACGCGGTGGACCCCTGTTAAACGTCCATCAGCCGCAAATCCTTCAGCATATGAGGGAATCGTTGATGTTGAAGACCCTAAGGACCTCCCCATAAATATCGAAGGACTTATGGCTCAAAGTGCACAGCCACCTTTATCGACAGTTGATCCATCACGCGTTCCAGACGCTCTGGATGACGCAGCTGATACCACGCAACACCCTGCGCCTACTGCTGATCCATCTATATCGCAGATTTCCTCTAGGCTGACTGCAGATTTATGTCCGGTACTGGTAGTGCCGCCTACATTGGAGTTTCAAACGCAACAGGATCAGCAGTACATAGATACATCTACACTATCTCTATAGGCCGCTGAAGCTAACATAGCAGAGAGAGCGGTTCACATATCTCCTCCGCCCTTAGAGATTTCAGACACGACCATACAGCATGCTCACGAGATGAACCCACCGTCTGAAGTGGCTCCGGAAGTCCAAATTCAATCCATTCAAGTTGAATTGCCAGTTCCACTAGCGATAATGTCAACCATTGGCCAGCCTGCGTATGATCCCTTAATTGAACAATTCTATCAAGATCACTTTCGGGAAGAGGAAGAGGAAGTTGATTTGGCACTAGGTTCGGACAATGAAGCTTCTCTCTCATATACTCGCCGTAAAGGGACTGAATATGATGATCTACGCGAGAGTTTGATCATTGCGGGCGATGATATGGATTGTTGCAGTACATCGACTAGTGGCGGGACTCTCCTTGGCGGACTATCTCGGACAAAACGCAGGTCTCGGAAGGATCTTCCACCACCTCCACCGTCCTCAATGGTTACTAGACGGCGCAGTCATCGTTCTTTTGAAATATAGATAGATTAGCAGTCCCACGACTGATCATTTGATTTCTTTTTCTTTTATTTTAGTTTGTAGTAACGGCTACCCTCGGCCATTAACGCGGGATATGATACATAAATAAAAGCCGAAAGGTATCCTTCCGTTTTTAAAATATATATATATATATATAGATATAGTCTCTGTAATCCTTCCTAGCCTTCCGAATTTCCACAGACGTTTACACCAAATGAAGACCCTCTGTAATCTGGGTTGAATTCGTTCCGTCAAAAGCAAAAGATAGAAAATTCTGCTTCTTCATCTTCATCTTCGTTATCATCCTCATCTGCTGCTTCTTCTTCGTGAAAGCCTTGTTTAGATTAGTGTCTTTTTGTTCCTTTTCGTCAGTGCCTATCTTTCGGTTCTTGAGAAAATCCTGGACAGTTTTTGTAGTTGTAGCTTCTGAAAAATTTGCTTGAGTCCTCACATGGACGAGTCAGCCCAGTGTGGGGCTGGGTGGTGGGTTTGGCTGGTTGAAGTTTAAAAGGCGTTTTTGATGCAATAGCTTCGCGTTTGTGCAGAGTCAGAGGAAGATCGGATCAGTTTGCGATTTGATGTACGTAACGTTATTTTATACTTTGTGTAAGTGATTGTTTCTGTAGATCGAATCCGTGACCTTAAGGTCACAAAACAACAACCTTATCAGTTTTCTAAGGTCCTCTTAGACATATTGAAGTTTGAATTTGAATAAAGCAATAAAGTTTTTTTTTCAGTCATCTATTTATAAGTTTTGGCATTTTCTACTTTTTTTTTGGTAGTTTTTGAAGAATTGAAGAAGATAAGATTAGCCTTTTTTTCATTGATTTTGATTGTGTACACTAGTGTCTTCTTATAGTATGATTTCTACCGCTAATTATGGAATCTCCCAATTACACATGGTTTGATGGAATTCTATTCTTTAAAACACAATATCCCACGATTTGGTTCTTTTCAATACATGATATGTTTTGATTTCTTTCTATCACTCCCCATCAAGTTGATCACTCGGGTCTCCAATGCTCAACTTGCGTAGTGTTGCTTCGAATATTCTCCTCGTTACTGCTTTTGTAAAAATGTATGTGAGCTAATCTTCTGATGGTACGAATGGCATTTCAACAAGCCCTGCGTCAAGTTTTTTCTTAAAAAAGTGCCTATCAACTTCTGCGTGCTTGGTTCTATCGTGCTGGGCCGGGTTTTCGAAGATACTAATCACTGTTTTGTTGTCACATTTCAGCTTAGCTGGGGTACGAGTGGAAAACCCTACTTCCCTTAATAACTTATCCAGCCACATGACTTCCGTAACCTCCTTGGAGATTCCTCTAAATTCGTCTTTTGCACTTGACACCGCAACTACTTTTTGTTTTTTACTTCGCCACGTGACAAGATTACCTCTGACTAGTGAAAAATACCTTGAGGTTGACCTCCTGTCGCTTAGATTTCCTGCCCAGTCGGCGTCTGTGAATACCTCTATCTCTAAATGTACATGTCTCCTGAATCAGATTCCTCTTTCGGGAGTCCTTTTTAGATACCTCAGAATTGTCATCACTGCTTCCATATGCTCTTCTTGCGGCTGGTGCATAAACTGGCTAACGATTCCGACTACATATGTGATATCTGGTCGTGTATGAGATAGATTAAATAAGTTTACCAACCAGTCTCTGGTACTGCTCTCGATCCACCATAGGGGCTCCCTCCTTAATTTACAGCATCACTTTAGTTACTGTAGGTGTTTCACATGGTTTATAGTCTATCATGCCGATATCAGACAGAAGATCCAACGTATACTTCCTTTCGGATATGAACAATCCTGTAGTTGTTCGCGACACTTCTATTTCAAGAAAATATTCTAGCTTTCCTATGTCTTTCATTTCAAATTTGGTGAATATGTTGTCACTAAGACATGCCATCTCTTCTTCATCATTTCATGTAATGACCATATCATCTACATAAATTATGAGACACGTAGTCAAGTTATTTCGCGTTTTTATGAACAATGTGTGATCTGCATTACTTTTCCTGTATATGTTCTGTTTCATAACATTGGTAAATCTCCCAAAGTAGGAAGGAATTTTACACACATCAAACTGGTACAGTGGCCATCCTTTATTTACTGCAATTGAGAATAGGACCCTGATGGTGTCAATCTTGGCGACCGAAGAGAACGTTTCTGCGTAAATAATCTTGTATGTCTGTGTATGGCCCTTCGCTACCAGTCTCGCCTTATACCTTTCAACATACTATCTGCTTTGTATTTCACTGTAAACACCCATCGACATCTTACAGGTTTTGTTCCTCAAGGTAGTATACATTTCTCCCACGTATTGTTCTTTCGTAGTGCCTCCATTTTGATTTCTATTGCGTCTTTCCATTCTCTCTATTTGTCTGCTTTTTCGGCTGTTCGCGGAAGACTTTCTATACACATAGTAATGAGTAGGGCCTTTGTCATGTTTGTTGTTGCCAGGTTTAATGGGTACCAGGAGGTCCGAGAAGCATAGTCCGGTGAGTACCTGAGACGTGGGATGCCCCGATTGCTTCTAGGAGGAAGGATTTGTACATGTTGTTCATCTAGGGGCTGGGGATTTTCAATGAGTTTAGGAACATATGAATTTTCCACAACAGAATCAAGACCTGGTATATTAGTAGGAAGTATATTGGAGGACGATTCACGTACCTCATGTAACATCCAAGGAGGAAGGTTCATTGAACATTGGCTCTTCAGTGGAGGAATTGTTTACATTGGACAGGGCATGATCGGTGGCGTCAGCTGCTTGCCCTTGTTGGCCAACCTTGATCCACCTATGATTATGTAACCAGTCGAAAGGCTCACTATGAGTCTCCCTCTGGGCCTGAGTACAGTTGTGGAAGAAATACTCGGTTTCAATGAAGACGCAATCGAGGGTAACATAGAGTCAGTGGGTAATAGGATTATAGCACTTGTAACCTTTCTGATGAGTATCGTATCCAATGAAGATGTATTTTTCAGCACAAGGGACGAGTTTGTTGCGTTCATATTTGGGGACGTTGATGTATACAGTGCATCCAAAGGTTTTTGGTGGAAGGGTCATGAGAGATGGGATGTCTACCTGAGTGGCCATCATTTGAAGGGGTGTCTATTTATTGAGTATACATGTGGGTAGACGGTTTAGAAGATATGCTGCAGTAGTAAGTGCTTCCGGCCAAAAACGTTTTGGGACACTGGCCTCGATCATTATTGCCCTAGTCATATCGACTAAAATGCGATTTTTTCTTTCTACAACTCCATTTTGTTGTTGGGTATTTAGACATGATGTCTGATGGATAATGCCTTGAGATTGGAGAAAGGTTTGTAACTGGTGGGACATGACTCGCCCCGTTATCGGACTAAAAAATTTTGATTTTTTTATGGAACTGAGTCTCAGCCATTTGGAAGAAATCAATAAATCATCTATGAACAGAACAAAATAGTGGAAACCTTGAGGTGTGGGGTATGGTGTGGGTCCCCACACATCTGAATGTATTAATGGAAAACACTAAGCAACTCTAGTATTATTTGGGCGAAACGTGACATTATAATGTTTAGCTAGAATACAAGTATTACAGGAAAGATTTATATCTGACCGAGTAAACAATGATGGGAACAAGATACGGAGGTACCCAAAGGAAGAGTGACCCAGTCGACGGTGTCACAACCACAGCTGTCGATGTGTCGTCCCGTGTATAAGCATGGGCCAGCCCTGTTGATCAACCTCCTCCACGTAGTACAGCCCATCACTTTCAATGCCACGCCCAATTATCTCCGTCGTATTAATGTGCTACAATAGGCAAAAGATAGGATAGATGAGTATAACATGATTAAGCTGTTTTGTAATTCGGCTAAGAGATAATAATTTTGAGGACACTATGGGTATGTAAAGGCACTGACTTAATTTTATGTTTGTGGAGATTTCAATAGAACCACTCCCTTGGACCTAGATGAGTTCCCCACTGGCAGTTTCGATGTGGGTCTTATGTGAAGTGGAGGTAGACAAGCTTGTAAAGTCACATGGGTTGTAGGTCATAGTATCGGTTGCACTGTAGTTTAGAATCCATTCTGGGTGTTTGTTTGGGTTAGACAACCGGGTGTATGCAGTTTATCTTGGCAGATGGAAGGCCATGTTTAGCAATATTTAGGGCTGAAAGGGCTTGTTGGTAATTTGGATGTGTAGGGGTATTTTTGGACTTTGTGGAATTGAGGGAGACTTTGAAAATCTGCTGGACAAAAAGGGTTTTTTCTATAACATAGATGTGAGGATATTTCGGTCATTCCTGCGGAAAAGATATTTTCAAGGGGCAAAAAGGAATAACACCAAATTCCCCAACCCTACCTTTTTCCTGAACTGTGCCTCCGTTGCCTCCTTCTTCTGGTCACTGCTGGCTGCTAGGGTTTTTGGATGCTGCCACTGTTTCCCTGGTGCTGGCGTCTCTCTTGGTGCTCACCGCAATTGCTCCTCCTCCAGCCCCCTCTGTCCACCTTTTCCCCTTGTCTGCTTCCCCACTAGTCAAGGTATCCAACCAATTCAAAGCAATCCTTCTTGATGTGCTTATTTTTCCCACAGTGGGTGCACCAACATTGATTTGTTCTCTCCTCCTCGCAGTGATGTCTATGAGCGAGGAGGTTCACCTCAGCGTCCGTCCATTTTCCCCTGCAGGCGCAACCTTGCTCTGATTCCCTCTGATGAAGCTTCAGTTTCTGAGGGAATTCCTCTCAAAATTCTCATTCTTGCATCTTCCCTTTGTGTGGTTGCGTATGCCATCTCTGGTGAGGGCAGGGGCCCCTTCTCGAGTAGTTCTCGCTTGATAGCCTCAAATTTATCTTCTACTGCCATAAGGAGTCGGTACAGTCTCTGTTCTTAGACTTTATCATTATAAGTGGTAATATCCTCCGGATCTTTCATGGGGTTTGGCTCCCTACAGTCAATCTCTATCCAAACTCCCTGAAGCATGTTCCACAACTCCTCCAAAGTGCTTCCCTCTTGCTTGATGGAACTAGCCTGTTTTTACTTGCAGCAAATCTAAGTCTACGTCGTACGTCACCGCTAGCCCATCCTATAGAGCTTGGGCTGTGGGGTATTGAGATATGTTGTTGACTAAGTTTGGCTCACTATCTGGATAAGCCACGTGAATACGCACTGGTCCTTAATTTCCCATTGTGCGAAACTGGGGTCGGTGGCAGCAGGAGAAGGAGGCACTCCGGTGAGAACCTGACTGCGACCTCTTCCTCCCACTGCCTTCTTCATAGTGTGGCCCACAACTGATAATCGTCACTGCTCAGTTTAATGCCTAGTGACAAGTTATCTGGATTGGTGTTTGGGTCTGGAGAGTAAGATTGTTGCGAATCAAGTTGACCAGTTGTATGGCCAACTCATTATTTTCTGTCTTTGGCTCTGCGCTGCATGACATTCTGGTTTGATTTATGCATGTCTGTTGTGCTGATTTTTGCTGGGGTCGAGAAAGGTACTGGTACTATGATGATTGATTCTGAGTCCCAACAGAAGAACAAACAACTTCGGTTGAGGTTATGTTTCTGTGATTTTGGTTTTGTTTGGTTTTTTTCCTGGTATGAACAGATTGGAGTCTTCCAATCAGTCAATTCAGACAGTGATGAACTTGGATTTCTGAGTCCAAGGATCAAACTGCTCTGATAATGTGAAGAATTGAAGAAGATAAAGATTGAATGAAAAGCCTTTTTCATTGATTTTGATTGTGTACACTACTGCCTTCTTATAGTATAATTTACACCGCTAATTATAGAATCTTCTAACTATACATAATTTGATGGGATTCTATTCTTTAAAACACAATATCCTACGATTTGGTTCTTTTCTATACATGTTATATTTTGAGTTCTTTCTATCAGTTTTTGTGTTTTGGTTGAATCGGGTTTCATCTTTTTGATTTCTCCACCGTGTGTTGGCCTCTACTCTTAACTTCTGGATCAAGAGAATGGAGAAGGGAGGGGGTGGGGGAGGGAAGGGGTGGTTGTTGCCATGTTATTTGGACATATATTAAAGACTTATATTGATCTATTTGTTTGATTCCTTCTCTTTCAGAATGTAATTCTCTGATTGCTTACCTCCTGCCCTTTCTGTGCCATCTCTTTGATTGTTGCCCTCCTTCCCTTTCTACAACTTTTACTGCATTTTCTAAATTTGATCACTGTATTTTCTGGGAAATATTTTTATCAACTCAAGCGTGGCCGTAATTAAAATCTTGCTTGAAGAAATCCACCTTGGATGCATCCCAAATAAGCATTTAGCATTTTTCACCAAGTTTCTTCTTCACCACTGGTTCTCAAAGCACTGTTTGCTCTCATTGTACAAATAACAATTCAAACGTAATTTTTTTCTTTGCTGTCTTTTTTGTTCAAGGGTAATATGGAAATTCTAAAATAATAATGTATTAATTAATTGATTTGCATGTTCAAGCATGTTTGAATACTTGATAATCAAGCATATCCAAGTCAAACGAAAACACCTCTGAGATTGATCCCATCTCACCTTGAACATCTTTAAAACATGCTTGAACGATCTCGACTTGAACTCGAATACAAAGGGATTTTTAATGTGCTTGGTTTGTTTATAAAATGTTTGACTCAGCTTCGATTTATTTGCAACCCTAACTTAGAGCCTGTTGAGCATCTTATCGTTGGTGGTCACAGGCTGCACAAGATGGACTATAAAGGAGAAAATTCAAAATTTATTATAGTTTTAACAAGAAAAACTTGAAATATGGTACGTTTTGAAAAATGTCCTAAATAACTAATATGCATTTGTCATTGTTGTCTTAGAATATATTGAATGCACTTCGAAGTGATGTCCAGGAATCAACCCCAGGACGACACTGACAAGTGCGTCTAAGGAATAAAGTAATTTCAGGTTAGAAAGACTACTTTTGGTGGGTGCAAAATCACACAGGCGTAGACAGCCTTGGTAGACGTATCCAATAGGTTGGACGATGCTGTCAGGTTCGTCCAAGGGCCCCTGCCATGTCGCTGCAAGAGCCTAGACGTAAGAAATGTTCATTTATGAAATTCTATTTAATCGCGATGATAGTGTAATAAAGAAACCAAATAAAAAAATCTATTTGAAGCATTCACACATTGAAAATGATCGCAAAAATCCCAATAAATTTGTATTACGGGGGTGAAACTGTGCCTGCACACAGTGAAACATCATATAGCAATGGCACCACAAAAATGATGAGGGTGTCAAATGATATTGTATACAGAGAGTTCATATGAGCGAGTCAAGTCAAGACTGAAGCTGGATGTACACGATGATGACATCAAGATGGTCTGTGGCTACTCTTTCGAGTCCAATGCGGCTAGTTATGTTTACAACTTGGCTAAGATTTCTGACCAAGAAGACTTGAAAACTGTTCTAAAAATACGAATTCGTTGTGCAACTTTTACAGTTGTGGAGTGTAAGTGGTGTTCCACCACCCACCGCAACTACTGTTGATACTACTGTGGACGGAGTTGTTGTTGTCGGATCTATGAAACATGTCGTTGAAAGCTGCTCATCACATGCAAATGTAGATAAATAAATAAGGTGGATAAAAAGTTGATGGCGATGACAACGTGATGAAATAGAATTTGAAGATGATGAAGAGGACGATGAAGATGAAGAAGATGATTTGCATGACCTAGTGTATGAGGAGGACAAATAAGAGTTTTCCCAGACAGAAATACCTCACTTTGGCAAAAAAAAATTTTGTTTTTAGAAGATCAAAGACGCCCAAACGTGGGCTTAGACATCGACTTAAGAGAGAGAGCAAACCTCATCATGTAGAACAGACGATGTTGTTCAAAATCGAAGAAGACGTGCAGCATACTATGTGATTATGGTATGTTAAGTATAACAAGTATTTCAACATTGTGACAAGCACGAAAAAATATTGGCACGTTAGGTGGCCACATTGGAAGACCAAGATTGTCATTGACATCTTAGAGAAAGCCAGAGGCAAACACATCGTTATGGGAGATTAGAATTTTGTTTGCGCGTCATAGTTGCACAAATATTAACATCACATCGGATTACAAGAGTGTCAGTTCAAGAATGGTTGGGAAGATGATTAAAGAACATATTAGCTAAAATATAGACTTTGGAACTCAAGATGTGTGTGAATCCATATAGGAGAGCTTGAATGCGGACATCAAATATAAAAGTGTGGTTGAAAAAAAAAGCCTTCAATGAAAATGATCTACGGTGATACGGGTTAGGGTTATTGGTTATGGGTTAAGGGTTAACATTAGGGTTAAGGTCACGGATACGGTTAGAGTTTAGGGCCTAGGTGGTAATCTTAATTTAATAAATTCATGTGTGCTATTCTTACCAAGCTTACTAAAAAGCAATAAATCGTACAATTAGGGTGTAGAATTTAATTTTAGGGTTTAGTTTTAGAGTTTAGGTAGAATTAATGATTAGTGTTTAGTTCTAGAGTTATGGTTTAGGGTAGGGTTAAGGTTTAGTATTGAGGTTAGTGTTAAGTTAGGGTTTAGAGTTTAGGTTAGGGTTAAGATTAAGGAGCAGGGTTAGAGTTAGTGTCTAATGTGTAATTTCAATTTAATAAATTCTTGTGTAATATTTTTCTTCAGTTTATACTCAAAAACAACAAATCATACAGTTAACGAGACAACACACAAACCATAACAGTTGTCACATACTACAATACTCATATTGCATAGGTTACAGGGCATTAAAGTTGTTATACACACAAATCATAGACTTTACCCTTCTAGCTATAATTATACTTCGAGTAGCGGATCTTTTAACGAGTTCCATAATTTCTTTGACGTACGTTTGGCTTCGGGAGCCCCATCCCCGATGGTGCTTTGACCTTTTTTCAGAACAAAATGTACGGTGAACGTTATCGGCTGTGGGTAATATGTTACTGTTTGTCTCATATTTGCATCATTGTATATTGCGACCGGATCCCAATCAAACCCTTCACATTTGCTCAGACCTAAATGTGGCCATCTAAAAACGAATTCAAAAGTCATCTTTATGTTCATCTTTTCCGATGGTCACCAAAGCGCACTGAGTAAATTCATCCAATGTTGTGTATTCTAAAACTTTTAGGCTTATAGGATAGACCTCCTTCCAAGCATACAAAACAAATGAAATTTCATTCTCTTACCAAACAAGAAATTTCAAACGTCAATTTTAGGGTTTAGGATTTATAGTTGCACGAGAGCCTGTATCATTATATATATTTATATTTCTGACTTCCAGACCTTTGGGTGGATCTGGCAGTGTCGGCTACGCTCTTAGATGCGCCTTCCAAGACCGTCTAGGCATGGATAGTTTTGCACTCACAAAATACATCCTTTCTCACTCGGAATCAACTTATCTACCATCCAAGGGTGGTTTTATGGACTGGTGAATACATCCTAGTTATTTCATGAATTTATCCAAAACGTGTAATATATTGGGTTTCTTTTTATCAAAATTTTTGAAATTTCTCGACTACAAAGTCTAAATCATTGTTTGAGCGGCCGCTATGTGGGTCTTCATTAATGGCGTTAGAAGGTTAATGAAACAAACATTGAACATTAGTTAGAGGCTCAATTAGTATATTAAGAAGTTGGATTGATTCTTTTGTTGACTTTTTTTTTTTAAACCGACTCTCCTTATCTCCGTCTAATAAGACCTCATTTGATCAGGAGAATCGAAACTTGAAAAACATTGTTCATGGGAGACCTTTGGCCGTCCGAATTAGAAAAAGATGAATTAATCAATGAGACTCAAACGATCACATCTATGTATGAGGATTCATGCAACTTCATAGGAACAAGCTACCTTTGACGCACCTAAAAAATCACTCGGTTTGCTTATTTAATGCAAAATCTTACGTCATTAGTACAAAGCAAATCATGTACATATAATTAAATAAAGAGAATGAATCATTAGTCATCATACTGCAAAGACCTAACACACACATACACATATATGTATGTATGTATACATACAGTCAACATATACGGATAAGATTAAAGGAGCCAAATGATGAGGTCAAAGGAGCCAAATTTCATGAAAAAATGTGCAACAGGATGGATTGGGAGCTAGGAAGCACGTCCGTATTGTCATGCATGACCTTGTTTTCGGTCTACATGGCTTGTACACTTTGTTTATTATTTTTTGGAATTATTTTAGAAGTTTTTAGAGTGTTTTAGAATGTTCAAACTGTGTATTAAGGTTGTGCTAAGTGGACTTGCCAAATTGAGGAAATTCCTAGTTTTAAGACTTTCATAGGATGACCCTTTAACAGTTTGTCCTTATCTCGTGCATAAGACGTTGGATTTAGGTAATTCCAAGTACTCTCGAAAACTTATAGCTTTATCTACAACTCTTAAAAAGACAACATTGTCAAAATCGGGGAGGAGAAAAAAACAATAATTTTGTCACCTGTATAAAAGAGAAGGCTATGTGAGAACCTGATTGGGACAACCCTAAAAGAATTTTGAATTTTAGACAAAACCCATGTTTGGAGTAAAAAGTGAAATCCTTCATCTTGAGTGTTTTTACCGCCCAGCTCCAAGGAGCATGTGTAGAGTATGTAAGTCAGGAGCCTAGCAGCCTCCTAGGTTGCGTGAGATCTTACGCAGTTACCCACACAAGGTGTCTCTCCACAAACCAGGCCGAGCAGCAGAGGAACACTCACACTGTGCACGTCTCTGGAATCGAACTCTTGACCTCTTGGAATAAATTCCAACCCGAATACCAACTGAACTATGTCCTAGAAGCGACAAAAGCCATGTTTATCACTTAGAGAGATTGTCGATAAAGGACAAAGGGATAAGGCGATAGAGTTACTGTCTGATATCTCTAGTAGTTGAGAAGGATTTAAAGGACTTATCTATTCATAATAAGTACAACATACGTAGACAGCTTTCCACTAATCGAATCAAGTGCTTTGTACAGCCTAATTGGAGAAGATATTTTCAAGATATATCTAGATAAGAATTATATTCTTCTTTTCCCAGACTTCTGAATGAAATGGAACGTATATAATTGTTGGAAAGAGTTAATTGCACCTGGTATCCATTGTTTTCCACAAAGTTTTAAGTAGCATCCAATGTTTCATGAAACACACTTGGCATCCAGACTTATAGGGTTCATAGACACCTGGCATCCAGATGACCTGTTGGACGACCGTTGACCGCTGAAATCGACCTTTGACCGGACATAACCCTACTTTTAACCTGAATTTAACCACGGTTGACTAATTTACCTTGAATATTAAAGAGAAAAAAAAAATCAAAACAATTCCCACTTCGTTTTCCCGTTACTCGTTTCTGAAAAGGCGAAAAAATCCCAGGGCGAAAGTGACGAAAATTGTTCAAATTTCTGGACGAATCACACAATCTGACTGTTTGTTGGAACAGGCGTAGTTGATCGGTGTGGATTTTGGAAGCAATAGCCGGGGTTGTGGAGCTGTATTTTCGAAGGTGAAAGGGGCAAAAAATGACGTTAAGGCTGACAGGACTACCGAAGGACTTGCATCCTCTGTACAGTAAGAAAAAAGAACAATTTTTATTTCGAATATGTAGTATAATTTTTGATTTCGTTGCTTTTTTCATTATATTGTGTTTGATTGGGGGAAAACCGTAGGTGCATGTCCAGATTGGTGGTTTGAATGCATGGATGGTGTTTTTTTTTTAAATATTACTGTTATTGTTGATGAGCATTAATAGAGAGTAGTTTTAAAGGTGTTCTTTGTTGAGTATAGTGTATGTCCAGAATGTTGGATTAGTATTTGATGTGAAGTAAGATTTTGTTGTTGTGTTCATTCTTTTGTGTTGATATACAGATCCCACAAGAGATGAAATAACCGTTGTTTTTCATTACGGTGGGTTATTACTCAAGACTGGTACTGCAATTTACGTAGAAGGGGACACCTGCATCTATGATTATGTGGATGCTGATGAGATGTCCTGTTGTACTTGGATGAAATGTGCAAAGATGCAGGAATATTTGGATTAAAGAAGTATTATACACGTGTAGTAGATAAGTTTGTGCAAATTGAGACTGATAGTGATTTGTATAATGCTGTCAGAAGTTGTGTAGCATCATCTAGGGTAATGAGACTGTATGTGGAGCATATTGTTCCACATAGTAGGTTAGAAAATGATGTTGCCGATATGGAAGATGAAAAGGTAAGTAATGCTGATTTGAAAATTGAGATTGAGGATGGCAGGTGCAATGTTAACGAAATTGGTGGTGATAATGAGGATAGTTTTGATGACGAGCAGGATGTGAAAGAAAACAATGAGGATGGCGGGAACGGTGTTAATGAAATTGGTGGTGATAATGAGGATAGTTTTGATGACGAGTAGGATGTGAAAGAAAACAATGAGGATGGCGGGGACGGTGTTAATGAAATTGGTGGTGATAATGAGGATAGTTTTGATGACGAGCAGGATGTGAATGAAAACAATGAGGAAGGCGGAGTGAATCTTGATGAAAAGGGTGATGGAATTGAAGATCCGTTGACGAGTGACACAGAGTATATACCTGAAACTGATGAGTTGCCAGGTGACGAGGAGGAATATGATGTACATGTTGACAAGAACAATGAGTGGGATGGGCTGAGTGAAGATGAAAATAATGTACCATGTAAGAGTGTTGACGAAGCAACCGAGGACATAGACAAGGATTTAAGATTGAATGATGAAGAATTGGAGCACGGTAGCAATGTGTTTAACACTAGGACAGATGGGGAAAATCCTCATTTTGCTTGTGGGATGATGTTTAAAGATTTGGAGACATTTAAAGAAGCCTTGAAGATGTATTCCATAAGAAATGGTCGGCCGGTTGTTATTTACAGAAGTGAGAATATTAGATGCTGTGCGAAGTGTAAGAATAGTGGTTGCAACTGGGACATCCGTGTGGGTTTGAATAGGAAGAATGGTTTTTATGAGGTTAGGAGCTTGAACTCAGTGCATACATGCAACTATAGTGGGAAAAATGATAGTATATCTTCGGGTTGGTTAGGCAAGAAGTATATGCAAGATTTTGCTTCCAATCCAAAACAAAGTCTTGGAAAGCTTTAGAAAGAGAGTATTCAATGACATGATATGTCATGTGAACAAACCGCAAACATTCAGGGCAAGGAAAAGGGCTTTACAACTTGTTAGGGGAAAGGAAGAGTATGAATACGGTTTCATATGGAATTATATCGATGAAATGAAGAGGATTGATCCTGACAGTAATGTGAGGTGCAGACAGCGAGGTGTACGAATGAAGACGTGGAGTTGACGGAGGAACACATGAGCCTTAGGTCTGATAACATCCCACTGATTATAGATCAACCAAGGTTTCAGCAGATGTATTACTACTAGGTCCAATGAAGAAAGGATTTGTCAATGGATGTAGGAAGATATTTGGCGTTGACGGATGCCATGTCAAGTCGAAGTACGGTGGTATGCTACTCACTGCTGTGGGTTTAGATCCGAACAATAGTCTATTTCCCATTGCTCATGCAACAGTTGAGAGTGAAACAAAAGATTCCTGGGAGTGGTTTCTTGGTAACTTGAAAGAGGACTTGCATATAGTGATGGATTTCAAGTGGACTATCATTTCTGACAAGCAAAAAGGCCTTATTCAGGCATGTGACGAAGTGTTTCCTTCAGCCCAACATAGGTTTTGTGTTAGACATTTGCATGCTAATTGGGTTCTGGCTGGTTACAACAACATCTCACTGAAAAGAGCCTTGTACGAGGCTGCAATGGCAACCACTGTTGTAGAATTTAGATCTGCAATGAAGAAAATTGAGAAGCTTGATATTAATGCGGCAAGATGGCTGGATGACAAACCCCCATATCAATGGAGCAAATCTCATTTTAGCTCAGTGGCTAAGTGTGACACCATTCTAAACAATTTATGCGAGAGCTACAATGCCGTCCTTTGGAGGCTAGGGAGTTGCCAGTTCTGTCTATGTTTGAATGGATCCGACAATATCACATGACAAAATTTCAGGAAAATAGGGAAAGGGCGAGTAACAATTGGAAAGGAATGACGCTATGCCCGCGGATAATGAGAAGGCTAACCAAGGCGATGGAGGCCAGTGCAGACTGTATACCTTACAAAGCTGACATAAAGAAATTCCAGTGTGAGCAATTTGACGGTAAGAAGTTTGTTGTTGACCTTAGAGATCATACATGTTCGTGCAGAAAGTGGGATTTGACTGGAATCCCATGCTCCCATGCTTGCGCTGTTATTGCATTTGATCATGAAGATCCAGTGGACTATGTGGATCAGTGCTACCATGTCAGCACTTATAAGAGAGTATATGAGATTGCAATAGCTCCATGTGTGGGACTCACCCAGTTACCTGATAGTGGACATGAACCGTTGTTGCCACCAATAGTCCGAAGAAAACCTGGCAGACCTAAAACACTGAGGAAAAGGTCTGTCGGTGAGCCACAGCTGATAACATTGAAGAGAAATAGGAGGGAGAGAGTGCAAAAGCTGAGCAGGCATGTGCAGCTGCACATTTGTAGATTGTGCCAGAAGGAGGGTCGCAACATGAGGACATGTTCGACCAGATTAGATGCGTCAAATGTTGATACAATTCATGGGGAAGCTAGTCAAGGAAAGGTAATTCGTTTGTAATTTGTAATTTGTTTATTGGGACTTATTTGTAATGCGTTTAACGGGTTGACTACTTCAGAGACAGAGAACGCGTAAAAGGACAGTTGTCCGTGAAAGCGAAGAACACATGACAATAGAGAATGATATTTCAGGACCTTCTAGTGCACCAACTCAGTTTGATGATACCACAGTTCATCACGCAAAGAGGCCAAAAAAACTTGTAAGGGCCAACCATGTTATTTTAGTTTTTTTGAGCTAGTTTCAAATAACTTGACAGAAATGATTGTCTTATTTCAGGATGTTCGTAAACAAAGGAAGAAAAGTGAAGAAGTGGGGAGTGGCGTTGCTGCTAAAACAACATCTTCGACAAGCGCATTACTAGAGGAATGTTTGGGCATGGATGAGCCAAGTAGCTCGAATGCAGTCAGAAAAGAACAGAGGAAATCAAGCAAGATTTGCAATATCTTCAACAAGCGCATTACTAGAGTATCTTTCAGGGTAAGTTGAATCAGGCTGCATTATTGAACCATCAAGACTTCAATTCTATTCATGACTTGCTTTCCTGTGTATTTGACAGTACCCTTGGAGGAAGCCTTTCACCGGCGTTATTACAATCGATGATGATGTTGGTACGAGTTCCAGTGCACCTACACAGCCGTTGAGGAGTTCTGCCAAGGAGCGGGAGAAAACAATGGATGCTACGAGTTCCAGCGCACCAACAGCCGCGAATATTGCTGATGTGCTGCCAAAGCAGTGGCCTTATTATAGGACATCTTCCCGCACTGGTCAACTCATACCAAACTATGTCATACGTAATGGCCGAGTGTTCTTACCCCAATCCACACTTAAAGAGGTTGCACAAGCCAGGCAGATGAATAAGGAAAAACCAGATGCTGATGCTGCTCCTTGAATTTGATGACTATGAAAATTAATTTCTGTTGTGTCTGCTACTTATTGTTTATGGCTTGCTTGAATGACATGGAAGCAGTTATTTTGGATACTTGTTTTCTACAAGAAAAGTGGTTTGCAGTTGTTAGAGGTGATCGTTATTTGGAAATGTACACAACTGTGCCCTTCTGTCATGAACATTTGTGGTTTGATGCTATTCTGCTTTCCATTTACACTAGCCGTCCACTTCATCCTTGAACATATGATTTTGTACAAAACATGAACATCTTACATTGCATACAAAAACATCAACCACAACACTGTTTAATTGCTAACACAACAATTTGCATTACTCCAACACAACAAACAACAACACAGATTACATAAATCTCAAACACAAAATGGACGTTCGGCAACTTCATACACCTTCAAAATCCAAAAAAGCAGAAATACATTAACTACTAAATACAACCTCAAACCATTACACATAAATACCATAACATCCAACCACAACCCATTACTTAATTAACATAACTGACTACATCACACATTATTCCAACTAATCTGCTGCCATTCTAGCAAATACAACCCCAAATAAAACCCAAGACAACACTAACATCCACAACATCACATTCCCTTTCCATTTCAATTTTCGTATTTCGTACTCATGGCTATTGCACAATTTAAGCCGCTCCTCATATTTGTTGCAATGCTTCAGCAATCCTGGAATTACTTCCTTCGATCTTTGACAAATAGGGGGATCAGCCCATTCAAAATACCCACAGCCTCCATCAACGTCCTATAAAAACAGCACACAAAACATCATCCTTCGGCCATAAACAGCACAGTTATTTACACACACAATTCATCTTCCTTCGGCCAAAAATTCCCAGAAGATCAGTAGGAATAAATACATACACAAGAATGTGGACATGAGAGAAACCTTCTTCCCGGATTGTCTTTGGTCCAAGACACTTGGATTTGCATTGTCAACCCACAATGGCACCTTGATTGACAAACATCCCGCTGCTTGTAGCTTGACCCCGCCGAAGACATGCTACTTTCTGCTCTTCTTCGATTGCAGGCAGGAGATGTGTAGAAGAATTGGGGAAGAATAATTTGGGTGTAGATCAATTTTGGAGGGAGGATTGAAGAATTGGGGAAGGATGATTTGGGTTTAGGACAAATTTGGAGGGAGGATTCGGTTGGTATAAAGGAGGGAGTGAGGCTTTAACCATGGTTGAAAACTCTTTGCCGCCAATGACTTAAAAGGTTAAAATTAAAAGGAAAAATGCTAAAAACCGCCTATAACAGGTGCTTTCCCGGTTGCAGGATGCCAGGTGTCTATTAACCCTATAAGTCTGGATGCCAAGTGTGTTTCATGAAACATTGGATGCTAATTAAAACTTCGTGGAAAACAATAGATACCAGGTGAAATTAACTCTTGTTGGAAATTTTAGGCCAAGAAGACATAGAGAAGATGATAAATCAATAAAGATATCATTAACATAAGTAGAAGTACACGACAACGGTAGAGTACACCATAGAATTAATTCTATAAAAGATTATGTTTCTTTTGTACATACGATAGATTGTAGAAAAGAATTAGAAATGTATGAAAACAAACTTAAGAGATGTAACAGAGAATAAGGAGAAATAGCTGATATGTAACAGAGTTACTATCCTTAAAGCAAAATTGTTTCTACCATTGAGCAAGGTAGATTAAGTGGCAAAAGCTTCCCAGGATATAATAGCTTCTTTATTTCATTTGCTCTACAAGAGGAAGATTAAACTTATCTATTTTAAGTGTTTAATACCAGAGCAAGAAGAGGAAGAAAATCTGTAGGTTTTCACATAGGTATCTTTCAAAGTCTCTTTAAAAACATATGAAAGGTCTATCTTCAAAACTTTTTGGTTCTTGTATTTATAGACTTTGATTTAAAAAAAAATTATAGAGTTGATGTCTGATATCTCTAGTAGTTGAGAAGGATTTAAAGGACTTATCTATTCATAATAAGTACAATATACATAGACAGCTTTCCACTAATCGAATCAAGTGCTTTGTATAGCCTAATTGGAGAAGATATTTTCAAGATATATCTAGATAAGAATTATATTCTTCTTTTCCCGGACTTCTTAATGAAATGGAACGTACACCACAAAAAGAATTTGGATTAGCGACAAAACATTCACCGATGAAACAATGTACGTCGGTATTTCGTCGTTAATTTGCGACGCAACAGCGATAAACACAGTTTCGTCGTTAACTGCGACGAAACTACGATGAAATACATTGTCGCTAACGAAAAAGTAGTCAGGTTAATACTTTCGTTACAATTTCGTCGGTGTTTTGTCGGAGGTTCGTCGCTACTCTGTGTCTTCTCTTCGTCGCTATTTAGTTTGTAGCGTTTCGTCGCTATATCGTCGCTAATATGTCGCTAAAATTCCAGAAACATAAACACGGATAAACAAGAGAATAAATTCATCGGTTAGTAGGTTCTCGGCGTTGTATTAAGTTCCGTCGGTATATCGTCGGTGTTTAGTCGATGAATTAGTCGTCGCAAATGTTTCGTTTTACTTTTCATTCGTATTTTATATATTCCGATTTGTCGTTGTGTCGTCGCAGATTCGTCGAGGATTAAACACGTGTATGAATTAAGAAAAAAGAAAGCAATGATTGGAAAAAAATTTATTCATTTAGAAATAAAAATTTACATTTTAAAGAAGAAAAATTAAAAAAAGAAATCTAAAAGAGAAGCGGAGAGGGGCCGTTCACTCTTCGTCATCGGAAGAAAGAGTGACCACCACATTCTCCGCGAACTCTTTGAGGAGGCACTTCAGCTTGTAATATCTGGATTTCAACTTGCGCAGCCTTCTGTTCACGCTGTGCAGTTGTCTCGACTGCTGCTGCATGTTTGCTATAAGCATACGGTAGTCGATATGCGTTCCGGCATTTCTTGTTGAAGATCCTCTGGCGGCATTGGGCCATGCACAGATATTGAATCCTCCCGCTCAACCGATGGTTGTGGTTGAGGAGGAGACCATTGTGGAGGTGCACTGTTTGCCCCTCCACGCCTTGGGGTTCTTCTATAACGACGCGGCATACTTTGTAGTTACGAATAGGAAGTTTTATACCTTTGTTTATATGTAATGTACGGATATGGGGTTATAAATAGGTAAAATTAGCGATGACATAGCGACGAAGATGCGACGAATTCCGACCGTTAATCAAGATGGGAATATGTGCGGGCGTGACACTTCGTTTGAAAAAGCGACGCACTAGCGACGACTTAGCGACGTAATCGGGAACTATGCGGACACGGCCATGTAAATAGCGACGCCTATAGCGACAAAAGGCATCATATGGTGTGAAGATACGACGGTATTTCGTCGGTAAAGCGTCGTAAGGTCATCGTACGTTGTATCCATCGGATACTGTGCGGAGTAATGGATTCGAGGAGGAGCGATAGAAAGTGGATGTACGATAGAGTAAACAATGGGGAGTGGAGTTTTAGATTTGTTAGAGGTCTCGAAGAATTTGTAGATTTTGCGATGAGTAATGAAAGTGGAACGCAAACATAGAATAGAATAGACGTCTTGAGTCTTACCTTAATACTGTCTATATGACAATCAAAAGACATGTTTAATGTGAATTCAGCCATACATCCAGTCTCAGGTTTTCATAAACGCTCTACGATATTATTTCGAACTCTCGTAGGAAGCAGCACCACCTTCACACTTATATAGGTGAAATTCATCAAGTTTGTATTGCTCACATCATCATAAACATGACTACAAATTTCATTAAGAGATTCTTAAAATCTCACCCTCCAAACTTGCAGCAAGCATTATCTTACATCAACAATATAGGGAGGGACAAGTTTAATAGTGCTGATTAAAATTCTTCTATAACTTTTTTTTACCATATTGAACCTAGATCATATATGACTCTACTAATAAAAGGTTGGGTTGTCGTCATAGATAGCTCACATCAAATGACACGTGAGTGAACATGGAATTGATATGTTCTATTTAGATCATCTTCATGACTCTATGATGGCGCATTCTCTCTCCTCAAAAGGACTCGCCTTCAAACTGCATTAACGGAGAAAGATCAACAACATTAAAAATATTGAAGACAGTATATTTACATGTTGGAAGATCAAGCACACATGCGTGTCATTAAGCCTAAATTTCTTTTTGAATAGTCCATCCCCTTTTGGGTGCAATTTGGACTTTCTTTAATTTGGAAACCAATGTTTCCGTAAGTGAACCATACCAAATAACCAAGTTCAAACACAATATGTTTGTTTCCGTGTTGGTTTGCTTCTCATGCCTCCTTATAGCATTCTCACTTTGTTTTTTCACTTTCTTATGAACCTTATTTACAAGTTCATCTTTAGACTTATCATCAAGACTAGAACGCTCATTAGTAGAGAATGAAACAAGATATAGGAGCCAAAAATTAAACAAACAACCTCAAAATGTGAAAAAGAAGTAGCATTATATGTAATTCTTATTACATGTAAAAACAATGAATGGCAAACATTCCTCTGAATTCTTTATGTTCATTTTAGTTAACACTTTATGAAGGTGAGAAAGTATTTAATTTAGTACTTCCATTTGTCCATCTGTTTGGGGATGACGTGTAGTATAAAAAAATAAGTTAGTTTCCAGTTTATCTCATAGAACACGTCTTAGTGTTCTTGTCACCACAATGGCCTTAGACATGCCATGTAGTCCGAGCAACATAAGATGCATCATCACCTTTTTACATACAATAAAATGTATCATCTTAGAAAACAATCAAGAAAAATAAACACCTTATCATGCCCCCGTTTTGATCTAATTAGTCTACATACAAAACCCATAGAGTATGAGTCCAAAGACAAGATGATAGAGGCAATGGAGTGTACAAACCATGTGGCATAGACTTTTAGCTTGTTAGCAAGTTATACAATTAGTGTAAAGCTTCCCTGCACCTACACACATTTTAGGCCAAGAGAAATGTTCTTATAAAATTTTCAGCATTTTATGCACTCTAGAATGCCTTATTATACCACTGCCATGAGCTTCTTTAACAAGCAATTCACACATAAAACAAGCAGATATGCACAAAGACGCTTACAGAAAAAGTAGCCACGTTTACAAAGCTCGAATTAAGGAATACAATTCTTTATCATAAGTAGAATAGTTCAATTGAACACCTTTTAGTCTATCAATAAAAAATTATTGACCATGTCCCTGTTGGGGCATTAGTCCAGTCCATTTGTTATTGGACATTTTGTAAGTATCACTTATTTTATAAGGCCCTAATGGTTTGAGCAACCCTTGGAAATGTGTCTTTTAGAGGCTGAATTCGACTGCACATTAACTGCAGTTTTAGACACACGAAAACAGAGAGAAAAGAGAGGGAGAACAGAGAGTTTCGCAGAGTGCAGATTTTCTGGGCAGCCTCTGCTATTTTGACGATCGCCGGAGATCCAACTGTTGGATTTTGCTGAAATTTGGACAGCTTCTTCGAAACTCACAGAGCTACATTCTGACAATTCAGAATTTCAATCCGAGCTTTGGATCGTTTTTAATCGCTGCTGGTGTTAGCTGCAATTTTTGTGACATTTCTGCATTTTTGTTCTCTCTCAATTGTTGGCTCTTATGTATGTTGTTGTTGGTGGGTTGTAACATCCTTGTAGACTGATTTGGGTGTTTTTACCCTCAATTTCATAATAAGAGAAGAAGAAGGGTGGACTCCTTACAAGTCCCGTGGTTTTTTATCCTTCACATTGAAGGGTTTTTCCACGTATAAATCTGTTGTGTTGTTTGAAGCTTTATCTTGGATAATTTGCTTGAGTTTTGGTGTGTGATTGATAGTTGCTTGGTGAATCAATTGTGGTGTATTGGGTTAAGCATTTTGGTTGGTTGTCTTGAAGTTGATCCTTGTAGGTATTGTATCCTACTTGTTGCTTCTCCCCTACAATTGGTATCAGAGCTTTTGGTTAAACTGTAGATATGGAATCTGGAAATCATTCTATGGTTAAATTGACATCAACCAATTATTCCATTTGGCGTCCGATGATGGAAGATTTGCTATACTGTAAAGATTTGTTTGACCCAATTGATGTGGATAAAACCAAGAAAGATGACACGCCCACTAAACCAGAGAAGATGTCGGATAAAGAATGGAAAAAGCTAAAGAGAAAGACCTTGGGAACAATTAGACGGTGGATTGACATTAGCATATTCAATCATGTGTCCCAAGAGAATGAGCCACTTGAGCTGTGGAGAAAACTGGAGGGTCTTTATGAAAGAAATACTGCTCATAATAAGGCCTCATTGATTAAGAGACTTGTTAATCTCAAGTTGAAGCCAGGAAAATCTGTTTCTGAGCATCTAAGTGACTTTCAAGATATCATTAACAAGTTGACTATGATGAAGATTGTTCTTGATGATGAGTTGCAGGCTTTATTCCTATTGAGTTCTCTTCCGGACAGTTGGAAAACCCTGGTTGTGTCCATCACCAACTCAGCTCCAGATGGTACGCTTTCATTGGATGTCATTAAAGAGAGCATGTTCAATGAAGAGCTTAGAAGAAAGGAGATGGGTGTTGATATTTCACAGGCACTTATGGTAGAGAATAGAGGAAGAAGCAAGAGTAGATGTCCCAAGGGACGTGGCAAGTCAAAGTACAGGTCCAAGTCCAAGGATGAGAGAGAACCCACGATATGTCACTATTGTAGCAAGCCTGGCCATATTCAAAAATTTTGCTATAAGTTGAAAAGAGATTAGCGACAGAAGAAAAGTGATCATTTCAAAGAGGGTGAGGACAAGAATACAGCTGCGACAGATTCTACTTCAGATGATTCTGTTTCTTTGATTTGTACTACTGGGGATTGTTGTCATGTTGACAATTCCGATTCTGAATGGCTTGTTGATACTGGGGCTTCTTATCACTGTGTTCCTGTTAAGGAGTACTTTATTGACTACCGAGCTAGAGATTTTGGTAGTGTGAAGATGGGAAACCAGAGTTCAGCTAGTATTGTTGGAATTGGAGATATTCGAGTACAAACCAGTGTTGGGTGCTATTTGACATTGAGAAATGTTCGCCACATTCCAGATTTACGCCTCAATTTATTGTCTGCTAATGTACTTGATCAAGAAGGTTACAAGCACACTTTTGGTGAGGGTAAATGGAAATTGTCTAAAGGTTCATTGACCGTTGCTCGTGGCAAGCTTTGCTACACCTTGTATAAGACACACTTGAAAGTGTGTACTAGTGAGTTGAATGCTGTTGAGGAGAAAACTTCACCTAACTTATGGCACCGAAGATTGGGGCATGTCAGTGAGAAGGGTATAAAGTTGTTGGCTGGTAAGTCTCTTATTCCTGTTGATGTTACCATTTCTCTTGACCCTTGTGATCATTGTTTAGCAGGAAAGCAACATAGAGTTTCTTTTCCGAGGAGATCCACAAGAAAGAAACTGAAGCTAGAGTTGGTTTACTCTGATGTGTGTGGTCCCATAGAGGTGGAATCACTTGGTGGTAACAAATATTTTGTTACTTTTATTGATGATGCTACTCGGAGAACTTGGGTTTATATGATGAAGAACAAAAGCGAGGTGTTTGGTATCTTTCAGAAGTTTCATGCCATAGTGGAAAGGGAGTCAGATTGCAAATTGAAGCGTCTCCGAACTGATAATGGAGGTGAATACACTTCAATTGAGTTTAAAGCATATTGCTCAAGATATGGCATTCGGCATGAAAGAACAGAACCTGGTACTCCATAACACAATGGTGTTGCCAAGAGGATGAACAGAACTATTGTTGAAAAAGTGAGATGTATGCTTAGGATGTCCAATCTTCCTAAGTCATTTAGGGGAGAAGCAGTTGGAACCGTTGTGTATTTGATAAATAGAGCACCATCAGTTCCTTTGGAGTTTGAGATTTCTGAGAGGGTTTGGTTCGAGAAAGATCCCTCTTATTCTCATTTGAGGGTGTTTGGATGCAAGGCTTTCATGCATGTACCGAAGGAACAGAGATTAAAGCTTGATTTCAAGACTTCTCCTTGTGTGTTTGTTGGATATGGTGATGAAGAGTTTGGTTACAGACTTTATGATCCAGTAAAGCAAAAAGTTGTGAGGAGTAAAGATGTTGTCTTTTATGAGCACGAGATGGGTTTTCATCTCCTAGGTGCTGGTAAGACTTATTCTACTGATTTCTCGTATGATGCTATTGATATGTCTCCTATTTCTATTCCAGATGATCAACAAACAGGTGATGCTCCCGAGGATGGTCATGACAACATTCATGAACATGACCATGTTGGAGAAGTACAACCGGAAATTGTTGTACCACAACCTGAAAATGAAGATGTAAATATTGAACATGGAGAGTCTTATAATCAGGGGGAGCAATTCAGCCCACAGGTGGAAGAGAAAACACTTAGAAAGTCAAGCCGAGTTCGACAACCTTCAAGACTTTATCCTAGTTCGGATTATATCCTAATCACAGATGAGGGGGAGCCTGAGAGCCTTCAAGAGGTGTTGTCACATCCAGACAAAGACCATTGGTTTAAGGCTATGCAAGAGGAGATGGATTCTTTGAAGAAGAATGAAACCTATGACTTGGTGAAGCGTCCAACAGGGAAGAAAGTCTTGAAGAACCAGGTGGTTGTTTAAGAACAAGAAAGATGGACATAAGCTAGTGAGACGGAAGGCAAAACTAGTGGTGAAGGGATGCCACCAGAAGAAAGGCATCGATTTTGATGAGATTTTTGCACCAGTGGTGAAGATGACTTATATTCGTATAATTTTGGGACTAGCTGCCAGTTTGGATCTTGAACTTGAACAACTTGATGTAAAAACTGCCTTTTTACATGGTGATTTGCATGAGGAGATTTACATGGAGCAGCCGGAAGGATTTGAAGTCAAAGGAAAGGAGAATTTTGTTTGTAAGTTGAAAAAGAGTCTCTATGGACTCAAGCAGGCACCAAGGCAATGGTACCGCAAGTTTGATTCCTTTATGAGTACTAATGGATACAAGCGGACTTTTGCGGATCCTTGTGTTTATTTTAGAAAGTTATCTGAAGGTAACTTCATTATCCTTTGCTTGTATGTTGACGATATGCTGATAGTGGGACAAGATGTTGAGATGATTCGCAGGTTGAAAGAGGATTTGTCAAAGACCTTTGATATGAAAGATTTGGGTCTTGCAAAGCAAATTCTTGGCATTGAAATTGTTCGTGATAGAAAAGCCGGTAAGCTTTGGCTGTCACAAGAGAAGTATATTGAACGGGTGCTTGAAAGGTTTAATATGAAGAATGCCAAGCCAGTTAATACACCACTTGCAGGTCATTTCAAGTTGAGCAAGCGGTGTTGTCCTACTACCGAGAAAGAAAAGGAAAGTATGTCACATATTCCTTACTCATCTGCTGTTGGTTCATTGATGTATGCTATGGTGTGTACAAGACCGGATATAGCACATGCTGTTGGATTGGTTAGCAGATTCTTGGCTAATCCAGGCAAGGTTCACTGGGAAGCTGTAAAGTGGATCTTGAGATATTTGCACGGCACCTCAAAATTGAGCTTGTGTTTTGGAGGTGGTGAGCCTATTCGTGAAGGATTTACAGATGCTGACATGGCTAGTGATCTTGATAACAGAAGGTCTACCTCAGGTTACTTGTTTAAATTCGCAAGGGGAGCCATTTCATGGCAATCCAAGCTACAGAAGTGTGTAGCATTGTCTACAACCGAGGTAGAGTATATAGCAGCTGTGGAAGCATGTAAAGAAATGCTTTAGTTGAAACTTTTCTTTCAAGAGTTGGGTTTGAATCAAACGGAGTATGTTGTATTTTGTGATAGTCAAAGTGCTATGGACTTGAATAAAAATAGCTGGTATCATGCCCGTACGAAGCATATTGATGTAAGGTATCATTGGTTGCGTGATGTCATTGAAGAGCAACTAATGAAGTTGAAGAAGATTCACACCAACAAGAATGGTGCTGATATGTTGACAAAGGTAGTTCCAGGAAGCAAGCTTGAATTTTGTTCCAAGCTTGCAGGTATGTCTTTTTGATGAGCTTTGAGTATGATCTTCCGCAAATTGGACTGGAGGGGGAGATTGTTGGGGCATTAGTCCAGTCCATTTGTTATTGGATATTTTGTAAGTATCACTTATTTTATAAGGCCCTAATGGTTTGAGCAACCCTTGGAAATGTGTCTTTTAGAGGCTGAATTCGACTGCACAGTAACTGCAGTTTTAGACACATGAAAACAGAGAGAAAAGAGAGGGAGAACAGAGAGTTTCGCAGAGTGCAGATTTTCTGGGCGGCCTCTGCTATTTTGACGATCGCCGGAGATCCAACCGTTGGAATTTACTGAAATTTGGAAAGCTTCTTCGGAACTCACAGAGCTACATTCTGACCGTTCATAATTTCAATCCGAGCTTTGGATCGTTTTTAATCGCTGCTTGTGTTAGCTGCGATTTTGGTGACATTTCTGCACTTTTGTTCTCTCTCAATTGTTGGCTCTTATGTATGTTGTTGTTGGTGGGCTGTAACATCCTTGTAGACTGATTTGGATGTTTTTACCCTCAATTTCATAATAAGAGAAGAAGAAGGGTGGACTCCTTACAAGTCCCGTGGTTTTTTATCCTTCACATTGAAGGGGTTTTTCCACGTATAAATCTCTTGTGTTGTTTGAAGCTTTATCTTGGATAATTTGCTTGAGGTTTTGGTGTGTGATTGATAGTTGCTTGGTGAATCAATTGTGGTGTATTGGGTTAAGCATTTTAGTTGGTTGTCTTGAAGTTGATCCTTGTAGGTGTTGTATCCTACTTGTTGCTTCTCCCCTACAGTCCCCCCTATGTGTTAAAGCCCCTTCACCTCTTTTTTGGACCTATCACATTCAATCTCAAAAGTTTCATGAAAATTAGTCAATTTCAAAATAAGTGCAGTAGTTGATTTCTCTTTCAAATGATCAAAGACATGCTGTTGTTTCTTTCCTCAATGAGAAACAGCCTCTTTTTTCATTCTCATTTAAAGGAGTAGCAACAGTAAAAAAAGAATCTTTTACAAAAGTCTACAAAAACTAGTCAAACCATGAAAATTATGAACCACAGGAATTGTTTAGGCATATGACGATATAAAATAGACTTCACACTCTCCGATCCATTTCAATTCCAAGTTCACTCGCAACATAACCTAAAAAGACAATTTCTTTCCTGCAAAAGAAACATTAATTTTAGTAAAAAAAAAAAGAAACATTTCTTAAGGTTAGCATACGAAGATTCTTCTTGCAAAGTTTGCAAAACAACACGTAAGTGAACTGGATGCTCATCAAGACTCTTACTATAGATCAAGATATCATCAAGATAAACAACCATAAATTTACTAATGAATTCATGCACGACATGAGTCATTGATCTCATGAAAGTGTTGGTTGCATAAGTTAATCCAAATATCATCACTAACCGCTCATACAAACCACATTTAGTCTTAAACGTTGTTTCTCATTAATCTCATTCTATAATACGAATATGGTAGTAACCACTTTTAAGATTAATTTTAGTAAAACAATTTTTCCTGTGCAACTCATCAAGCGTATCATCAACTATAAGAATAGGGTAATGATACTCCACCGGAATCTTATTGATAGCTCTGGGATCCATGCACATATTTCATGATCCATTCTTCATTGTCACCATTATGATGGGAACTAACAAGTACTTATGCTTTCTTGAACCTGCCCTCTACAGATCATGTTCTCTACTTGATGCTGAATTTCTTTAGTCTCATGAGTTTTCTCTATAGGCTAGAGTTAGACTGTTGCAAAAGGTGGCTCCAGAAATGAAATAAATTTGACGCTCAATTCCTCTATTTGGAAGCAATCCACTTGATTCTTCATCTAGAAATAAACTTGCAAATTCTTCTAACAGAGAACAACTTCTACAAACAAAGAAGGGGGTAAGTACTCAAATTCAACAATATTTTTTTATACACAATGATAAGAACATACTTTTCATACAACAAAGCTTGCTTAATCCCAAAACTTCTTGTGATTGTTTCTTTTTACGTTCTTTCTTTTTAGGTCAATATGACACCATTGTGTTTTTCCAATTTCAGCAACATTATGGATGGTTTTAGGGGTGTTTTGAGATTGGTTTGCATGAAGACTTAATTTTGTGCAAAATTTCCTTTTTAGCCTCTTGTTCGTTCTTAACTTATCCAATTTGTGCCTTTTTTCTGAACCTCTGGGACTTTTCATATGGTAAAGCATTAAATTAATAGTTTTATCATGAAATTTAAACATAATATGATTCAAGAAGCCATCATGCATCACTCTTCTATTTTAGGTCAAGGACAAATACTTTCTAAGTCCTAAAAATATTATCATTTGACTTTTTATCATAATGTAAATTATACTATGTTATTAAAATCAAGTGTGGTGATATTTTTAAAGTAAAACTTTTGTATATTATAACGGTTTTTGCGATTAGTATAATATTTTATTTAATTTATTAGAATTATTTTCAGTAGTAGCCAGTATAGTAACACATACACAGCCATTGTATGTGTGAGAAAAAAGAAAAAGAAAAAAGCTACCACATCATAGTCTAGTTGATATTTGAATTTTGATCTAAAAGTTTAATAGTTCGATTCCACAGATACTTACAGTGTGAGTGTTTCTTTTTTGCTAGACCGAAGGTCTGATTTGTGGAGAGACATTTTGTGTGGGTCACTGTTTAAAATGTCACCCAATTTAAAAAACCGTTGGATTTCTGATTTGCATCCTCCACCATACGTTAAAAACTACCAAGTGATTGATTTCATCTTTGATCCTATAGAAAAAAAAGGAGGAAAAAATCTTTTGTTTTCCACTTTAACAAAAGGCAAAAAGACATGGATCCATCACGTGAGGTACCGCATGTTTCCCACTCACCTCCAGCCACTTGGAGGCCCCACTGAAGACCTAACCTCAACTGCGACGAAGACACCTCGAACTTATCCTTTTCTTTTCTGACGTACTTATCTATCCAGCTTACACGTCATCTCACCTTCAGAAATATCCAACGCCCACCATTCAATCAAAACCCCATACCATAAAAACACTGCTGAGTCTTCTCCCTCATTAAATACACCCCCAGATTCTCCTTCACCGCCTGTAAAAAGAAGCTCCCTCTAGTGTGTGTTAAAAAACGCTACACACTTTCTCTTACGCCGAGACCAATCGCTATCTTGCGCCATGAGTTTGCTCGAGAAGCTCTGGGATGACACCGTGGCCGGACCTTATCCCGATAGTGGGCTTGGCAAGCTCAGGAAATATTCCGCTTTTAACTCCCGGTCTAATTCCGGTAGGGGTATGTTCTCTTCTGCTGGATAACGTTGTAAACATAATCAATTTGATCAAGAAGCGAACTGTTATCTGATCTGGATATCGATTTTGTTTGATTCAACGACCTTTTTCATATAATATTAACTAGGAAATGATATTTGATAATATATTTTTTTCGGGAAGATAATTTTGATGGTAAAGAACAAGAAGACTGGTTTTTTTTGATCTGGGTCGAAGTTATAGAACTGGGATCATGTTAATTAATGAATTCTTTCTGGTTTTAGATTTGGGGTTTTATCGCATTTGATGATTGTGTTGTTTTTGTAACATGATCATCAGAAGCGAGTGGAAACCAGAGATCATATGGTGATGCATCAGGAGGAGGAGCAAGTGGGAATGATGATATGAAGGTTACAAGAAGTATAATGATCGTGAGGCCGCCGCAAGCCGATCAGAAGGACTCGCCGCCGGCATCTCCCGCCGGATCTACACCTCCGCTGTCTCCTTTCGCCGGTAAGCTGCTTGCGTGAATGATTGCTTTCATAAGAATGTAAAATACCTAAATGACCTTGGGGAACAATGTGGGGAGAGAGACATTCTAAGAAATGGGACCCGGGGTAATGTCGTCATTTCATGAGGGTAACAGTATTTGTCATTATCATTGCAGTTGTTACATTAACATCATTTGTACGGTCATTTCTTGTTTGTGTGTTGTTTATTTAGTCAAGTTTGGTGTCTTAATCGCTTATTTTAATTGCATGCAAAATGCTTAAAGATATAAGCAGCGAAGTCTTATATTACTTTTTTCTGTCTACTGAACATACGGATGGGAAGATATCCAATGGATATAAGTAAGTCTGCGCATTTTGCGATCCTGTTCCTTCTCAGGCCATTTCAAATACGAAAGTCTAGTACACCTACTCTTTTATACGAAGATATGGAATTTATGTTTAATGGTTTGATGATGTATCGCTAATAATTTAGAGTTTGCAGTCTAAACTAACAAAATTAGATGAAACAGAGTAGTGTGAGGGTTATCTAATCTTTTATCAACCCTTTTTATATGTTACCTGATTCTTGTAACTTTTTCAATCAAATAGCGTGTTTTAGATGACCATATTTGGCAGAGGGAATTGAAAAATAACTAAAAAGTGAAGGACTGAAATACCTAAAGCCATAAAGATTAAAATAAATTCAGGAAGACGATGTAATATTATTTCATTTGATGAATTAGAAAATGGATTTTGATAATGCATGCAATAATGGCATGGAGTGTTGAAATATTGCAGGATTGTCTTTTTCTAGTTGCAAAAAGTTATAGTCCTACCTCAGGTCTCAACGACTCTGTTCAAGAATGTAAATTAGGAATCTTTCGAACTATTCATTGCTTAATATAATAAGGTGGAGTCCAGTTAGACTTTGTTTTTAATAATGTGATGAAAGGTACGAACCTACTAGAAAGAAAGTGATATTAAAGTATTTCTTAGTAAAATGAGAATACAAAGGGTTTCAGAAAAACTAAAAGAAAATAGCAAGTGATATTATTTAAATGGTCCTGTCCTCATCAACATTACAAATTGCGCACTTATATGTAGGGAAAAAAAAAATTGTAGAAAACGACAAGTGTCCTGGAGAAACGTTATGTGGCGGCCTGGATATAAATTATGTATATGTTGGAATACAGTATGATAAATATCCCATATTTAATTAAAAAATAACGGGCTTTCCACTAGGCCAATGCCTAATTGTTTAAGTTCACTACATGACGTGTGAATTATGGCTAA
This sequence comes from Eustoma russellianum, assembly GCA_036186865.1. Classification (NCBI taxonomy): domain Eukaryota; kingdom Viridiplantae; phylum Streptophyta; class Magnoliopsida; order Gentianales; family Gentianaceae; genus Eustoma; species Eustoma russellianum. The sequence continues at coordinate 38,356,336 of AP025043.1, forward strand.
TCTTCATCACTAATTTGTGATTTCCGATCAATAATGAAGTAAGATTTCTAGGGGTTGTTAATTCCTCGTGATTTAAAAGGTAAAATATCAGGCTGATGTATTTGAAATATATCCAGAAATTATTGAGTTAATTGAAGATCTCTTCCCAAGTAAGGATCTAAATCACATAGCTATGCATTTGATAACGCAAAATTATCTCATGACATCTTTGATTTCTTTTCTTAGACTATCTTGTGTAAGATTTTATCAGACTAACAAATATGAAATAAATCATATACTGTGTTTCGAAAAGAAAAAAAAAATATTGAGATAGAACAACGTTGCAGGACGCGAAATTTTGTTGGGGTGTCTGGTGGTTGTGGTGACGATGATGATCTATAAAACATAGACATGCTAAACAATTTATTGGATATAGACTAGTAGGTTAAGGCTGTTTTGTGACCTTAAGATTACGGGTTCGAACTGCGTAAAAAACTTTGATGAGGGAGTGGGTTCTCCCCCCACCTGTACCAGAGGCCCCTTAGCCAGGTGGGATGTAAATCGAGGGATGTGCTCCACCGGCAGCCCTGCAAAGGGAGAGGACACACGAGACTCAGCCAGCCCAGAGGCAACCCTTGTAATATTTCAACAACGATTGTCTCCACACGGACTCGAACTCGGGACGTCGGGGTTCTAGCCCCAATCACCTTTGCCACTTACCACTGGACTATGCCCCTGGGGGCAACTGCGTAAAAAACTTGTGTAGAGTAAGGTTGTGCACATCAGTCGAAGCGATCCGGCTTCGGACTCTGTGAAAACGCGAAAACCTAATGCAAACTTGCTTTTTTTGGTTGAGTTGTGGTAGGATAACATTCAATTTGACATTTGTGTGGGCGGATGATATCCACAGGTGCGGGAGGGAAAGAGGCGTATCGGTTTCGCCGCAGATCGGCATCCTTTGCAGACGACAAGGCCGGCAGGAATGGACCCCGGAACCCTCCTCACGATGTGTGAAATATAAGGTCAAAATACACCCCTTCTTGCAGGGAGCAGTTGAAAGTTTTGACGGGGATCATCTTTATCTGGCTGTTCTTTGGGACACCTTTCGAGATGGTAGTTCAAACTCCTGTACGATCGGAGACAGGAAGATGTTGAATCGTTGTTCATATTCTGGTTCTGTTTTTCTTGTTGTAAACATTCGTTTCTGCCTTTTATATCCTGTCGGTGTAATCTTGAAGGACACCGATTTGCAGGAGTTTGTTTAAATTTGGAGATTGTAAGTTGATGTGTCCTTTTCGTTCCAGTGTGGAACAGGTCACTGTGTTATGCTTTGGTGTAAAGCCGTCCTGGTAATCTTGCCTTCTAAATGAAAAATATGCAATCTTTCTGCGAGTTTATGGAGTTCGGTAACGGGTCGAACACATGACGTTACAGACATAACAGATACAAGATGAACAGACTTTTGGTGTTGCTTGTTGGATCTTAAACAGGCTATGGTAAGTTCGTGGATGTAAAGAGTTCTATGTTCGGATCGACTTGAAAAATGGTAAGATGGTATACATGATACCTTTGGTCACGATTTGAAAATGAAAATGGAAAGATTTGTGTAAGTTTTACCTTTCGTCATCATTCGTGAAAGATTTGTGCAAGTTATATTTTGGTTAAAAAACTATGTAATAATTGTTAGGAAAGTAGTAATGGCACGATTATTTCTTACTATGTTTAGGGATTGACTACATCTTGTAAATTAGGACAGAGCTTGATTATAGGGATTGATTATAGGAGCTAATTGATAGGCATAATGGTGAATGATTTCTTTCCTTGTATAGTAGGAGCCTACTGTGTATAAAAGGGAGATGAAGATGTACAGAACATATATGAATGAATACACATTCTCAAAATACTTGTGTTAACATGGTATCAGAGCAGGAGTCATCCTACTCTTAACCATTACTGATCGGTTGTGTTCTGAATGAAGGCTCAGAACATTGTCATCACTGCCTTCAAACCACCAGTATCATACCCTTCTTGACCTTACCTCCTCAGCCGTATTTGGCTATAACCAGAACAAGTGCAGCCAGTCCTCACCTGTTGAAAAAGGAACCATGTCAAATCCTGAGGCAAGTGAGCCAAAAACACCAAGCCTTACTGAATTAGCAGTTCAAGTAGCTAATATCCTTCAAAATATTCCGTCTAAGCCACCCTCAACTGTAACTCACACAGCAACCACTCCACTTACCACAGAAAATCTTACCATTTCAGTAAAATTAAACGGCCAAAATTACGCTGTCTGGGCACCGTTGGTGTTGCGGGCCATTATTGGGAGGGGAAGGAGACATCACCTCACGGGTGTTCCTCCTCCCCCGTCCCCTACAAATCCGGAGTTCCCAGGATGGGAACAAGCAGACAATTCAGTCTTCACTTGGATAATCCAGACTATTGAACCCTCACTAGTGGTCAATGTGACCAGATATCCCACTGCAAAGGCGTTGTGGGACGGTTTATCACTGACGTATGGAGCTGGCACTGATTCGCTCAGAGTGTTTGATCTTCATTGCAAGGCCAGTTTGACACGACAAGGGGGAGGCAGTATTGAATCTTGCTGGAACAAACTGCAAGATTTATGGACAGCAATTGATGCTCAGGAGCCAAACCCTATGACCTGCGCTACTGACATCAATACATACAACCGAAAGATGGAAGCTCTCAGGTTGTATCGATTCTTAACAGCAATAGATGAAAAATTTACTTCTGAAAAAAATGATTTGCTTAAACGAGACCCCTTGCCTACACTAGAAACTGCTTACAGGGAGATACGCAGGGCAGAAAATAGGACTGCTGTGTTACAAGGTGGAGTCCCCTCAGAAGAAATCTCATCACTGGGGCTCGGGCACGGCCTAGCAACACAGTCAATGGCTACCAGAGGCCGTGGATCTGGACAGGGACGAGGGAGAGGCCGCAGTAACCAGTCACACTCCAACCCCTCACGGCGAGTAGAAGAAAAGGAGGGACTGGTTTGCAGCTTTTGTGGCCAAAAGAGGCACACAAAAGAGACTTGTTTCCAGCTCATTGGGTATCCCGAATGGTATGAGGGAAAGAGACACCAATCTGAGGGCAACAAATCGAAAGGAACAGTATCAATGGCCAGAAGTGAGAAAGACGAAGCAGCGGCTGGAGTTGAAGCAGCCGCAGAAACTTCTGGAAATGACGGGAATGGTAAGGGGGCTGAGGGTTTTACCCTCAACCCTTATATTGGTGAAATGGACCCTTTTACCCCTGCTAATATTGCTATTGAGTCCCTGCAGGTTTCACCTACAACGGATTCCACCCTTCCAAATTTAAAATCCGCCAGTTTGACCCCTTCAGTCTCCATTCAGGCAAACAATAGTCCTCCAGTTCCTCCAAATTACTCCCATACCCCTAAAGTCTCCAGTATTCTTCAGTCCAGTCCACAGGTTCCCTTAAATGGCGAAATTAACCCTACATTACCCCAGCATATTTCGGCCACTATATTTACTGCGCACTCCAAATTAAACTCCCCACTATCCACATCTTCCTGGATCTTGGATAGTGGTGCTACGGATACAATGACAAATGACCCCACGGACTTTCAACTTTGGACCAACCTTACTAAAACCCACATTGAGACAGCCAATGGTTCACTTATCCCAGTCACCGGCGGCGGCACTGTTAGAGTCACTTCTCATTTACATCTGCATAATTGTCTTTATGTTCCGAGTCTCTCGACTAAACTTCTTTCCACCAGTCAAATTACACGGGACCTACATTGTGTTGTACTAATATATCCTACTTTTTGTCTCCTACAGGATATTCGCTCGAGGGAGATCATTGGGCGTGGCATTGAGAAGGATGGGCTATATTATGTTACGGATGTGGTGCAACAGGGCCGGTCCAATCTTGCCACCGGGACTACTGAACAACGACTCTGGTTATGGCACCGTCGTTTGGGTCACCCTTCGCTAAGTTACATGAAACTGTTGTTTCCTTCCTTAACTAAGTCTAGCATTTCTCTATCTTGTGATACTTGTTTGCGTGCGAAACATCATCGTTCCACGTATAAACCTAATAATACCAGAACACAAACATTATTTACTTTGGTTCATTCTGATGTGTGGGGCCCATCACCGTGTCATACTGATCTTGGGTATAAGTATTTCGTCACTTTTGTCGATGATTGTTCAAGAATGACCTGGATTTATTTTCTTAAGAATAAATCTGATGTTTATTCTCGATTTACTGAGTTTTATCAAATGATTGCTACACAGTTTCGGTCTCATATTAAAATCCTTAGATCTGATAATGGTGGAGAATATCTTAATACTGGTCTCCACGATTTCTTCTTGACTCATGGTATATTGCATCAAACGTCCTGTCCAAACACACCCGAGCAAAATGGGGTAGCTGAGCGAAAAAATCGTGTTCTGCTTGAAATGACTCGGGCCTTAATGTTGGAATCATGTGTTCCCAAATCTTTTTGGCCTGAAGCTGTCGCTACATCTGCATACCTTCTCAATCGACTCCCAACAAAAATTTTGTCTCATAATACTCCCTTGTCTGTCCTTGCTACTCATACTGAGGTACCATCTATTCTGACTCTCCCACCCAAAATATTTGGCTGTACTGTATTTGTTCATATTCCTTCTGCCCAACGAACTAAATTAGATGCATGTGCTGATAAATGTGTCTTTGTTGGCTATGCCATGTCACAAAAAGGATACCGTTGCTATAATCCCCGTACCCGTCGAGTTCATGTGACCATGGATTGTACATTTCTTGAACATGAATATTTCTATTCCGCCCAGTCTTGGTCTCAGGGGGAGATCACAACAGGTGAGACATACGACTGGCTCCATAACCTTGGTCAATGGAATGAGGTTCCAACACGGCAAGTAGGTGACGCCGACTGTGCTTTTTCCGGCACAGATATAGCCCTTCCTCCCGAACTACCCATTGACTCTTCTCGGGCAAATACTATGCAGGATCAGGTAATGACTGAAACTCTGACCACCCCATCTTCTGATCAAAGCATTACTTTACCTAATCCTATTAGCCCAAGTCCCGTTGTATGTGAAACTGATCAGGGACAGGAAGATGCTATAGCAGAAAAGGGCAGAAGACTTCCTCCTAGACAAAACCGAGGAAAACCTCCTACACGATATTATCCGAGTAAAATGTCAGTTGGCACAAGGTATCCTGTTAATAGTGCTAAAGGTTTTCTGACATCTGTATGTGAGGTTGTGATTCCCAGGACAGTCGAAGAGGCTCTGAGCCAACCCGAATGGCGCAAGGCAATGGAGGAGGAGATCAGAGCATTATACAAGAATAACACGTGGGAGAAAGTTCAGTTACCGGAAGGGAAACACCCAGTTGGATGTCGATGGGTGTATACTATCAAACATAAAGCCGACGGCAGTGTTGAAAGGTATAAGGCAAGATTGGTTGCTCGAGGGTATACTCAGACCTATGGTATTGACTACTCAGAAACTTTTTCACCAGTGGCCAAGCTAGATACTATCAGAGTCCTTTTTTCAGTAGCAGTAACTAAATCTTGGCCTTTACAGCAGTATGATGTAAAAAATGCCTTCCTTCACGGTGAGCTGAAAGAAGAGGTGTACATGAGCGCACCTCCTGGCTTTGCAGAGGAATTCGCAAGTAATGAAGTATGCCGGTTAAGACGATCGTTGTATGGACTCAAGCAGTCTCCGAGAGCCTGGTTTGGTAGGTTTACTACTTTTATGAAACAACAGGGGTACAAACAGAGTAATGCCGATCATACTCTGTTTATAAAAAGAAAAGGACCAAGGGTGACGTGCTTAATAATCTATGTGGATGATATGATCATCACAGGTGACGACACTGAAGAAATTGGTGTACTAAAACAACAGTTGTTTTCAGAATTTGAGATGAAAGATCTAGGGGATCTAAGATATTTCTTGGAAATTGAAGTACAGCGTTCCAAAGAAGGGATTTTCATATCACAACAGAAGTATATCCTGGATCTTCTTGCAGAAGTAGGTATGGTTGATTGTAAGCCTGCTGGAGCTCCTATGCGAGTAAATCACAAGCTTGACCTCGAGGAAGGAAGACCAAGTGCTGACCAAGGGAGATACCAACGATTAGTTGGTAAACTGATCTATCTTGCTCATACCCGACCAGATATTGCGTTTGCTGTAGGACGCGTAAGTCAGTTCATGCATCGTCCTCAGAGTCATCATATGGAGGCAGTAATGAGGATCATTCGATATCTAAAGGGGACAACTGGAAGAGGAATTTGGTTTAGAAACCAAGGTCATCTGGATATTCAGGTTTTCACAGACGCTGATTGGGCTGGAAATACGATTGATCGTCGGTCTACGTCGGGATATTTTGCATTAGTAGGAGGTAATTTGGTCACTTGGAAAAGTAAGAAACAGAAAGTGGTTGCCTTATCAAGTGCGGAGGCGGAGTTCCGTGGAATTGCAAAGGGGGTTATGGAAGTCCTGTGGCTGAAAAAATTGATAGGAGATTTGGGTCTTACGGTAGTACTACCGGCTAAGATAATGTGTGATAACAAGGCATCAGTAAGTATATCAGAAAATCTGGTACAACACGATCGAACCAAACATATTGAAGTCGACCGGCATTTTATCAAGGAAAAAATTGAAGATAAGATCATTGAGTTACCCTTTGTACCTTCGGAAGATCAGCTAGCAGATATATTAACAAAGGCAGTGGCTGGGAGAGCATTCGACGATACATTGTTCAAGTTAAGCATCGTAGATCACCCTGCTCAACTTGAGGGGGAGTGTTAGGAAAGTAGTAATGGCACGATTATTTCTTACTATGTTTAGGGATTGACTACATCTTGTAAATTAGGACAGAGCTTGATTATAGGGATTGATTATAGGAGCTAATTGATAGGCATAATGGTGAATGATTTCTTTCCTTGTATAATAGGAGCCTACTGTGTATAAAAGGGAGATGAAGATGTACAGAACATATATGAATGAATACACATTCTCAAAATACTTGTGTTAACAATAATGTGTTACATGACTCGATTGATGAAATAATGTCTTTTTAAAAAAGTCTTTTTTTTATCTGATACACAAAAATATTTTATTGCGAACGAGCGATATACCGAAAATTGTCTATACATAAAATCATAATTATTGATACGAGTATTTTCTATAGAAAAAGAGAATAAAAGCAAAAGTGATATAGATTATTCAAAATTAAACAAAGCAAGAAAGACGGTCAGGCTACGTAAAAACCATCAAGTCCTTGTAAATGTGGATCTTTCTCAAAATTATGGTATGCTACCACTGAACTTTAAATTACCGACAACATATTACCAATAAAACTCCGTCGGGAGTTAGCCATTAAATGTATTCTGTCAGTAAGTTTTGTGATAAATGTATTCTGTCAGTAAGTCGTCGAAGAAAATTTTATTTCATTGGCATTTTCAAATGAACTTTTTATGCCGTTAATTTATCCCTAAACGGCGGTTTCTAATAGTGATTGCTTTTTCTGATCGAAAAACGCCACAAGAAGGCCCTAATGATTTGTTGAAATTTAGAAGCGCAGAAAGTTAAAATATGAAAGTATGGATTGGAGTTTGAATGGAAATATTATTCAGACTTTTTCACAATCAAATGTATATTGGTTTATCTTTTATAAGGTTCGAAAAGAGTTAAAGAAACCTCAAGCTACCAACGGTTCTATATATTTACAGTAAGCAGTTTCTCTAATCAATGAGTTAGTGGATATATGTGAACTCGTCACTACATTACCTCAGCTCAGTTCAACCAATTTATCAACTCGGCATTACATCACCTGGCTCGAACAATTCATCACCTCGTGCATACTCTAGCTCGGCATCATCTTGGCTCAAGCACTTCAATTCCGTATTCCTCACATCGGTTTACCGCAAAGTCTGAGCAGACCACAAAATTTGTGTGGAATGAATTTCATCCTATATTTTTATAGGACTGTAAATTACAGCTGTGGCGCCCCGCACCCGGACCTTGTCCGAATACGGTGTATCCACCGTACTTCACTAAGGAGAGTACAAAGCGTCATGCGCAACATGTGAAAATCCATCACTTAAGTCATGGACTCCCATGCTAACATTTAACATGGCAATAAAATTTAGGTAGAATTAAAAACTTTTAAATAAACATGCATCATGGAATATTAAGTCCCCAAAATAATAGTCCACAAACAACATAAATCCGAAATCCCAAAGAGTTTAACATGATTCATAGTACATCAACATAGCAGCACAAAAGTCCTTACGCATGATCTCCTCCCGTCTCCTCAACTACGGGTACGGCACTTTCGGCTCATCCTCGATCCATTCAACCTTAGCATTCACTGGCTCTGGGGAAAAAAATAAAGGTATGAGTGATAAAAATCACTCAGCAAGCATACAATAAACTACCATGAAATAAATAAAGAATCATAACATGAATAGAAATCCCCAAGAACATCAAATGTTAATTCATACCTGATCTTTAATCCTGGATCTGCTTGACGATATAGCCTAATCATAATTTTAAGTAATACGATACCAACAATATCACATTACCTACTAACTGAAACGTACGACACGCTAAAATGCTCATGAATTGTGCAAGATGCAATGCATGATATCATGTCATGTCAAAATCATCATTTTGGTCCCATAAAATAACGTGTCAGAAATCGGAGTATCAGATCAATTAACCCCGGATCTGAACGGGTCCAGAACATGTCATCAGACCAATTAACCCTGGGTCTGGGACGGGTCCAGAACATAATATCAGGCCGATTAACCCCAGGCCTGGATCGGGTCCAGAACATATCATCGGACCAATTAACCCCGGGTCCGGAACGGGTCCAGAACTTATCATGTTATTAGACCTATTAACCCCGGGTCTGGAGTCGGGTTATAAGCATGCTTAGCCGACAAGGGAATCATAAAGCTTTCTTTAAAAACATGAGACCAAAAATAACGTATATGCATAACGAAAACTTGCTTGCTTGAAAAGACTTGCTTGCATACGGAAATTCATAAAAATCAGATTCATGGTGCATGTGATCATGCACGATACATGAAATGATATGCAATGCAAGTCATGGCATGGATTATCTTAGAAATTACTTAAGTCATGGCATAGGCATGGTTTCCATTGTTACTGTATGTGCCCTAGGCCATGATTTGGATATTTATGTTATGCATTTATTATTAATAAAAGAGGTTTTATTATCATTATTGTTGGTTAGTATGTTACACAATTTTGATATATGTCCCTGATTCATTATTGTTATGGAGATAAAATAATTTATAATCCATATGAGTATTGATTTGATAATCATGAGATGATTATGTGTATGGTGATACGAATCAATCTCATAGATACTTGTTAGAGAACAGTGGGATTGCTACATGGATTAGCATCATAAGTAAATCTCATGATAGTCATGTTTTAATCCTTTGACTTGAGATTGTCATAGTTTCCATCATAAGGACTATTATATTTTGACATGATCAAACATTATCCGTAACTGGATAATAATAAAGGTCATGATTGAATGTGATAGAAATTATGTAGAGGATATTGAACAATCAAGATAGAATTTGTCCCTCTCTTTTGAGAGAGATATCTTTGGGCCCCTCGATTAGTGAGACTGTGAAATGAAATGCCGTGCTCAAATGAATTGATAGTGTGATCAATATCATTTGTTTTATCAGTCTACTTAGAGATCGAGTAATCATATGTTTGAACTATATAAGTATGACGCTGACCATGACTTATGTTCAAACTAGATATCGTGTGACAAAGGGATTAATGCATGTACTATTATTAGGCTAGTTGGACTTTACTCGTATTAATTGGGTAGTTGTAATGCCTTGCTAGAGGCCAATTACGACTTGTTGGTTTAATAGAGATTTAATCAACTGCCAGTTAATATGGGCCTATCGGGTCACACACAAGAATGCGTAAGGCTGAGATTAATAATATTAATAATATTAATATTAGATATTAATTATTATTGTTATTATTATCGTTTTTAATATTAATAATATTAATATTGGATATTAATTATTATTATTATTTTTGTTTTTATGGTGATTATATATACATGTGTGTTATCGGATAATAACAAGAGAATCCATATTTGATATGAATTTTGAATATCCTGATAGAATCCGTATCTGATATGGATTTTGATTGGCATCAACTAATCCGATTAGGACTCGGATTTTGTTGTCTACGTATGTGTATATATATTTGTGTATCTCGTATACACTAGACACACGAAAATACACAGAGTCATCAAAGAAACCCTAGAGCCGTTTTTGTGAAAACCGAGTTCTTCAGCCGCGCCGTTTGAAGAGCTAGCACTCCGGGCGGAATCGTTCGTGTGGATACCGACAGAGGGTGTTCGTGATTTCGTACCTCTTCCATCTGCAGACTTCGAATCTACAGAGGTAGTTTTTGATTTCTTTTGTCGAATTAAACGAACAACATGGATCCTTGGTAGGAAATCGGAGATCAAGTTTTTGTTTTCCGCTGCGCGTTTTGCAGTGATCTCGGTTGATTTCCTAACATCCATGTGCTGAAAAGTTTTCTAGATTTTATGTTCTGTTCATGAGGCTTCCAAAATTAACCAAATACGCCTATTTTCATAATCTTTTGTCATATACACGCATCACGGGGTCTTATATTCATGTCATAAAATTTTCGTAACGTTTTAAGATGAAAAAGACCCTTAAATCATTAAGTTGTTGAAAAGTGTACTGCTAAATCCAGCATTACAGTAGTCATCTTTCCCTTAATTTCCAAGACCGTAAAGTCTTAATTAATTTGGGCCAAAACCTGGAAAACATAGTAACCTCCTCAAGGACTAATATTCATGGTCCCAAACCGTTCACTTAAGTCGAAATCCACAAGATCAAGGCCTCTTAACTTATTCCTCTGTTCTGCCTATTTTCCAGATTTAGTGCGTCCAATTCAAATCAATAATTACCCATCAAAACGAAGATTCCAAGTGGATTAATTTACGTGGACATGCTCATCAATGTCTTAGGTGGTTATCATAAAATTTCCAGAGTAATCCAATAACTTTAAAGTGGTCATTTAATTATTCTCCCGAAATTTGTCACATGCTGACTCTGGACTGACCAGGTTTACTAAATATTTTATTGTGGCAAAACCATAATTCTTTTTTCCGAAATTCCAACTCACAGACGTCATAAACATGCAGGGCTAGCATCCTACCAAAAATCAGCTCATGTGCAATCTCCTAGTGCCCATTTCTAGGTCACACAATACTCTACAAAAATCTGCCATGTTCCAGTAGTTTAGTCTTTTGTCACTTTTTCATGTTAAATACATACCAACTAACCTTATTCTTATAGAATAGCTTATTAGCCACCAAATACACCCTTTTTACATGAATATTCCAGATTCCATACCTTTTGTTAAGTCTCATTTGAATCATTCCAAAACAGTTTGTAATCTATACACGACACTCATCATATTTGCTCACTTTGCACTTTATTGAATCTATTCTTGGTACAACTAATTTTTGCATCACTCAACCTCCATGAACTGCCCGTGTTCTTGTACCAAAAATAATCCATGTCACATTTCAATTTGAGCACAACATACTCATGTAATAAATCATCTAGCATGCAAATTTCACATATCTTAGTACTCACAAAATGTGTTCCTTCTTGGATTCAAGACTCACCCTCACCTCCTCTTCGTGGTCGTGCCTTGTGTGGTGAAATGAATATATTTTACAATGTTTATTTAGGCATGCAACACATTTACATGCTATATCTTTTCGATCTCACCAAACAACCTTGTAAAATTACAACTAGCGCATGCATACCATCTTGGAGCTTCTCAAGCTTCACCCAAAAACCATTCTTACCTAGAATCACTTTGTTGAATCTTGTTTCATCCTAAAACAGCCTCTACCATATTGCATGTAGGAAAAGAATTCATCTTTGGAGGAATTAATGCGATGCAAGACATTTTTCTTAAGGAATCACTAAGGTCTCATGCCTAATACTTAGTATATTCAACTAAAGTTTATATTTTAGAAAATAACTAGCCATTCAAGTCACTAATTCTTCAAATAAACAATGAGAGTCTAAGGTATACTTGCCTCTTTAAGCTAGAGCCTTTTCTTAGCTTGGATCTTGGATGAGATGCGTTGAAATTTTTCTCCTCTTTTACACACGGTTTTTGAAGGGAGGAAAAGAAGAATGTTAGTCATCATCTTAAATGAAAAATAGAGCTATCTTAATATTAGATTTACTTACCAAGATAAGGTTTTGAATGGAGCTTCAAACTAGCAAGAGCTTGCACCACCTAAAAGGCTGGAAAACTTGTACCTAGTGACCATGAAGGTCACAGTTTTGGGTAGAATAAAAGGAACCCATGTGAGCTTCATACTTGACATAGAAAATTCACTTAAGATGCTTGGAAGGAGACTTACCTAGATGCTTCTTTGAACTTGAAAATGGAAGTTGAGTTGAATCTCCTAACTCCAAGAGGAGGGACCGTATGGTATGGTAGAAGGAGATGAACTAGTCTAAGTGTTTTCTTTTCTTGAGAGACTTCTTGAGAGAGTTCAAGATGAAATGGATGGAAGCTTCTAGCCAAATTAAAAAAAAAAAGTTTAAGGGTGTAAAAGGGAAGGGGTGGCCGGCGATAGGGGAGGGAAAGGAGACAAGGGTTTCATGAAAGGTGGGAAAGTAGTCTTGAACTTGTGAAGGTTTTGCTTTTTGCCTCCCATGCTTGCCCCTTTTTATTATTTTATTCTTTTCCTTTTTGCATGCTTCACAATAATTTATTCCTTAAATCTAAGATGTCTTGGAAAGGTTAAGACCAAGGTGTCTTTTAGAACTCCTTGGTGGCCGATTTTCTTAGAATTAGGATGTACTAGTTTACTATTTCTCCTACCTAGTAGTTCATGTTGTTCTTCTCTTTATTTTATTATTTAATTACAACTAATTAGATATTCTAAATATTAAACATGGACTAGAATAATAGAGAGGGTTCTAGAGACTTTCCCTTGGGCCTTGGCCGAAAGTCTTGGGGTCTTGGAAGAGTATTTTAGTCTTTTCACATTTATCATGGCTCATACTTATATAATTTATAATATTATTTATTTTATCTAATATGATTTCAAATTTTTTTTGTGAGAACCATTTAGGTTTGCCTTCTTATAAAAAGGAAATTATTTTAAGGTTTATCAAGGCCTCTTGGCCGAATTTATAAGGTATTTCACATACCTTGTGATAGCTACTTGTATAATTGTTTAGTATCCATCTTAAGTGAATTTAAATAAGGAAGCGCTACTATAGCTTAATTAAAATGAATTTGGAAGAATCGATATTTCATTAGAGTTTTTAAGTACGGTACAGTTGTGGTACAACATTCTCCCCCTCTTAACATAAGTTTCGTCCTCGAAACTTCGGAGACTAGTCAAAAAGATGGGGGGTATCTACTCCTCATGTCTTCTTCCGTTTTCCATGTGGCTTCATCTCCAGAATGGTACTTCCACTGGACCTTTACCATAGGTATGGATCTCTTTCTCAACATCTTCTCTTTCGAATCAATTATCTTTAGGGGCTCCTCTTCATACGATGCATCTTCTTCAACCTTCAGCTGTTGATCCTCAAGGATGTGACTTGGATCATAAACATATCGGCGAAGTTGGAAAATATGGTACACATCATGTAACTGGGACAGTGATGGGGGCAATGCCAAGCGATATGCAACTTCACCGACTCTTTCTAGAACTTCATATGGTCCAATGAATCTTGGGCTCAATTTCCCTTTTATGCCAAACCTCTTGATCCCTCTAGACGGAGATACCTTTAAGTAAACTTTTTCTCCTTCTTGAAACTCCAAGGGTCTCCGCCTTTCATCAGCCCATATCTTACTTCTATCTTGTGTCGCCTTCAATCTTTGCCGAACAATCTTTACCTTTTCTCGTGTTCATTCTACCAGGTCGGGACCCGTATAGATCTTAACTCCAATCTCGTCCCAATAGAGTAGAGATCGACATTTTTGCCCATACAACGCTTCATAAGGTGCCATCCCGATGGATCTATACAAGCTGTTATTGTAAGAAAACTCTACTAACTTAAGACTTTTATCCCAGCTTCCTCCGTAGTCAAGAATGCAAGCACGAAGCATGTCTTCAAGGGTTTGAATTGTCCTTTCGGATTGGCCATCAGTCTGTGGATGGAAAGCGGAACTCATTCTGATCTCAGTGCCCATTGCCTTTTGAAAGGCTGTCCAGAATCTCGAGGTAAAACGGGGATCACGATCACATACAATACTTATGGGCACACCATGCAAACAGACAATCTGATCAATGTACATCGAGGCCAACTTCTCCATAGGTGCTTTAATCGACATGGCCAAAAAGTGAGCAGACTTGGTTAGACGGTCCACGACGACCCATATAGCATCACTTCCATACTTAGTCCTGGGTAGGTCAGTCATAAAATCCATAGTGACGTGGTCCCATTTCCATTCTGGAGCTTCTAAAGGTTGTAGTAATCCAGCAGGTCTTTGGTGCTCAGCTTTTACTCTTTGACAAACCAAGCATCGCTCAACAAATTCAGCTATTTGGTTCTTCATGCCGTGCCACCAAAACCTTTGCTTGAGGTCTTGATACATCTTGTTAGCTCCAGGGTGTATAGATAACCGCGAGTTGTGGGCTTCCCTCAAGACTTCATCTTTAATTTCTTTGTCCTCAGGCACACATAATCGTCCTCGGTACCATAAGTTGTCATTGCTACGAACCTCAAAGTCATTTTGTGGCTTATCTTGAATCCTCTCCTTGATCTTCCTCTAGGCGGCATCATTCCCTTTAGCCTCTTTGATCCTATCAATTAATGAAGGAATAAGAACCAATTTGGCGAGAACTTCATCCACTGAATCAACTTCTTCTAGTCCAAACTCCTCCATATCTCACTGAAGAGGTGGTTGACGTGGGTGACTTGTCTTCCAACTCAACGCATCAGCAACTTTATTAGCTTTCCCAGGGTGATATTGAATTGAGAGGTCATAATCTTTTATCAACTCGAGCCATCTGCGCTACCGCATGTTTAGTTCTTTCTGGGTAAAGAGATACTTTTGGCTTTTATGATCTGTATAGATCTCACATTTCTCACCATACAAGTAATGTCTCCACATCTTTAATGCGAAAACCACTGTGGCAAGCTCAAGATCATAAATAGGGTAGTTTTGCTCGAATGGCTTTAACTGCCAGGACGCATAAGCTATCACTTTATCTCTCTGCATAAGGACACATCCGAGACCGTTCTTCGAAGCATCACTGTACACCACGTATTTCTCGCCAGGAGTGGGCTAAGCCAAGATAGGGGCGGACGTCAACTTTGCTTTTAACTCTGAGAAGCTCCTTTCACAATCGGCATTCCACTCGAACATGCTTTTCTTTTGTGTCAATCTAGTGAGGGGGATAGCTATCTTCGAAAATCCTTCAACAAACTTTCGATAATAACCTGCTAATCTAAGGAAGATTCTCACCTCGGTAACATTTATTGGTCTGGGCCATTCTGTAATAGCTTCAATTTTCTTGGGATCTAATGAAATCCCATCTTCTGATATACCATGGCCGAGGAAGGACACACTATGCAGCCAAAACTCGCATTTGCTAAATTTTGCGTACAACTATCTTCCTCTTAAAATATTCAGAATCGTCCTCAAATGGGCTGCATGAGTTTCATCATCTGGTGAATAGATCAAAATATCGTCTATGAAGACCACTACGAACTTGTCCAATTGGTCCTGAAAAACTCGATTCATGAGATCCATAAAGACGGCAGGAGCGTTGGTTAAGCCGAAGGGCATGACCAAAATTTCGTAGTGTCCATAGCGTGTCTTGAAAGCAGTCTTAGTAACGTCTTCGGCCTTAATCTTCAATTGGAAGTATCCAGATCGCAATTCAATCTTACTGAAGATTTGGGATCCCTGCATTGAGATACTTTAGATAGGGTTTTAGAAAATTTAAACTTTAATTGAACTAAAACTTGTTAGTTACGTACCCTGAGTTGATCAAATAAGTAGTCGATTCGGGGCAATGGGACTTATTCTTTATGGTGATTTTGTTAAGTTCCCGGTAATCAATGCATAAGTGCATACTTCCATCTTTCTTCTTTACGAATAACACAGGAGCACCCCAAGGTGAAATGCTGGGGCGGTGAGCTTCTTTTCTAACAACTCGTGTAACTGCTCCTTTAGCTCTTTTAGTTCTGCAGGGGCCATCCGATATAGGGCCTTTGATATGGGTTTAGCTCCTGAAACAAGGTTTATCTCGAAGGCAATTTCGCGATCGGGAGGTAACCCGGGTAATTTATCTGGGAACGCATGAGGGCATTCATTAACAACAAGGACTTGAGCAAGGGTAGGACTCACTTGCTCATCACTTAGGACATAAAAAAAGAATCCTTCATGGCCTTTCTTCAATGCTCGGCTGGCACGAGCCGCGTTAACATAGACCTTCTTGGATGGTTTCTTTAACTTAGCTCCTCCTTGGAATGACACTTCGTCTCGAGCTAGGTTCTTAATTATAACTTGCCTACTTCGGCAATCAATGTGAGCATGATTCCTTGAGAGCCAGTCCATTCCAAGAATTACATCAAAATCACTCATGGCGATAGGGATTAAATCGGCTTCAAACCACTGATCATCGAACTTGAGCACGCAATTTCGGAAGATATAATGAGAGACAAGCACCTGATCGCCGGCTGTTTGTACTCTATAGGGTGATTCTAGTCTGACTGAGTTATGATCTATATTCTTAGCAAACTTCCTGGAGATAAATGAGTGGCTGGCGCCACTATCGAACAATACATTCGCAGGTATGCTACATACTAAGATAGTTCCTGAATCATGCATATTTAACGAAGCAACAATATAGGCATGTATAAATACAACGTATTTAAGGCGTAAAACTTTAGGTCTTACCAGTCACTACGTCTGCCGTCTCCTCAACATCTGCGTTTGTCATGACGTGCACCCTTTCATTTGCACGTGGCCGTTGGTTCCTTAGTTGTTGTTGTTGTTGCTGCGCTCCTCTGTTGGGGCAATCCCTAATCAGGTGACCATCCTTGCCGCATCCAAAACATTGTCCTGTCTTCCATCGACACTCACCCATGTGTCTCTTCTGACACAGTGGGCATACTGGTGTAGCTGGCTGCTGGGGTGGGGTCTGATTCTTCTGCTGATTATTCTGGTGCTGCTGGCGGCGCTGATTCTGACCCTGTGGCCTTCCTTGACGAACAGATCCTTTATAATTCTTCTTGGCCACTTTTCTGAATTTCTCGTTTCCAGTCATTTGTCTTTCTCTTTTCTATCTCACGTCATCTCGACGGATAATATCTCTCTCAATCCGGTAACAGGCATCCAAAAGATCTCCAAAATTTGTGGGGTTTGCATTTACCAAACATGTCCTGATTCTTGGATTCAGTCCTCTTTCAAATTTCAGCATTTTTGTCTCCTCATCGTTCATAGTGATGGGCTGAAATCTCCCCAATGCAATGAATTTATTAGCATACTCTGCTACCGTCATACCGGCTCTTGCTTCAGTGATTCAAATTCATGCCTCTTTTGTAGCTTTATTGACGGAGGGATTTAGAACTTGTGAAATGCTTGCAGAAATCTCTCCCAGGTAATTGGTCTTAGCAAGGGATGTAAATTAGTCTTCCACCATTGGTTAGCCTCACTTATCAAAAAGGTTCTAATGGCTTGGGCTTTCATCTCGTCGGGGGCTTGAATTAACTCGAAACAATTTTCAGCTTCGTCCAACCACTTCTCCGCTGTATCTGGATCTGGCTTTCCCTCAAACGGTGGTACATTAGCTCTCTTCAATTTCTCAAAATAGTATTATGCATCTCTCACAGGCTCGCGCGGATGAGGTGGAGCATTCTGATGGATTAGGCCTTGCCCGATCTGTGTGACCACTTGGCAAAAGGCCTGAAAGGCATTAATGTCAGGAATAACCAGAGGAACAAGTGCCTGCAGTGGTGGAGGTGAATTATTCTGAACTGTGGGATTTGGGTCCTGCAGTGGTGGCGGCGGGACCTGAACCAGTGTTGGAGGAACAGGCCCCGTGGCTGAGGAGGAACGGGCTCCTGAGCAGCTGATCGAGCCCTAGGATGTCTGCCACGAGGTCGCACTATCTACACTATAGAGTGTTAAAACTTACTCAAAGGTTGGGATAAAACCAAATTATTTTTGTGCAAAGGTCATAATTTTTTGGAAAAATTTAAATGAGGAAGATAAAAGTCACACCTGATATTAGAGATCCGGACTTAAATAAGTAGGATTAATTAGTAAATTATATCCTAAACCCAGTCTAAGTTGTCCTAGTTTAAGGCCATCACTCTTCTAAGATCACGACTTAGGTCTAGGATCAAACTTAGATTCTAAGATCATAGCTTAGTTCTACGTTCTGCCCGTAATCTAGAGCCTGGGCTCTGATACCACCTGTAGCACCCCGCACCCGGACCTTGTCCGAATACGATGCACCCGCCGTACTTCACTAAGGAGAGTACAAAGTGTCATGCGTAACATGTGAAAATCCTTCACTTAAGTCATGGACTCCCATGCTAACATTTAACATGGCAGTAAAATTTAGGCAGAATTTAAAACTTTTAAATAAACATGCATCACTGAATATTAAGTCCCCAAAATAGTAGTCCACAAACAACATAAATCCGAAATCCCAAAGAGTTCAACATGATTCATAGTACATCAACATAGCAGCACAAAATTCCTTAGGCATGATCTCCTCCCGTCTCCTCGACTACGGGTACGACACTTTCGGCTCATCCTCGATCCATTCAACCTTAGCATTCACTGGCTCTGGGGAAAAAATAAATGTATGAGTGATAAAAATCACCCAGCAAACATACAATAAACTACCATGAAATAAATAAAGAATCATAACATGAATAGAAATCCCTAAGAACCTCAAATGTTAATTCATACATGATCTTTAATCCTGGATCTGCTTGATGATATAGCCTAATCATAATTTTAAGTAATACCATACCAACAATATCATATTACCTACTAACTGAAACGTACGACACGCCAAAATGCTCATGAATTGTGCAAGTGCAATGCATGATATCATGTCATGTCAAAATCATCATTTTGGTCCCATAAAATAACGTGTCAGAAAACAGAGTATCAAATCAATTAACCCCGGATCCGAACGGGTTCAGAACATGTCATCAGACCAATTGTTACGCCCCGCACCCTCCGCAGGATAATTAAAAGACAAAGAAGGAATTACAGGAGATTAATGACGGTCAACGGTAATGAATTAGGAATTAAGTATAAGGATCAATTAGAAATTAATGAGAAGATTAAATATTAGAATTAAATTGTATTTAATTTCAGAATTAAATAATTAAAGTTTATCCTTTAAGATAAATAAGATAATAGATATAATTTAGAAACACCAAATCTTCCCCCATCCATATAAAAACTGACTAACGTCAGTTTTCCCTCATTCGCAGAAAGAAACGACGTTCCTTTCCCTTGGCGATTGAGGCTCCTCTGCAACCCTAGAGAACTCTCCCCCAGGAATCCATCCAACTCTCATCTGATCTTCAATCCGTTCTCGAGTAATCACAGGCAAGTAATCTACTCATAAGTTCCTACGTTTTGTGAAAGAAAAATGGCCTATTTTGTTATCAAATTGGATCACCATGCAGTAGATTCGTTCTTTGATTATGTGTATATGTTTATGTGCTTTCGTTTCAAGATTTGGCCGATGTATATGAAAATGTGATTGTTGTCGTTGTTGAATCTGTGAAATCCTGCAAATCCTTATCCCTTGAATCCCCTCTTGATGTGATTGCGTGGATGCGTGGGTTTGAGAGAGAAAGGAAGGATTTTTGGGTTGCTGTGATGGATGAGTCGTGTGTTAGGCTTGAATCTGTGATTTGTAATTGTGTAGCGTTTAATTCGTAGTTTAAGCATGAGATTATAGCAGGGTTTAGGCTTGGATTGATTGGGATGAAGTTTGGGATCAATTGGAGTTATGGTTTTGTAGTTTCTGCGAAAATCGCAAAGTTTCTGTGCTGGAATCGTGGACATCGATCGATCGATGTGAGGGGATGAAGTACATTGATCGATCGATGTGAGGGTATGATGTCCTCTGATGGACATAGATCGATCGATGTGAGGGGATGAAGTACATCGATCGATCGATGTGAGGGTATGATGTCCTCTGATGGACATAGATCGATCGATGTGAGGGGATGAAGTACATCGATCGATCGATGTGAGGGTATGATGTCCTCTGATGGACATAGATCGATCGATGTGAGGGGATGAAGTACATAGATCGATCGATGTGAGGGTATGATGTCCCTTGATGGACATAGATCGATCGATGTGAGGGTATGATGTCCTCTGATGGACATAGATCGATCGATGTGAGGGGATGAAGTCACTTCGATCGATCGATGTATAAGAGGCTGAGAGATCGATGTTCTCTGATGGACATCGATCGATCGATGTGAGGGAATGATGTCACATCGATCGATCGATGTGAGAGGATGATGTCCAACAGTTTTGTGGAAAAATAGAGAAAGAAAGAGGGAAGCTCGGGGAATCTTTGGGTGACCTTAGAGGCTTCTTAAGACCTGATTAAAGGTAGTCTAAGTCTTGGGAACATGACCTAGGATGGTGAATCAATATTGATGACTTCAATGGGTTCTCGAACCGAGTTTCAACGTGAATGACTTAGGAGGGTTAGGAAATGAACGTACAAGGTGTCTTAGAGTTCAATGAAGGAAAGATAGGGATACTCTCGTTGGGTTATGAACCTTAGAATCAAGGTTAAGTGTTGACGAACTAGTTGAAGTCTAAGTGTTGATGAATAAGCTAGTGAACTCTTGTGTGTGACTTGTACTTGCGCATGTGAATGTGAATTGCTTATGTGAACGAGAAGTGTGATTGAAATAAGGAGTCTTGCATCATGGCACTTGCATTGCATAAGGTTTTGAAAAAGAGATGTGCTTCGGCACAGATTTGCGAAGGTGAACTGCAATGTTAACCGGGATGGAAATTTAAGCCGGGGTGCATTGCAGGACACAAAAGACTGTAACGTTAACCGGGATGGAAATATAAGCCGGGGTGCGTTACAGGGTATAAAGTCCTCTACAATGTTAATCGGGATGGAAATTTAAGCCGAGGTGCATTGTAGAGTTTTAGAGATCTGTGATGTTAATCGGGATGGAAATATAAGCCGAGGTGCATCACAGAGCATATGAGCTTGTAACGTTAACCGGGATGGAAATATAAGCCGGGGTGCGTTACAAGGTAATGAGTTAGGAACCGGACATTGTGACATGCATTGCATTGATTTGAAAAGAAAAGGTTCATGCATATGTGATTGTGTAGTGTAGTGCATATTTTGACACGCATCACGAGAGTCGTTGTGGAATGAATGCTCATGTTAATTGATTGATATTGATTTGTTAATTGCGTTCCGAATTGCTGTACTTGCTATTACGTGACTCATTTCTATATTTGGAAGTTTACAAGACATGTGCCCCATAATTCCCTTGAATTATCTATTACTCATGTCTTGCCATGTGTTGATCCCGTATGTCTTATAAGCGGGTTACTTGCTAGAATTTCCGCCAAGGGTACTGCCTTTGTCTTTGCAGATGAACCTAGCTACGATATGATTTTCATTGAGGACGATGACGAGTGGGCAGAGTGGGATGTTTAGACCTTGTGGAGCGAATTGATTAGATAGTTTTCGATTATTCTGTTTCTTGTTCATTTGGGATTTTAGATGGCTGCGACCATACACAGTTCTTTTGGTATTCACATTGTCTTTTGACGTTCTGCATTAATGATTTAGATTGACGAGATATGTTTCCGCACTTATTTCTCTTACGTCATTGATGATGTGTATTCGAGAGATGAGACGTCTTGTAGTCTTCTCAGTAAGCTACGACGGGTGTACCGGTTCGGATTCCACTGTCCGGGTCGGGGCGCTACAGGTGGTATCAGAGCCTAGGCTTCAGATCTACCTCGGAGACCTAGGTTATGACAAGTAGAGTCTTAAGCAATGATCTTCACCTTAAGTTGATATTTAGGTCTAAGTATATGATCTTAGACATAAGTTTGATTGGGCTGGGTGTGTGCGAGCGCGATAAAAGTTAATCAATAAATGTTACTCTACTTAGGGTACAAATTCTACCTTGTACAACGCATAGGGGCTTTCAGTACTTATATTTTTGGAATTACTGAATGCTAATAAGCGTTGATTTTGCAGAAAAAAAATGCTTCCCAAAAGTGACAACCAAGGAAACAGTGGCAATGGGGACGAGAACCCTACACCACCACCAGTGTCAGTACCCCAGGCACTGATAGACGCTATCACAGTGATAGCGCAAGATGTTGCTCAGCAGCAGCAGCAACCCCCTCCTCTACCACCGCCTCGGCGTAGCATAGGGTATTACACTGAGGAGATGCGAAGCGTGCACGTCCCAACCTTTGAGGGAACCACTCTGAGGATACGGCCCCATCGCACGCCGTACTTCTCCAGGCCCTGATATTAGAAAATAACTGACGATTTTACCCCTAAGACACAATCTCAGACCTAAGTGATGATTTGAACTTAAGGTGATGATCATGAACATAGGCACAGACCTCAGTTATAAGCGATGATTCTGCACATAAGTCACGATCTTAGACATAAGTAACGATCTTGATTAAGGGTTGACTTTAGACATAAGTACAAAAGTAGTAATAATTGTTGATTATGTAATAAGATGCGATCTTAGAGGTAAGAATGATGATGCTAAGAACGATACTAGAAATAAGTTATGATCCTAACTATAGAGGGCCAACGGTTTTGGAAAGACGTATATCTAAGATATCCCATAACATTCTCCCTTACCTAAGGCTGATCACAACTCTCTAAGTCGTGATCTTAGTAACCCTAGTTGAACACTATATAATTGATTCGAATGAATTACGATGTTAATCAGATTATCCTAGGACAAACAATAGGTTAATATTATCGGGTCAGGCAGTAACTCGGGCTGCCTTACCATAACGGCAACATAGTCCTTGACGCCACTAGGGTAAACTAGAGAAGATCCATATTCTTACCTGGACGGTAACACCATAGTAGGCTTAGGACTAAGTTGGGACCATAGCTACTAAAAAAAATGAATAGTAATAGTGGAGTAAATACTAAGGGAGGATTTATAGTAGCATGACAGAAATTAAGCAACGATTTATAAGCATTATGATCAGTAGAGTTAGTGAAAGATACTGTCAACGGAGTTTATAGTTTACAATTAAGATGTCAATTTTAGAATTACCAAAATAGGCCGATCATATTAGACTCATTGTCAATATTGATCGGTAGCGACATATGAGAATCGATTATATTTTACACTGTGGAGCAATAAAGTGTCACAAAATCTTTCGCTAAGTGATGAACCCCTAGAAACAATGGGTTACTTGGCTTGAGTCGGGTTGGCTTGAAATTGCAAGGGAGCCAGCATGAACAAGTAATGATTGCTTTTCAGGTGAGATTTAACGGAGTTAGTATTAACGGTTAAAAACAACCCAGTGAGAAGTGCGATGGATCAGGGTGGCTCATGGAAGTACGGTGAATGAGAATACCTTAAGACGATTAATATCTAGTTTGTCATGCTAAGATTGGACAGTCTCAGCTAAAGATGTTAGCATGAATAGACGAACATTAGACCTATAAGTTACGGTACTTAGGTAGAATTTACCTTGATCGTAAGAGTGAATCATAGAAATTATATGAAGTATGGGCAAATATTTTTCAAGTGGTTAAGTATTTATACATGAGCACGTACGCCAAGATATACCTTATATTTCAAAGATTTTTCAATGTTTCTAAGTATTTTAATTAGGGTGCTTATCTGTATAGTCTGCTAACTTAACAATGCTATATTTTGTTCCGCCTTCGTATTTCCACCTGATGGAATTTCAACTACTATTGACAAACTCTGAAAAATAGATACATTTTAAAATGTTGAGGATTTGAAAAACAATATGTCTGTATATTTCTGGTATTATTTCGCAAATTTTCGTTTCACCATGTTTATTTTGTTAAAATGATGAGAGTTGTTGATTATCGATATCGTAAGCATTTTATCCTTGGAATTATCACCTGCTTGCTATGAAGTTACCTAATAGTTTACGAGACAAAAGTAGTTGCAAAACGTACATTCTTTTTAAAAGAGATATGCCACTTCCAAATTATTTTATTAAACTTCATGTCGTTGAGTTTCAAATGGTGTTAAGGAGGTCCTACCTGAAACACTCTTGAGAGTAGGATATGCCCATATATATTCTTTTCTTCCTCGTTTGAGACATTCTTGCGAACAAGTTAGTCTTTTTTTTTAAGAGGTCATGTGAATCAACATCTGCGAAGACGATTTTATAATATTTTAGCTCGCATGTTTACAAAAAAAAAATTAGAAATACTGTATAACTAATCGAAGCTATATTTTGAATTATAGCCACTTAAACTGCATTTTATTTAAAAAGAAGCATGTCCATACATGTAGTTCGTATACTAGGCTTATGACGGTACCTATGAGAGATTAAGAGCATGATCATAGAGCTAGTTGATAAGTATATAAGAATTGCTTTTGAAGACTTAGTTGCGTTAAGGAGGGGTAACGGTTACCGTATTGGCATACACAAAGGAGGTTAGTATGGTTGAGTATTTAATGGTAAATCATATGGGATAAGTTTATGAATCGGGATCGTAGATTTCGATAAGCTAGGTGATACACGTCAAGTGGGTAAGTGGAAGATTGTAAGCACTCATTAGCGAGGACTGAGGATTGAATCGCATAAGGACTAGAGCACCTTAAGGGACGTAGTATTGACTAAATTAAATCGTACTAGAGTACAACGTATTTCGAAAAATACATATGGCCTTAGGGATGAGTCTTGTGAGCAAGGCGTTGAGTTAAGGATTGTAATACACTTAAGAACTGATTCTAGAGGGTTGGTCAGGATGGCAACTATAAGTTCGATATAGACCGACGATTAAGTCATGAAGCGTGTATATTGACGTTACACTTAAGGTTGATTCGAGGACTATACAAGAATAGGTTACGATCTATCAGGCAGAGGACAATGGATTTAAAGAGTACATTGTGTGCTTACACACTGAATGATTTGAGAACTTAGTCCTGTACCGAGGAAGTGAAATGGGTACCATATCGGAATACGCAAGGGATACTAAATTCGGTCATGACTTAAGTAAATAATTTGTGAAGGGCTATACTAAGTCATTAATTTCGTAACGCACAAGTTTCGAGGATGAAACTTTTTGTAAGGGGGGTGGAATGTTACGCCCCGCACCCTCCGCAGGATAATTAAAAGACAAAGAAGGAATTACAGGAGATTAATGACGGTCAACGGTAATGAATTAGGAATTAAGTATAAGGATCAATTAGAAATTAATGAGAAGATTAAATATTAGAATTAAATTGTATTTAATTTCAGAATTAAATAATTAAAGTTTATCCTTTAAGATAAATAAGATAATAGATATAATTTAGAAACACCAAATCTTCCCCCATCCATATAAAAACTGACTAACGTCAGTTTTCCCTCATTCGCAGAAAGAAACGACGTTCCTTTCCCTTGGCGATTGAGGCTCCTCTGCAACCCTAGAGAACTCTCCCCCAGGAATCCATCCAACTCTCATCTGATCTTCAATCCGTTCTCGAGTAATCACAGGCAAGTAATCTACTCATAAGTTCCTACGTTTTGTGAAAGAAAAATGGCCTATTTTGTTATCAAATTGGATCACCATGCAGTAGATTCGTTCTTTGATTATGTGTATATGTTTATGTGCTTTCGTTTCAAGATTTGGCCGATGTATATGAAAATGTGATTGTTGTCGTTGTTGAATCTGTGAAATCCTGCAAATCCTTATCCCTTGAATCCCCTCTTGATGTGATTGCGTGGATGCGTGGGTTTGAGAGAGAAAGGAAGGATTTTTGGGTTGCTGTGATGGATGAGTCGTGTGTTAGGCTTGAATCTGTGATTTGTAATTGTGTAGCGTTTAATTCGTAGTTTAAGCATGAGATTATAGCAGGGTTTAGGCTTGGATTGATTGGGATGAAGTTTGGGATCAATTGGAGTTATGGTTTTGTAGTTTCTGCGAAAATCGCAAAGTTTCTGTGCTGGAATCGTGGACATCGATCGATCGATGTGAGGGGATGAAGTACATTGATCGATCGATGTGAGGGTATGATGTCCTCTGATGGACATAGATCGATCGATGTGAGGGGATGAAGTACATCGATCGATCGATGTGAGGGTATGATGTCCTCTGATGGACATAGATCGATCGATGTGAGGGGATGAAGTACATCGATCGATCGATGTGAGGGTATGATGTCCTCTGATGGACATAGATCGATCGATGTGAGGGGATGAAGTACATAGATCGATCGATGTGAGGGTATGATGTCCCTTGATGGACATAGATCGATCGATGTGAGGGTATGATGTCCTCTGATGGACATAGATCGATCGATGTGAGGGGATGAAGTCACTTCGATCGATCGATGTATAAGAGGCTGAGAGATCGATGTTCTCTGATGGACATCGATCGATCGATGTGAGGGAATGATGTCACATCGATCGATCGATGTGAGAGGATGATGTCCAACAGTTTTGTGGAAAAATAGAGAAAGAAAGAGGGAAGCTCGGGGAATCTTTGGGTGACCTTAGAGGCTTCTTAAGACCTGATTAAAGGTAGTCTAAGTCTTGGGAACATGACCTAGGATGGTGAATCAATATTGATGACTTCAATGGGTTCTCGAACCGAGTTTCAACGTGAATGACTTAGGAGGGTTAGGAAATGAACGTACAAGGTGTCTTAGAGTTCAATGAAGGAAAGATAGGGATACTCTCGTTGGGTTATGAACCTTAGAATCAAGGTTAAGTGTTGACGAACTAGTTGAAGTCTAAGTGTTGATGAATAAGCTAGTGAACTCTTGTGTGTGACTTGTACTTGCGCATGTGAATGTGAATTGCTTATGTGAACGAGAAGTGTGATTGAAATAAGGAGTCTTGCATCATGGCACTTGCATTGCATAAGGTTTTGAAAAAGAGATGTGCTTCGGCACAGATTTGCGAAGGTGAACTGCAATGTTAACCGGGATGGAAATTTAAGCCGGGGTGCATTGCAGGACACAAAAGACTGTAACGTTAACCGGGATGGAAATATAAGCCGGGGTGCGTTACAGGGTATAAAGTCCTCTACAATGTTAATCGGGATGGAAATTTAAGCCGAGGTGCATTGTAGAGTTTTAGAGATCTGTGATGTTAATCGGGATGGAAATATAAGCCGAGGTGCATCACAGAGCATATGAGCTTGTAACGTTAACCGGGATGGAAATATGAGCCGGGGTGCGTTACAAGGTAATGAGTTAGGAGCCGGACATTGTGACATGCATTGCATTGATTTGAAAAGAAAAGGTTCATGCATATGTGATTGTGTAGTGTAGTGCATATTTTGACACGCATCACGAGAGTCGTTGTGGAATGAATGCTCATGTTAATTGATTGATATTGATTTGTTAATTGCGTTCCGAATTGCTGTACTTGCTATTACGTGACTCATTTCTATATTTGGAAGTTTACAAGACATGTGCCCCATAATTCCCTTGAATTATCTATTACTCATGTCTTGCCATGTGTTGATCCCGTATGTCTTATAAGCGGGTTACTTGCTAGCGTTTCCGCTAAGGGTACTGCCTTTGTCTTTGCAGATGAACCTAGCTACGATATGATTTTCATTGAGGACGATGACGAGTGGGCAGAGTGGGATGTTTAGACCTTGTGGAGCGAATTGATTAGATAGTTTTCGATTATTCTGTTTCTTGTTCATTTGGGATTTTAGATGGCTGCGACCATACACAGTTCTTTTGGTATTCACATTGTCTTTTGACGTTCTGCATTAATGATTTAGATTGACGAGATATGTTTCCGCACTTATTTCTCTTACGTCATTGATGATGTGTATTCGAGAGATGAGACGTCTTGTAGTCTTCTCAGTAAGCTACGACGGGTGTACCGGTTCGGATTCCACTGTCCGGGTCGGGGCGCTACACCAATTAACCCCGGATCCGAACGGGTTCAGAACATGTCATCAGGCCGATTAACCCCGGGTCTGGATCGGGTCCAAAACATATCATCGGACCAATTAAACCCGGGTCCAGAACGGGTCCAAAACTTATCATTTCATCAGACCTATTAAACCCGGGTCTGGAGTCGGGTTATAGGCATGCTTAGCCGGCAAGGGAATCATAAAGCTTTCTTTAAAAACAAGGGACCATAAACAACTTATATGCATAACGAAAACTTGCTTGTTTGAAAAGACTTGCTTGCATACGGAATGTCATAAAAATCAGATTCATAGTGCATGTGATCATGCATGATACATGAAATGATATGCAATGCAAGTCATTGCATGGATTGTCTTAGAAATTGCTTAAGTCATGACATAGGCATGGTTTCCATGTGATGAAATTTTTTCCAGATTTTACATTCTGTTCATGAGGCTTCCAAAATTAACCAAACAGGCCTATTTTCATAATCTTTTGTCATATACATGCATTACGGGGTCTTATATTCATGTCATAAAATTTTCATAACGTTTTAAGATGAATAAGACCCTTAAATCATTAAGTTGTTAAAAAGTGTACTGCTGAATCCAACAGTACAATAGTCATCTTTCCCTTAATTTCCAAGACCGTAAAGTCTTAATTAATTTGGGCCAAAACCTGAAAAACATAGTAACCTCCTCAAGGACTAATATTCATGGGCCCAAACCGTTCACTTAAGTCGAAATCCACAAGATTAAGGCCTCTTAATTTATTCCTCTGTTGTGCCCATTTTCCAGATTTAGTGCGTCCAATTCAAATCAATAATTACCCATCAAAACGATGATTCCAAGTGGATTAATTTACATGGACATGCTCATCAATGTCTTATGTGGTTATCATAAAATTTCCAGAGTAATCCAATAACTTTAAAGGGGTCATTTAATTATTTTCCCGAAATTGGTCACATGCTGATTTTGGACTGACCAGTTTTACTAAAAATTTTATTGTGGCAAAAGCGTAATTCCTTTTTTCAAAATTCCAACTCATAGACGTCATAAGCATGCAGGGATAGCATCTTACCAAAAATCAGCTCATGTGACATCTCCTAGAGTTCATTTCTAGGTCACACAATACTCTACAAAAATCTGCCATGTTCCAGTAGTTTAGTCTTTTGTCACTTTTTCATGTTAAATACATACCAACTAACCTTATTCTTATAAAATAGCTTATTAGACACCAAATACACCCTTTTTACATAAATATTCTAGATTCCATACCTTTTGTTAAGTCTCATTTGAATCATTCCAATGCAGTTTGTAATCTATACACGACACTCATCATATTTGCTCACTTTGCACTTTATTGAATCCATTCTTGGTACAACTAATATATGCATCACTCAACCTCCA
Source organism: Eustoma russellianum (assembly GCA_036186865.1). Classification (NCBI taxonomy): domain Eukaryota; kingdom Viridiplantae; phylum Streptophyta; class Magnoliopsida; order Gentianales; family Gentianaceae; genus Eustoma; species Eustoma russellianum. The sequence continues at coordinate 38,385,928 of AP025043.1, forward strand.
TGAACTGCCCGTGTTCTTGTACCAAAAATAACCCATGTCACATTTCAATTTGAGCACAACATACTCATGTAATAAATCATCTAGCATGCAAATTTCACATATCTTAGTACTCACAAAATGTGTTCCTTCTTGGATTCAAGACTCACCCTCACCTCCTCTTCGTGGCCGTGCCTTGTGTGGTGAAATGAACATATTTTACAATGTTTATTTAGGCATGAAACACATTTATATGCTATTTCCTTTCAATCTCACCAAACAACCTTGTAAAATTACAACTAGCACATGCATACCATCTTGGAGCTTCTCAAGCTTTACCCAAGAACCATTCTTGCCCTAGAATCACTTTGTTGAATCTTGTTTCATCCTAAAACAGACTCATACCATATTGCATGTAGGAAAAGAATTCATCTTTGGAGGAATTAATGCGATGCAAGACATTTTTCTTAAGGAATCACTAAGGTCTCATGCTTAATACTTAGTATATACAACTAAAGTTTATATCTTAGAAAATAACTAGCCATTCAAGTCACTAATTCTTCAAATAAATCATGAGAGTCTAAGGTATACTTGCCTCTTCAAGCTAGAGCCTTTTCTTAGCTTGGATCTTGGATGAGATGGGTTGAAATTTTCCTCCTCTTTTATTCATGAAGCACACGGTTTTTGAAGGGAGGAAAAGAAGAATGTTAGTCATCATCTTAAATGAAAAATAGAGCTATCTTAATATTAGATTTACTTACCAAGATAAGGTTTTGAATGGAGCTTCAAACTAGCAAGAGCTTGCACCACCTAAAAGGTTGGAAAACTTGTACCTAGTGACCATGAAGGTCACGGTTTTGGGTAACTGGGACAGTGATGGGGGCAATGCCAAGCGATATGCAACTTCACCGACTCTTTCTAAAACTTCATATGGTCCAATGAATCTTGGGCTCAATTTCCCTTTTATGCCAAACCTCTTGATCCCTTTAGACGGAGATACCTTTAAGAAAACTTTTTCTCCTTCTTGAAACTCCAAGGGTCTTCGCCTTTCATCAGCCCATACCTTACTTCTATCTTGTGCCGCCTTCAATCTTTGCCGAACAATCTTTACCTTTTCTCGTCGACGCATGCAACATGGCATACGACAAATCTATTCTTCTACTGATGAGTTATGCGATACTCAAGCCTCCATTCAAGCGGAGGTAGTTTCGTTTTATACTGCTTTATTTGCGAAGGAGCAAAAGGGATACTATGATCGGATATTGCATTATATACCTCCATTAGTGACTGCCGAAGATAATATTTTTCTTACACGCATTCCACAACCTACTGAGATTAAGGAGGCAGTTTGGCACATGGATCCACAAAGTACGGCAGGGCCAGATGGATTCCATGGGAATTTTTTTCGCTCTTGTTGGGATATTATATCTTTGGATGTCACGTTAGCAGTTCAGGAATTCTTTATTGGCATTCCGCAACCTTCGGTTATGGTCAGCGCACTAATTACATTGATACCGAAAATCTTATCCCCTCGTACTTTTGGTGACCATCGGCCAATATGTTTGACCAATTTCCTCAGTAGAATCTATACTCGTATTGTTGCGACGCGTCTTAATTCTCTACTTCCAACGTTGATATCGCAGGAACATACATGTTTTTTGAAAGGATATGACATTTCTTCTTAGGTTCTATTAGCACATGAATGATAGACATGATTGATAGAGGTGATAATCAATTATGTTTGAAACTGGATATGATGAAAGCCTTTGATCGAGTGAGTTGGGAGTATTTAGAGTTACTGTTGGTCAAATTTGGCTTCTCAGCATTTTTTGTTCGCATTATACTAAATCATCTTAGGAGTACCAGACTGTCAGTTCTCATCAATGGAGTTCCATCATCTTTATTTTGGCCCTATCGGGGGGTTAAACAAGGTGACTCTTTATCTCCTTTATTGTTTATACTGTCTTCAAAGGGTTTTATTCGGGGCTTAAAAGCACAGGTGGAGGCTGGCCAGATACATCCTTTTTGGCTGGGACGGGTGCCAATGCATATTACACATCTTGCATATGCTCATGATTTATTGGTTTTCCTGCGTGGCACAATTCGTACATTACAAAGATTTAGGGAGTTTCTTACTTGGCATGAAACAGCCTCTGGCCAGAAAATTAACTATAACAAGAGCAGATATATTCCTTCTTCCAACACATCAGCTCAACGAAAACAGCGCTATGAGGCCAACCTGCTTATGCGGTCAACATGTTTGCCTTTTCGATATCTTGGCTCTATGTTGCATAAAGGTATCAGTCGTGCTCGTTACTATACATCGTTATTGGGACATATTGATGCAACATTAAATGGTTGGCATAATAAGCTGCTTTCGCAGGCGGGTAGATTAGTTTTGATACAGTATGTCATCTCCTCCCTTCCATTACATCTTATTGTTGCGGGTGGCCTTCCGCAGTCCGTGATTAAAGTCATAGAGCGCAAAATGGCTAATTTTTACTGGGGACAAAAACGTCATTGGGTAGCTTGGTATAAGATTTGCACCCCATGTGATGAAGGCGGGCTGGGTCTTCGAGATCTTCGGGTGCTGCAGGAGGAGTTCTTTTGTCGTATTTGGTGGTCCTATCAACAATATAATCCTCTATGGAGTCGGTATCTTCATGCCAAGTATGGTCTTAGGGGAGATTATATTCTGAGACTACCGGACTCTCTCATATGGAAAATTATTTGTCGTTATCATTTACGCTGTCCATCAAATTGTCGCCCATAAGGAATGCATTTACATTGGACTGCTACATGCTCAGGAGTTTTCACATTACGATCAGCTTATGAAGTTTGCAGAATGTCGCACCCCACTATTCTATCAGCACAATTTATTTGGCATACACAACATCGACCGGCAATCAACAACTTTCTCTGGCGCATATATCATCATGCACTCCCACTACAGGATTATGTTTACAAGTTTATCGTGGATATGCCTACACGTATTTTATGTTATAATACAAAAATATGTCTATTAGATTTTCTCGGTTTTTTCGGTTCGAAACGGTAACCGGTGATATTCCTGTAGCGAAGCCTGTCAGTGCCTCTCAAGAAGTAACTCCTGACTCTGCCACTGGTAACACACATTCCTTATGGTTTGGAGGGGTTTCAAAGCTATCACAGATGTTCATGTTTATGATAATAAAATAAAAGCACGTATAACACACATCCTTTATGGTCTGATTCGAATTTGGTTGGAATACTTCAGTTACAGAAGAGGTAAATGTAAAAACAAAATAATCTGAAGCAGTCTATCGTGTTTTCACAAAATGAAAGACGAAAAAGAAAATGTAATATGAAGCAGCCAAATGTAAAAACAAAATAATCTATGGTACGAAAAACGAAAAAAAAATGTAATTTTGAGAAATAGCCAAGACCTTGAGTTAGGTTGTCTGAACTTACATTGCCACAATGTCTAGTGGTCGGGAAAAAAATCTTTTGCAAAATGCATGACAGGATATATAGCCATCAACGGTACATAAATTAAGCTTTTGATTTGTATTTAGTTTGGCTTAATTCCAAAAACTCCCACTCTCATTTGGAATTATACATTTAGCTCCCCTATAGTTTGGGTTAAAAAGGCACCGGCCAATTTCCAACGAAGGAGCTATCTTTTTAACCCAAACCATAAGAGAGCTAAATGTATATAATTCCAAACCATAGGGGAGGTAAATGTATATTAACGTCTTTAATATAAAAAGGACAATTTGTTTTTCATTCATTTAGATTTAGTTATATATGCATATATGTATATACACGCATATATATATAAGCATTCATGCATTGAATATCGTTATTATCTCTAATTTTCATTAGGCAAGGGAAAAATTACACATACACCTCTTGTGGTTTGGCTTAATTCACAAAACATCCCCTATCGTTTGGAATTATACATTTACCTCCCCTATGGTTTGGGTTAAAAAGGCACCGGCCAATTTCCGGCAAAACCACAGGGGGTAAACATGCCGGAAATTAGCCGGTGCCCAAACCATAAGGGAGGTAAATGTATAATTTCAAACGAAAGGGGAGGTTTTTGAAAATAAGCCAAACCACAAAGGGTCTAAGTGTAATTTTCTCTTGTATTTACTGAATTCCCTCACTAACTGGGATAGAGGTATTATTTGCCTGACTCTCACGCTCTCCAGACTTTAACGACAACTTTTGGTACTGTTGAGATATATTAGGTATGATTGATTGATCGATCTATAATACTGATAATTGTGTTGGTACCACTTTATCATTCCAAAAGCAATAAACCCAAGAAAGATTTTTTGAGGGGAAAATTAAACATTCAATGCTAATCTATATTAATAAATATGTGATAAAATTCCCGGGGAGGAATCGAAATATGAAACTAGGGTAAACGTAATAAAGAAACCAGAAAATCAAAATAGATGTGAATAAATTTGGAAATATAATCAGACAAAGACACACCGAAGATACTAAAGGAAGATGTGGGAGAAAAACATAAATAAACTGAACAGATGCAAGAAAAAATGGGGAAAAGCTATAAAAGAAAATCTGAATTTGTTTGAAAACTAAGAACGTCGTCAAATATAGAAGCATATTACAGGCGATTCTTGAAATTCTCAGAATAAAGCTAGGCGAGTATTAAAAAAATGCATGTAACACCAAAATGCATTTCCATAATGATAGGAACTCAAATATTAACCAGAAATCAGAGGTTTTAGTATCGTGAAAATAATTAAAAAACTCATAAAAAGTCTCAGAAAAATCACTAAAAATCTCACAATCTCAGAATGTTTCTAAACCATCTTCCGTTCGTAAAGTCAAGGCCGTGTAATTAAAACTTGGGCTGATATCATTAACCGTGTTAACTTTGGTATGGAAGTTATACATGAACGTAATGCTCATAAATTTCCTCTAGACCTAGCTGCTACAGAAGTTCCATCTATAGATGGATAAGACTGAAGTCTTAATCCTAAAATATATGTTGAGATTGAAGAAATTAGAAATTCATTCAAGTTAAAGGTTAAATTTACAAGGTTGTTTCCCTTTTATAGAGGTGAAAAAATATTTCTAACAGCCATTTGACCATTTGTTCAGCGGTCACCTTCAGTGGTCACTGTCAATCTACTATAAATTCTAACGGCTGTGGTAACGGCTAGTTACGAAAGCAGCTCAGCTATGTACAGAAATAATTCTAACTAATATTTACAAAGTATGGTAGGTCAGCAGTCTTAGCTTGTACTTCAGTTCTTAACCTTAGCTCACCATTTCTTTACATTGTCTTCGGGCACACCTTAGTTCTGTGCTTCACCTCATCTCTTCTTCAGCTCAACATGTCTATACTTGATCTTGTCTTTGTTCCGTGTTTCGCCTCAGCTCATCTTCAGCTTAGCACGACTACCTTTATTCTTCACTTCTGTCAGTCCAGCTCAGCTCGGCTGACAGTTAGTCATCCAGCATGTTGGTTGACTAGATCAAATTTGCCGACCTGATGTCAGATCAGCTCGGCTGGGACTTAGTTTCCACACTCCTCCTCAAGCTTAGTTGTATATATTCCTACAACCAAGCTTGGACATTAATTATTGGAAGATACTGGCTGAGACTGGTTTTGTGAGAAGGTCAACTACTTGATCATTGGTAGAGATGTGTACTAGTCTAGCCTCGTTTTCTTCTATCTTTTCTCGAATAAAATGTCTATCGAATTCTACATGTTTTGATTTGTCGTGCTGAACTGGATCTCAACCATGCTTATCGCTGAGAAACTGTCACAGTAGATTTGGATTGGCAGACCTGCCTTTATGTGAAGATCTTTGAGTACTCTTCTGACCCAAATTTCTTCGCCTATTCCTAAAACAAGAGCTCTCAGCTTAGCTTCTGCGCTACTCCTTGATATTAGAGGTTGTTTCTTGCGCCTTCATGTAACTAAGTTATCCCAAATAAATGTTTCATAGCCCATAGTCGATCTCATGTCAGTTTTGGATCCAACCTAGTCTACATCCGTAAAAATCTTTATACTCCGATCTGCACTCTTCCTGAAGTTCAGTTCTTGAACAGGTGCATTCTTGAGGTACATGATAATTCCAAGAGCAGTTTAGAGGTGCTCATTAGTAGGATTGTGCAAATTGCGATACAAAACTGACAGCATAGTAGACATCAGACCTAATATGTGATAGGTAGATTAATTTTCCAACTAGTCTTTGATAACTAAGTTTATCAGTTCGAGTTGTATCTCACTGCTCTCTTGGTTTATATCCATGTTCTACTGGAGTGTTTGCTGGTCTGCATCCGAGCAGACCAGTTTCTTTTAGGAGATCAAGAATGTATTTCTTTTGTGAAATAAACATTCCTTCTTTATTCCTAGCGATTTCCATTCTTAGAAAATATCTTAGCTTACTGAGGTCCTTCATTTCAAATTGTTCAGATAGTTTTGTTTTAATATTGTTTATGTCGAGGTCATCATTCCCAGTAATTATGATATCATCTACGTATACTATTAGTATGGTCAGCTCCCCCTTAGGTGAAATTTTGGTAAACAATGTGTGATCACTATGACTTTGACTAAATTTCAAGTTGGTTACTACTTTAGTGAATGTCTTGAAACAAGCACGAGGTGATTGTTTTAGCCCATACAATGATTACTTTAGCTTACACACCTTATTCTTTTTTGTTTCATTATTAAATCCTAGTGTAATGCTCATGTATACTTCCTCAGCTAAATCTCCGTTTAGAAAATCATTTTTAACATCTAACTGGTATAGTTTTCAGTCTAGGTTTACTCGATAGAAAATATGGCCCGAATAGTGTTAAGTTTAGCTATTGGTGCAAATGTTTCTGGATAATCTACTCCATATATTTGTGTGAAACCTTTAGCAACTAATCTTGCTTTATATTTATTTATGGTTCTATTATTGTTACACTTAAGTATGAAAATCCATCTGCATCCTACTGGTTTTATAGTGGTCGAGGTGGGAGTCAGTTCCAACGTTTGATTCCTTATTAAATCATTCATTTCTTCATTTATTGCTCTCTGCCATTCAGGTCGGCTTAGTGCTTCTTCTATTTTTTTGGAATAATCTTATCATCAAGTGAGCATATAAATGTTCTGAAGTTAATACTCAACTTATTGTAGGAAATATACTCTTCTATGGGATATCTAGTACAGACAGGATTTCTAGTGCATTCCTGAGTTCCTTTCTTTAGTGCAATTGGTTTATTGTCTATTTGGGTTTCATGGTGATACTCAGTTGTTTCCTTTAATGTGCCTTCAATTAATGGTTGTATTTGTTCAGGTCGGCTACTACTTTCTGGGGCTTCCTGATAATTGGAGACTATGGGAGAGTTAAGTACATGTTGAAAATTAGTATTGCCGACCTGAGATAGTAGGTTGACGAGCTATCGTGAGCAGCTCGACAGAATTTGCAATTCTGAACTGGAGTTTTTTTTTAATACTGTCAATTATTGTCCAATATTCAGTAATTTTAGAATTGTTTATTTTGGTTAATGATTTGTAGAATGCATTTCTTTCATCAAAGATGACATCAAGTGTTACAAATATTCTTTTATTGGCTGGACAATAACACTTGTACTCTTTCTGAAATCTTGAATATCTTAGGAAGATGCACTTAACTGACCTAGGATGTAATTTCCCTCAAAGACTTGGCTGAATATGAAGGCATGTTGTACACCCAAACAGTTTGAAAGGAAGCTCAGAGAGCAGCTTGGTATATGGGTAATGTCTTAGAAGTATTTCTCAAGAAGTTTTGAATGACAAAACTCTGGACGGCATTTTGTTTATAAGATAGGTAGCGGTAAGAAGAGCCTCACCCTAGTACTGCTTAGGTACATTCACGCTAACATGAGAGCTCAAGTTACTTCAAGCAGATGTCTATTCTTCCTTTCAGCAACTCTGTTCTGTTGAGGTATATAAGTGCAGGTGGTTTGGTGATAAATATCATTTTCATGCATAAATGTTTGAATATTGCTGTCTAAATATTTAGTTCCATTGTCTGACCTAAGTGTTTTAATCATACAGCCGAACTGATTTTTAACAAGTGATACATATCTCTTGAATACTTGTCTGACCTCACTTTTATTATTTAACAAGTATACCCATGTTACTCTAGTATGATCATCCACAAAGGTTATGAACCATCTTGCTCCATTGATCTTATTTACCTTAGATGGTCCCTATATATCTGAGTGAATGAGGTTAAAAGGTGTTGAAGACTTGTATGTTTTAGCTGGATAATTATGTTTAGTGTGTTTAGCTAGTTGACAAGTCTCACAAGTAATATCTTTCAGGTCTACTGAGCTAAATAAATTTGGCATTAAACGTTTTAAATATAAAAAATTGGGATGACCCATTCTGTTATGCCATAACAAAATTTTCCCTATACACGGATTTCTAGGGTACAAAATAATAGAGTCTTTGTCGCTTGTCAACTCGGCTGAGCTTACTAATGTCCTATTTTCTGACTCCAGTATATATAGGCTTGCTATATTCCTAGCACTGCCAATCATCCTCTTTACTTTGTTTTGATAAAAACAACATTCCGTGGATGAGAAGCAGACTAAGCATTTATTATTCCTAGTAAGTTTGCTAATAGATAACAAGTTAAAATTTAGACTAGGGATATGAAGGACACCTCTCAGCGTGATTTTGTTGTTAATTATACAGTGCCTATTCTGAAAACATTTAAGGTAATTCCATTTGCAATTTTTACTTTCTTTGGTTCAGAAAACAGAGAGTAGATGTTTAGAAGGGTAGCATTATTTATGTGATCCGTATCCCCGGAGTCTGTTAGGAAATCAACCGAGATCACTGCCAAACGCGCAGCAGAAAACAAAAACTTGATCTCTGATTTCCTACCAAGGATCCATGTTGTTCGTTTAATTCGATGAAAGAAACTCGAAAATTACCTTTGTAGATCCGAATTACGCAGATGAAGCAGGTGCGAGAATACGATCACCCTCTGTCGGTATCCACACGAACGCTTCCGCTCGGAGTGCTAGCTCTTCAAACGGCGCGGCTGAAGAACTCGTTTTTCTCAAAAACGATTCTAGGGTTTCGTTTTCTGTTCTTTCGTTTTTTCTAATTGCTTGGTGTATGAGATACGCCAAGCTCCATACATATATATAGATATCAAAATCCGATTGCAGATCGGATTTGTTAACGCTATCAAAATCCGTACCAGATACGGATTCTGTTAGGATTAGATAAAACCAATCAAAATCCATATCAAATATGGATTCTCTGTTATTATCCGATGATATAAATATATACATAAAAAAACAAAATTAATAATAATAATAATAATAATAATTAATATCCAATATTAATATTATTAATATTAAAAAATGATAATAATAATAATAATTAATATCCAATATTAATATTATTAATATTATTAATCTCAGCCATACGCATTCTTGTGTGTGACCCGATAGGCCCATATTAATTGGCAGTTGATTAAATCTCTATTAAACCAACAAGTCGTAATTGGCCTCTAGCAAGGCATTACAACTACCCAATTAATACGAGTAAAGTCCAACTAGCCTAATAATAGTACATGCATTAATCCCTTTGTCACACGATATCTAGTTTGAACATAAGTCATGGTCAGCGTCATACTTATATAGTTCAAACATATGATTACTCGATCTCTAAGTATACTGATAAAACAAATGATATTGATCACACTATCAATTCATTTGAGCACGGCCATGCATTTCACAGTCTTACTAATCGAGGGGCCCAAAGATATCTCTCTCAAAAGAGAGGGACAAATTCTATCTTGATTGTTCAATATCCTCTACATAATTTCTATCATATTCAATCATGACCTTTATTATTATCCAGTTACGGATAACGTTTGATCATGTCAAAATATAATAGTCCTTATGTTGGAAACTATGACAATCTCAAGTCAAAGGATTAAAACATGACTATCATGAGATTTACTTATGACGCCAATCCATGTAGCAATCTCATGATGAGTCTATCTAATACACTGTTCTCTAACAAGTATCTATGAGATTGATTCGTATCACCATACACATAATCATCTCATGATTATCAAATCAATACTCATACTGATTATAAATTATTTTATCTCTATAACAATAATGAATCAGGGACATATATCAAAATTGTGTAACATACTAACCAACAATAATGATAATAAAACCTCTTTTATTAATAATAAATGCATAACATAAATATCCAAATCATGGCCTAGGGCACATACACTAACAGAGTCAATGATCCATGAACTGCTGGAGCTTGGCGGGAAGTAGCCTGCTATAGTTGCCTGGTGCATGTTAGCTCGGCTCCCTTGTGTATTCAGCAGATTGATAAGTGTGGCAATCTGCTCCTTTATAATCACCTCAGTATCAGCTACTTGGACTGGGCTGAGGTGCTCCAGGCTGAGTTGTACTACTTACCTGATGTGCATCACTGTGTCCAGCAGTGAATGGCCTTTGCTGTGGTCTCTAGGGAGCATTGCTGGTACTTACAGGGGACTTTCCTTTAGGGGTGTACATGTTTTTTAAAAACCGGCCGAACCGTACCAAACCGGCCAAACCAAACCGTAAAAAACCGCACCACGATTTTATGATCGGTTTAATAAATGCTAAAAACCAGACTGTTTCATTTGGTCCGGTTTCCAGTTTTAAGAATTTCAAACCGTATAAACCGGACATACCGGTTATATATATATATAAATTTGATTATACATTATATATTTAATTATATTTTATACATTATAGTAGTATTTTAGTTATTTGTTTATATTGTTTGTGAGTTTGTTTTTTATTGGATGTTTATAACTTGGGGAGGAAAAACTCAGTTGATTAATCGTTTTTTGGTGAACAAAGATTGGTACCCAGTGGATTTGTCTGGTTATACCTAAGAAAATATTAGTTTTTTTCTTTGATTTATTTATCCTCGTTTAATTACTTCTTTGATTTTTAGTAATTCTTAGTGTATAATTATTTCCAAACATTGTTTATCATCCCGTAAAAGTATGAAAGAATTGAAATTTTGTTACTTGGATGATTATTCTGTATGCAAATAATGTGATTACATGATTGAGTATTAAGGATACTTGGATGATTTTTCGATTAAACTACTCTATCACCTTAATCCATCCTTTTGTTGAGGGTCAGGTACTTTGTGTAATTTATTATAGTATGAGTTTCTTGCCAAGACATGATAAATTAAGGTATAATAATATTCTATGATAAATTAAGGTATAGTAGTATTCTACTAAGGGAGTATAGTTTCATTTTTAGTTTGAAAAAAATCCTATCAGGAAGAAAACTTGTCCTTAATTTTAATTATGAATCTTGACTTTTTTAATCAACGTTATCAATACTTCAGGTGAATAAATCCGGAAAAAACCGAAACCAAACCGGACTAGACCGGACCGGTGAAACGGTTTATTGACTGGTTTGGTCCGGTTTTTGGTTTTCTATTTTCCAAACCGTAACAAACAGTTTGGTCCGTAAGATTCTCAAAAACCGGCTGAACCGGACCATGTACACTCCTACTTTCCTTCTCTGACCAGCTTTGCTTGTAATTTCCAACATTCATCGACTGTATGGCCTTCCTTCTTGCAGTATTTGCATACTTTACCCCCAGTAGATGCAGAGTGTCTTTTAACAGTCAGCCCAGAGGTTTCTGCTGACTTTTCAGAATGAAGAGCTGAGGATTCTACAGTTGTAGATCCTCACATCATAACTTTCTTTCGGTTTTCTTTGTGTTTGATTTCGGCGAAGACAGCCTTCAGAATTGGTAGTGGTTTAGCATTGAGAATTCGACTTCGTGTAGTGTCGAATTTTGTGTTCAGTCTAGTTAGGAAGCAAAAAACATGCTTCCTTTCTGTTATTTCTTTGTAAAGTGCAGTATCAGTGATACAAGACCACATATGTGCTTCGAAGGAGTCAATCTGCTGCCACGCCTTTGTAAGAAGAGTGTAGTATTTTTGGACCGGCAGACTGCCTTGTTTAGGCTTATGAAAATGAGCTTCAATTTCATACAGCTCTGAGATTTTACCCTGCTTGGAATACATTTCCTTGACTACAGCCCAGATTTCTGCTGTAGTAGTATACATTATAAAGTCGTCAGAAATGTATGGATGCATAGAACGTATCAGCCAGAACATTATCATTCTGTTCTCAGACTTCCATAGTCGGAAGTTTGTATCTGTTTCAGATGGGACATGGACTGTCCCATATAGGTATTCCTCCTTACCTTTGACGATGATGAACATCTCTACCCTTCGAGACCATGAGAGGTAGTTATCTTCATTAAGTTTATGGCTGGTGATGACAATGGAAGAATCATCAGTAAGTTGAGGAACGCGCACTACTCCTGATGATTGATCAGCAGTGGAGGTGGTCTATGTATATTCAGCTGGGCTGAAGGGAGTAGTCATTTTGAAGAATTTTTGAAATCTGCAGAAAATAGAGTATGAATTGTATATTTTTTTAATCAGATTAGCTCTGATACCATGTCGAGATTGAAGGAATTAGAAATTCATTCAAGTTAAAGGTTAATTTACAAGGTTGTTTCGCTTTTATAGGGGTGAAAATTTTTTTCTAACGGATATTTGACCACTTGTTCAGTGGTCACTTTCAGCTGTCACTGCCAATGTACTGTAAATTCTAACTATTGTGGTAACGGTTAGTCACCAAAGCAGCTTAAGTATGTACAGAAATAATTCTAAGTAATATTTACAAAGTATGGTAGGTCGGCGTTCTTAGCTTGTGCTTCACTTCTTAACCTTAGCTCATCACTTCTTTATATTGTCTTCGGACACACCTTAGTTCTGTGTTTCACCTCATCTCTTCTTCAGCTCAGCATGTCTATACTTGACCTTGTCTTTGTTCTGTGCTTCGCCTCACATTCTCTTCAGCTCAGCACATCTACCTTTATTTTTCACTTCTGTCAGTCTAACTAAGCTCGGCTGACAGTTAGTCTTTCAACACGTTGGTTAACAGGTCATATTTGCCGACCTAATGTCAGCTCAACTCGGATGGCACTTAGTTTCCACAATATAGGAGGTATTAGAAAGAATAGATTAGAGAATGGATATAATAATGGGTGCAATGGAAGAGTTAAAAAAAGAAAAACAAAGAAATTCTTCTCTCCAGTACTTCTTATTCCATAATGCAACATATGGAAGAATTCCTGGACCAAAACAAATCCATGTCATTATGCATGGATACAAACTAAGGTGGCATCTTTTTTGTTTCTGGCAATTGTATTTCAAGAAGAAGGAAAATAAAATAAAATACCCCCCAACCCTCTACATGTGACATAAAAACGACGGATGAACGACATAACATACAATATGTGAAAGAAACCAGAGGAAAAATGAAAACCCCAAAAAACTTTGGTACAATGACAGACATCTGGATATACAAATACAATGAATTATAAAAATACAGGAAATGAAACACGTTAACGTATTACATAGTCCAAAGTATTCATTTCCTTTCGCAGATAGCATAATTAATTTTCTTTTCATTCTCAGACGAACTTGGTCAAAATATGTTTGACATGTTCTTTTTCCTAAATAACAAGAATTGCTAAACCTTAGAATCGTTAATAAAATTAAATATCTATTGTGGAGATTTTGTGTTTGTCTATATAAAAATTTTAAAAAACAGTTACATGCATCTAAGATATTGAAATTTGTGGGCGTATCTTGACGTTCAATATATTAAATGGGCATTATAAATTTATTTTAAGACAGTCAACTGTTGACGGCTGGCTGAATCATATTTTATTGGGCATCCAACGAAACTGCCAGAGGAATTTAGGGTTTGTCGGTTTAGAAGGATGACGAAAAATATTTCGCTACAGTGTTTTAATTCGTAGGTGTTTTAATAATAAGCAAACTAATTAGTATTCTATCCTTTCATAGGAAAGTTTCTACTACATGTTAGTACTCTATCGTTTTTTCCTTCATTATATTAATCTTGTTTGTTTGTCAACATATACTACAACAACACACCTCATTAGCTCCTGCCTATGGCGGGATATGGAGGGGTCAGATGTATGCAATCATACTCATGTGTTAGAAACACACAGAGTTTGTTTTCCGATGACCCATAATAAAATTGTGAGAAGCTGTGTCGATCAACTACTACTTCACAATATAAGAAGCACAACATTTTAGTTAGTTATTTTGTTTTATTTCATCATATTTTAAAGTCAAAGAAAAATATGTCTTTGATTCAATTGGAAATAGAAACAATGTTTCTCAACATATAAATTTTACTAAAAGAGTTTGTAGGTGATTTTTTTTGGTTAAAACTAGTTATTGCTCGATTTATGTTATGCCTTTATTCAAGATTTTGTAGGAGTCATAGTATTAGATGGTTATGTGGAACATAATACAAAGAGTTAACGTAATTTTTTTGCAAATGTTTTCTAAAATATCACAAACTCCAGAAATTACATTTTTTTTATCTATGTCTTGTTGAGGATTGTGAAGGAGCGGAAGGGATGCAACACGATTAACCGTTGAATTGAAGAAGAGAAGCTGGAATGGAGCACAGAGATGGCAGTTATGATCAAGAGTATGTGAAGATCGAAGGTAGAAGAAGATGTGGACACGCGGGAGTTGTTTGAATAGGCTGAAAAGACAAGAATGCCCCGGCTTAATGAATATTGTCGTTTAGTTGTGAAGCGCAAAATTGTAATTTTGCACCAATAACTGTTTTTCTGTTTTCTTGTTGAGCGCACATATAAGCTTCTGGTGCAACTCTCCTGCGAGGCAATTATGCCATTCTCCCTTATGATATTTTCTGGTTGTTTCCTTCTGCTCTTCAATTCTCTCATTTTCCTTACATTCGATTGTGTTCTTGCGTTGTGTGTCTATAATTGAATTCTTGTTGGTTGCTTGATAAAATTTATCATGGTATCAGAGCCTCGTTCGTTGCTCTGAAGCTTTGCTGTTTGTTAATGAGTTTTGGTAGTTGCTGTGATTGATTCCTGATTTTTTTTGTTTGGTGTTTCTTTGATTAAGTTAACGTTCGCGATTTATTTCTTGACAATCTTCGTTTCAAAGACTCAATGGTTCCAAATTCTAGTGGTTCGACTTCCAGAGGCAATCAGCCTCAATCAATTGAAAATCTGCAACAAAATACATATTACCTTCATCTTAATGATAGCCCTGCGATTGTGTTGGCTCAGCCAGCTCTCACCCCTCACAATTATCATACTTGGAGCAGAACATTTGAAATGGCCTTGGTTGTTAAGAACAAAGTAGGCTTCATAGATGGATCAATTGTAAAGCCATTACCCACAGATCTAGAATTTTATCTATTGAGACAGGTAAACACTATGGTACAGTCTTAAATTATGAATTCTGTATCTCATTCTATTGCGCAAAATATTATGTGGTTTGATAGTGCATTTGAGGCATGGAGTGACATGAAGCTGAGATATGGGAGCACAGATCCCTTCAGATTATCAGATTTAATAGAGAACTTCTATGGAATTAAGCAAGATAGTCTTAGTGTGAATGAGTATTTCACAAAACTGAAGGTTGTATGGGAGGAGTTGATGTCAGTGAGACCTGTCCCAATGTGTGTTTGTAGAGGATGTAGATGTGATGTTGGTGGGAAGATGAGACAGTTTGTGGAAAGTGACTATGTTATCAAGTTCATAAAAGTCTTGAGTGAGAACTTTGACCTGGTGAAATCTCAGGTGTTTGTTATGACACCTCTTCTAGACATTAATACAACGTTTTCAATGGCTTTGAAATATGAGAGGAAGGTCATGTGTGATGCAGGAGGATTGACGTTTGATGGGAATCCTACTGCACTAATGTCTGAGGAACAAATAAGTGATGCCTTTGCTGGAAGTGTTCATCCTGGAAGACAGCAATCTAGGGGTAATGGAAGGTTTTACGCAGATGGTAACAGACGTTTCCAGTGCACATACTGTAGAATGATTGGGCATAGGGCAGAAAGGTGCTGTAAGAAATATGGGTTCCCACCTAGTTTTAAACCCAAATGGCAGGTAAACATGGTGGAGTATGCTGAGACAAATCTAGAGACATGTCAACTGGAGCAACAGACAAAGGCATTACAATCTCTAATGCTCACTCCACAGCAGAATCAGAAGCTTATGGCATAGTTGAATAGGATGGACGAAGGACACGAGATCAATACAAACGTTGGGAGACAGGGTATTGTCTTGTCTGCTAAGGTGGAGAAGGTGGCAGGTAATTCTGTAACTAGTGATTTAACCACATGGATTTTATATTCAGGAGCTACTGATCATATCACTCATAATTTGTCCTTGCTTATAGCTTCTGAACCTGTCAACTATGTTTCTATAAAGCTTCCCAATGATACGCATGTCCAAGCCATACACAAAGGCACTGTAATAGTAAACAGTTTGCTCACACTGTATGATGTTCTATATGTGCCCTCATTTGCCTTTAATTTTCTGTCCCTCAGTAAGCTTGCATCTGATCCCAAACTAACCATTCACATAAATGGTCCTCTATGTTTGATTCAAGATCAATTGTCCAAGAGGATGATTGGTTCAGCTAGGCTCTGTTATGGTCTCTACTATTTGCACACTGGTGATATGATGTTGCAACATAATGCTTTTGCTTCAGTGCCTGTTTCAAATGCAATGCTTTGGCATCGTAGATTTGGACATGCTTCACAAGCCAGACTTAAAGACATTCAGAAACTAGATCCCACAGTTACTGGAGATTGTCTTGACACTCCATGTAGCATATCCTAAGCTCCATAAACTTCCCTTTCCTTTATCTGCTTCTGTTTCTAATAATGCTTTTGATCTAATACACGTTGATGTATGGGGGGCAAATAGGCATCCCACCTTGTATGCTCAAAGATATTTCTTAACAATCATTGATGATTTTTCAAGCTTTACTTGGGTGTATTTGATGAACTCCAAGGATGAGACCAGACGAATTTTACAAAGTTTCTGTTTATTTGTCCAAACTCAGTTTGAGAAGCACATTAAAATCATACGGACAGACAATGCCAAAGAGTTCAAGATGAATGAATTTTATATGCATCATGGCATCATTCATCAAACAAGCTGTGTATACACACCACAACAAAATGGCTTAATTGAAAGAAAACATCAACACCTCTTAGTTGTAGCTAGATAACTTCAGTTCCAAGCTAGCCTTCCAATGTCCCTATGGGGTTTTTCTCTGCTTCATGCTGCCCATCTCATTAATCTTCTTCCAACACCCGCACTACACCAAAAATCACCCTTTGAAATGTTATACAAAAGGCAGCCCAAATATTAGAATCTGAAAGTCTTTGGGTGTCAAGCGTATGCTTATAATACCAATATTCATAAACATAAATTCTCACCCGGGGCTGTACCTTGTCAATACCTGGGCATGTCTCCTCATTCCAAGGGATACATACTTCAAAATCTCAACACAAAAGTCATCTTTGTCTCAAGAGATGTGCAGTTTTATGAACTCACTTTTCCATATTCCTCATCAGCTACGTCTGACCCCAACTCACATGACTCATCTGCCAACATCAAAATGTTTCCTTCAGCTGAATCCCAAAAACCACCCTCATATGATTCATGCTTCCCTACATGTCCTATACAACCACCTATTCAGAATCCACATACTATTCCTTCCTCTGATTCACCCAGTCAATCAACACCTAATCCTCCCACTGCACAACCATCTTCTTCCAGTTCGCCAGCCAGAGTCACCTAAGTCTATATCACCTGAAACCTCTTCCAGATTGCCAAACATACACCTTGACATACCTCTTCCACTTCCTCCTAATGGATCAGATCAAGCCGCTGAGAACCTCATACTTCCTACCAATAGAATAAGGAAGGCACTATCTTATCTTAAAGACTACCACTGTAATTACATGTCAATATAGAATGCATCCACCTGTTCTTCATTACTTGAGATTCCTTACCCAATACAAAACTCCTATAGCCTTGATCATTTAGCTCCTGAATATAAAAGATATGTGCTTAACATTAGCTTGCAGGAAGAGTCTTCCACTTATCACCAGGTCAGCACACTGGCAGCAGGCCATGACTCAGGAGCTAGCAGCCTTAGAAGCCACTGATACCTGGAATCTTGTTCCACTACCTGCTGGTAAGAAAGCAATTTGATGAAAGTGAGTCTACAAAATTAAGAGAAGAGCAGATGGCAGTATAGAACGTTATAAAGCAAGATTAGTAGCAAAAAGATACGCACAACAACCAGGCATTGATTATGATGACACATTTTCACCTTTAGCCAAAATGACTACTGTCAGATTAGTTATGGCCCTAGCATCCATCAAAGGCTGGCATTTGCATCAATTGGATGTCAACAATGCGTTTTTGCATGGTGATCTGTCCCAAGATATATATATGACATTGCCTGAAGGTGTTCCAGCTCCTTATCCTAACGTGGTATGTAAGCTGAACAAATCCCTCTATGGTCTTAAGCAGGCCAGTAGGCAATAGAATGCAAAGTTAACCTTATTCCTCACCTTAGCAGGCTATGTTCAATCTAGACATGACTACACTATATTCACAAGATCTGCTCCTGATTATTTCTTAGTGTTACTGGTTTATGTGGATGATGTAATAATGGCTAGTAATTCACTGATTGCCATACAGTCACTCAAGGACAGCCTCAATCAAGCATTTAAGATCAAAGATTTAGGCCCCTTAAGATTCTTTTTAGGCTTAGAGGTTGCCAAGTCTCAGAGGGGGTTGGTAGTCTGCCAAAGAAAATACACGCTTGAGCTATTGGAAGAAACGGGATATCTAGCATCCAAGCCTTCTAAATCCCCCATGGAACAGAATCTTAAACTTGCACATAATGGTTCCAGACTCATCTCAGATGTATCCACATATAGGAGGCTAATTGGGAAGTTACTGTACTTGACAATCACTAGACCTGATATATCATACGCAGTGCAGCAATTGAGCCAGCTTCTAGACACTCCAACTGAATCTCACTTGGCAGCTGCACATAGGTTACTAAGATATTTGAAGGAGAGCCCTGGCAAAGGTCTATTATTTCCTAGTACAGGTTCTTTAAGACTGAAGGCCTTCTCAGACGCAGATTGGGGAGGTTGTATAGAAAGCAGAAGGTCTGTAACAGGGTACTGCACATTTCTGAGAGATGCATTGATATCTTTGAAGGCCAAAAAGCAAACAACGGTATCCAGGTCATCATTAGAGGCAGAATATAGAGCTCTTGCCTCAGCTACATGCGAGGTTCAATGGATTTTCTATTTACTGAGAGATTTGAGAGTGACACACGATGGTCCAGTTGAGATTTTCTGTGATAACCGAAGTGCAATTTATATGGTGGAAAATCCAGTCTTCCACGAAGAACAAAACATATTGAGATTGATTGTCATATTGTGAGAGAGATTAGGCATCCCGACTGACTCATTGGGGATGTGTGATATATTTGCAGTCAGGATTGAGAGGGAGTGTTGAGGATTGTGAAGGAGCGGAAGGGACACAATACGATTAACAGTTGAATTGAAGAAGAGAAACTGGAATAGAGCACAGAGATGACAGTTATGATGAAGAGCAGGTGAAGAAGAGAAACTGGAATTCCAATCTGGTTCCAAAAACTTAAACGAATTCTGGATTGAAGCTGCGGTTGAAAGGTTAGTTATAGCCAAAGATTTGAGATTTTCTTGTGCAATTTGGGGCCTCTACTTAGGGGGAAAACCGCTCTATTGCTTTATAAATAATAATTAATCCCATAAGTCAGTTTAAAAAATTAACTGTTTATCTCTCTATTCAGAAATGACTTTCTATGGTACAACATCTATTATATATAATCTTGGAAAATCAAAGCAAGATTAAATCCTAAAAGATGGGAAAAAGAAATACACGATATCTAAATATTATATATCCGAAAACTTAGCATAAAAATATAATCCAACATATAAATCTCCATACATCCATCACATAAATTTAAAACATCAACAAAGGTCTAGCTTTTTCATAAATTATCAGAAATAAACAAAAATAAGTTCGTAACTACCTCCTCAAACACTGGTGCGATCATCACCTCATTTATCTGAAGATTAAAACATACGAAAGGATTAAGCTACCATAGACTTAGTACCAAAAAGTCTCTACTTAGGTGCCAACATTATTTCTACTTGCAACCTTAATTCCAAATATATCATATCTTTTTATTAAACATACATGCATATATTGCATATAATAAATAACATCTTTTACATATCTGACATTCTCAGTGTTCATTCCTTAACATTTACGGTCATCACATTTCCATAAGTGACAAAGCATTCTATATAGCTTACGTTCAGACGGACCTTGTCCTTTATAAAATAGTCTCGATTTACATAAACATCACTATGACTTCCTAAAAGTATAGCACTATGTCACAGTCTCTGTGAGTTTCTCGAAGTTCATACCATCATATATAGATATACATGTTGGAAAAATTCGCGGAACAGCTGAGACAACCACAACGATAATTGCAAGAACGCACAAAAGTAATGAACAACAATAAAAAAACAAAAACGAAGAACACATGATTTTAACGTGGGAAGACCCTCAAGGGGAAGAAAAAACACACGGCGTCAGCAAACTAAGAAATTCACTATCACCAATTGAGATTTCGGTTACATAAAATCTGCGTCTAACAAGGGATTTTATCAGAAATAAAGGATTAGCATGACTTATGGAATTTTCCTTTTACATTACTATCATACCATAGATAGGAGTCTAACACATATTCCTTATAAAAGATAAGTATGGAAACTTTGACTCAGAACGGGACTCCCTTCAGTCAAATCTCTAATCAAGGAATATTCATTTCCGTAAACTTCTGGTGTATTGCCGAGCTGAAGTCAATGTTGTGATGCTCAGCTCTGCTCGTCACTGCTTCTGTCCAGCTCGGCACTATTCAACTCTATTCGGTAGTAGTTCATATCTCTAAGTCCTTTAAGCTCGGCCTCACTTCAGCTTGGCTGACTTCAGTTCCACCAATCTTACCAAAATCTCCCACTTGGAACTGACCTAAACTTTGATGCATCGTGAATTTCTACTTCTTCGAACTGCCGCCCTTTAGCACTTTCTTCAAGTAACAAGACCCAAAGAAGCTTTGCAGAGCTCAAGCTTCTCTTTTGGAACAATCTTCGTCATCATTTATGCTGGATTTTGGCTAGTATGAATTTTCTACAAGTCGAACTGTCTTCCTTCAAGCACACCTCTTATATAATGATATCCGATATCAATATGCTTCGTTCTTGTATGATAAGCAGAATTTCTTGCCAAGTGAATTGCACTCTGACTGTCACTAAATAGTTTGCAGCTGATCTGAGGATGCCGCAACTCATTTAGTAAACTCTTCAACCACACTAGTTCCTTGGGAGCTTCAACTGCTGCTACATACTCAGCTTCAGTTGTCGACAATGCTACAATCTTCTGCAACCTCGATACCCAGGTCATTGCAGCACTGTCAAGCTTGAAAACATACCCTGTAGTACTCTTACGTTCATCAACATCTCCAGCCATATCAGAGTCTAGAAAACCAAACAGGTTTAGGTCATTGTTGTCGAACTATAGTGTCAAGCCTTGCGTTCCAACTAATTACCTTAGTATCCACTTCACTGTAGCCCAATGATCAGGACCTAGATTTGACATGAATCTGCTCGCAACGCCCACTGCATGGGCTATGTCTGGCCGGGTGCACACTATAGCATACATCAAGCTACCCACGGCTGAGGCGTAGGATACCTTCTTCATTCATTCAAGTTCATCCTTCATCTTAGGACATTGCTTCTTTGATAAGTTCTTAAACTGCCCTGCCAAAGGTGTAGACACCGGCTTTGCACTCTCCATATTGAATCTTTTCAGTACCTTAGAGATATAGTCTCTTTGGCTCAGTCTTAGCACTTGATTTTTCCTATCTCTTTCAATACTGAGTCCCAGTATCTTCTTCGCTGGACCAAGGTCCTTCATGGAGAATTTCTTAGCCAATTGTTCGTTCTGCTTCTTGATCTTAACAGTACTTCCCCCTGCTATTAACATGTCATCTACATAAAGTAGCAGGAAGATCATCATGACAGCGCTTGTAGCCAACCTCTGTCATGAAGTTGCCAAACTTCTTATACAACTGTGTCGGAGCTTGTTTCAAACTATACAAGCTCTTCTGCGATTTGCATACCAGGTCTTCTTTGTCACGTATCTCATAGCCCTATGGCTGCATCATGTAGATATCTTCTTCCAGATCTCTGTGAAGAAAGGTTGTTTTGACATCAAGCTGTTCTAAGTGCAGATCTTCTGCGGCTGTTATGCTCAGAACGGTTCTGATGGTTGACGGCTCGACAACAGGTGAAAAGATCTCAATGAAGTCGACCCCGGCCTTTTGTTGGAAACCTTTAACAACAAGTCTTTCCTTGTACCTTTGAGTGCCATCAGCTTCTTGCTTCACCCTGTACACCCATTTGTTCTGGATTGCTTTCTTCCCTAGTGGCTTATTTACAAGATCCTAGGTGAAGTTGCTCTGTAGAAAGTTCATCTCGTCTTCCATGGTTATCATCCAATTTTCACTTTTATCGGAGCTCATTGCTTCTTCAAAACAGATTTGTTCATCACAATCAGTAAGAAGAAAATAATAAAGTGAAGGTGAGAACCTGGTAGGAGCAGTAATGGTTATCCTCTCTCTCCGAACAGCAATAGGTGGTGTGACTTGCTCTTCCGGAGCTTCATCCCTGAGGTGGGCACCTTGGCAGTCTGATCTGTAGTTTGTTCAGCTCGGCATTACCGACGTCATTGTGCTTGGCCTTACAGTTTGTTTCTCTTCCTTTACTCTGTCCTTGTAAAGCACATTTTCATTGAAAACCACGTCCTTGCTTCTGATAACCTTCTTACCTACAAGATCCCATAGTCTATATCCAACACTATCACCTTCATAGCCAATTAAAGAACATACCTTGGACTTGGGGTCGAGTTTTGATCTCTCATCCGGCTTCAACAGTGCATAGGCAGTGCAACCAAATACTTTAACATGGGCAAGTGAGATCTTCTTGCCTGTCCACTCTTCTTCTGGAAGTTTGTTGTCAATTGTGTTAGATGGACGCCTGTTAATCAGATAAACAGCGGTGTTCACCGCCTCGGCCCAAAAAGATTTCGGCAGATCAGCATGTATCTGTTAGGCCTGTAACACACTCTAGACAGGAGTGAATAGAGTGTTGGGCAATTTTGTGGAATTGTTTTGTCTGGATTAACTCAAATGGAATTCAAAATCAAAGCAAGAATGAGAGATGAGAGACAATGAATGAGCTCAACGGATATAGAGTGGTTCGAATCGTAAATGATTATACTTCACTGCCACTTTGTTGCTAAAGTAAATTTTTAACAACTACTCTTCTTATTAAAGCTAATAAGAACAACCACAGCCGTACTTACACTAACAACTTAGTGTAAGCACCCACAACAACACCTTATTGCACAAAATATTTTCGTGCAACTACAACAACTACAGCTCTAAGCAAGAACAACTTCTTGCTACCTCAAAACTTCAACAAAGTTCTCTCAAGAACTTTCTCATAGTGGATTGAAAGAAGTAATGAGGATCACAATTTCTCACTAGTCTGAACACAAGAAAGAGATCAAATATTTATAGTTCCTCTTGTGTTAGACTCACTATCTCTGAATATACAACAATAAAGAACAAAGAAAGGCTTAACAAGCTTTACGTACTTTTACACATATGAGAGAAATATACAACAATGAAGAATGAATCTTGATGATGGTGAAAGTATGTATTTGCCTCATCTAAGCTTCATCCATTTATAGGAGGTGTTCACCATGTTTTTGGAGACTCTCCCATGTCTTCAAGTCAATCCCCAAGTCTTGTTAATTTGAAAATAGCCTTTAGCCACTCTATATATTGATTTGATCCTCCAAAGCCACCCTAGAGAATCTTAGACATGGATATAAAAGTTAAGAAAGCATGTATTATGATAGAGAAAAGTCCATAAGAAATTTTAGCAAGATTGAAAAGAGAAAACAACATAAATCTCCCTTGGATTTTGTTCCAACGATCATAAAATTTGAATTCTAGGGGGACATCGATCAATCAATGTGTTTGGGCTAAGATATCGATGTCCTCCAAAGAGTTTCCAGTTTCGAATCTGTAGTACATCGATCGATCGATGTTTCTCCTTTGAGAGACTGATGTGACATCGATCGATTGATGTCCCCTCGCCTGAGAGATCGATGTCTTTCAGAAAGTTACTGGTTTGAAAATGCCTGACATCGATCGATCGAAGTCTCTCATGATGTGACATCAATCGATCGATGTCCTTCAGGCTGAGAGATCGATATTGGACAGAAAGGTTCCAAACTTAACCAGCTCCAACATGGATCGAACCATGTCTCTCATTGAGAGACTGATGTATACATCAATCGATCCATGTGAGAGATTGATGTCTCACAGTGTGTTTTTCTCATTTTGCTTCAATCTCCAAGTGTGAATTTTCATTTTAAAACATCTTTTAATATCATCAAAACATTTCCCAATAATCTCATCCTATTTGATGATTTCAAAACCAAGATTTTTTAAAAGCTGTTTTTGCTTGAAATTTTTTTTAGACTAGTAACAGTTTCAAACTTGAAATTTTTAATCTCCTCCTTTGTTCATGTATTTTATGTTCTCCCTAATAGCATAAAGCATGTTACCATATCCAAGACTCCCCTTTAATAAATAATCTTACCAAAACTAGTGAATTTGTTTAAAAGTATCAAAATATTTTTCCTCAACCAAACATGCATCAAATAATATCAAAAGACTCCTCAACAACCAAACATACATCAAATGTGTGCATCATGCCAAATTTTCAATTTTCACTAACCATTTAATATATGTGTCAATAATACCAAAATTCTCATTTTTACATCAATATCAAGCAAGTATAACCATCAAGATCATCAAGATCAATATCAAGCAAGCAAGTATACACTTCTCCCCTTTTTTGAAAGCATAAAAAACAATAATCGAAGATAAACATACGATGTCATTAAAACTTCAAAACACACCAAAGTTTAGTAAATACATAAGGCAATAATATATCTAAGCTAGAAGCAAAAAAAAGTGAAATGGGGATAAACTGGGATAAACGATAGATAAGAAGCCTAGTCTTCATCGGACGAAAAAGTTATTCTAGGGATGCACGCCTTCATCTTTGCTTTGAGCTTGACAAATCTTGACTCGTGCACCGTCACCTTGTCTCGTAGCTGACCTCCTGTTGAAGAGTAATGACTTGAACTTGAAGTTCTGAAACATTTGAGCTCAAGCCACTAGGTACTTCTTGGGTGTGGGGTAGGGAATTTGTGCCTTTTTCAGAGCACCCACCTCTTCACCCACTTCTTCTTCTTGTGTACGTCCCTTCATAGCTTCTTTCCTAGCCTTGAGCACTTGTTGGATGTTGACCTTATCATAATAATCCTTATGTGTGATTTGGTCAAGATCCGTATCGTCTACATATACCCCTGACTTCACTAGCATCCGATAAATAGGATTACTATATAGGGCTGCTTTGTTGCGGCCTCAATCACGTTTGTCATGAAAAGCTCTCCAAAATTTATTCTCTCTTGGTTTTCTATACGGAAGGCAATATAGAAATCTAGGTTGTTAGGCCCTTTAGCGGACTTGCCATTGATACAAAAAGTAACCATGGCAAGTAGGGTTTGGTATACTAAGGGCATGTCATTAGCGTTCTTGGTTGGTGATAACCTAAGAATGTCTTTACTTCATCTTCAGTGACTTTCCATCGCCCCGTATCCCACCTCCAAACATCAAACTCAAAATACCCCTCGTTTGGTACCCCAATTAATTCACAAATGGCTCCAACATCCCATTCAATGTGAGTTGTATCAATGATAGTGTGAAATGCTAACGGGAGATCATTGATATATTGAACCCATAGGTTTGCATAGAAAAGCATAGTGTACCTAGTGGACATTTTGTCCATCTCCCTTTCAAGCCAAATATTCCTCCATTGTCGGACATCTAACCATTCAATGATAGGGCTCAACTCATTATTGCTTATAATTCCATTGATTCTAATCAATTTGAGGGGAATGGTTGCTCGTTCATCTCTCTCCCACTTATCATACAAACTTTGAGAGTGTCTAGTAATGTACCTAATATTACCTGGTGGGTATGATTCCTTCAAGGCATTCTTGGCTTCCTTAGTCTTTATCCATGGGAAGTTGGCGAATGTTAACCCACTCCGGAGGTCACCCAACACATTGGCTTGACTAAAATCCATGGTTTGCTTCCTTCTAGGTTGAGCTCTTGCTTGTGTTTGAGAAGATTATCCATGGGTAGGGTTGCTTGACCCTTCTTCTTCACTTTGAGTTGTTCTTGCCTGTTTTGTGGTGTTTTTGCTCCCTGTTGACATTTTGAAGAGAATTAGGGCACTAGAGTGAGGATTTTCTAGGGTAGAGTAGAGAAATATGAAGTTAGAAAGTGAAAATCAAATGTAGAGATGATGAAACATCGATTGTGAGATGAAATTGAAGAGAGGGAAGGTTTTTGGAGAAGAGGACGCAGTATTTCTGAGAGGTTCGATCGATTTTTGTAGGTTGGAAATGAATGAAATCGCGTTTTTGACAGAAGTTATAGTGCAGAAATCTATGACGTCGATCGATGTACATGAATCTCTCATTTTAATACATGGATCGTTCCATGTATACCCCTTTTTGAAATTTGTAATTTTTACCCGCTAAACATTCTTTATCATCCATAATCTTGTTCTAATGGACTCAAATGTCTCAGTAGGAAAGGATTTGGTAAATATATCCGCTAGTTGGTCATTGGTTGGAACAAATTCAACATATATCAATCCGTTTTGAATACAATCTCTTATAAAGTGATGTCTCACTTCAATATGTTTGGTACTACTATGGTGTACTGGATTTTGTGCTATACTTATGGCTGATGTGTTATCACATAGGATAGAAAATTTGTCAAGCATGACATTATAATCATTCAAGGTGTTTATCATCCAAAGTAGTTGGGCACAACATGGAACGCCCGATATATATTCGGATTCCGTCGTTGAAACTAACACACTATTTGGTTTCTTGGAGAACCAAGAAACAAAGCAATCTTCAAGGAATTGACATGTTCCGGAGGTGCTTTTTCTATCGGCTAGGTTTCTGGCGTAGTCGGAATTGTTGAGAAAAAGGGGGTTTGAGTGATTCACAAAATGCATGATTTAAATAACTTGTGTTTAAGAAATGCATGACACATTTTATGACTTGACACGTTTTTGCAACAAACCTGCCTTATATAGTTTATATATAATGTTGCCGTACTAACAAGCCATAAATCTTTAAAGCTTACGTCAAATGGCAAACATTTGTTGTGTTTGAACTATTTTCAGGTGCCACCATCAATGAACTAAACTAGTTCATTAAGTGAAGTACTTAGTTAAATGAACTAATCAGGTCATTAAATGGAGATATATTTGGAAAAGGCATAAAGGCAAAAAATTGAAGAATGGAAAGTCTTCTCCCACCTCTTATCACACGTTTATATATATATATATATATACGTATATATATATATATGTATATATATATGTGTATATATATATATATATATATATATATATATATATATATATTCAGATTTCTTTAAAAGGCACTATACACATATATTCCAACGTACTACTGACACGTTATATATTTTACGAACGTATGTTAACGTCACACCACTATACTTACCTCATACTTATGAGTATATTCACGTCTTATATCATACGATATAATTCATGGTGATGACAAAATTATGACGACATGTTACAAGGTTCTAAACAAAAAATTACCGTATCGGTGACAAACGAAACTTCGCCATGTGTCACGTACTTGCCATATATAGATGGCCAGCCCCTACAACTCAAAAATGGCCACAAATTTCGTGGCTTACATGGTATATTCAGCCATAAAATCATTTCATGTTGGCACACACAAATCACCCCCAATGAAGGCCAAATTGTGGAGATTTCAAATTCAACATTTTTGTCACATGGGGCGCCACTTACTTCAGCCTTTAGAGATGTATATTCAAGTTATTCTATATATATTATGTGTGACATAATATATATAACATGTGCAAAAATTTTGAATTTAATTGGAGAAAAATCGCGTAATCGACAAAAGTCGAAAAGTCGGTTTTCTACGAACACATCACATGGAACGTTTTTGGCATGACATGTAACATGTATATAGACACTTTTTACATATTCAATACATACTAAAGTGTTCTAGAAAAATCAATTTTTGGCTAATTGGAATATACCATATGTGTATAATTATTGTGCACTATTTTACAAAGTTTGCAAAAATAAATTCAGCACATGTTCAAGCTTAGTCACACGTCTAGAGCTGCTTTGTGGAGCCTATGTGGAGCTTAGTTGGGATCTTAATTGGTGAAGAATGGACTATACAAGGTTAGTGACATAATGGAGGGAGCTACACAAGGTAATGTTTCAAACTATGTCACATATATGACACATGCTGAAAATTCAACATGTGTGTGTTAATATGGCCGATTTTTACTAACTTAATGATGATTAATTTGCTTTTCAATATTCAAGGGAGTAATTTGTTGTAATATGGCAACATTTCAAAGTCTTGAAATGAATTAGCACATGCTGAAAATTTCAGCATGTGATACAAATGTTATGGCCGATTTTAATGTGATAATGGAGACAATTTTCTTGGCAAATTTTGTGGGATTAATTATGTGATATTTGGAAATGTTTTAAACAATAATTTAGAACATGTTTTAGGTGTATTTCTCAGATTTGTACAGTCATCATATGATGACAAATCTCATCCAATCAAGGAATGCCATGTAAGCAAGGCCAAGATAATCATCCAATGAAGTGTTGCCAAGTAAGCAAGTTGATGTCACAATTATACAAGGAATTCTTCCAAGGACTTAAAAGGGAATTTTCAAGATGGAGAAAAGCCCTAATGGGGGCGGCCAAGAGCAAATATAAGGAAGAGAAAAGAGTCATTCAAAGACAAGACAATTCTGATATTCTCTCAAGTGCAAAAAGTGTCTTCCACTTTCTTCTTCTACCTTTCTTTCTTCTTCTCTTTCAAGCCTATTTGTTAGGTGTAGCAATTGTCCCGTGGCGCGTAGGCTGGTGGGCCAAGTCACAGTCAAATGCCTTAGGCGCTTGTGTGTGCTGAATGCACTATAAGGCTAGGGTATGCGCATCTCCTGTCACAATTGGTTTTGGGAGAGTTGGTAGCGCCTGAGGTCCTACAAGTGGTATCAGAGCCAAGGTCACGGGTTCAATTTCCAGCGGGAGCAAATGCTGAGGGGGAGATTTTTAGGTGCAGCAATTGTCCCGTGGTGCGTAGGCTGGTGGGCCAAGTCACAATTGAATGCCGTAGGCGCTTGTGTGTGCTGAATGCAATATAAGGCTAGGATATGCGCATCTCCTGTCACCAATTGGTTTTGGGAGAGTTGGTAGCACCTGAGGCCCTATACTATTGTTCTTATATTCAAATATGTTGAATAGGCTTTGTATAGACCACCATACACGCTCATTGTTGTAAAAGGTTGATCAAGGTGCGATCAATCCTTCATTCGTTCGGTGGTGGTGTTCATGAAAGGTGTGATTACTTGTATCGTTTGTACAGGGTTGGAGTTGGTGTGTGACTCCAGCAACCCTTTGTGGTAAGGTATTTTTTTGTGATTAGTCATACCCGAGGAAGGTGTCCTCGAAGACTGGAGTAGGTTGTGTTAACCGAACCAGTATAAAATTCTCGGTGTTATTACTTTCAGCATTTTACTTTCAGTTTCCAGCATTGTGCATTATTTTCATTGCAGTAGTAAAAATATCAGACGAATTTCAAAAAATCACAAAACTTTCTAGAAACATAGCCACATCTTCCAAGTTTCATTTCGTGCAAGTTTCAACCCTTTTGGACAAGTATAAGTCATTCAAACAGCAATAGTTCTGAGACTAGTTCAGTCTGATTTTCAGACTTGCAAAGGTTGAGACGTTGAACGTATTTGACATACTTCCCAAAGGAATGTTTCAAAACTGTTTCAAACTAATTAAATACATACAGTAAGGGTTTGTCATTAAATTTTCAGACCATTTAGAGCCACGGTTTAATCGGAATAAAATTTTGAAATCAGACTACCGTTTCTGGCAGATTTGTGCAATCTGACCACAAACGATTTTTCAAAAGGTTAAAGGTTGAATTTTGATCTGAAATTTTTAAGAGATACACAAAACATCTGAGAATACAACTCTCCAAATTTCAGAATTTTTGAAGGCCTGTAACCTAGTTTTTCAAACGTTGCAAAACAGGACCTGAAAACAGAAACTGTTTTCAGAAGTTGGGTTTTTGGATCAAAACATTTTAAAAACCAAATTTTCCGCACCCACTATTCAACCCCCCTCTCTAGTGGTGACTTGCAGGTCAAACAGGAGTCACTATACCCTCATAATCAAAACAATCGTTTTTGGGATAAAATAACCCAAAGTTCAAAGTTCCTTCCAAATCCTAAAAATGCGTTTAATGGCAAATAGATGTGACTCCTTAGGCATACCTTGAAATATAGCACATAAACACACCACATGTAAAATATCCGGTCTACTAGCAGTAAAATAAAGTAGACTACCAATCATACCACTATATTTGGTTACCTCAACCGGCTTTCCATTTTCGTCTTTGTCGAGCTTTGTACTTGTATTTATTGATGTGCTCACACTTCTTCCATCCTCAAACTTGTACTTCTTGAGTAGATCCTTGGTGTACTTTGTTTGGGATATGTACACTTCATCTTGAGTTTGCTTTATTTGGAGTACAAGAAAGTAATTTAGTTCACACATCATGCTCAGCTCAAATTCTCCTTCCATCAATTTAGCAAATGCTCACAAAGAGAATCATTAGTAGCACCAAATATAATATCATCCACATAAATTTGAACAAGCAATTAATGGTTTCCGTGTTCTTTAATAAAAAGAGTAGTGTCGCTCATTTTCAAGTAGGAAGTTACTTAATCTTTCTAACCATGCCCTAGGAGTTTGTTTAAGTCCGTAAAGGGCCTTTTTGAGTTTAAATACATGATTTGGATAATCATGATTTTCAAACCCAGATGGTTGAGCTACGTACACTTCTTCTTGAATTATTCCATTCAAGAAGGTGGATTTCACATCCATTTGATATAGTTTGAAATCCTTACAGCATGCATGTGCTAATAGCATCTTAATAGTTTCTAACCTAGCTACGGGGGCAAAAGTCTCATCATAGTCTATACATTCTTCTTGTTTATATCCTTGAGCTACTAACCTAACTTTGTTTCTAGTGATGCTTTCTTTATCATCTATTTTATTTCTAAATACCCATTTGGTGCCAATTATGGGGTGATCACTAGATTTAGCCACTAGTTCATAAACATCACTTCTTTCAAATTGATTTAGTTCTTCTTGCATGACTAATACTCAATCTTCATCATTTATATCCTCTTTTATATTTTTAGGCTCAACTTGTCAAATGAAAGCATTTTCATTAATTTTCTTCTAGTCAATATGCCTTGACTTGTTTCTTCTAATATCAACTCTCTTGGATGGTCTTTCTTATATTTATATGGATCCGGAAAATTTGAAGTGTCTCCTCTCACCTCTTCATCTTCAACCTTAGGTTTATTTTCAAGTGGATCAATCCTAAGATCAATGACAATATTTCCTTTTGGATTCTCAAATTTTTCTATATGACTTGCTTCAATTATTTTTTCATCATTATCATTATTTATGCATGGTTCATCCTCAAGTAGTTCAATAACATGAATTGATTCTTCAACTTTCATACTCTTTTTGTTATATACTTTAAATGCCTTGCTATTTTGAGCATATCCCATAAAGATTTTTTCATCAGCTTTGAAATCAAATTTATCCAAGTTATCTTTGGTGTTAAGTATAAAACACTTACAACCAAATACCTTGAAATAACCAATATTGGGTACTCTACATTTTCAAAGTTCCTAAGGAGTCTTTTTAAGAGATGGTCTCAAGTAAACTCTATTTGTTACATGAAAAACGGTATTTACCGCTTCAGCCCAAAAATACTTGGGTAGCTCAAATTCATTTAGCATGGCTCTACTCATTTCTTGAAGTGTTCTATTTTTCCTTTCCGTAACACCATTTTTTTGAGGAGTTATTGGAGCCGAGAAATTGTGTCCATACCCTTTGGATACACAAAATTCTTGAAACTCACCATCAAAGTCACCACCTCTATCACTTCTAATTTCCTTAATCATGACTTCTTTTTGATATTCTATTCTTCTACAAAGTTTTATAAACTCTTGGCATGCATCATTCTTTTTAGCTAAAAACATGACTCAAGTGTACCTAGAGAAGTCGTCTACCACCAAAAAGGTGTAATGTTTTCCACCTAGACTTGACGTACCAATGTCCCTACACAAATCCTATGAATCAATTGTAGAGGTTTAGTGGTGGAGATTTCACTCTTGGGCTTGGAGCTTGCTTTAACAAGCTTTGCCTTTTGACAAGTATCGTATAAGCCATGGTTTTTGAAATTTAATTTTGGAAGACCTTGGACCTTTTCATTTTTGCAAATCTCTTTGAAATTTTTGAAACTAATATGTCTAAGTTTTCTATGCCATAGTTGAGCAAAATCATTTTTGACAACTAGGCAATTTGTGATATCAAAATCATGTGTGCTAAATTTATAAACATCATTTTTTCTTATAGCCTCAAAAACAATTTTATCATTCTTTTTTACAATGCACTTCTTTACAAATTCAACTTGAAAATTAGCATCACATAGTTGGCTAACACTTATTAAATTATACTCAAGCTCTTCTACATATAATATATTATTAAGAGTGAAAGAAGAGTTACCAATTTCTCCATGTCCAAGGATTTTGGCTCTCCCATTGCCAAAATGCACTGTTCCACCATCTTGGAGCTTGAGCTTGGTGAACAATGTTTAGTCTTTGGTCATGTGTGTTGAAAATCTGCTGTCTATAAGCTATTTGGTTCCTATTTCTATGGCTACTCCATTTATCTTGAGAGCCTACAAAACCAAGAGACTTATGCATTGGTGCCCTTTGATGATTGGGTCCTTTAGAGTTAGCTTGTTGACCCTTAGGCTTCCAAACATACATACTATCAAATCTAGCTCTACATGCATTTTTCACATTCCCTTTTTGTTATAATGAAAACAAATGGCTACATGCCTTGGTTTATAAGATGATGAGCCATGCTGTGTTTTTCTGTTATTTGGATTTTTCTTTAATGACTTGGGCTTAATGGAAGAATGTGATGAATTAAATTTTAAACCGGATTTTTCATTTCCAATCCTTTGATTTCCAAGTAATTTGTCTAGATTATTTTTACCATCGGTTAGT
The DNA here is from genome assembly GCA_036186865.1 of Eustoma russellianum. Classification (NCBI taxonomy): domain Eukaryota; kingdom Viridiplantae; phylum Streptophyta; class Magnoliopsida; order Gentianales; family Gentianaceae; genus Eustoma; species Eustoma russellianum. Next base: position 38,419,377 of record AP025043.1, read on the forward strand.
TTTTGTAAGTCTATTTTTAATTTCTCACATTATTTCCTAGTTTCTACATTTTCAAGAGCTACGGTTTTATGCATGGTGAGTATGATGTCATGATATTGATACATCAAAATATTCTTATCATGCAAGCTCTTTTTTTCTAATATGCATTTTTTAAATTCTTTCTTCAAGTGTTTATATTTCAAATTCAGTTTTTCAAACTCATCTTGCAAATCTTCTATTTCATCTTGTAAATTAGAAGAGTTAGAGTTTACCTCAAGGTCATTCTCAATTGCCATGAGACAAGTATGTTGTGCTTTTGGATTCTCAACTATTGCAACAAGTCTAACATCCTTGTCTTCACTTTCTTCTCCTTCCGATTCGGAGAGAAGATCATCCCACGTGGTTACCTCCGCATTTAGGGCTTTCTTCTTTTGAAGAAAGACCTTGTTTTCTTGCTTTTGCGACTCCTTGACGTGCCAATCGGCAATGAAGTGACCCGTTCGACCACACTTATAGCAATTTTCACTTGCTTCTTTATCCTTTGGTAGTCTCTTGAAAAACTTCTTTGCTTGAGCCTTGTTTCTTGTGGCCATTCTTCTAAATTTTCTCACTAGAAGAGCAACTTCCTCATCCGATTCATCAGACTCTATCACCAATCCTTTGTGTGATGCTTGTGGGCTTGATATGATTCATCCTATTTTATTCATAAATAAGAATTTCATGAGTAAGAAGATTACTGGCGGTGACTTTAAGTGTCCATTCTCTTGGCAAAGAGTTGAGGAGTTTTGAGACAAGGTATTCATTTGAGATTTTCTTGTCCACCATGGAAAGTTGATTCACTATTCGAGTGAATTGGTCGATTGTCTCCTTAATTTTGTCACCACTCTTCATTCCGAACATTTCATATTCCTTCATGAGTATTAGTCTTTTTGCCATTCTTACTTGCTCAGTCCCTTGTTGTATCATTTCCAGCCTTTTCCATGTTTCATGTGCTATTTCGAGACCTTGAAGTCTTATGAGCTCGGTAGTGGTAAGAGTACTTGAAAGAATATCGAATGCTTTGCCATTGATGACGAAGTTTATCTTCTATTCATCGGTGTAGTCATCCTTATCTTTGAACATTGATTCTCCTTTTGAGTTGGTAACCATACGAACTTCGATTCCTTTGATAACAGCTCTCCACATATCAAATCCACATCCTTTCAAATGATTGATCATTTGAAATTTCCACAAAGAATAATTTTGGGCATCAAACATAGGTGCTTTAATGTTTGATCCTGAGAATAGTGCAGTTGGCTTGGAAGTTGAGGTGTAGGATGAAGAGGTTATCATTGCCATTATCTTTAACCTTGCCACTTGAAAAGATTGGCGAAGCAATCAAGGTTAGACTTTGATACCAGTTTATTAGGTCCATAACACACTCTAAAAGGGGTGAGTAGAGTATTGGGCAATTTTGCAGAATTTTCTTGTTTGATTCAACTCAAATAGAATTCAAAATTAAAGCAAGAATGGGAGATGAGAGGCAATGAATGAGTACACTAGATATGGAGTTGTTTGAATCGTAAATGATTCTACTCCACTACCACTTTGTTGCTAAAATGGATTTTCAACAACTACTCTTCTTATTAAAGTTAATAAGAACAACCACAACAATACTTACACTAATAACTTAGTGTAAGAACCCACAACAACACCTACTTGCACAAAATACCTTTGTGCAACTACAACAACTATAGCTCTAAGCAAGATCAACTTCTTGCTACATCACAACTTCAACAAAGTTCTCTCACGAACTTTCTCACAGTGGGTTAAAAGAAGTAGTGTGGATCACACTTTCTCACTAGTCTAAACACAAGCAAGATACCAAATATTTATGGTTCCTCTTGTGTTAGACTCACTATCTCTCAATATACAACAATGAATAACAAAGAAAAGCTTAACAAGCTTTAAGCACTTTTACACATATGAGAGAAATTCACAAAACTGAAGAATGAATCTTGATAACTGTGAAAGTGTGTATTTGCCTCATCTGAGCTTCATCCATTTATAGGAGGTGTTCACCACGTTTTTGGAGCCTCCCTCATGTCTTCAAGTCAATCCCCAAGTATTGACAACTTGAAAATAGCCTTTAGCCACTTTATGGATTGATTTGATCCTCTAAAGCCACCCTAGAGAATCTTAGACATGGATATAAAAATCAAGGAAGAATGTATTATGTTAGAGAAAAGTCCACAAGAAATTTGAGCAAGATTGGAAAGAGAAACACCATAAATCTCTCTCGGATTTTGTTTCAATGGTCATAAAAATTTGAATTCTGGGGGGCATTGATCGATCAATGTGTTTGGGCTAAGAGATCGATGTCCTCTAGAGAGTTTCCATTTTTGAACATGAAGTATATCAATCGATCGATGTCTCTACTTTGAGAGACTGATGTGACATTGATTGATCGATGTCCCCTGGCCTGAGAGATCGATGTCTTCCAAAAAGTTTCTGGTTTGAAACTGCCTGACATCGTTCGATCGAAGTCTCTCCCTGAGACACTGATGTGACATAAATCGATCGATGTCCATCAGGCTGAGAGATCGATGTTGGACAGAAAGGTTCCAAACTTAACCAGCTCCAACATGGATCATTCCATATCTCTCGTTGAGAGACTGATGTATACATCAATCGATCCATGTGAGAGATTGATGTCTCACAGTGTGTTTTTCTCATTTTGCGTCAATCTCCAAGTGTGAATTTCCATTTCAAAACATGTTTTAATATCATCAAGACATTTTATATCCCAACAGTACATCATACTTCTTGCTCTTTCATAAATTGTTATGTTCATCCTTTCAGCAACACCATTATGTTGAGATGTCTTTGGCACTGTCTTTTCTCTTCTGATTCCATTCTCGTCACAGTAATCCTCAAACTCCTTAATGCAGTACTCTCCACCATTGTCTGACCTCAAGCACTTCAGCTTCAGCCATGTTTCGTTCTCAACAAGATTCCTCCATCTTTTGAAGACTTCGAATACGTCAGACTTGTGTTTCACAATGTATACCCATAGCTTCCTTGTTGAGTCATCAATGAAGGTAACATAGTAGCGAGAGCAATTCAGTGAAGGCATATGAGAGGGCCCTCACACGTCTGTGTGTACAGGCTCCAACTTCTCAGCTCTGAGACTTCTCTTGTGCTTAGAAAAGCTTACGAATTTTTGTTTCCCAAGCACACAAGATTCACACAGTGGCATGTCAATGTTTGAAGTACCCTCCAGCTTCCCTTTTGACGCCATCACCCTTATCCCCTTGACACCCATGCGTCCAAGGTTTTGGTGGCAGGCTCGACATTATTAGTCAAGGTGGCTGCATTCACCGAGCTCTTATTGGTGATTTGTAAAGGGTTCCAACTCTCAACCCCTGTGCCACAATTAAGAATCCCTTGACTAACTTCCAGTGCATCTTGCTGAACCTTCCTTCCAGATCAGCATCATCTACCAATTAAGTAATAGATATTAAGTTCTTGGTCAGTTGAGGTATGTGTCTTGCTTGCAGGAGCTTTAGTTGCCTTCTATCTGGTAGAGTCAATATGATATCCTCCTTGCCAATGATATCACAGGAGTCATCATCCTCAAGATATATCTTTCCAAAGTTTCCACTTTTGTATTTTGTGAAGTATTCTATATTGGATGTGGCATAAAAAGAGGCCCCAGTATCGAAAATCCAAAGAGGGTCAGCTTGGCTTTCACAACTCAAGATCAGGCCGTCACTCTCAGACCTGGATGCTTGAGAGACATGTATCTATTTCCGTTCTTGTCATTCTGATTAGCCTTCTTCTTGACTCTGCAATCACGTTTAAGGTGACCCTTCTTCTTGCAATTCTAACAGGTCATATTTGAGCCCTTAGACTTGCTCTTCCTGGACTGCGATCTCCCACCTCTGTCATTGTTCCTCTTGGCAGATCTGCCACGCTCCTCTGTATTCAGCGCAGCTCTAGAACTTTCAGGACTACCACTGTTCCTCTTCCTCGAATCTTCATCAAGCAGCACATCTACCACGTTTTCAAATTTCGACGTACCTTCTACATATGAGTTGCTCACAGCCATGATAACTCCATCCCAACTGTCACACAGACTTGACAGTATTTCTAAAGCCAGAACTTCAGCGTCGAAGACGATCCCAACTGGCTCAAGTTGGCTAGTAATTGTGTTGAACTCACTCAGGTGTTCCTGCATCGTCTTGCTTTCAGTTTTTTTCATGTTGAAAAGTCTCTTCATCAGATGCACCTTGTTAGAGGCAGAGGGCCTTCCATACATCCTTGTTAAAGCATTCATTACGTCCTTTGTGGTTTTTGCTTTTGAGATGTTGAATGCTACGGTTTGAGTCAGGGACAGCCTAATCGCACCAAGAGCTTTACAATCCAGAATTTCTCATTCTCGATCCGTCATGTCAGTAGGCTTCACCTCTTTTCCTTCAAGAGACAGATATAGATCTCTCTTATATAGATAATCTTCAACCATCATCTTCTAGAAACCGAAGTTTGATCCATCAAATTTCTCAATCCTTGATTTACCATCGTCGGCCATTGCTCCCGCTCGAACAAAGAACCCTACGGCTCTGATACCAGTTGTTGGAAAAATTCACGGAACAGTGGAGACAACCACAACGATAATTGCAAGAATGCACAAAAGTAATGAACAATAATCAAAGAAAACAAAAACGAAGAACATACAATTTTAACGTGGGAAAACCTTTAAGGGGAAGAAAAAACCTACAGCGACAGCAAGCCAAGAAATTCACTATCACCAATTGAGATTTTGGGTAATAAAATCTGCGTCTAATAGGGGATTTTATAGGAAATAAAGGATTAGCATGACTTATGGAATTTTCCTTTTACATGGCTATTATACCATAGATAGAACTCTAACACATAATCCTTATAAAAGATAAGTATGGAAACTTTGACTCAGAACGGGATTCTCTTCAATCAAATCTCCAATCAAGGAATATTCCTTTCTATAAACTTCTGGTGTATTGCCGAGCTGAGGTCAATGCTGTGATGCTCAGCTCTGCTCCTCAATGCTTCTGTCCAGCTCGGCACTATTCAGCTCTGCTCGGCAGTAGTTTATATCTCCAAGTCTTTTGAGCTCAGCTGACTTCAGTTCCACCAATCTTAACCATAGATAGACTTTAAAAGTATGAAGACACACTATACATTGACACACCCTTTTAGATGCATGGCTTGGCTCAAATAGCATCATTTTATATACGTAATTGACGTCATACATACATATAGTATCAACTTTTTAGAGGACTTACGTAAAGTTTTCATTTTACCATTGTTCAATTTAACAGAGATCACGCACCTCAAAAAATATCGTTTCCCATGCCACCTAACTTAACTATCCTTTTTTTTGCTTATATATGCATGCTTTTAACTAATTTCCAAATTTAAGCTCTAAAAACACGAATTTGGCATTGATATAAACATGAAAGTTACAGAGCTTTTCAAGAGATTTTTCTGAATATTTTGAATCAGCTCAAATAAAATTGTGTATCTCAAGATATCACTAAAATAAGCTCATCGTGATAGTTTAGAAGGGGTGAGATGAAGGCAAACAATACACATCAAAATATTTCAAAGATTACATATATCATCTACCATGCATCCTGACACCAATTCACATCAATCTAATATAATAATTTTTAACAATGATCGACTAAGCATCACCTCAAGTAAAGATAACATCACTGACCAAACAAAGATGCTCTTTAATTTCCCACTGTCAAATTCGGTTGAGGTTGGTGACTTTGAACCAATCCAAGCATCCTTGAGTCTCAATTTTACTTCAAGCATAGTTTACCAATGACTTCCAAATCCATTTAGCCCCATTTCCTTCGGATCTCCTAAATTTTGATTCATAATGATTGAACGAATGGAATTTAGTTACCTCAATATCGTGTAGATGGCCTCTCCAATCTGGTTCCAAAAGTGTCAAAATTGCATTAAACTCAGAATTCAAACATCAAAACAACATGATCAAAATATGTAATGCGCAAACGAAGATGAACAAAGATTTGAATATTGCAGAGAAAAGAAAAGTGGCGCCAAGTGCGCAGCTTGGAGAAGAAGAAAGGAAAACCAGAAAAATCTTTCTCTTTTTGTTCAAGCCTTATTTTACAACATCTACATATATTTATACTAGCTAAAGAAGTATCTAGAAGCCAACATGGCACGTGAAAAATTCAGCTTGGCTTGATGCGGTAGGTGCTGTGTTCTCGTACTAAGACCAAAAGTCAGCGCACCAAGCGTGTCAAGCGTGCCACGCATGCTAAGACCAGCCATCAGCGAACCAAGCGTGCCAAGACCTGTCAACTGTCCAATGCTTTGGAGCCATCTCACTGGTTGCTAGTTTTGTTTCAGCTTGACACTTGAAATACTTCTTGAATTGGCTGCTGAGTTATACAAACTCAGTACCAGAACAGTTTTATAATTTTTGGTCTAGCATTGAAGGTGTGATCACAGCAGATCACACCTTTGAAAACTAAGATGACTCTAGCGCCAACTTGCCTGCTCTTTCCTCTCCTTTGCTTTGTAATGACAGACCACTATCTTCCACACCCCTCCCCCCTCAATTCTGACTTCTTACAAATGTTGCACACTCCTAATGCTGAAGTCAGAAATTGTAATCTTTGTGAACTTAGTTCTTTAGTAAATATATCAGCCACTTGAAATTCAGTTTTAACTGGCATTGGTTTAATCACCCCTTCCTGAAATTTGTCTCTAACCACATGACAATCCACTTCTATATGTTTAGTCCTCTCATGAAAAATTGGATTTTCCACTATGTATATTTCACTCTTGTTGTCACAGAATAACTCTACAGGTTTTCTTTGATATATGCCCAGATCCTTCAATAAATACAATAACCATTGTACCTCACAAGTTGCTGCAGCAAGTGATCTATATTCAGTCTCTGAGGAAGACCTAGATACAGTAGTTTGCTTCTTGGCCTTCCAAGATAACAGAGCATCTCCAAAGAACATGCAATATCCTGTGACAGATCTTCTACTTTTAGTGCATCCACCCCAATCTGAATCTGCATATGCTTTGAGCAATTTTGAACCTGTGCTAGGAAATAGCAATCCCTGACTAGGATTTCCTTTTAAGTATCTCAATAATGTGTGAACAGCCTTCATATGCAATTTTGTAGGGCTATCCAAAAATTGACTTAATTGTTGCACACTATATGAAATATCAAGCCTTGTAATAGTGAGATACAATAATTTTCCAATAATTCTCCTGTAACAAGACAAATCTGAAAACAATGGTGAATCATTATGTTCCAGTTTTAAATTTTGTTCTATAAGAGTCAAGGCAGGTTTAGCAGCTAAAAATCCTATTTCTTCTAGTAATTCCAATGTGTACTTCATTTGACAGATCATGATCCCCCCTGAGACCTTGCCACCTCAAGGCCCAAAAAATACCTGAGAATACATAAATCTTTAATTTGGAAAGTAGAGTGTAAATTCTGCTTTAGGTGCTGTATCTGAGATAAAGAATCACTTGCTACAATAATATCATCAACATAAATGAGCAAAGCTATACATGATTCTGAAGACCATTTTGTAAACCAAGTGTAATCATATTTGGACTGTTGGAATCCTTGAGACAACAAATACACAGTAAGCTTCTCATTCCACTATCTACTGGCTTGTTTAAGGCCATAAAGAGATTTTTGAAGCTTGCAAACTGCATTAGGAATTGAATATTGAACTCCTTGTGGTAAACCCATATAAATCTCAGGATATAAATCACCATGAAAGAAAAGCATTATTGATATCTAACTAATGCACATGCCAATGGTTTATAGAAGCTAAAGCCAGAAGAAGACGCAGAGAAATCATTTTTGCCACAGGAGAGAAAGTATCAACATAGTCTATACCTAGTTGCTGGGTGTATCTCTTAGCCACAAGCCTTGCCTTATACCTTTCTATTGAACCATCAGCCTTTCTTTTAGTTTTATAAACCCACTTACATCCACCTGCATTGCATGTTGCCAGGCTGCTAATGAAGCTGCCTATTGGTATGTCATAGGCTCATGCTCAGTAATGGTATTAAGTATGTAGGACTTGTACTCAGGAGTTAGAGCATCAAGAGAGTGATAAGACTGAATAGGATATGGCAAGGAAGCTAATGAATCAAACTGACCAGATAAATGGCTCAGATTATAGTAGTAATCCTGTAAATAAGACGGAGCACGTCTTTGTCTGATAAGTCTATGATCAGAATATTGATGTGATGCAGGAGTTGACACTAGGGGTAAGTGGACTTGCAATTGTGTTATAGGTATCTGACCAGTAGGAGGAGAATTTGAATCCTTAGAGAATGAAGAAGGGGAGGATGATGTTAAAGGCAATGATAACACAGGAGATGATTCAGTGTCACTTGAATATAGAGGATCAGGTGTGGAAGGTAACTCATGCAAAGGATGCAACTGAGGAGGGGTTTGATATGAAGTTGAAGGAGCATCAGTCATGCCAGAAGCCACTGGCACTGATGTTGCTGGTAAAGAAGAGCCATCAGATAAAGGAAAAGAACTCTCATGAAACAATATATCCCTAGAAACAATGACAGATTTGTCATCTAACTTCTAAAGAATATAACCTTTTGTATTCATGGGGATTCCAAGAAAGACATAGGGCAAAGATCTGGGTGTAAACTTAGCCTATGAGGAGAGTTATTACAAGCAAAGGCCAAACAACCAAATACTCTGAGATGACCATAAACAGGCTGTACATGATGCAAAACCTCATAAGGAGTCTTATGCTTAAGAACAGGTGATGTCATCAGATTTATTAAATATGTAGCATGCTGAAGACAAAAGCCCCAGTAAACAATGGGTAATGAAGCATGAAATCTGAGTGCTCTAGCTACAACAAGAAGATGCTGGTGTTTTCTTTCTACTACCCCATTCTGTTGAGGGGTGTAATTACATGTTATTTGATAAATAACCTCATGCTGCATATAAAACTCAGCCATCTTAAACTCAAGCCCATTATCACTCCTAAAAACCTTGATATGGATACTAAATTGAGTAAAAACATAATGGAAGAAACTTTGCAAAATCTGTCAAGTCTCAGATTTCGCCTCAAGAATATAAATCCAGGTATACCTTGAACAATCATCTATTATAGTCAGAAAATATTTCTGATTGTACAAAGTAGGATGCCTGTAAAAGTCCCATATATCAACATGAATGATATCAAAAGGAAATTTAGAGGCTATAACAGATACAGGAAAAGGGGCCCTCTTCAGTTTTGCTAAAGGACAAACTGTACAATTATTATTTTGGCTAAATGATGGTATATATGGATGTGATCTATGGAGCTCTTGAATTCTGGCTGATGAAGCATGTCCAAGTCTGGCATGCCAGAGATATGAATGAGAGTCTAAGCTTGATGAAGAGAGAGCAGAAGGCAGTACACAAGTATTTAAGACCTCAGACTGTGCAAGCAGGCTGGAATCATGCATGTAATAGAGTCCACTAATGCTTCCTAGCTGAACTAATCATCCTCCTAGATAACTGATCCTGAATGAAACAACCAGAATCATGGAATGAAACAAGCAAATGAGGGAGTCAGTAAGCTTGCTCAGAGAAACAAGTTTGAAAGAAAATGAAGGAACATGTAATACATCATTCAAAACAAGACCACTATGTAGCTTAACTACTCCTTTATAAGTTGCATCAATTGTGATATTATTTGGAAGCTTGGTAAAAACATGATCAATACGATAATAAGAATGAAACAGGGTTAAGGAGCAAGAAATATCATCAGTGGCCCCTGAGTCCAAGATCCATACACAATCAATACTTGTAGAATACTTACCTGTAGACATATCAGTCTGTGCAGTCATAACAGCACCTTGCAACTCTTTGTTTACACTGGTTCCTGAAACAACATCATCGACATCTAACAACTTCAGAAGTTTAGAAAACTGTTTTTGAGTAAGAGAATGTGTGGATTGTGGAAGCAGACAAGAGGAAGCCTGCTCAGCATCACAGTTCTGAGGCTTCTCTTCCATCATTTCAACTGCATTCACTTGGTTTTTAAACTTGAAACCAGGAGGAAACCCATGTTTTCTGTAACATCTATCACTTATGTGTCCTATCATACCACAGTGATTACATTGCAAGCGTTTGTTACCTTCCTGATAGAATCTTCCATTTCCTCTTCTAAACTTTGTCCCTATCTCTTGTTCACATGCGTGTTTGCTACAAAACCTTCTTGATCATCACAATTAGTAACTAGTTCTGTAGGAGCATTATTAAAGCCAACTATTGTACTGTTATTAGTGATTTTCCTTTCAAATTTCAGTGTCATTGCAAACACAGTTTTGATATTTGGTAATGGTGTCATCACGAACACTTGCGATCTAACTGGATCAAATTCTTCGTTCAATCCTTTGACAAACTCTATAACATAATCATTCTCAATGAACTCATTCACCTTTTTAGTTACATCACATACACATCTAAGGCAATCACACTTCGGTATGGATCTTAAAGCCATCAGTTCTTCCCACAGTACCTTCAATTTTGTAAAGTAATCATTTACACTGAGGCTTTCTTGTCTTACAACATAGAACTCAGATAGCAAATCAGATAGTCTAAATGGATCACCACTACCGTATCTCATAGTTAAATCATTCCATACATCGAAGGCACAATCATACCATATTATACTCTGTGCAATAGAGAGAGAGACACAGTTCATGATCCAGGATTGGATCATAGTATTTACATGTCTCTAAGCTTGAAATTGAGGATCATATGGTTAAGGTTTAGGCATAGATCCATCGATGAAACATGTCTTGTTATTCACTAGTAACGCCATTTGAAACGTTCTGCTCCACGAGTGAAAATTGTGCGGAGTGAGTGGAGGTTGAACTAGAACGATCGTTGGACTATCGTTTGGATGTAAGTAGTACGGATTATTTAATGGATTATCATTGATTACATGATTGTTGCGTGAACTAGATGATGCAGGGCTTGCATTTGCCATAGCTGGACTTCAGTTGAACTATATCGCAAACGAGAAGTGATTTGTATGATGCAAAATCATACTAAGAACATCAACAAATTGATGATGAATTATCAACGCTCTGATACCATGTCAAAATTGCATTAAACTCATAATTCAAATATCAAAACAACATGATCAAAATATGTAATGAGCAAACGAATATGAACAAAGGTTTGAATATTGCGGAGAAAAGAAAAGTGGCACCAAGTGTGCAGCTTGGAGAAGAAGAAAGGAATACCGGAAAAATCTTTCTATTTTTTTTCAAGCCTTATTTTACAACATCTACATGTATTTATACTAGCTAAAGAAGTATCTAGAAGCCAACATGGCACACGAAAAATTCATCTTGGCTTGATGCAGTAGCTGCTGTGTTCTCGTGCCAAGACCAACCGTCAGTGCACCAAGTGTTCCACGCATGCCAAGATTAGCCATCAGTGCACCAAGCGTGCCAGGCATGCCACGCGTGCCAAGACCTGCCAACTGTCCAATGCTTTCATGCAATCTCACTGGTTGCTAGTTTTATTTCAGCTTGACACTTGAAAACACTTGTTCACTTGGATGCTGAATTATACAACCTCAGTACCATAATAGTCCTACAATTTTTGGTCCATCATTGAAGGCGTGATCACAGCAGATCACACCTCTGAAAACTAAAATGACTCCAGCGTCAACTTGCCTGCTCTTTCCTCTCCTTTGCTTTGTAATGACAGACCACTATCTTCAACAAAAAGTTTAAATGAATTTTGGGTTGAAGCTACGGTTGAAAGGTTAGCTATAGCCAAAGATTTGGTATTTTCTTGTGGAGTATCAATTGATCGACACAACTTGACGTAATTTTTATTATGGGTCATCGGAAACAATTTCTGTGTGTTTCTAACAAGTTGGTATGGTTACGTACATCCGATCCCTTTTACCCTGCTATAAGCGACGGGCTATAGAGGTAATGATGATGATGTTGTTGTTGTGTAGTTCTTTATCGTTGTGCGATTTGGGGACTGGGGAAAAGCTGATGTATTGCTTTGATAAATATTAATTAATCCCATAAACCAGTTTAGAAAAATTACAAGTTTATCTCTCTAATCAGAAAATCAGAATTGATGTGAATAGATGGAAATATAATCAGAAAAAGACATACCGAAGATACTTATGGAAGCTGTAGGTGAAAAACATAAATAAACTGAACAGATGCAATACAAAATGGGGAAAAGCTAGAAAAAAAAAATCTGAATTGATTTGAAAACTAAGAACATCGTCAAATTTCAATATAGATGGATATTAAAGACGTACCTTGAAATTCTCAGAATAAAGATAGGCGAGCATAGATTAGAGAAGATATATAATAATGGGTGCAATGGAAGAATTAAAAGAAAAAAGAAAAAGATGTGAAAAATGTTGAGATCGAAAGTTCTGCAATTCAAATAGATGAATTGCGATCAAATTGAGTTTGCACAACAACAAGAATGCAAACTCAAGGAGCTAACAGATTCAAGGATGAATCAATTCAACAACGCAATACAAATACACAAAAGGAGAATTGCCGAAAAGTATTCAAATACTGGAGAGAATAACCAGAGGAAAATGAGGAAGAGAATGAACTCCAAATCAATTGAAAACTGCCAGCAGAACGGGTACAAAAAGGGAAAAGAAACTGTCTGCAAAATAACCGCCAGTCCCGAAATTACAAGAATACCCTCAATTGTAATTACACACAACACTAACTACAAAGGGCAAAAACGTCTTTTCACATCATTTAAAACATTCCCGCTTAACCTCCTTCTTCTTCTTCCTTCAGCCTCCTTCTTCTTGCGCGCACACTCGTTCCATCAGCTCTCCTCAACCAACACGCAACCTTTGTGTGCTTACCCTTCCTTGCTTCAACGTATCAACTGCTCATCCTTCAGCCTTTGTCATCTACGACACTTTGTAACTCACCATCCCTCGAATGACAAGCACTTTCAACACCCCCCTCAAGGTCAACTTGCTGTACATATTGAACCCACCTAACATCCTCAGCAACTGAGTAGTCCTCTTACTATCTAAAGCTTTAGTGAAGATGTCAGCCAACTGTAACTGAGTATGAACAGGCATCAGTTTGATCGTACCATCCACAACCTTGTCTCTCACCACGTGACAGTCAATCTCTATGTGCTTGGTTCTCTCGTGGAATACTGGATTCTCGGCAATGTGTAAGGCACTCTTGCTATCACAAAACAATTCCACTGGTTCTTGCCCACGCAATCCTAAATCCTTAGCCAGATATAACAACCACTGAACTTTGCAGACTGCAAGTGCCATTGCCCTGTACTCAGCTTCTGCCGAAGATCTGGACACGGTAGTCTGTTTCTTAGCTCTCCAGGAAATTAAAGCTCCTCCCAAAAACATGCAATACCCAGTAATTGACCTTCGGGTCTCATGACATCCTGCCCAGTCTGAATCAACAAAGCCTTTCAACCTCATGTCTCCACTGCTGGGAAATAATAACCCCTGGCCAATGGTTCCCTTCAAATATCTCAACAATCTATGCCCTGTCCTCAAATGATTTTCCGTTGGGCAATCAAGAAATTGGCTCAACTGTTGAACCGTGTACGAGATGTCCTGCCTAGTGATCGTTAAGTAGATCAGCTTTCCAACTAGCTTCCTATAGTGCGTCACATCCTTCAGCAGACTAGAATCATTATGCATAAGCTTCACATGACTTTCCATAGGGCTAATTGCTGGTTTACATCCCATGAACCCCATCTCTTCTAATAGCTCAAGCGTATATTTCCTTTGATTTATGCACATTCCCCCTTTTGATCTAGCAACCTCTATACCAAGAAAGTATTTCAGATTTCCCAAGTTCTTAATCTGAAACTCTGAATCCAACTTGTGTTTGATGTCCTCAATTGCATTCAGATCCTCACAAGCCACAATCACGTCATCCACATATACTAACAACACAAGCAAGCTTCCTCTGGTTTCTTTTGTGAATAATGTGTAATCATTTTTTGACTGTTCAAAGCCTTGAGAAATCAAAAACTTCGTCAACTTGGAGTTCCATTCTCGGCTTGCCTGCTTCAGTCCATACAAGGACTTCTGCAACTTGCATACAAGCTGTGGATTTGTCAATTCAATCCCTTGTGGAGGCACCATATATATCTCCTCATGAAGGCCCCATGCAGAAAAGCATTGTTTACATCAAGTTGATGTACATGCCATCCATACCTAGCAACCATTGCCAGCAACATCCTGACAGTTGCCATCTTTGCTACCGGTGAAAACGTATCTTGGTAGTCCACTCCGTACTGTTGGGTATAACCCTTAGCTACAAGTCTTGCCTTATATCTTTCTATTGATCCATCAGACTTACGTTTTATTTTATATACCCACTTACAGCCTATGGGCCTCTTATTCTCTGGCAATGGAACCAGCTTCCAGGTATGGTTGTTCTCTAATGCCTCAATCTCCTTCCTCATAGCAAGTTGCCATTCAGGATCACAAGAAGCCTCTGCATAAGAACTAGGTTCTGTGTGTGTACTAATATTCAACGCATAAGTTCTGTACTTAGGTGCCAGGAGATCAAGAGTGAGGTATTTGTCCAAAGAATGTGGTGTAGTGTTAGGCTGAGTAAGATGCTTAAAATGACTGGCACGTTTTGGGACTGATGGCATTGAGGTTTGATTGCAATAATACTCTTGGAGGTATGATGGTGGCTTTCTGGCACGTTGAGGTTTGAAGATGGTTAGGGGAATCTCAATGGACTGAATAGGAATATTTGCAGATATACGGCTAGGAGATATACGGCTAGGAGTGTGATCAGGAATTTCATGTGGACTCTTGATACATGTGGATGGACAGTAAGAATTGGGACTAGAATAGTTGGTTGGAGTTGGCATGGATCTATTGGTTGGAGTTGGTATGGATCTATTGGCAGGTGTGGATTGCGTCTGTAACTCATTAAGGGTGTTGATTTGCTGATATGTATTTGGATGGTTGAGAGAAGTTGTGGATTCTGTATTGTCATGTGCATGTGATGGGTGAAAATGTGCCCCCCCAGTTGGCCGATCAGATAAGGTGACATGGTCACGGGCATGGCATGGTATGGCTGTGGGCATTGAGTGAACAGGGGATAGAGTTTTCTGTGCTGTTGGATTGGTGGAATGGCTGAAGGGGAATATATGTTCAAGGAATTGAACATCTCTGCTTATAAACACATCCATTGAATTTAGGTCCCGAACAATGTACCCCTTTGTATTGTAGGAAAAACCCAAGAATACACACACTCTAGCTCTAGGACTGAACTTGTCCTTGCCCGGGACAATGTTGGTGGCATATGTGAGGCTTCCAAATATTCTGAGATTATGGTATGTAGGTTTGGTCTGGTAAAGGAGGTCATATGGGGTGTGATTATGTAGGACAGGGGATGGGATGATGTTAATAAGGTACGCAGCATGCTGCACAGAGAACCCCCAGTATGGGATAGGTAAGCTGGATTGGAACATCAGGGCTCTGGCTATAGAAAGAAGGTGTTGATGTTTCCTTTCAACTACCCCGTTTTGTTGGGGAGTATAGGTGCAACTTGTCTGATGCTGGATGCCCTTTTCTGCATAGTATGAGTGCATTTTGAATTCAACTCCATTGTCTGTTCTTATGGACTTGATGGATTTGTTAAAATGAACAGACACAAAGGTATAGAAACTTTGGATAATATTTCTGACTTCAGATTTAGCTTTTAACAGATAAACCCAACAAAATCTGGTATGATCATCAACTATAGTAAGAAAGTACTTTTGATTGTACATAGTTGGGTGTTTAAGGACCCCAAATATCCATATGAAGAAGGTCAAAAGGTGAATGAGTTACAGAACTTGAAATTGAAAATGGCATTCGTTTTTGCTTTGCCAAAGGGCATACACTACAAGTGCTAACGTCTTCTAATACAGACACTTGAGGATCAATCTTGTGGATTTCAGACATCCTGGAACCAGCAGGATGTCCAAGTCTCGAATGCCATAGGTCTGATTTGGAAAAGAAAACTGAACATGACTGAATGATGGAAGAGGAAGGAAGATCTTTATCGTGGCTTGGCTGAGATGGTCCGGATAAGAGGTAGAGGCCTTGATTCACTTTAGCTAAACCAATCCTCTTCTTGGTCATATGGTCCTGAAGAACACAAGTGTTTGAATGAAAGTATACATCAATTTCACCAGACTGTGTCAATTTGCTTAACGACAACAAATTGAAAGCAAACGAGGGTACATGTAAGACATCACAGAGTGTGATATGTGCACTGATATTGACTGTGCCTATATGATCAACAGCAGCACACTGTTTGTTGGGTAATTTCACTGACATGGAACTCACTGGATGATAGGAATCAAAGAATGAAAGTGATGAACATATGTGGTCAGTAGCACCTGAGTCAAGAACCCATACAATTGAAGGTTGGCAACACACATTACCTTTTTCCTTACGAGAGACCTTGGTGAACTGAGCTGACATCACTGCATGATGATCCCTTGAGCCACCAGCCTCTCCTTGGTTTGGCTTTGCTCTTTCTTTATACTCCTGCAACATATTCATCAACTGGGCGTATTGATCATGAGTCAAGTTGGGGCCAGCCTGCTGTGCTGCACCACCAATGCTATTAGTGCTTCCATCATCAAACTGGTTACCATCAAACTCACTTCTATCATATCTTCCAGGCTCTACCTCACTGGCTGCATCACTACTCACACAGTTAGCCTGGCTCCTTGGTCTATAGCCCGGGGGTACCCGTATTTTTTGTAACATCTGTCAACCGTGTGACCCCGCATGTTACAATGTGTGCACATTGGCACCTTGGCATTGCCCTGCCCATTTCTGCTATAATCCTTCTTGAAGCCCCTGCCAAAAGCCTTATGCCAACCTGTACCAGCACCACCACTATTTCCTGGTCTAGGCACATAATCATTGTACTTTCCATTATTGTTAACATTCATAACAAGAGTGGGATTGTTAACAAACTGATTCTGATTGCTTGAATAATTCAACTTCCTTTCAAGCTTGACAGCCATAGAAAACGTAGTTTTAAGGTCAGGTAGGGGAACAGACAGCAGAACTTGTGATTTTACGGGTTCAAACTCATCATTAAGGCCTTTAATAAACTTGATGACATAGTCATCCTGCACAAACTTATTAATCTGACTGGTTACGTTACAAGTGCATCTTTTACATGTGCAACTAGGTACAGATCTGAGCACCATTAACTCTTCCCACACAACCTTCAATCTTGTGTAGTATTCAGTAACCGAGGACTCACCTTGCTTTATGCCATAAAACTGCTCCTGTAGGTCGGACAACCTAAAGGCATCCGCGTTCCCGTACCTGTGTTCCAAATCACTCCAAATATCAATCACATTGTCAAACCACATCACGCTCTGTCCAATCGAGAGAATCACGGAATTTACAATCCACGATGCCACCATATTGTTCGCCTTGCTCCATGCTGCATACCTTCGACTTCCCTCTGCAGGCTTGACAATGGCTCCAGTAATGAAGCCTACCTTGTTTTTCGACTCCAAGGCTCTTCTAAACGTCCTACTCCATCCATGATAGTTATTCCCGTCCAACAGGGGCTGTACAAGAACAAGTGACGGGCTATCACTCGGATGAATGTACAGTGGATCATCATACGAATCAATGGCTCCTGCAACATTGGGACTACTGGAGCTACTAGGAGAGTGCGCATCCGAATTCATGAATGTGCCAAAATTCATTCGCAACTGAGACAAAGCTCTGATACCATGTGAAAAATGTTGAGATCGAAAGTTCTGCAATTCAAATAGATGAATTGCGATCAAATTGAGTTTGCACAACAACAAGAATGCAAACTCAAGGAGCTAACAGATTCAAGGATGAATCAATTCAACAACGCAATACGAATACACAAAAGGAGAATTGCCGAAAAGTATTCAAATACTGGAGAGAATAACCAGAGGAAAATGAGGAAGAGAATGAACTCCAAATCAATTGAAAACTGCCAGCAGAACGGGTACAAAAAGGGAAAAGAAACTGTCTGCAAAATAACCGCCAGTCCCGAAATTACAAGAATACCCTCAATTGTAATTACACACAACACTAACTACAAAGGGCAAAAACGTCTTTTCACATCATTTAAAACATTCCCGCTTAACCTCCTTCTTCTTCTTCCTTCAGCCTCCTTCTTCTTGCGCGCACACTCGTTCCATCAGCTCTCCTCAACCAACACGCAACTTTTGTGTGCTTACCCTTCCTTGCTTCAACGTATCAACTGCTCATCCTTCAGCCTTTGTCATCTACGACACTTTGTAACTCACCATCCCTCGAATGACAAGCACTTTCAACAAAAGAAACTAAGAAATTCTTCTTTCCCGTACTTCTTATTCCATAATGCAACATATGGAATAATTCCTGGAGCGAAAAAATCCATGTCATTATGCATGCATACAAAGTAAGGTGGCATCTTTTTGTTTCTGGGAATTGTATTTCAAGAACAAAAAAATAAAAGAAAATACCCCCCCCACCTACATGTGACGAAAAAAACGACGTATGAACGACACAACATACAATATGTGAAAGAAACCAAATGAAAATGAAAAAAAAAAAAGACCCAAAAAACTTTGGTACAATGACAGGCATCTGGATAATAAATACATTGAATTACAAAAATACAATGTATAAAACAGTTACATGCATCTAAGATATTGAAATTTGCAGACCTATCTTGACGTTCAATATAACTGGAAATTTTAAATTTATTTCAAGACAGAGTCAACTGTTGACGATTGGCTGATTAATAATTCCAACGAAACTGGCAGAGGAATTTAGGTGTTTTAATATTTCATTGTCGGTTTAGAAGGATGACGAGAAATATATGCCAGTACGGTATTTTAATGCACCCATATGTGTTTTAATTATAAGCAAACTAAATATCTACATTAGGGTAAATTATTTGGTTTAGAAGTCTTTCGTAGAGGAGTTGCTATTAGTGTATTCTACATCCAACGCCCCCCCCCCCCCCCCCCCCCCCAAATTGTATAATCTAGTTTGTTTCTCAATATATACATTTTATTAAAAGAGTCTGCAGGTGTCAGTGTTAAAATGTTATTGCTCGATTTTGTAATACTTGTGTTCAAGTGTTTGTAGGAGGCATTGTATTAAATAATTATTAGGTCACATAATTATTCGTGGCTGTCCCTAATAATCTGATAATTTGGAGATGGCCACGAAAGTTGATCGTAAAATGTAAGATTCTGCCTTTGTTTTATCTGAGATAGATTGGAAAGTGTATTGAGAATATTGTCTTACATGCACAATTTAAGATAAAATACATGAGTTATATGAGGATGAGGTACGACCACTTATTGTCTTAAGGTTTTGAGTGGATACGGGCCTTACCTCATGTAAGCACAAGTTTCAATGATATCAGAACAAGTTTAAAATGTGGATTTACACTTTTCCTGCCCTATGTTTGGTTATTTATTGTCTCCTCTCACCTAAGTCCAAAAGTTGGCTTGTGGTTTGTGGTTGAGGACGAGTTCTAACACGCGTGTGTATGTCAAAGCCACGTTGCCACGTGAGGGCGGGTGTTGAGAATATTGTCCCATCGGATGTTGAGAATATTGTCTCACCTCGGATAATTTGAAATAAAATACATGGATTACATGAGAATGAGTGGATATGGATCTCACCTCTTGCAAACCCAAGTTTCAACAAAGAGAGCGAGAGTGGCATGGATCACTTGAACTTTGAAATCATCCTGCACAATTACTTCTAGACCTATAAATTGGCTGTGAATTATGGTTCCATGCATACCAAAATTCAATAGAAAAGAGAGAAGCTAAGTCTGCGAGGAAGAAAGCATGGCCAAACTCGCCTGTTTTATCTTGTCACTCCTAATATCTGCTGGTAAATATCTTCTTGATATTCATATGCAGAAACCTCCACCTAGAGAAGATATGATTTTATTAATTTCGCCTGCAGTTTGCACTATGAATGTTCTTAACTTCAAGAAAACTTTTATTGTCCAGTTGTGGCAGATGCTGCTAGTGGGAGAGGTGAAAAGGTTGAGAAAGACCGACTGCTTGTCATTGTCTCCAGAAAACTTTTTGAACAACAATGTTATATTGGTTGCTTCAGGAATGTTCCAGATCACGATGATCCATGTCCTAGGCCAGATATCTGTCCTTGCATAATGGCTTTGGACGGCCACTATTGTCTTCCACCTGAAGAAGTTCCACCTCCAGAATCCCGAGCCATGACCTAGGAAAGATATCTGGCCTTGCAAACCCATTGAAGGCAGCCACTATTTATGTCTTCCACCTGTACAACAAGTCTGGTGAAATGGGATATCAGTGCTTGGAGAGCATTTGTGTGCGTTAAGAAGAAAATGGTTTTGTGTTTGTTGCTGACACTTTTCATCTCATTGTTGTGACGGAGAAGTTTGTGCCGTTTATTTCCACGTCTTGCTTTATCTATTTGCTTTTTTGAGTATCCTTTGGAAGGCCTTACATGCTTTCCACGATAGCTATGCAACATCTTATTATGTTAATTATAACGTTTGAAAAATTTGTACCCATTT
This sequence comes from Eustoma russellianum, assembly GCA_036186865.1. Lineage (NCBI taxonomy): Eukaryota > Viridiplantae > Streptophyta > Magnoliopsida > Gentianales > Gentianaceae > Eustoma > Eustoma russellianum. Next base: position 38,440,008 of record AP025043.1, read on the forward strand.
CTCCGACATAACTTTTTCAGTATGCGGGAATGTCGCATGACAATTCCGACAGTTTTTCTAATTCTCTCCACTGTCATTTTACTGCGAACCCTATGAAAAATGAACGGATAATAATGACAGGAGCAAAGTCTCACTCTCAATTATACCCTCTTTGTCATACAAACTGATTTATCCGGTATTTGTTTGGTCATTTAGGTCTTGTAGCTTTTGAAATCTCTTTCCTCTTTGGTAAAAGTCAATACGATTGATAGACAATAGTTAACATTGAAGACTTTACCAAATCTGAATGAGAACAAATTATGTTTCATTGATTGAATTGTTTACAAATACATTTGATTTTATAGTACAAAAAGAAATCAATTATATCCTAATCTACGGGATCTGATCTACTCAAATTGATTTTGAATTCATTTTGATTGGGATACAATATTAACTCCCAAATCTCCTAACTAAGAAAAGTTATCTCAACACTCCCTCTCATGTTGATCAGCGGGATACCCGATGCTCAACTTGTGCAATGTCGTCTCAAACACTTGTCCACTGACTGCTTTTGTGAGAATATCTGCAAGCTGATCTTCGGATCGAACGAATCAAACTTCTACTATTCCTGCTTCGAGTTTTTCTTTTATAAAGTGCGGATCGACCTCAATATGCTTGGTTCTATCGTGTTGTACTGGATTTTCCGAAATCCTAACAGCTGCTTGATTATCACACTTCAGGTTCGCAGGAAATTTCAGAGGGAATCCTACTTCCTTCAACAACTTGTCAATCCAGAGAACCTCCACAATTCCTTTAGATATTCCCCTAAACTCGACCTCTGCACTCGACAACGCGACCACCTTCTATTTCTTACTCCATCAAGTCACCAAGTTTCCTCCTACTAACGAGAAATACCTAGAAGTTGACCTCCTATCACCTAAGTTTCCTGTCCAGTCTGCATCAATGAACACTTCACCTTCAAGGTGACCATGTTTTCTGTACCAAATCTCCCTTTCGGGGGTCTGTTTTAAGTATCGCAGGACTTGCATCAGGGCTGCCATGTCTTCCTCCTGATGTTTATGCATAAAATGGCTCACTACTCCAACTGCGTAAGCTATATCTGGTAGTGTGTGAGCGAGATAGATCAGTTTTCCATCTAACTGCTGATACTGTTCTTTGTCTACTGTAGGGACTCCCTCTTTAATCTGTAACTTTTGATTCACCATTACAGGAGTCTCACTCGGCTTGCAAACTAGCATTCCCAGTTCGGCTAACAGATCCAGCGTATATTTCTTTTGGGATATAAACAAACCTTTTTCTGAGTGAAGCACCTCAATCCCGAAAAAATATTTCAACTCTCCTAAATCTTTCATTTCAAATTCTGAGAACAAACTCTCCCTGAGCCGAGCTATCTCTTTTGTGTCACTACCTGTAATAACCATATCGTCCACATAGATTATGAGGCATGTAATTAGGTTAACTCGTTGTTTCAGGAAGAGCGTGTGATCTCCATTGCTCTTCTTATATCCATTCTGCTTCATAACAAGAGTAAACATTCTGAACCACACTCTCGGAGACTGCTTAAGCCCATATAGTGATCGCCTGAGTCGACATACCTTATTTTCTCGGAAACCGTGTGCAAACCCAGGTGGTCCATGTAGACCTCTTCTTTGAGTTCTTCGTGTAGAAAGGCGTTTTAACATCAAACTGGTGCAACGGCCATCCTTCATTCACTGCAATAGAGAACAAGACCCTGATTGTATCAATCTTGGCTACTGGGGAGAATGTTTCTGAATAATCGATCACATATGTCTATGTGTATCCTTTTGCTACCAATCTGGCCTTATGTCACTCGATCGTGCCATCTGCCTTATACTTCACTGTGAATACCCATCGGCATCCCACTCGATCGCTTTCTTTTCGATAGTACACACTTTTTACACGTTTGGTTTTTCTCCAGTGCCTCCACTCAACCTCCATTGCCTTCTTCCATTCTTCTTGTTGAACTACTTCCTCAACACTTCATGGGAGTTTCTCAGTGTAGGTGAACAATGGCTTCCCATCAGACACACTTATTGGATGTTTGGAAGACTTACTCGCCCTTTTAGGAGAGTACCTCCGGGGTGGAACTCCTCTGTTTCGCCTTGGAGGAACAACATATACTTGCTGCTCACTTGGGGGTTCAGGGTTTTCAGTAGTCTCAAACTTAGGGAAATTATTATCAGGAGAATCAGAATCAAAGGGTAATGACAAAGGCAATGACTTACTTACCTCGTGTAGGATATCTACGGTCGGAGATTCATTAGGTGATGGACTTTGAGCTTCCGGACTATCTATCGTGGACTGGGCATGCTCGGTAGCGCCACCTGTTTGTCCTTGTTGGACATCCTCCGACTCCCTAAGGTTATGAAACTAATCAAAAGGCTCACTAGATGTCTCCACCTGGGCCTGAGTATGGTGTTTAAAGAAATATTCAGCCTCAACAAAGATGCAATCAAGAGTGACATGAATTCTCTGAGTTAGGGATCATAGCATTGATAACACTTTTGGTGAGTAGCATACCCGACAAAGACATATTTTGAAGCACAAGGATCAAATTTGGTACGTCTTGCTTGGGAATGTGTATATAGACAGTGCACCCGAATATTTTGGGTGGTAGGGTCATGAGGGATGGTATGTCGACTTAGGTAGCGAGTGCTTGAATGGGTATTTGTTGGTTTAAGGTTTGGGTTGGAAGGCGATTAATGAGATACACCAAGATAGTTATTGCTTCAGGCCAAAAGTTCTTGGGGACACTAGATTCGATCATCATAGATCAGGCCATTTCTAGTAAAAGTCGGTTTTTCGTTCAGCCACTCCATTTTGTTGTGGGGTGTATGAACAGGAATTTTGATGAACCAGACCATTTGTCTGGAAAAAGGTTTGTAATTGTTGGGACATATATTCACCGTCGTTGTCTGAGCAGAGAATTCGGATTTTCTTGCCGAACTGGGTATCAATCATGTGAAAGAAGTGGATGAATTTAGTCGGGACTTCAGACTTTTGTTTAAGAAAGTAAACCCATGTCATACGTGAATAGTCATCAATAAAGAGTACAAAGTATTTAAAACCCTGTGGTGTGGAAAAAGGTGCTGGCCCCAACACATCAGAATGAACAAGTGAAAAACAATAATTAACTTGAGTATTATTCAGACGAAAGGTACCCTTGTGATGTTTAGCAAGGATACATGTATAACAAATACGAGGTTCACTAGACTGAATAAAAAACTAAGGAAATAGAGTACGGAGGTAACCAAAAGGAAGGGTGACCCAAGCACCGGTGGCATAACCACAGTTGTCGTTCAGTCGTCCGGTGGGCAAGTATAGACCGGCCCTGTTGAGCAACCTCCTCCATATAGTATAGTCCTTGGCTCTCAATGCCACGCCCAATGATCTCTTGCATATGAATGTCCTGCAAGAGACAAAAGTCAGGATAGATAAGAACAACACAGTGAAACTGTTTGGTAATCTGGCTAAGTGATAGTAATTTAGAAGACAAGGAGGGAACATAAAGACACTCTTTGAGGTGTAGGGTTGGTGATAGTGAAATAGTCCCACTACCTTGAACCAGGACTAATTTACCATCTGTTATTTCAATATGTGCCTTGGGTAGGTCAGTTACAGAGAGATGAGTAAAGTCGTTAGGATCGAATGTCATAGTATCTGTGGTGGCCCAATCAAGAATCCACTGGGTATGTTTATTAGAGACATAACCGTGGTGAGGGATTATTGGCAATTGTGTAGGGCTATGTGAGTAATTTGCATGACTAAGGCTATTTGAAGGCAGGGATATGTTGGGGATTTTACTAGGTCGGCTGGGCTGAGGAGGTTTGTTTAAATGGAGGGGTATTTTGGTAAAATCATGGCTGTGAAGGCTTTTATTAGATTCAAAGGGCAAATGCGGAAAAACAAAAAATGGGTTGGGGAAAGGCCCCCAACCCTACCTGCATCTTTGCCTCTTTTATTTTGGTAGCCGCAGCTGCTGATAACCCTTCCTTTGTCTGCCTCCTCTGCTGCTCTTTCTTCGGAACTGGTGTCATCCTTCTGGTTGATGCCCATGGCTGCTGCAGCTCGTCCCGTCCCTTCTGAGACCTTGGCTCTGGCCTGTTTGTTGCCCCACCAGTCTGGGTAGCTAACCAATTCAAAGCACTCCTTTTTGGTATGCTTTCTTTTGCCGCAGTAGGTGCAAATCAACTTCATCTTCTCCTCCTTATCAGCTCCTCACTGGGATGATTTTGAGCGAGGAGTTGATTCTGTTCTCTGGCTGTTTTCGTGTTTGCCCTGCACCCGAAGTCCAGCCTCAAACCCTAGTGATGATTCTTCAGAATCTGAAGGGACTCCTCCCCTCAGAATAGTCATGCGTGATTCTTCCCTTCTGATTGCAGCGTATGCTGCCTCTGGAGAGGGCAGTGGATCCCTTTTCAACAGTTCTTTTTTTACTGTGTCAAATCTTTCTTCCACAGCCATTAGTAATTGGTATAGCCGATGTTCTTGGATTTTGTTGTTGTAGATGGTGATATCTTCGGGATCCCTCATAGGATTGAGGTCCCTTCGATCAATCTCCATCCAGATACCTTGGAACTTATTCCAAATTTGTTCCAAACTATGGCCCTTCTATCTGATTGAATGAGCCCTCTTGTACAAGTCAAATACTTGCAAAGAGTCCGTACCTGCGCCATATGTTACTGCTAAGCCGTCCCACAGTGTCTTTGCCGTAAGATACTGTGACACATTGTTGATTAGACTTGGCTCAATATTTTGTATGAGTCAAGTGAAAACACAGTGATCTCCTGTCTCCCATTGAGGAAATTTCGGGTCTGTGGGAGCCGGAGGAGGAGGGACAGCGGTAAGGTGCTGACTCCGGCCCCATCCCCACAACTCTTCTGATCAAGGTTGCCTAGAGTTGGTAATTGTCTCCACTGAGTTTGATTCTAATGGACAAATTAACGGGACTTAGGCTTGGTGACAGAAAATTGAAGTTGTTTAGCAGATTTTCTAAGTATGTCCGGTGCCTAACATTTTTTGTTGTTGTTGCTGCAGGTAATCGGTTGCCGCGCCAGTTTTGGTCAGAGGTGAAGGTTAGGGTATATGGAACAATGATGATAATTTTTTGAGTTCCAATCTGTTTGTGTTAACCTTTTTACGGGTTTGGGTTTGGATTACGGTATTTTGGAAATTTTTGGGTTTCTGGATGGTTGATTTTCAACGGATTTGGTCTTGATGATAATGAGCTCGTGTCTGATCTTATTTGAGGATCCCAACACTTCGCTCTGATACCATGAAGACTTTAGGAAATCTGAATGAGAACAAATTATGTTTCATTGATTAAATTGTTTACAATACGTTTGATTTTATAGTACAAAAAGAAATCAATCATATCCTAATCTACGGGATCTGATCTACTCAAATTGATTTTGAATTCATTTTTATTGGGATACAATTTAACTTTCAAATCTTCTAACTAAAGAAAGTTATCTCAACAAACAAAAATAAATAAATTTAATGATCACATGAAACGCAAACACAAACGTTCGACGAACAAAGTCCCATTATTGGCTGGAACGACATGACCCAAAAACGATAAAACGCATATCCTCTATTCATCCATAGAAAATTAGGACAAAATCAACTCATCATTTGTAATACTATAAGTCATGCAAATTCCGTCGCATAATTTACTCGAAAATTGGGGGAACCTGAGAATTCGTGAAATGATAAGCCGAATGGAATCACATTTTACACATTTCACACAAACACATAGCAATGCACAATACACACGTGTCAGCGCATGCACACATATGTATACATATAGACATATGTTGAAAAATAGATGTTTTGATAAGCTCTAAAAAAATGTTTGAAAAGGTCAAAAAGTGGCTCACACCCTCTATATATTGAAGAAACTTAGATAAGACATTTGCATATTTTCATCCTCTTCAAGCTCCATCTCCATTGTTGTAGAAAGCTCGCATAGTTGCAAACATGCTTAAAGTGTATTAAACTCTTGTTGCTTTGTTTTCATTGTTGTATTGTGAGAGTGATAGGCTAGCACAAGAGAAACTAGATCTATACTTGTGATCTAGACTTATTCAAAGTGTAATTTCAGTACTTTTCCAAAACCCACTTGGAGAAAATTATTCGGTAGAACTTTATTGAAATTGTAAATGAGATAGAAGTGTTTCTTTCTTGTAGATGTTATAATTGATATTGCACAAGTTACTTGTGCAATAAGTTACTGTTGTAGTTGTTGTTACCCTAAGTTGTTAGTGCAAAAGCTGCTGTTGTTATTCTTATTTCTTATCAAAGGTAATAAGAAGTTGCTATTGAAAAACCACTTTGAGTAAGACCGTAAATGAACCAAGCCGTTCGGTTGTTCGGTTCGTTTTTGGTTCGGATAAAAGGTTAATGAACAGAGCTTGAACACCTTTTTTCTGTTCGAACTCGGTAAGTGACATAGCTCGTTTAAGGTGTTCGGCTTGTTAATGTTGTTCGTGAGTTAAACGAACCAAGCTTGAACAATTAAATATGTTCGTTTAAATAAATGAACAAGCTCGGCTCATTCGCTAAGTTAAATAAACTGAGCTTGAACAACGCAATGCTCGACTCGTTCGGCTCATTTACAGCCGTAACTTTGAGAACAAAGTGGTTGTGAAGAAGAATTGAATATATTAGAACCACTCTATATCGTATGTCTTCATTCATTGTTTTTCATCCCATTCTCTCTTATTTAATAGAACATTGATTTGGTTTCAGCAAAATCGTAAAAACCCCAAAACAATAGTCCAACACTCTATTCACACCCCCTCTAGAGTGATGTGAATCTAATAATTGGTATTAGAGTAGCAAGGTTGAAAATCATTGGAAAGTATAGCAATGACAACCTATTCCTCCTATAACTCAAGTGACAGACCTACCACTATATTATCCACCTCAAACACCAAAACTCATGCGTTTGATGCTCAAAAATATTCGTTGTAGAAGTTCAGAATGATGAATCATTTGAAAGATTGTATATTTGATGTATGAAGAGCAGTTATTAACGGAATTGAAGTTTCTATATTTACAAACTCAAAGGACATATCAAAGTTCAAAAATGAGGATGACTAAGAAAAGATCAAATTTGCTATTAATGAAAAGGGATTTGATATTCTTTCAAGTGTTCTAACTACTACCGAACTTGTAAGACTTGAAGGTTTTAAAACAACCTAGAAAGCATAGAACAGGTTAGAAATGATCTATGAAGGAACCGAGCAAGTGAGAATAACCAAAAGACTTATGGTGACGAAGGAGTATGAACATTTGGTATTAAGAGTGGTGAAAAGATTAAAGAGAGTATGGACCTATTCGCACAAATCATGAATCAAATTTCCGTGGTTGACAAAAAAATCAAATGAAGATCTTGTCTCAAAATTCCCAACTCTTTGAACACCTAAGTGACACCCATCACTGAGTCTAAAAATCTTAAGACTCTTATTTTTTATAAACTATCTTGAAATATATTGACTCATTAAGTCCTAATTGAAAAGCAAAATATGACCGATTCTATCAATACCTCGTATTTATCAAACAACAGATTGATGTTAGGATCTGATGATTGGAATGAAAAGGCTGCACTTCTAATTGAAGAAAAATTTACCAATGAATTCCAAATCCATTTTCCCCATTTCCTTCAGATCTCCAAAATTTTGATTCGTGATAATTGAACGAATGGGATTTAGTTGCCTCAATATCGTGTAGATGGCCTCTCCATTCTGTTTCCCAAAGTTTAAACGTTATATTGCTGTCAATTGTTCTTTTGATCCTAAACTTTTTGTAGAATTGTCTGACAGTGGGGGATAGGATATTTGGATAGCTTTGAGATAATTCTCTATAAATGTGCGTTGGCTATACCCTGTTGATATGCTATAAGAGCATTTCTCATCTATAAAGGGGAAAAAAGACCACTGGTTTTGTGGCTTTAAATGAACTGAAAGTTACACTAAAGAGGCAAATCTAAGGCTTAAGGTCCTATTGATGCAAAAATATGCTTTACATGAGTGAAATGCTGATTTAATATATCCAAATCTAAGTTAAGGCTTGCAGAAGGTGTATGGAGGTTGTATAGTTGATCTGTTTCATCTGGGTTACTGATTTATTCAGTGATATCTTTATTATTCAACAGAGGTTGTGTATAATGAGTTTTGGCTTCATTGAGAACTTGTTTCTTCACAGGTTGGTGTAGAGAACATGCATAAAGACAGCAAATATGTGCTATTTCTGGATGATGATGTTAGGTTACATCCTGGAACAATAGGTGCACTAGTTTCAGAAATGGAAAAGAATCCTGAGGTTTTGCTTCTCCTTGTTTGTCAATTTTTTCTGTCTTACATTGATTGTGAATCTTTTGTACTTCTGTAGTAAAATTTAGTTAAAACAGTTACGCTGCCCAGATCTTCATTCAAACTGGATATCCACTTGATCTGCCTTCCGGGAGTTTGGGAAGTTACTGCATCTATGAATATCACATGGTAACATTTGATAAATGTATACATGTTCGAAAACTTCTGTTGGTTTTGTTTTATAAAGAGCTGTTAATTGATGTATAAAGACTAATTTGACATTTCGACTGTTGGTTCTCTCTCTTTCTCCCTGTCTTTTCCATAGTCATTTAATTGAGCAGTGTGTTTAATTCTATGTTTATTTACAACCACGCCTAATTGTTGTCACCCATCTCATCTCAAAGTCTTACTTTCATCTGCATGCCATTTCATGTATTATTTTCTTGAGTTCTCTTTCTTGCATGTCTGTTATGTTCCCTGACGTAACAATAAAGTAGGACGTATTTCATATTGATTCTATTTCTCTCGGTTATTATTTTGTTCAGCTCAAGGTGTTCATGCGCTCTCACTGTCACTAATGACATTTTTGGGAATGGACCAATTCTATATATTTGTATCGTATATAAAATATAGACAGATCTTTGATATGAATTATACTGGGTCAGGGATAAGCACGAGTTCCGGATTGTAAAATTCTTCAATGTATCCTTCTCGAACTTTTCTGTTTAACTGTTTCAACTGATGTGCTTTCTCTGAGTAATGTAGATCCTATGTTTCACTGGTTTGAATAGAATTGCAGTCCACAATTCGTGTTCTACATGTAGCACGACACTTCCTGTGGTTAATCATGTAAATTTCACCTTTTTGCAGCCCTGTTCGATTCAAGCTACGGTTGAAAGGTTAGCTATAGCCAACGAATTGGGATTTTCTTTTGTACTTTCTCGTTGTGCAATTTGGGGGCTCTACTTAGGGAAAACCCACTGTCTTGCTTTGATAAATATTAATTAATCCCATAAACCAGTTTAGAAAAATCACAAGTTTATCTCTCTAGTCAGAAACAACATCCTATGGTACTACATCTATTATCTATTACCCAGAAAAATCTAATAGAGATTGAATCTATGAAAGATAAAGACACAATATATGCTACACATTAATATATTACACAGTCCAACATACTTTTTCGTTCGCTGGAAGCATAATTATTTAATCGCCTTTGATTTCTTGGTCAAACTTGGCAAAAATATGTTTGTCATGTTCTTTCTTAAATTGAAAACGATTGCGAAACGTTGGGGGTGGCTATATAAAAATCAGAATTATTTTCTTTCACTGGAAGCATATTTTTTTAATCGTCTTTACTTTCTCGGTCAAATTTGGCCAAAATATGTTTGTCATGTTCTTTCCTAATTTAAAAACGATTGCGAAACGTTAGAATGCTAAATAAAATAAATATCTATGTTGGGGTTTTTGCGTGTGCCTATATGAATATCTTACTTATTTTCTTTCACTGGAAGCATACTTGTTTAATCCGCTTTTCTTTCTCAGTCAAACTTGGCCAAAATATGTTTGTCATGTTGTTGTAAGCCCAAAATAAATGTGGAAGCATAAAAGTCTCGCTATGATGTTTAGTCGATGCCTTCAGTCTGAAAACCTGCTGGAGAGACAAACTTTTTTCGGAAGAGAGCCTTCTAGCCTATGCATATTAAAATGTTTGATTGATTGGATAGGCTCTATATTTCTAGGTTAGGGTAGGGAATCCTTTCTATATTTAATCGATGATTAATTCCTTGCATTAAGGAATTATACTAATTGTCAATCAATCAAAAATCAAATCTTATAATTAATGCAGTCCATAATTGCATCTTATATAGCCAAAAGAAGGAAAACATGGTGGACATGTGTTAGTCAAAACAGGGAAGATGCCAGATGAGTGGGGAAAGCGTGTTGTGGTCCCCCTATATAAGAACAAAGGAGACGCACAGTGTTGTGGGAACTATAGAGGGATTAAGTTGCTAAGCCATACAATAAAGTTATGGGAGAGAATAATCGACACTCGAATTAGGAGAGAAACTCAGGTTACGGTGAACCAATTTGATTTTATGCAAGGAAGGTCAACTACGGAAGCAATACACATTGTCAGGAGATTAATGGAGAAGTATAGGGAGAAGAAACGCGATTTACATATGGTTTTCATTGATCTTGAAAAAGCATATGATAGTGTGCCGCGTAGTCTGATATGGGATAGTCTAGAGGCAAGAGGGATCCCTATGAAGTATATAGACATAATTAGAGATATGTATGCAAGGACAAAAACAACTGTTCGTACGGCTGTGGGGAATACAGACTACTTTCCGGTGGAGGTCGGTCTCCATCAAGGGTCTGCGTTGAGCCCATTCCTTTTTGCAGTCGTCCTTGACGAGTTATCAAAGCTGATACAGGAGGCAGTACCGTGGTGTATGCTTTTTGCTGACGATATTGTATTAGTCGCAGAAAGTAGACATACCCTGAGTATGAGAGTAGAGCAGTGGAGAGATGTTTTAGAGAGAAAAGGCTTAATGATTAGTCGTTCTAAGACCGAGTATCTGCACTGCGACTTCAGCGGCGTAGCAGACAGTGAGGATAGCCATCTCACCATCGATGGTCAAGTGGTACCACAGGTAAGTAAGTTTAAGTACCTAGGATCATTTATACAGCAGAATTGCGACATAGATAACGATGTAGCACATCGAGTTCAAGCAAGCTGGTGTAGATGGAGGGTGGCCTCAGAGGTGCTGTGTGACAAAAATTTTCCAACTAAATTAAAGGGAAAATTTTATAGGGTGACAGTGCGACCGGCAATGCTATATGAGACAGACTGCTGGCCAATCAAGAGGTCATAATTACAGAAGATGGAAGTGGCAGAGATGAAAATGTTAAGATGGATGTGTGGAAATACAAGGCTAGACCGGATCAGAAATGAGGTGTTTCGAGAAAGGTTAGGCGTGGCTAGTATAGCAGATAAGATAAGGGAGGGAAGATTGAGATGGTTTGGGCATGTCAAGCGGAGACAGACGACGGCGTCGGTCAGAGCAATTGAAAGCCTCATTGTAGAGGAAACAGGAGTAACAGCAGGCCCAAACTGACTTGGGATGAGCAGATAAGGCACGACTTACTAGATTTGCACCTCTCTGAGGACATGGTCCAGGATAGGAGTTCATGGAGACATAAGATTAAGGTTAATGAGGTATAGGTCATATATAGGGACACTTTAGAGTATATTTAGGGACATAGATAGGCGTAGACACTATCTACACTTTAGATTAACGTTCCACTTGGTTGCGTATGTTATATCGTGGTTTTACATTACATGTATATATATAAGTGCTGTGTATTTTAGTATCGAAATGCCTTTATTTGTATTTCTTGAATCTACTCACTAACACACTAGCACAATATAGCTCTATTATCATGTCATTTATGCAGGTAGAGCCGGGGGTCTCACTGGAAGCAGACTCTCTATCCCTTGTGATAGAGGTATTGTCTGCCTACCATTTACCCTCCCCAGACTCTAACGATAGCTTTTGCTGTCGTTGGGATATACTGGGTTCGGATGATGATGATGATGATGATGATAGCCAATAGAACGTATGGATACATTACACATGTAATCCACATTAGTACTTTATAAATAGATTACGAGATTCTTCCAATGATTACAGTAAATGTAATTGATTCTTACATTCTCCCAATTGGATTACATGTCAATGCCTGATAACATATCATATGTGACAAAACAATATGGCCATAACTTTATTGTCACTTGGATTTATTGGCTACCAAACTTTATATAGAAAATATAACACACGAACCAAGGAGGCCATGCTTTGATGTCAAGCACTTCCTTCCAAGAATTACAACGCATCATACATTCAATCAAACAAAATGAATGATTTAATATAAATCATATCAACTGGTCCACGTCTATGGACAAAATAGATCCCAACAACATTAAATACATATATTCAAAGTCAATAAATGTCTAAAAAAATAAGATCAAAGTACCTAAAATCAAAGAGATCTAAGGATTCCCATATCAGTAACATGATCCAGAAAAACTTTAAACGATAATCGTTTAGTCATAGAATCACCAATCATTGACATGACTTCTGACTTTCAAATACTTTATGTCGATATAGTTATTGCAACTTCCATTTTTATTAATTTTCGCAAAGCCTGTGAAGTAGCTTTATAGCATGCAATAAATCAACCTCTATTATGGATGAAGTGATAATGGATTGTTTCTTACTGCTCCAAGATGCAGCTCCTCCAGCAAGAAGAAAAAAGTATCCAGAAGTAGATTTGCTTGTATCCACACAACCAGAGTAATCAGAATTAGATTATCCGATTGCTTCCAAATTATCTGATCGTGTGTATGTGAGCTTATGATCTTTGGTTTCTTGTAAATATCTCAACATCGTTTTAGTAGCTTTCTAATGAGCCATACCAGGGTAGTTTTGAAATCTATCAAACATTCTGACCGCAAATGCAATATCAGATCTTGTACACATCAATTCATGCATAAGGCTCCCAATGAACGAGGCATATGGAATGATTTTCATTTGATCCTGATACAATGCATATTTAGGACACTGGTCCAAACTAAACCTTTCTCCTTTGACAATAGGTGACGTAATGGATGCATAATTCTGCATGCCAAATTTCTCAAGTACTTTGTTCATATAGATCTCTGAGAAAGAACAAGTATTTTACTTCTATCTCTGTGAATCTCTATGCTAAGGACATAAGAGACTTCACCCATATCCTATATTCATCCATAGAAAATTAGGACAAAATCAACTCATCATTTGTGATACTATAAGACCTGCAAATTCCGTCGCATAATTTACTCAAAAATTGGGGGTACCTGAAAATTCGTGAAATGATAAGCCGAATGGAATCACATTTTACACATTTCACACAAACACATAGCAATGCACAATACACACGTGTCAGCGCATATATATACATATAGGCATATGTTGAAAAATAGATGTTTTGATAAGCTCTAAAAAAATGTTTGAAAAGATAAAAAGTGGCTCACACCCTCTATATATTGAAGAAACTTAGATAAGACATTTGCATATTTTCATCCTCTTCAAGCTCCATCTCCATTGTTGTAGAAAGCTCGCATAGTTGCTAACGTGCTTAAAGTGTATTAAACTCTTGTTGCTTTGTTTTCATTGTTGTATTATGAGAGTGATAGGCTAGCACAAGAGAAACTAAGCATATTTGTTCTATACTTGTGATCTAGACTTATTCAAATTGTAATTTCAGTACTTTTCCAAAACCCACTTGGAGAAAATTATTCGGTAGAACTTTATTGAAATTGTGAATGAGATAGAAGTGTTTCTTTCTTGTAGATGTTATAATTGATGTTGCACAAGTTGCTTGTGCAATAAGTTACTGTTGTAGTTGTTGTTACCCTAAGTTGTTAGTGCAAAAGCTGCTGTTGTTATTCTTATTTCTTATTAAAGGTAATAAGAAATTGCTAATGAAAAACCACTTTGAGTAAGACCGTAAATGAACCAAGCCGTTCGGTTGTTCGGCTCGTTTTCGGTTTGGATAAAAGGTTAATGAACAGAGCTTGAACACCTTTTTTCTGTTCGAACTCGGTAAGTGGCACAGCTCGTTTAAGGTGTTCGGCTCGTTAATGTTGTTCGTGAGTTAAACGAACCAATCTTGAACAATTAAATATGTTCGTTTATGTAAATGAACAAGCTCGGCTCGTTCGCTAAGTTAAATAAACCGAGCTTGAACAACACAATGCTCGACTCGTTTGGGTCATTTACAGCCGTAACTTTGAGAACAAAGTGGTTGTGGAGAAGAATTGAATATATTAGAACCACTTTATATCGTATGTCTTCATTCATTGTTTTTCATCCCATTCTCTCTTATTTAATAGAACATTGATTTGGTTTTAGCAAAATCGTAAAAACCCCAAAACAATAGTCCAACACTCTATTCACACCCCCTCTAGAGTGATGTGAATCTAATAATTGGTATTAGAGTAGCAAGGTTGAAAATCATTGGAAAGCATAGCAATGACAACCTCTTCCTCCTATAACTCAAGTGACAGACCTACCACTATATTATCCACCTCAAACACCAAAACTCATGCCTTTGATGCTCAAAAATATTCGTTGTAGAAGTTTAGAATGATGAATCATTTGAAAGATTGTATATTTGATGTATGAAGAGCAGTTATTAACGGAATTGAAGTTTCTATATTTACAAACTCAAAGGGCATATCAAAGTTCAAAAATGAGGATGACTAAGAAAAGATCAAATTTGCTATTAATGAAAAATGATTTGATATTCTTTCAAGTGTTCTAACTACTACCGAACTTGTAAGACTTGAATGTCTTAAAACAACCCAGAAAGCATAGAACATGTTAGAAATGATCTATGAAAGAACCGAGCAAGTGAGAATAACCAAAAGACTTATGGTGATGAAGGAGTATGAACATTTGGTATTAAGAGTGGTGAAAAGATTAAAGAGAGTATGGACTGATTCACACAAATCATGAATCAAATTTCCATGGTTGACAAAAAAATCAAATGTAGATCTTGTCTCAAAATTCCCAACTCTTTGAACACCTAAGTGACACCCATCACTGAGTCTAAA
Organism: Eustoma russellianum; assembly: GCA_036186865.1. Taxonomy (NCBI): domain Eukaryota; kingdom Viridiplantae; phylum Streptophyta; class Magnoliopsida; order Gentianales; family Gentianaceae; genus Eustoma; species Eustoma russellianum. The sequence goes on from AP025043.1 coordinate 38,455,008, forward strand.
AATCTTAAGACACTTATTTTTTATAAACTATCTCGAAATATCTTCATCAAGTCCTAATTGAAAAGCAAAATATGACCGATTCTATCAATACCTCATATTTATCAAACAACCTATTGATGTTAGGATCTGATGATTGGAATGAAAAGGCTGCACTTCTAATTGAAGAATAATTTACCAATGAATTCCAAATCCATTTTCCCCATTTCCTTCAGATCTCCAAAATTTTGATTCGTAATGATTGAACGAATGGGATTTAGTTGCCTCAATATCGTGCAGATGGCCTCTCCATTCTGTTTCCCAAAGTTTAAACGAATTTTGTATTCAAGCTACGGTTGAAAGGTTATCTATAGCCAACGAATTGGGATTTTCTTTTGTACTTTCTCGTTGTGCGATTTAGGGGCTCTACTCAGGGAAAACCCCGCGCTGTCTTGCTTTGATAAATATTAATTAATCCCATAAACCAATTTAAAAAAATCACAAGTTTATCTCTCTAGTCAGAAACAACATCATATGGTACTACATCTATTATCTATTACCCAGAAAAATCTAATAGAGATTGAATTAATGAAAGATAAATACACAATATATACTACACATTAATATATTACACAGTCCAACATACTTTTTCGTTCACTGGAAGCATAATTATTTAATCGCCTTTGATTTCTCGGTCAAATTTGGCCAAAATATGTTTGTCATGTTCTTTTTTAAATTGAAAACGATTGCGAAACGTTGGGGGTGGCTATATAAAAATCACACATATTTTATTTCACTGAAAGCATACCTTTTTTTATCGTCTTTACTTTCTCGGTCAAATTTGGCCAAAATATGTTTGTCATGTTCTTTCCTAATTTAAAAACGATTGTGAAACTTTAGAATGCTAAATAAAGTAAATATCTATGTTGGGGTTTTTGCGTGTGCCTATATGAATATCTTACTTATTTTCTTTCACTGGAAGCATACTTGTTTAATCCGCTTTTCTTTCTCAATCAAACTTCGCCAAAATATGTTTGTCATGTTCTTGTAAGCCCAAAATAAATGTGGAAGCATAAAAGTCTCGCTATGATGTTTAGTCGATACCTTCACTCTGAAAACCTGCTGGAGAGACAAACTTTTTTCGGAAGAGAGCCTTCTAGCCTATGCATATTAAAATGTTTGATTGATTGGATAGGCTCTATATTTCTAGGTTAGGGTAGGGAATCCTTTCCATATTTAATCGATGATTAATTCCTTGTATTAAGGAATTATACTAATTGTCAATCAATCAAAATCAAATCTTATAATTAATGCAGTCTATAAATGCAACTTATATAGCCAATAGAACGTATGGATACATTACACATGTAATCCACATTAGTAATTTATAAATGGATTACGAGATTCTTGCAATGGTTACAGTAAATGTAATTGATTCTTATATTCTCCCACTTGGATTACATGTCAATGCCTGTAACATATCATATGTGACAAAACAATATGGCCATAACTTTATTGTCACTTGGATTTATTGGCTACCAAACTATAGATAGAAAATATAACGCACGAACCAAGGTGGCCATGCTTTGATGTCAAGCACTTCCTTCCAAGAATTACAACGCACCATACATTCAATCAAACAAAATGAATGATTTAATATAAATCATATCAACTGGTCCACGTCTATGGACAAAATAGATCCCAACAACTTTAAAAACATATATTCAAAGTCAACAAATGTCCAAAAAAATAAGATCAAAGTACATAAAATCAAGGAGATCTAAGGATTCTCATATCAGTAACATGATCCAGAAAAACTTCAAACAATAATCGTTTAGTCATAGGATCACCAATCATTGACATGACTTCTGACTTTCAAATACTTTATGTCGATATAGTTACTGCAACTTCCACTTTTATTAATTTTCGCAAAGCCTGTGGAGTAGCTTCATCGCATGCAATAAATCAACCTCCATTATGGATGAAGCGATAATGGATTGTTTCTTACTGCTCTAAGATGCAGCTCCTCCAGCAAGAAGAAAAATGTATTCAGAAGTAGATTTTCTTGTATCCACACAACCAGAGTTATCAGAATCAGATTATCCGATTGCTTCCAAATTCTCTGATCGTGTGTATGTGAGCTTATGATCTTTGGTTTCTTGTAAATATCTCAACATCGTTTTAGTAGCTTTCTAATGAGCCATATCAGGGTTGCTTTGAAATCTATCAAGCATTCTGACCGGAAATGCAATATCAGGTCTTGTACACATCAATTCATACATAAGGCTCCCAATGAGCGAGGCATATGGAATGATTTTCGTTTGATCCTGATACAATGCATATTTAGGACACTGGTCCAAACTAAACCTTTCTCCTTTGACAATAGGTGACGTAATGGATGCATAATTCTGCATGTCAAATTTCTCAAGTACTTTGTTCATATAGATCTTTGAGAAAGAACAAGTATTTTACTTCTATCTCTGTGAATCTCTATGCCAAGGACATAAGAGGCTTCACCTATATCGTTTAAATCAAGTTTCAAAGTGAGAAATTGCTTAGCATTATGCAATAACCTAAGATCACTGCTTGCCAGTAAAATGTTATGCACATATAAAACTAAGAAAATATATTTGCTCCACTGGTCTTGAGATATATACATTGATCAACAATGTTCTCTACAAACGAAATGAAGAGATTATTTCATGAAACCTATGGTTCCACTAGATAAAAGCCTATTTAAACCCATGTATGGATTTACTCAATTCGCAAACCAACTGATCATTATCAGAATTGACAAAGGCTTTAGATTGACGTATTTATACCTCTTCTGAAGAACCCCATTCAGAAACGCAGTTTTCACATCCATTTGATGTAGCTCAAGATCAAAATGAGCTACTAATGCCATGATTATTCGAGATGAATCCTTCTTTGAGGCTGGAGAGAAGGTTTCATGGTAATCAATGCCTTCTTTTTAAGTGAAACCTTTTGCTACAAGTTTGTCTTTATAACGTTCAGTGTTACCAAATGAGTCTCTTTTGGTCTTAAACACCCATTTGTATCCCACCAAAAATGCTTTGTTTGGTAATAGAACAAGATCCTAGGCCTTTTTTTAGCCGTTGATTCCATCTCTTCTTTTATGGCATCGTACCATAGTGACGATTTGTCACTACTTATGGCTTGTGAAAATAAGATATGGTCATGATTCAATCCAATGTCATAACTGGACTCTAGAAGATATACGACATAATGGTTAGAAATTGCTGATTTTTTAGTTCTTGAGGATCTTCTCACTCCCACTTGTCCAGTAAATGTAGGATTAGTGAGCTCTAATTGTTCTTCATGTGATTCTTCAATTTGAGGTTGCGTAATTGGTGGCTCTTTATTAAGTTGAATAGCAGCCGAATTGTAAGTTGAATAGCAACCGAATTGTCCACATATAGAGATATAGCATGTGTATCCCTTACTTCCTCAAAATTGACTTGTCAGTTTGAATCACTTCCACTAACTTCATGATCCTCTAAAAATTGAACATTTTTAGCTTCAACCGCTTTCGAAATATGTGAGGGACAATAAAATCTTTTTCCTTTGGAGTTGACTGTATATTAAATAAAGAAACCACTTTTCGTTTGTTCATCCAGTTTCTTTAGGTTTGGGTTGTGTACCCCAACTTCAGCTGGACAACCCCATATGTGTAAATGTTTCAAACTTGGTTTCCAACCATTCTATAACTTTAAAGGGGTTCAGGAACGGCTGCAGATGAAACTCTATTTAAAATATACACAGCAGTTTTAAAAGCTTCACTCCAAGTATAGGCAATTTTGTCAAGCTAATCATGCTCATGGACATGTTCATAAGAGTCTGATTTCTTCTTTTAGCAACACCATTTTATTGTGGTGTGCCATGCATTGTGTATTGAGCAACAATATCCTCCCTTTGAGGAAACTCGGCAAAATGAACTAATCATTTGTCCTTTTCTGTGTAACTTCCACACTATTTACTACATCTACCAGATCGGACGATTTTAATTGTCTTCTTTTTTTTCTTCTCTACTTCTAATTTGAAGATTTTGAATGCATCAAGTGCTCCAGATTTATCAAACTGAAAATAACAATACATGAATCTTAAATAGTTATCGATAAATGAAATAAAGTATTTCTGACCATTCAAGCACGGTGTATGAAACGGTCCAAAGATGTTCATGTGTATGATTTCAAAAGACTGAGAACTTCTTTTGTCCTTAATGGTCTTGTTAGTTTGCTTGCCTTTTATGCATTTCACATGAGTACCTAAATCGGTGAAATCAGAGTTTGTGAAACTCCTTCATTGACCAATCTTTTCATTCTATCAACTGAGATATATCCCGATCTTTTATGTCAAAGTCTTGATGAGTTCTTATTGATAATACAACGCTTTGTACCATTTTCTCTTAAAAGAGTATGCTCACATATAGGATCTAACTCACGTTAAAATAAAAAACCATTCAATTTGGCAGAGCCAATGATTTTATTATCTTTCAAAATGTTCATCACAAAAAGATAAAAATTGGAGCCATATACAATGTTGAAAGTCTCGAAAAAGAAACTAAATTTTAAGAAAAATATGGAACATAAAAATTATTTTCTAAATCTAGTTAACTGGTCTTTAAAATGAGCCTATAAGACCTCACTCCTTCAATAGTAGATTGCATCCGATTTCTATAATAGATGCATTGCTCACTTACCTTTGGCTTCCTCGGATTTAGTAAAGTTAGCAATGATTTTCGTAATGTGAATTGTGGAACCACAATCAATCTACCGTGCATTATCAGAAATTTCACTAAAATTAGATTCATGACAAACAAAGGAAAAATTATATTTCTTCTCCAGTCATACTGCTTCTAGTGTCTCTTTTTATTGCAAAACCGGCATTTGACTTTATCGCCAGTTTTCTTTATTGGAACACCTTTGTCTTTTTTCGCATTTCTTTTAAAAATGAGTCGCAAGATACACATTTTATATGGACTCATTCTTCAACCTTTACTCCTCTTAAAAGCACACGGTCAAAAGTTCATTAATTGGCCAATTTTCTTTATGTGTCATATACGATCTTAAATGGAGTATACTCCAAAAGGAGAAAGTTCAGTATGAAATGCACCAGGAATGGCTCTGAGATTTAAACCTTACAGGAGATTAGTTTAGCATCAACATGTTAAGTTTGGTGGAACTGAAGTCAGCAGCCGAGCTGAACTGCTGAGGTAAACCTAAGCTGACTTGAAGAGAACTTCGAGCTGGATAGTGCAGAGTTGGAGAGTGCCGAGCTGGATAGTAGCATTGCCAAGCAGAGCCGAACATCACAGCAATTGATCTCAGCCCGGCAGTACATCAGAAAGTTACAGAATGGAATATTTCTTGACTGGAGATTTGATTGAAGAGAATCCTTTTCAGAGTCAAACTTTCCATACTTATCTACTACAAGGAATGTCTGTTAGAGTCCTATCTATGATATGATAGCGATGTAAAAGGAGAATTCCATAAGTGATGCTAATCCTTTTAATCCCTAAAAATCACATGTAAGACGCTTGATTGATGTAACTAAATACTCAATTGGTCGATAATGAATTTTTTGGCTTGCCACCACCGTGGGTTTTTCTTCCTTTTGACGGTTTTCCCATGTTAAAATCTTGTGTTCTTCGTTTATTGTTTTCTTTGATTGTTGTTCATTACGTTTGTGCATTTTTGTTAATAATCGTCGTGGTTGTTTCTGCTGTTCCGCGATCCGCAACAACTGTGATCAGAGCGAAGGTTCTTAATTCGAGTGGAAGCAATGGCCGACGATGGTAAATCAAGGATTGCGAGATTTGATGGATCAAACTTCGCTTCTTAAAAATGCAGGTTGAAGATTAGCTATATCAGAGAGATCTATATGTGCCTCTTGAAGGGAAGGAGGCGAAGCCCACTGACATGACGGATCAAGAATGGGAAATTCTGGATCATAAAGCACTTGGTGCCATTAGGCTGTCCCTAAGCCAAATCGTAGCATTCAATATTTCAAAAGAGAAGACCACAAAGGACGTAATGAATGCTTTCACAAGGATGTATGAAAAGACATCTGCTTCTGACAAGGTGCATCTGATGAAGAGACTTTTCAACATGAAGAAAACTGAAAGTACGACGATGCAGGAACACTTGGATGAGTTCAACACGATTACTAGCAAACTTGAGTCGTTTGGGATTACCTTTGACAATGAAGTTTTGGCCTTAGTAATACTGTCAAGTCTGCCTGACAGTTAGGATGGAGTTGCCATGGCTGTGAGCAACTGATCTGGAGAAGGTACGCTGAAACTTGAAAATGTGGTAGATGTGCTTCTTGATGAAGATTTGAGGAGGAGAAATAGTGGCAGCCATGAAATTTCTAGAGCCGCGCTGAACACATAGGAGCGCGGCAGACCTGCCAAGAAGGGTAATGACAGAGGTGGGAGATCGCAGTCCAGGAAGAGCAAGTCCACAGGCTCAAATTTGACCTGCTGGGATTGCAAGAAGAAGGGTCACCTTAAACATGATTGCAGAGTCAAGAAGAAGGCTGATCAGACTGACAAAAATATAAACGAATTTCATGTCTCTCAAGCACCTGGGTCTGACAGCGACGACTTGATCTTGAGTTGTGAAAGCCAAGCTGACGCTCTTTGGACTTTCGACACTGAGGCCTCTTTTTATGCCACATCTAATAGAGAATACTTCACAAATTACAAAAATAGAAACTTTGAAAAAGTATATCTCAGGAATGATGACTCCTATGATATCATTGGCAAAGAGGACATCATATTGACTCTACCAGATGGAAGGCAGCTAAAGCTGCTGCAAGCAAGACATGTACATCAGCTGACCAAGAACTTGATATCAATTACTCAATTGATAGATGATGTTGACATGGAAGGGAGGTTTAGCAAGACGCACTAGAAGTTTGTCAAGGGATCCTTTATTATGGCATAGGGATTGAGAGCTGGAACCCTTTACAAATTCACTAATAAGAGCTCGGCGAATATAGACACATTGGCAAGTGATGCCAAGCTCCGGTATTAAAGACTTGGACACATGAGTGTCAAAGGGATGAGGGTAATGGCGTCCAATGGTAAGCTGGAGGGTCTGACAAACATTGACATACCACTGTGTGAATCCTGTGTGCTTGGAAAGCAGAAAGCCATAAGATTTTCTAAGCACAATAGAAGTCTCATAACTGAGAAGTTGGAGCTTGTACACAAAGACGTTTGGGGGCCTTTAGATGTGCCTTCACTAAATGGCTCTTGTTAATATGTTACTTTCATTGATGACTCAACGAGGAAGCTGTGGGTATACTTTATGAAGCACAAATCTAACGTATTCGAAGTCTTTAAGAGATGGAGGAGTCTTGTTAAGAACGAAACAGGGCTGAAGCTGAAGTGCTTGAGGTCAGACAATGGTGGAGAGTACTGCAGTAAGAAGTTTGAGGATCACTGTGCCGATAACGGAATCAAAAGAGAAAACACAGTGCCTAAGACACCTCAACATAATTGTGTTGCTGAAAGGATGAACAGAACAATCTGCGAAAGGGCAAGAGTATGAGGATACATGCAGATCTACCGAAATCCTTTTGGGCCGAGCCAGTGAACACTGGTGTTTATCTGACTAACAAGGGTTCGTCTATTGCAATTGATTGTAAACTTCCTAAAGAAGAGTGGACATGCAAGAAGATCTCACTTGCTCATGTCAAAGTATTTGACAGCAGTGCCTGTGCACTACTGAAGTCGGATGAGAGATCAAAACGTGATCCCAATTCCAAGGTATGTTCTTTAATTGGCTATGGAGGTGAAAGTTTTGGATATAGACTATGGGATAATGTAGGCAAGAAGATGACAAAAGCAAGGACGTGGTTTTCAATGAGAATGTGCTTTACAAGGACAGAGTAAAGGAAGATAAACAACCTGTAAAGCCCAAGTACTTTGAGCACAGTGATATTTGTAATGACGAGCTGAGCAAGCCTACAGACCAGACTGATAAGATGCCCACCTCAGGAGATGAAGCTCCAGAAGAGAAAGTCACACCACCTATTGCTATTTGCAGAGAGAAGAGAACCATTACTGCCCCTACTAGGTTCTCACCTTCACTTTATTATTTGCTTTTTACTGACAGTGATGAGCCGAGTTGCTATGAAGAAGCAATGAGTTCTGACAAAAGTGAAGACTGGATGTCAGACATGGAAGACGAGATGAACTCTTTGCAGAGCATCTTCACCTGGGATCTTGTAAAGAAGCCACCAGGGAAGAAAGCAATTCAGAACAAATGGGTGTATAGGTTGAAGAAAGAAGCTGACGGCACTCAAAAGTACAAGGCTAGGCTTGTTGTGAAAGGTTTCCAATAGAAAGGCGGGGTTGACTTCACTGAGATCTTTTCACCTATTGTCAAGCTGCCAACCATCAGAACCATCCTGAGCATTACAGCTGCAGAAGATCTACACTTAGAACAGCTTGATGTCAAAACAGCCTTTCTTCACAGAGATCTGAAAGAAGATATCTACATGATGCAGCCACAGGATATGAGATGTCTGGTAAAGAAGACCTGGTATGCAAATTGTAGAAGAGCTTGTATGGTTTGAAACAAGCTCCGAGGCAGTGGTACAAGAAGTTTGACAACTTCATGACAGAAGTCGGCTACAAGTGTTGTCATGGTAGTCACTGTTGTTACTTCAAAAGACTTGAAAGTTCGTATATTATTCTGCTACTTTATGTAGATGACACATTAATAGCAAGAGGAAGCATTGGTGAAATCAAGAAGCTGAAGGAACAATTTGGCTAAGAAATTCTCCACGAAAGACCTTAGTATGGCGAAGAAAATACTGGGACTCAGTATTGAAAGAGACAGAAAGAATCAAGTGTTGAGGCTGAGCCAAAGAGACTACATCTCTAAGGTACTGAAAAGATTCAATATGGAGAATGGAAAACCGACGTCTATACCTTTGGCAGGGTAGTTCAAAAATTTAACAAAGAAGTAATGTCCTAAGACGAAGCATGAACTTGAAAGAATGAAGAAGGTACCCTATGCCTCTGCCATGGTAGCTTGATGTATGACATGGTGTTCATCCGGCTAGACATGGCTCATGAAGTGGGAGTAGTAAGCAAGTTCATGTCTAATCCAAGTCCTGATCATTGGGCTGCAGTAAAGTGGACTCTAAGATACTTAGTTAAAACGCAAGACTTGATACTGCAGTTCGGCAACGATGATCTGAACCTGCTTGGCTTTGTAGACTTTGATATGGCTGGAGACGTTGATGAACGCAAGAGTACTACTAGGTATGTTTTCAAGCTCGGCAGTGCTTCAATCACCTAGGTATCGAGATTGTAGAAGATTGTAGCACTGTCAACAATTGAAACCGAGTATGTAGCAGCAGTTGAAGCTACCAAGGAACTAGTGTGGTTGAAGAGTTTACTAAATGAGTTGCGGCATCCTCATATCAAGTGCAAACTATTTAGTGACAGTCAGAGTGCAATTCACTTGGCTAGAAACTCTGCTTATCACACGAGAACAAAGCATATTGACACAGATATCATTATATAAGGGATATGCTTGAAGGAAAATAGTTCGACTTGGAGAAAATTCATACTAGCCAGAATCCAGCAGACATGATGATGAAGATTGTTCCAAAGGAGAAGCTTGAATTTTGCAAAGCTTCTCTAGGTCTTGTTATTTGATGAAAGTGTTGAAGGGGTGGCAGTCAGAAAAGAAAAAATTCAAAATGCGTCGAAGTTAAGGTCAGTTCCAAGTGGAAGAATTTGTTAGGTTTGGTGGAACAAAAGTCAGCAGCCTAGCTGAGCTGCTGAGGTAAACTTAAGCTGACTTGAATAGAACTTAGTGTATATTGCCAAACTGGATAGTGCAGAGCTGGAGAGCGCTGAGCTGGACAGCAGAACTGCCGAGCAGAGCTGAACATCACAGCAATTGATCTCAGCCGGGCAGTACATCAGAAAGTTACGAGATGGAAGATTCCTTGATTTGAGATTTGATTGAAGAGAATCATATTCTGAGTCAAACTTTACATACTTATCTACTATAGTCTTATCTATGGTATGGTAGCGATGTAACAGAAAAATTCCATAAGTCATGATAATCCTTTTACTCCCCATAAAATCCCCTGTTATACGGCTGATTGATGTAACGAAAACTCAATTGGTCGATAGTGAATTCTTTGGCTTGCCGCCGCCGTGGGTTTTTCTTCCTCTTGAGGGTTTTCATACGTTAAAAATCTTGTGTTATTTGTTTATTGTTTTCTTTGATCGTTGTTCGTTATGTTTGTGCATTGTTGTTAATAATTGTCGTAGTTGTTTCTGTTGTTCCGCAATCCCTAACACAACATCCCTCATCTTCATGATATACTCGTACACACCACGGCTTCTGTCATAGCTCATTTTTAAAAGCCTCTTGATTTCGTTAAGATTTGACATTATCAAAATTAGGGATAGAACTCCTAAAGCTTGGACTTATGCGAGATTTGATGAGCATTTATTCATGCAATTAGATCACTTCCAACGCTCATAAATAAACCTCTCAAATGGTGTACTTGATTCTATGAGATTTGGTGGTTTCTCTTCACGGAGTGCCAGGTCTATACCTATGTACCCTAATGTCAAAAGAATGATATCATTCAATTCAGTGTAATTGTCACCAGTCAACATTGGAATACTAGCAGAATCAAATAAACCAGTAATAAGAATAACTATATAACCAAAGACATACAGATCATGCTATGAACATATGTAGTCAGAATGAATTAATCAAGTTAATTCAAATAGTATATTCTAAACCTTCTTATGGGTTGAGGTTGCACTCATTCATAGAACACACGTAGAACGACATGAAAATTAAACAGCCAAGAAATCTTTCTGTATCTGTGGACATAGAAAATGTTCATGTTTAATTTTCTTGATTGACAAAACAATCACTTCCATGTGTGGTAGAGTGATTGTCTTATTAATCGAAATCATATGTTTGATGACATGTTATTTTCATTATACCTATAATTTTGAAATACTATAGCTAATCTCAAAATTAAGAAAATATTTCTTAATAGGTCATCAATAAAAGGTCTTAATCAAATAAAATCATACTGATCAGAAATATAGACAGATAAAAATACAAAAACAATTGGTCGATGGAAGTCAACGGTCAAGTGTTGACCAGTCAGATGCAACCAGGTCAATCAGGTCTGGCTGTGGGACGATCCGAATTGGGTTAGAAAATGGGTCAAAAATAAATTCAAACAGGATCGCAAGTCAATCAAATGGGCTGAGCCCAAACACGAATACAACCTCCTATTTCTTCAATGGCGTGTTATCTATATGCGCCTATCTTGATGTTTTGCCGCCTTTATGGCGCTTGAACTACACGTGCTTGACATTTTTTAATTTCCTTAATGGCGCGTCGGTGACACGTGGCTGACCTGACACTCTCCTTTATGGCATGTGTACTGCACGCGCCCGCCGTGACCTTATTTCTGTCGTAATTTTTTTAAAAAATCAAAATAATTTTGACAAAACGTGCATAACGGCATCAAACTAAAATTTTATGGATTTTAAACATACGCATAATTGAATATTGAAGGTCTCAAAAACTATACATTAGTAATCTTTGAACGATTAAATTGCATTAAACTGTATGGATATTAGTTTTCTAAATACAAACGAAATGGTCAGAGGTGGCTCTGATATCAAATGTAAGCCTAAAAATAAATACGAAAACATAAAAGTTGCCTTTGACCATGATTGTTTAGTCGATGCCTTCAATCTGGAAGCTTGCTGGAGAGAGGAACCTTTTTGGAAACAGAGCCTTTTAGCCTATGGCTATTAGAAAGCTTGATTGCTTGGATTGATGGAATATCACAGGTTCTGTATATATGGGCTAGACTAGGGACCCTTCTCCATATTTAACCGATAATTAATTTCTTCCATTAAGGTATTATACTGATTGTCAATCAAATAGAATCAAATCTTGTAATTAATTCAGTCAATAAATACAAGATATCTGGCCAATAAAACATAGGATGCATTTACCCAATTGATCTACATTAATAATTTATAAATAAATTATAAAATTCTTGCAATCATTTACAATAAATGTAACTGGTTCTTACAATTCTTTTCTAAATCAAAAACGATTGCTAAACGTTAGAATGCTAAATAAAGTAGATATCCATGGTGGGGTTTTTGTGTGTGTCTATATGAATATCATACTTATTTTCTTTCACTTCGTCTTTTCTTTTTCACTCAAACTTGACCAAAATATGTTTGTCTGGTTTTTTCCTAAACTAAAAAGGATTGCGAAACGTTAGGATGCTAAATAAAGTAAATATCGGCGTTCGGGTTTTTGTTTGCGGCTATATAAATATTTACGTATCTCTCTGTATAATGTTACATGCATCCAAGATTTAAATTGTCAATATACTAAATGAATTGTTTAAATTTATTTTAAGGCAGAGCTAACTGTTCGTTCCTTTTTTTTTTCCTTTTTTTCTTTTTGAAAAGGCCAACTGTTCTCAATTGGCGGGTTGATTATTTAACGCGATATAAGTTTAATAAAATAGCTTCACTAGTAAATATTCTTATTATTATGATATATGTGCAGATACATATAGATTCGGGGTCTCACTGGAATCAAACTATCTATCCCAGGGGATGGGTGTATTGTTTGTCTGTCTTTCACCCTCTGCAGACCCTAATGATAGCTTGTGCTATCGTTGAGATATAATGAGTATGATTGATTGATTATTTAACGCAATATGTCTCTCTTTGCGTGTCCAAGGAAACTGCAACAAGAATTTAGGATACTTTTCTCCATTGTCGCTTTAGAAGGATGACAAAAAAATATGCCACTATGGTATTTTAATGCGGCTCGTTGGACAAAAGAAAAGGTTGACAAAGACCAACTGGTTGGCGTTGTCTCTAGAAAACTCTTTGAAGAATGATGAAGCCGGATCTTTATCAAGGGTTTAGATGACCTCGATTCAACTCCGTAGTTGATGTAAAAAATTCGTCAACTGGAATTAAAAATGTGTTGCTGGAATAGCGCCAAATATCCTGCACAAAGTAGCACATGCTACATATAAAACTCAGCCATCTTAAACTCAAGCCCATTATCTCCTAATAACCTTGATATGAACACGAAATTGAGTAAAAATATAATGGAATAAACTTTGCAAAATCTGTCTAGCCTCAGATTTTGCCTTAAGAATATAAATCCAGGTATACCTTGAACAATCATCTACTATAGTCAGAAAATATTTCTGATTGTACAAAGTATGATGCTGGTAAGGGCCCCATATATCAACATGAATGATATCAAAAGGAAATTTAGAGGCTATAACAGATACAGGAAAATGGGCCCTTTTCAGTTTTGCTAAAGGACAAACTGTACAATTATTATTTTGGCTAAATGATGGCATATCTGGATGTGATCTATGGAGATCTTGAATTCCTGCTGATGAAGCATGTCCAAGTCTGGCATGCCAGAGATATGAATGAGAGTCTAAGCTTGATGAAGAAAGAGCAGAAGGCAATATACAAGTATTTAAGACCTCAGACTGTACAAGCAGGCTGGAATCATGCATGTAATAAAGTCCACTGATGCTTCCTAGCTGAGCCAATCATCCTCCTAGATAACTGATCCTGAATGAAACAACCAGAATCATGGAATGAAACAAGAAAATATGGGAGTCAGTAAGCTTGCTCAGAGAAACAAGGTTGAAAGAAAATGAAGGAACATGTAATACATCCTTCAAAACAAGACCACTATGCAACTTAACCACTCCTTTATAAGTTGCATTAACTGTGATATTATTTGGAAGCTTGATAGAAACATGATCAATGGGATAATAAGAATGAAACAGGGTTAAGGAGCAAGAAATATGATCAGTGGCCCCTGAGTCCAAGATCCATACACAATCAATACTTGTAGAATACTTACCTGTAGACATACCAGTATGTGCAGTCATAACAGCACCTTGCAACTCTTTGTTTACACTGGTTCCTGAAACAACATCATCAACATCTAACAATTTCAGAAGTTTAAAAAAACTGTTTTTGAGTAAGAGAATGTGTGGATTGTGGAAGCAGACAAGAGGAAGCCTACTCAGCATCACAGTTCTAAGGTTTCTCTTCCATCATTTCAGCTGCATTCACTTGGTTTTTAAACTTGAAACCAGGAGGAAATCCATGTTTTCTGTAACATCTATCACTTATGTGTCCTATCATACCACAGTGATTACATTGCAAGCGCTTGTTACCTTCCTGATAGAATCTTCCATTATCTCTTCTAAACGTTTGTCCATGTCTCTTGTTCACATACGTGTTTGCTACAAAACCTTCTTGATCATCACAATTAGTAACTAATGCTGTAGGAGCATTATTAAAGCCAGCTATTATACTGTTATTAGTGATTTTCCTTTCAAATTTCAGTGTCATTGCAAACACAGTTTTGATATCTGGTAATGGTGTCATCACGAACACTTGCGATCTGATTGGATCGTATTCTTCGTTCAATCCTTTGACAAAATTTATAACATAATCATTCTCAATGAACTCATTCACCTTTTTAGTTACATCACATACACATCTAAGGCAATCACACTTCGGTATGGATCTTAAAGCCATCAGTTCTTCCCACAGTACCTTCAATTTTGTAAGGTAATCATTTACACTGAGGCTTTCTTGTCTTACATCATAGAACTCAGATAGAAAATCAGATAGTCTAAAGGATCACCACTACCGTATCTCATAGTTAAATCATTCCATACATCCAAGGCACAATCATACCATATTATGTTATGTGCAATAGAAAGAGAGACACAGTTCATGATCCAGGATTGGATCATAGTATTGTTAGTGTATGTGCCCTAGGCCATGATTTGGATATTTATGTTATGTGTTTATTATTAATAAAAGAGGTTTTATTATCATTATTGTTGGTTAGTATGTTACACAATTTTGATATATGTCCCTGATTCATTATTGTTATAGAGATAAAATAATTTATAATCAGTATGAGTATTGATTCGATAATCATGAGATGATTATGTGTATGGTGATACAAATCAATCTCATAGATACTTGTTAGAGAACAGTGTATTGGATAGACCCATCATGAGATTACTACATGGATTAGCGTCATAAGTAAATCTCATGATAGTCATGTTTTAATCCTTTGACTTGAGATTGTCATAGTTTCCAACATAAGGACTATTATATTTTGACATGATCAAACGTTATCCGTAACTGGATAATAATAAAGGTCATGATTGAATGTGATAGAAATTATGTAGAGGATATTGAACAATCAAGATAGAATTTGTCCCTCTCTTTTGAGAGAGATATCTTTGGGCCCCTCGATTAGTGAGACTGTGAAATGCATGGCCGTGCTCAAATGAGTTGATAGTGTGATCAATATCATTTGTTTTATCAGTCTACTTAGAGATCGAGTAATCATATGTTTGAACAATATAAGTATGACGCTGACCATGACTTATGTTCAAACTAGATATCGTGTGACAAAGGGATTAATGCATGTACTATTGTTAGGCTAGTTGGACTTTACTCGTATTAATTGGGTAGTCGTAATGCCTTGCTAGAGGCCAATTACGACTTGTTGGTTTAATAGAGATTTAATCAACTGCCAATTAATATGGGCCTATCGGGTCACACACAAGAATGCGTATGGCTGAGATTAATAATATTAATAATATTAATATTGGATATTAATTATTATTATTATTATTATCGTTTTTAATATTAATAATATTAATATTGGATATTAATTATTATTATTATTAATTTCGTTTTTTTTATGTATATATTTATATCTTTGGATAATAACAGAGAATCCATATCTGATATGGATTTTGATTGGTATTATCTAATCCTAACAGAATCCGTATCTGGTACGGATTATGATAGACGTTAACAAATCCGATTTGGAATCGGATTTTGATACCAAATCGGATTTTGATATCTATATATATCTTTGGAGCTTGGCGTATCTCGTACACCAAGCAATTAAAAAAAAACGAAAGAACAAAAACGAAACCCTAGAATCGTTTTTGTGGAAAAACGAGTTCTTCAGCCGCGCCGTTTGAAGAGCTAGCACTCCGGGCGGAAGCGTTCGTGTGGATACCGACAGAGGGTGATCGTATTTTCGCACCTCTTCCATCTGCAGATTTCGGATCTACGGAGGTACCTTTTTGTTTTTTTGTCGAATTAAACGAACAACATGGATCCTTGGTAGGAAATCAGAGATCAATTTTTGTTTTCCGCTGCGCGTTTTTGCAGTGATCTCGGTTGATTACCTAACAAGTATTTACCTGCCTCCAAGCTTGAAATTGAGGATCATTTGGTGTAGATTTAGGCATAGATCCATCAATGAAACATGTCTTGTTCTTCACTAGTAACGCCATTTGAAACGTTCTGCTCCATGAGTGAAAATTGTACGGAGTGAGTGGAGGTTGAACTAGAACGATCGTTGGACTATCGTTTAGATGTAAGTAGTATGGATTATTTGCTGGATTATCATTGATTACGTGATTGTTGCGTGAACTAGATGATGCAGCGCTTGTATTTGCCATAGCTAGACTTCAGTTGAACTATATCGCAAACGAGAAGTGATTTGTATGATGCAAAATCAGACTAAGAACATCAGCAAATTGATGATGAATTATCAACACTCTGATACCATGTCAAAATTGCATTAAACTCAGAATTCAAACATCAAAACAACATGATCAAAATATGTAATGAGCAAACGAAGATGAACAAAGGTTTGAGTATTGCAGAGAAAAGAAAAGTGGCACCAAGTGCGTAGCTTGGAGAAGAAGAAAGGAAAACCAGAAAAATCTTTCTATTTTTGTTCAAGCCTTATTTTACAACATCTACATGTATTTATACTAGCTAAAGAAGTATTTAGAAGCCAACAAGGAACGCGAAAAATTCAGCTTGGCTTGATGCAGTAGCTGCTGTGTTCTCGTGCCAAGACCAACCGTCAGTGCACCAAGCATGCCACGCATGCCAAGACCAGCCATCAGTGCACCAAGCGTGCCAGGCATGCCACGCATGCCAAGACCTGCCAACTGTCCAATGCTTTCGTGCCATCTCACTGGTTGCTAGTTTTATTTCAGCTTGACACTTGAAAATACTTCTTCACTTTGCTGCTGAGTTATACAACCTCAGTACCATAATAGTCCTATAATTTTTGGTCCATCATTAAAGGTGTGATCACAGCATATCACACCGCTGAAAACTAAAATGACTCCAGCGTCAACTTGCATGTTCTTTCCTCTCCTTTGCTTTGTAATGACAGACTACTATCTTCAACAAAAAGTTTAAACGAATTTTGGGTTGAAGCTACGGTTGAAAGGTTAGCTATAGCCAAAGATTTGGTATTTTCTTGTGGAGTAGCAATTGATCGACACAACTTGACGTAATTTTTATTATGGGTCATCGGAAAACAATTTCTGGATGGTTACGTACATCCGACCCCTTTTACCCTGCTATAGGCAACGGGCTATAGAGGTAATGATGATGCTGTTGTTGTTGTGTTGTTCTTTATCGTTGTGCGATTTGGGGACTGGGAAAAGCTGATGTATTGCTTTGATAAATATTAATTAATCCCATAAACCATTTTAGAAAAATTACAAGTTTATCTCTCTAATCAGAAAATCAGAATAGATGTGAATAGATGGAAATATAATCAGAAAAAGACATACAGAAGATACTAAAGGAAGCTGTAGGTGAAAAACATAAATAAACTGAGCAGATGCAATACAAAATGGGGAAAAGCTAGAAAAAAAAATCTGAATTGATTTGAAAACTAAGAACATCGTCAAATTTCAGAATAAAGATAGGCGAGTATAGATTAGAGAAGATATATAAAAATGGGTGCAATGGAAGAGTTAAAAGAAAAAAGGAAAAGAAACTAAGAAATTCTTCTTTCCCGTACTTCTTATTCCATAATGCAACATATGGAATAATTCCTGGAGCGAAAAAATCCATGTCATTATGCATGCATACAAAGTAAGGTGGCATCTTTTTGTTTCTGGAAATTTGTTAAAGATGTTGGGTGAATCCTCAAGGAGTGCGTGGACAGAAGTTTGGCAGCTGACTTGAATTGTGTATTGTTCTTGATGATTCGAAGTGTTGTTGCTGGTTGAGTGAAGTTGTATAGCTGTTTGCGTGATGGAGCAATGTGCAATTGCTGGGAGATGTTCACCATTGGAGTGGAGCTTGCGGGAGGAAGATGAAGACGGTTAGTTGGTGGGAGCGCATTTGAACGTGCGAAATGACGATTTTGCCCTTACTGATTCTATTGTAGGGTTAGTTAGTTGAAGGGTATAATTGTAATTTTGGTTTTTTTCTCTTCTTCTTCAGCGGGCTGGTCTTTATAAACTGTGCAGCTCTGCATTTTGTAGTTGAACACTTTTCTGGAAAATTCCAAGAGATCTTTTCGTGCCTCTCCGTGCCATTCTTTCTCGGTTTCACTTCTTAGCCTCTTAAAATGTTTTTTCTTGCTTTGATTTGTTGTTAAACACTTGAAATCCTTGTTGTTCGTCAGAAATTTTACATGGTATCAGAGAGATACTTATGAATTTTGAAACCTTCATGATGTCAAACAATGGTGCAAATAGTCCTGCTTCTGCATCTTCAGCTAATTCTGTCAGTGATCCTATGGATGATCCTTACTTTATTCATCCTAGTGACAATTCGTCTATGGCGTTGGTACAACCGTTGCTTGATGGAAACAACTTTCACAGTTGGAGCAGGTCTGTGCGTAGAGCACTTGAATCGAAGAATAAGCTTGGTTTCGTGAATGGAACAATTAAGAAGCCTGCGGATGGAGATCGAAGAAGCAATGCTTGGCTGAAAGCCAATAACATGGTTGTGTCGTGGTTAGTAAATTCCTTAACTCATAATATAGGTCAAAGTGTTGTGTGGCTAGATTCTGCTGCCGATTTATGGAACGATCTTAAATTTAGGTATGGAAATGCGGATTCATTCAGATTATCTGATCTGCAAGAGGAATTTTATTCGATTAAACAGGAAAGAAGCATGGTAACCGAGTACTATACTAGACTTAAAAGTGTTTGGGAAGAACTACTTGTATTGAGGTCTATTCCTGTTTGCTCATGTCGTAAGTGTACTTGTAATCTCACTGTAGAAATTAATAAGTTTGTGGAGAATGATTGCGTGATTAAGTTCTTAAAAGGACTTAATGATGAATACGAAGCAGTCAAGTCACAGGTGTTGTTATGTAGTCCCCTACCAGATTTGAAAACTGCTTTTGCTATGGCTATGAAGCTGGAAAGGAAACTGAATTATTTTGCTAATCAGCCTCAGTTTAATAATAATCCGTCTGTAGTCATGGACGTTGGGAACGTGCCTAGAGGCAATTCATATCAGCAGAATTCGAATGAATCTGGTATGACCAATACGCCTTGGCAAAGATCAAC
Source organism: Eustoma russellianum (assembly GCA_036186865.1). Taxonomy (NCBI): domain Eukaryota; kingdom Viridiplantae; phylum Streptophyta; class Magnoliopsida; order Gentianales; family Gentianaceae; genus Eustoma; species Eustoma russellianum. Next base: position 38,474,475 of record AP025043.1, read on the forward strand.
TGGAAAAACTAACAAGAGAGGCATGGGGAAATCGTATCCAAATACTTCTAGATCTGCAGTGTGTACATTTTGCAATATAAGGGGGCACACAGTAGACAAATGTTATAGAAAACATGGATTTTCCCCCCGATACAAGCCTAAAGGTCAGGTTAATATGGTAACGGCTGAAGGCAGTGTAGTGCAGTCTGGTGATGTGGTGGTTCAGGGAGGATCAGACAAGGCTCAGTGCTTTGAAGGAGCTGATCTGAAGACAATGCCGTCATTAACTCAGGACCAGTATAATCAGTTGATTAATTTGCTGCAGGAACGTCAGGAAAGTAACAGCCAGAAGAATGTTGCAAGTGGCTCAGGTACACTTCATACTGTCTTGACAGCACAGCAAACTACAGTCAATGGTAAGGACTCAGGTAATGTATTACATGAGAACTCTAATGTATGGATCTTAGATTCTGGAGCTAGTGATCATGTTTGTTCTTCTGTCAGTCTGTTTGAATCCTATAAGCCTATTACTTCTTTGTCTGTTGTGTTGCCAAATAAGTCCCTTGCCACAGTCACACATGTTGGAACAGTGAGGATAAATCAAAATCTGATCCTTACTCATGTATTCCATGTGCCTTCCTTTGCGTTTAACCTCATCTCTCTCAGCAAGCTTACCCAATCTAATCTGTTCCAAGCAGTTTTTAAATCCAAATTTTGTTTGATTCAGAACCTCAGAACCAAGAAGATGATTGGTTCAGCTGAGGTCGATCAACGACTGTACTACTTACACGGTACCACTCATACTGAGACTAATTCCATTCCTCCTTATCTGCCTTCACCTTTCGTGCATGCTGTTACTTCTTCAGGTGCAATGTTATGGCACTGTAGGTTGGGTCATATGTCTTTGCCAAGAGTTAAAGAAATCCAGAAATTCGACTCTTCTGTTCAGGTTCCTGATTCTCATCTGGATTGTAGTGTTTGTCCTTTGGCCAAGCAAAAGAGAACTCCATTTCTAGTTTCTTACTCTGTTCTTCTTCTCCTTTTGCACTTGTGCATATGGATATTTGGGCCCTTACAAATACCCCACAATGTATAATCAACGTTATTTCCTTACTGTGATTGATGATTTTAGCAGATACTGTTGGATTTACTTGATGAAATCTAAAGCTGATGTCAGAAATATAGTTGAAAGTTTTTGTACCTTTGCCTCTGTTCAATTTGATAGCAAAGTTAAAGTGATCCGAACAGATAATGGCCCAGAATTCTCCATGAATAAATTCTTTGCTATTCATGGTATTGTTCATCAAACTAGCTGTGTGAATACACCACAAAAAAATGGTATAGTGGAACGAAAACATCAGCATATCTTGACTGTGGCAAGATCACTCAGATTCCAATCCTTCCTCCCTTCGGCGTACTGGGGCTTTTGCGTCCAGCACTCAGTTTTCCTCATTAATATCACTCCAACTCCTGTCTTGCATCATAAAACTCCTTATGAGGTTCTGTATAAAAGACCTCCTACCTACAATCACCTTAAGGTGTTTGGTTGCCTAGCATTCGGGGCCAATACACAAAGTCACAAAGGCAAGTTTGACGCAAGAGCTAGACGTAGTGTGTTCTTGGGCTTGTCACATACTACTAAAGGTTACATCGTTAAAGATTTGGGTACTAAAGATGTTTATATTTCAAGGGATGTGTTGTTTCATGAAACCAGTTTTCCCTTTGGAGCAGAAGCACCTTCCTTACCTGTCCCTTCTAACAATTCGATTGATCATGTTCTTGGTCCTAATTCTGGTCCTTCCTTCTTTCAGCCTTTTGATTCCCAGCCTACCAATGTCATTCATGCTACTCCTGCTCAGTCTCCTGCTCAGTCTCCTGTTCCATCATTTCCTGCTAATGGTCTTCCTCAGTCTGCTGATATTTCTCAAGCCATCTCACAGTCACTTCCTTCTTCTCCATCTGCTGATGGTCTATATACTATCCCAAGCACGGAACATCATTCATTACCAGATGGTCAGCTAGTTGTTGATTTGCCTCCCATTCTCAGTCCTCCTGCTAGGCCTGCCAGGGTTAAGAAGCCACCTAAGTATCTTCAAGATTACCATTGTAATGCCTTGTCTGTCCCTTCTGACCAATTGGTTCATACGTCTCCCCATTCCTTAAATAAAGTGTTTGGTTATGATTTGCTAGCTCCACAATACAAATCTTATGTTTTGAGTTTGAATGCACATACAGAGCCTAGCACTTATTCAGAGGCTGCTAGGTTGCCTGTCTGGCAGGCAGCTATGGATACTGAATTAGCTGCGTTGGAAGCCAACATGACCTGGACTGTGGTGCCTTTACCTCCAGGCAAGAAAGCAATAGGATGCAGATGGGTTTATAAAGTTAAACTCAAGGCTGATGGAAGTGTGGAGAGGTATAAGGCTAGGTTGGTGGACAAGGGTTACACACAGCAGTATGGAATTGACTACCAGGACACGTTTTCTCCTGTTGCCAAGATGACTACTATAAGAGTAATCTTGGCCTTGGCCGCAAGATTTCAGTGGCACATACACCAACTAGATGTGAACAATGCTTTTTTGCATAGTGATCTCCATGAGGATATTTACATGTCTCTCCCTCCTGGTGTGTCAGCTAAAGGCTCCAACATGGTGTGTAAACTGCACAAGTCCTTGTATGGCTTGAAGCAAGCCACCAGAGAGTGGAATGCCATTCTTACCAAGTTTCTGTTGGCCATGGGATTTAAGCAGTCTAAATGTGACTACACACTGTTTCTTAGACATGATGGTGCTAGCTTTATGGCTTTGTTGGTATATGTGGATGATATCATAGTGGCTTCCAGTGATGAGGATTCCATTGCTAGTGTCAAACAAGCCCTGCATCGTGCTTTTAAGATCAAAGACTTGGGCCAACTACGATTCTTCCTTGGCATAGAGGTAGCTCAGGCTACAGGGGGTACACATCAATCAAAGGAGGTATTCCTTGGGTTCTTTTGGAACAAACTGGTTTTTCAAATGCCAAGCATGCTAGGACTCCCATGGAGAGTCACATTAGCCTGACTCATATGGACTCTCCCGCATTAGAGGATGTCACACAATATAGGAGATTGATTGGGAAGCTTATATATTTAACAATCACTAGGCCCGATATTGCCTTTGTAGTTCAGGAGTTAAGTCAATTTTTAGATTGCCCTACTGAAAATCACTTGAAAGCTGCACATAGACTTCTCAGATACATTAAGAAAACCATAGGCCAAGGGATATTGTTTCCAAGAGAAGGAGTATTGAAGCTGCAGGCATTTGTAGATGCTGACTGGAGTGGATGTCATGAAACTAGGAGGTCTGTTACGGGGTACTGTGTTTTCTTTGGAGATTCTTTGATATCATGGAAGGCAAAGAAGCAGACTACGGTTTCTAAGTCGTCTGCTGAGGCAGAATACAGAGTCATGGCCATGGTGACTTGTGAGGTCTAATGGCTCTTGTATTTGTTAGAAGACATGGGATTGAGTGATCAGAAACCAGTAGAGATGTTTTGTGATTGCAGGAGTGCAATGTACATTGCAGAAAATCTGGTGTTTCATGAGAGGACGAAGCATATAGAGATTGATTGCCACGTGGTTAGAGATAAAGTGCAAGAAGGGGTGATTAAATTGATGCCAATACGAACAGAGCTGCAATTGGCTGACATTTTTACCAAGGCTTTGGATTCAAAGCGTTTGTTGCAGTATGTTGGGTCACTTGGGATTCACAATCTTTATGCCAAGCCAAGCTTGAGGGGGGATGTTAAAGATGTTGGGTGAATCCTCAAGGAGTGCGTGGACAGAAGTTTGACAGCTGACTTGAATTGTGTATTGTTCTTGATGATTCGAAGTGTTAGTTGCTGGTTGAGTGAAGTTGTATAGCTGTTTGCGTGATGTAGCAGTGTGCAATTGCTGGGAGATGTTCACCATTAGAGTGGAGCTTGCGGGAGGAAGATGAAGACGGTTAGTTGGCGGGAGCGCATTTAAGCGTGCGAAATGATTATTTTGCCCTTACTGATTCTATTGTAGGGTTAGTTAGTTGAGGGTATAATTGTAATTTTGGTTGTTTTTCTCTTCTTCAGCGGGCTGGTCTTTATAAACTGTGCAGCTCTGCATTTTGTAGTTGAACACTTTTCTGAAAAATTCCAAGAGATCTTTTCGTGCCTCTCCGTGCCATTCTTTCTCGGTTTCGCTTCTTAACCTCTTAATATGTGTTTTCATGCTTTGATTTGTTGTTAAACACTTGAAATCCTTGTTGTCGTCAGAAATTTCACAGAATTGTATTTCAAGAACAAAAAAATAAAAGAAAATACGCCCCCGCACCTACGTGTGACGAAAAAAAACGCCGTATGAACGACACAACATACAATATGTGAAAGAAACCAAAGGAAAATGAAAAAAAAAAAAAGACCCAAAAAACTTTGGTACAATGACAGGCATCTGGATAATAATACATTGAATTACAAAAATACATTGTATAAAACAGTTACATGCATCTAAGATATTGAAATTTGCAGACCTATCTTGACGTTCAATATAACTGGAAATTTTAAATTTATTTCAAGACAGAGTCAACTGTTGACGATTGGCTGATTAATAATTCCAACGAAACTGGCAGAGGAATTTAGGTGTTTTAATATTTCATTGTCGGTTTAGAAGGATGACGAGAAATATATGCCAGTACGGTATTTTAATGCACCCATATGTGTTTTAATTATAAGCAAACTAAATATCTACATTAGGGTAAATTATTTGGTTTAGAAGTCTTTCGTAGAGGAGTTGCTATTAGTGTATTCTACATCCAACCCCCCACCCCACCCCCCCCAAATTGTATAATCTAGTTTGTTTCTCAATATATACATTTTATTAAAAGAGTCTGCAGGTGTCAGTGTTAAAATGTTATTGCTCGATTTTGTAATACTTGTGTTCAAGTGTTTGTAGGAGGCATTGTATTAAATAATTATTAGGTCACATAATTATTCGTGGCTGTCCCTAATAATCTGATAATTTGGAGATGGCCACGAAAGTTGATCGTAAAATGTAAGATTCTGCCTTTGTTTTATCTGAGATAGATTGGAAAGTGTATTGAGAATATTGTCTCACATGCACAATTTAAGATAAAATACATGAGTTATATGAGGATGAGGTACGACCACCCATTGTCTTAAAGTTTTGAGTGGATACGGGCCTTACCTCATGTAAGCACAAGTTTCAACATGATATCAGAACAAGTTTAAAATGTGGATTCACACTTTCCCTGGCCTATGATTGGTTATTTATTGTCTCCTCTCACCTAAGTTCAAAAGTTGGCTTGTGGTTTGTGGTTGAGGACGAGTTCTAAGACGCGTGTGTATGTCAAAGCCACGTTGCCACGTGAGGGCGGGTGTTGAGAATATTGTCCCATTGGATGTTGAGAATATTGTCTCACCTCGGATAATTTGAAATAAAATACATGGATTACATGAGAATGAGTGGATATGGATCTCACCTCATGTAAACCCAAGTTTCAACAAAGAGAGCGAGAGTGGCATGGATCACTTGAACTTTGAAATCATCCTGCACAATTACTTCTAGACCTATAAATTGGTTGTGAATTATGGTTCCATGCATACCAAAATTCAATAGAAAAGAGAGAAGCTAAGTCTGCGAGGAAGAAAGCATGGCCAAACTCGCCTGTTTTATCTTGTCACTCCTAATATCTGCTGGTAAGTATCTTCTTGATATTCATATGCAGAAACCTCCACCTAGAGAAGATATGATTTTATTAATTTCGCCTGCAGTTTGCACTATGAATGTTCTTAACTTCAAGAAAACTTTTATTGTCCAGTTGTGGCAGATGCTGCTAGTGGGAGAGGTGAAAAGGTTGAGAAAGACCGACTGCTTGTCATTGTCTCCAGAAAACTTTTTGAACAACAATGTTATATTGGTTGCTTCAGGAATGTTCCAGATCACGATGATCCATGTCCTAGGCCAGATATCTGTCCTTGCACAATGGCTTTGGACGGCCACTATTGTCTTCCACCTGAAGAAGTTCCACTGTCAAAATTCATGTGAGATTCAGAATTAACGATCGAATTGATCAATGTATAATGAACTAAGAACGAATGTGAAAGGAGAAAAACAAATGACGAGCAAAAGAATGCTCTGGCGCCAAAGTTGAATGTCTTCAACTTGAGAAAAACGAAAGAATCAGAAATTTTATTATGCTAACTCACTTAGTAGTGCAATCATTACTTGTATTTATACTAGTCTAAGGAACTATCTAGAAACTAAAATTAACACGTGAGAAGTAAGCTGGTTTAATGTTGAAGCAGTAGCTTCTGCTGCAGAACACCAAGCGTGCCACCGTGCCAACCTTGCCATGCGTGCCAAGACTAATCGTGCCATGTACGCCAACCATGCCATGCGTGCCAAGACTAAGCGTGCCATGTACACCAGCCGTGCCACTCGTGCCAAGACTAATCGTGCCATGTACGCCAACCGTGCCATGCGTGCCAAGACTAAGCGTGTCATGCACACAACCGTGCCATGCGTGCCAATGTCATCTGATTACAGACTTCTTTTTCTTCTTATCTTCATCTGTATCTTTAACACCCCCCCCCCCTCAATTCTGACTTCTTGTAAATGTTGCAAACTCCTAAAGCAGAAGTCAGAAATTGCAGTCTCTGTGAACTCAATGGCTTAGTAAACAAATCAGCCACCTGAAGCTCAGTCTTGACTGGCATTGGCTTAATCACCCCTTCTTGAAACTTGTCTCTAACTACATGACAGTCCACTTCTATATGTTTTGTTCTTTCATGAAACACTGGATTTTCTACTATATATATGGCACTCTTATTATCACAAAACAGCTCTACAGGTTCTTTCTGTTCTACCCCCAAGTCCTTCAACAGATAAAGCAACCACTGTACTTCACAAGTGGCTGCAGCAAGTGACCTGTACTCAGTCTCTGAAGAAGATCTTGACACTGTAGATTGTTTCTTTGCTTTCCAAGATACCAGAGCATCACCAAAGAACATACAATACCCTGTAACAGATCTCCTGGTTTCAGTACACCCACCCCAGTCTGAATCTGAATAAGCTTTAAGCAATTTTGAACCTGTGCTAGGAAACAACAGTCCTTGACCAGGACTACCCTTCAGATACCTAAGCACCCTATGAACAGCCTTCATATGCATTTCTGTGGGACAATCTAAAACCTGGCTTAATTGTTGGACAGCATACGAAATATCAGGCCTTGTAATAGTAAGATACAATAACTTGCCAATAATCCTCCTGTAACAAGACACATCTGAAAATAAAGGTGAATCATTATGTTCCAGTTTTAGATTCTGCTCCATAGGTGTCAAAACAGGTTTAGCTGCCAAAAAACCTGTCTCTTCTAACAATTCCAGTGCATATTTTCTTTGACAAATCATAAACCCCCCCTGAGACCTTGCCACTTCAAGCCCCCAGAAAATATCTAAGAACACCTAAATCTTTGATTTGAAATGTAGAATGCAAATGCTCTTTCAGATGTTGAATATGAGATAATGAATCACTAGCTACAATAATGTCATCAACATAAATGAGCAAAGCTATGAAAGAATCTGAAGCTCTTTTAGTGAACAAGGTGTAATCATTTTTAGACTGTGTATAACCCTGAGATAGTAAGTACAAAGTAAGATTTTCATTCCATTGTCTACTGGCTTGTTTAAGTCCATAAAGAGATTTCTGAAGCCTGCAAACTGCATTAGGGATGGATGACTGGACACCTTGAGGCAACTCCATATAAATCTCCTGATATAGATCACCATGAAGAAAGGCATTATTGATATCTAATTGATGCACATGCCAATGATTCACAGATGCCAAAGCCAAAAATAGACGCACAGAAGTCATTTTGGCCACAGGAGAAAAGGTATCAACATAATCTATACCTAGTTGCTGGGTGTACCCCTTAGCCACAAGCCTGGCTTTATACCTCTCAATAGAGCCATCTGCCTTGCGTTTGACCTTGTAAACCCATTTACAGCCAATAGGCTGCTTACCCAGTGGCAAGGGAACAATGTCCCAGGTATGTGTGGCCTCTAAGGCTGCCAAATCAAGCTGCATAGCTTGCTGCCAGGCTGCTGATGCAGCAGCCTGCTGATATGTCACAGGTTCTTGTTCAGCACTGATGCTGAGGATGTAGGATCTGTATTCAGGAGCCAAAGCTTCAAGAGAGTGATATGCTTGTATAGGATATGGCACAGGGCCAGAAGAATCAAAAACGTCAGAAGAATGACTAAGATTACAATAGTAATCCTGTAAGTATGACGGGGCATGCCTAGATCTAGTATGTATGTGATTAGAACCTGATACTGGAGGCAAATGAACTTCCAACTGAGTTACAGGTATCTGATCATTTGGAAGGAATCCTGAAGCCTTGGAGGACGAATTAGGAGAAGATGACACTGAAGGCAATGGTGACTCTGAAGGAGACACAGTGTCACTTGAATGAAGAGTATCATGAGAAGGTGGCAACTCATGTAAGGGATGTACTTGAGTAGGAGATGGACAAGAACTCAGAGGAACGTCAGCCATAGCATGAGGGACTGGGACTGACGCCGCTAGCAAAGAAGATCCATTGGAGAATGGAAACGAACTTTCATAAAACATAACGTCTCTAGAAACAATAACAGATTTGTCTTCCAGCGTTTGAAGGATATACCCCTTTGTATTCATAGGAAAACCAAGAAAAACACAAGGCATAGACCTGGGCTCAAATTTTGCCTTATGAGGGGTGTTGTCACAAGCAAACGCCAAACACCCAAATACTCTCAAATGAATATAAACAGGTTGATTCTGATGTAAAACCTCATAAGGAGTCTTATTTTGAAGTACGGGTGATGGCATCAAATTTATTAAATAAGTGGCATGCTGAAGACAGAATCCCCAATACTCAATAGGCAATGAGGCATGAAACCTAAGTGCTCTAGCTACAACCAAAAGGTGTTGATGCTTCCTCTCAACCACCCCATTTTGTTGGGGAGTATAGTTACAGGTTGTCTGATGAACTACCCCATGTTGCATATAAAACTCAGACATTTTGAATTCAAGTCCATTATCACTCCTAACAACCTTGATACGAACATTAAATTGAGTAAACACATAGTGAAAGAAGCTCTGCAAAACTTGCCTAACCTCAGACTTTGCTTTAAGGAGATATATCCAAGTATACCTTGAACAGTCATCAACTATGGTCAGAAAATATTTTTGACTGTACATTGTAGGGTGCCTATAAGGGCCCCAAATATCAACATGAACAACATCAAAAGGAAGCTTAGAGGCTGTAACAGAAGTGGGAAATGGTGACCTCTTCAATTTTGCTAAGGGACACACTGTACAAACATTATTCTGATTAAAAGAAGGTATGTCTGGATGTAGCCTATGCAACTCTTGTATTCTAGTGGATGAGGCATGCCCAAGTCTGGCATGCCACAGATATGCATCAGACTCAAGACTGGTAGAAGACAAAGCAGAAGGCAAAGGACATGTACTGGATACTTCACATTGCAGAGCTATACTGGAATCATATATGTAATAAAGCCCATGATGCTTCTTAGCTGAACCAATCATCCTCCTGGACAACTGATCCTGAATCAAACAACCAGAATCATGAAATAAAACAAGCAGATGTGGAGAGTCAGTGAGCTTGCTGAGAGAGACAAGGTTGAAAGAAAATGAAGGAACGTATAAAACATCCTTCAAGATCAGACCACTATGCAAAACAACGATTCCTTTGTGAGTGGATTCAACTGTGACATTGTTAGGAAGCTTAATAGAGACATGATCAATAGGATTATAAGACTGAAATAACGACAAGGAACATGAAATGTGATCAGTGGCTCCTGAATCCAAAATCCACACACAATCAGTGCTTACAGATTGCTTACCTGTGAACATACCAGTCTGTGCCGTCATGACAGCTCCTTGTACCTCCTAATTTCCATTGCTTCCTGAAACAACATCATCAACATCCAACAACTTCAGTAGTTTAGTAAACTGTTTTTGAGTAAGAGACTGCGTAGGTTGTGAAAACAAAACAGACGGAGGCAATTCAACATCACAATTCGAAGATCTCTCTTCAACTGTTTCAACAGCATTCACTTGACTTTTAAACTTGAATCCGGGGGGAAATCCGTGCTTTCTGTAGCATCTGTCACTCGTATGTCCAATCATACCACAGTGATTACATTGCAGGCGCTTATTTCCTTCTTGATAAAATCTTCCATTACCTCTTCTATATGATTGTCCTTGCCTTTTATTAGCATACGCATTTGCTACAAGTCCTTCCTGATCATCACAATTCGCAGCCAACGCAGTAGGTGCATTGCTAAAACCAGTTGACACAGCATTATTAGAAATTTTCCTTTCAAACTTTAATGTCATTGCAAAAACAGTCTTAATATCTGGTAGAGGAGTCATCACAAATACTTGTGATCTCACTGGATCAAATTCCTCATTCAATCCTTTAACAAACTTTATGACGTAGTCACTTTCAATGAATTCATTCACCTTTTTAGTTATGTCACACACACATCGAAGGCAGTCACATTTTGGTATGGATCTTAGAGAAGCTAGTTCTTCCCATAGTACTTTCAATTTCGTAAAATAATCATTTACGCTAAGACTTTCCTGTTTTACAGCATAAAATTCACATAGTAAATCAGATAATCTGAATGGATCACCACTTCCATACCTCATAGCTAGATCATTCCATACATCCAGAGCACTATCGTACCACATTACACTTTGCGCAATTGAAGGAGAGACGCAGTTCATGATCCAGGACTGAATCATGGTGTTTACCTGCCTCCATTGCTGAAATTGAGGATCATTCTGTGCAGGTTTAGGTATAGATCCATCGATAAAACAGGTCTTATTCTTCACTAGCAACGCCATTTGAAATGTTCTGCTCCATGAGTGGAAATTATGCGGATTGAGAGGAGGTTGAACCAGAACGATAGCTGGACTGTCATTCGGATGCAAGTAGTACGGGCTACTTGCTGGATTCTCATTGTTCACATGATTAATTCGTGAGCTAGATGAAGCAGCACTTGCATTCGCCATGTTTACACTATAGTCAAAGTGATTTACGAAAGGAAACACCGATGTGACGTAGAGTTTGATCAAGATCTTTCAAGGAGTTAATAACGAATTGTCATGGCTCTGATACCATGTCAAAATTCATGTGAGATTCAGAATTAACGATCAAATTGATCAATGTATAATGAACTAAGAACGAATGTGAAAGGAGAAAAACAAATGACGAGCAAAAGAATGCTCTGGCGCCAAAGTTGAATGTCTTCAACTTGAGAAAAACGAAAGAATCAGAAATTTTATTATGCTAACTCACTTAGTAGTACAATCATTACTTGTATTTATACTAGTCTAAGGAACTATCTAGAAACTAAAATTAACACGTGAGAAGTAAGCTGGTTTAATGTTGAAGCAGTAGCTTCTGCTGCAGAACACCAAGCGTGCCACCGTGCCAACCTTGCCATGCGTGCCAAGACTAATCGTGCCATGTACGCCAACCATGCCATGCGTGCCAAGACTAAGCGTGCCATGTACACCAGCCGTGCCACTCGTGCCAAGACTAATCGTGCCATGTACGCCAACCGTGCCATGCGTGCCAAGACTAAGCATGTCATGCACACAACCGTGCCATGCGTGCCAATGTCATCTGATTACAGACTTCTTTTTCTTCTTATCTTCATCTGTATCTTTAACATCCACCTCCAGAATCCCGAGCCATGACCTAGGAAAGATATCTGGCCTTGCAAACCCATTGAAGGCAGCCACTATTTATGTCTTCCACCTGTACAACAAGTCTGGTGAAATGGGATATCAGTGCTTGGAGAGCATTTGTGTGCGTTAAGAAGAAAATGGTTTTGTGTTTGTTGCTGACACTTTTCATCTCATTGTTGTGACGGAGAAGTTTGTGCCGTTTATTTCCACGTCTTGCTTTATCTATTTGCTTTTTTGAGTATCCTTTGGAAGGCCTTACATGCTTTCCACGATAGTTATGCAACATCTTATTATGTTAATTATAACGTTTGAAAAATTTGTACCAATTTCTCCGACATAACTTTTTCAGTATGCGGGAATGTCGCACGACAATTCCGACAGTTTTTCTAATTCTCTCCACTGTCATTTTACTGCGAACCCTATGAAAAATGAACGGATAATAATGACAGGAGCAAAGTCTCACTCTCAATTATACCCTCTTTGTCATACAAACTGATTTATCCGGTATTTGTTTGGTCATTTAGGTCTTGTAGCTTTTGAAATCTCTTTCCTCTTTGGTAAAAGTCAATACGATTGATAGACAATAGTTAACATTGAAGACTTTACGAAATCTGAATGAGAACAAATTATGTTTCATTGATTGAATTGTTTACAAATACATTTGATTTTATAGTACAAAAAGAAATCAATTATATCCTAATCTACGGGATCTGATCTACTCAAATTGATTTTGAATTCATTTTGATTGGGATACAATATTAACTCCCAAATCTCCTAACTAAGAAAAGTTATCTCAACACTCCCTCTCAAGTTGATCAGCGGGATACCCGATGCTCAACTTGTGCAATGTCGTCTCAAACACTTGTCCACTGACTGCTTTTGTGAGAATATCTGTAAGCTGATCTTCGGATCGAACGAATCGAACTTCTACTATTCCTGCTTCGAGTTCTTCTTTTATAAAGTGCGGATCAACCTCAATATGCTTGCTTCTATCGTGTTGCACTGGATTTTCCGAAATCCTAACAGCTGCTTGATTATCACACTTCAGGTTCGCAGGACATTTCGGAGGGAATCCTACTTCCTTCAACAGCTTGTCAATCCAGAGAACCTCCACAATTCCTTTAGATATTCCCCTAAACTCGGCCTCTGCACTCGACAACGCGACCACCTTCTATTTCTTACTCCATCAAGTCACCAAGTTTCCTCCTACTAACGAGAAATACCTAGAAGTTGACCTCCTATCACCTAAGTTTCCTGTCCAGTCTGCATCAATGAACACTTCACCTTCAAGGTGACCATGTTTTCTGTACCAAATCCCCCTTTCGGGGGTCTGTTTCAAGTATCACAGGACTTGCATCAGGGTTGCCATGTCTTCCTCCTGATGTTTATGCATAAAATGGCTCACTACTCCAACTGCGTAAGCTATATCTGGTCGTATGTGAGCGAGATAGATCAGTTTTCCATCTAACCGCTGATACTGTTCTTTGTCTACTGTAGGGACTCCCTCTTTAATCTGTAACTTTTGATTCACCATTACAGGAGTCTCACTCGGCTTGCAAACTAGCATTCCCAGTTTGGCTAACAGATCCAGCGTATATTTCTTTTGGGATATAAACAGACCTTTTTCTGAGTGAAGCACCTCAATCCCGAAAAAATATTTCAACTCTCCTAAATCTTTCATTTCAAATTCTGAGAACAAACTCTCCCTGAGCCGAGCTATCTCTTTTGTGTCCCTACCTGTAATAACCATATCATCCGCATAGATTATGAGGCATGTAATTAGGTTAACTCGTTGTTTCAGGAAGAGCGTGTGATATAGTGATCGCCTGAGTCGATTCTGCTTCATAACAAGAGTAAACATTCTGAACCAACTCTCCATTCTGCTTCATAACAAGAGTAAACATTCTGAACCACACTCTCGGAGACTGCTTAAGCCCACATAGTGATCGCCTGAGTCGACATACCTCATTTTCTCGGAAACCGTGTGCAAACCCAGGTGGTACTTCCATGTAGACCTCTTCTTTGAGTTCTTCGTGTAGACAGGCGTTTTAACATCAAAATGGTGCAACGGCCATCCTTCATTCACTGCAATAGAAATCAAGACCCTGATTGTATCAATCTTGGCTACTGGGGAGAATGTTTCTGAATAATCGATCACATATGTCTGTGTGTATCCTTTTGCTACCAATCTGGCCTTATGTCACTCGATCGTGCCATTTGCCTTATACTTCACCGTGAATACCCATCGGCATCCCACTCGATCGCTTTCTTTTCGGTAGTACACACTTTTTACACGTTTGGTTTTTCTCCAATGCCTCCACTCAACCTCCATTGACTTCTTCCATTTTTCTTGTTGAACTACTTCCTCAACACTTCGTGGGAGTTTCTCAGTGTAGGTGAACAATGGCTTCCCATCAGACACACTTATTGGATGTTTATAAGACTTACTCGCCCTTTTAGGAGAGTACCTCCGGGGTGGAACTCCTCTGTTTCGCCTTGGAGGAACAACATATAATTGCTGCTCACTTGGGGGTTCAGGGTTTTCAGTAGTCTCAACCTCAGGGAAATTATTATCAGGAGAATCAGAATCAAAGGGTAATGACAAAGGCAATGACTTACTTACCTCATGTAGGATATCTACGGTCGGAGATTCATTAGGTGATGGCCTTTGAGCTTCCGGACTATCTATCATGGACTGGGCATGCTCGGTAGCGCCACCTGTTTGTCCTTGTTGGACATCCTCCGACTCCCTAAGGTTATAAAACCAATCAAAAGGCTCACTAGATGTCTCCACCTGGGCCTGAGTACGGTGTTTAAAGAAATATTCAGCCTCAACAAAGATGCAATCAAGAGTGACATGAATTCTCTGAGTCAGGGATCATAGCATTGATAACACTTTTGGTGAGTAGCATACCCGAAAAAGACACATTTTGAAGCACAAGGATCAAATTTGGTACGATCTTGCTTGGGAATGTGTATATAGACAGTGCACCCGAATATTTTGGGTGGTAGGGTCATGAGGGATGGTATGTCGACTTAGGTAGCAAGTGCTTGAATGGGTATTTGTTGGTTTAAGGTTTGGGTTGGAAGGTGATTAATGAGATACACCGTGGTAGCTATTGCTTCAGGCCAAAAGTTCTTGGGGACACTAGATTCGATCATCATAGATCAGGCCATTTCTAGTAAAAGTCGGTTTTTCGTTCAGCCATTCTATTTTGTTGTGGGGTGTATGAACAGGAATTTTGATGAACCAGACCATTTGTCTGGAAAAATGTTTGTAATTGTTGGGACATATATTCACCGTCATTGGCTGAGCGGGGAATTCGGATTTTCTTGACGAACTGGGTTTCAATCATATGAAAGAAGTGGATGAATTTAGTCGGGACTTCAGACTTTTGTTTAAGAAAGTAAACCCATGTCATACGTGAATAGTCATCAATAAAGAGTACAAAGTATTTAAAACCCTGTGGTGTGGAAAAAGGTGCTGGCCCCAACACATCAGAATGAACAAGTGAAAAACAATGATTAACTTGAGTATTATTCAGACGAAAGGTACCCTTGTGATGTTTAGCAAGAATACATGTATAACAAATACGAGGTTCACTAGACTGAATAAAAAACTGAGGAAATAGAGTACAGAGGTAACCAAAGGAAGGGTGACACAAGCACCGGTGTCATAACCACAGTTGTCGTTCAGTCGTCCGGTGGGCAAGTATAGACCGGCCCTGTTGAGCAACCTCCTCCATATAGTATAGTCCTTGGCTGTCAATGCCACGCCCAATGATCTTTTGCGTATGAATGTCCTACAAGAGACAAAAGTCAGGATAGATAAGAACAACACAGTGAAACTGTTTGGTAATCTGGCTAAGTGATAGTAATTTAGAAGACAAGGAGAGAACATAAAGACACTCTTTGAGGTGTAGGGTTGGTGATGGTGAAATAGTCCCACTACCTTGAACCAGGACTAATTTACCATCTGTTGTTTCAATATGTGCCTTGGGTAGGTCAGTTACAGAGAGATGAGTAAAGTCGTTAGGATCGAATGTCATAGTATCTGTGGTGCCCCAATCAAGAATCCACTGGGTATGTTTATTAGAGACATAACCGTGGTGAGGGATTGTTGGCAATTGTGTAGGGCTATGTGACTAATTTGCATGACTAAGGCTATTTGAAGGCAGGGCAATGTTGGGGATTTTACTAGGTCAGCTGGGCTGAGGAGGTTTGTTTAAATGGAGGGGTATTTTGGTAAAATCATGGCTGTGAGGGCTTTTATTAGATTCAAAGGGCAAATGCGGAAAAACAAAAAATGGGTTGGGGAAAGGCCCCCAACCCAACCTGCATCTTTGCCTCTTTTATTTTGGTAGCCGCAGCCGCTGATAACCCTTCCTTCGTCTGCCTCCTCTGCTGCTCTTTCTTCGGAGCTGGTGTCATCCTTCTGGTTGATGCCCATGGCTGCTGCAGCTCGTTCCGTCCCTTCTGAGCCCTTGGCTCTGGCCTGTTTGTTGCCCCACCAGTGTGGGTAGCCAGCCAATTCAAAGCACTCCTTTTTGGTATGCTTTCTTTTGCCGCAGTAGGTGCAAATCAACTCCGTCTTCTCCTCCTTATCAGCTCCTCATTGGGATGATTTTGAGCGAGGAGTTGATTCTATTCTCTGGCTTCTTTCTTGTTTGCCCTGCACCCGAAGTCCAGCCTCAACCCCTAGTGATGATTCTTCAGAATCTGAAGGGACTCCTCCCCTCAGAATAGTCATGCGTGATTCTTCCCTTCTGATTGCAGCGTATGCTGCCTCTGGAGAGGGCAGTGGATCCCTCTTCAGCAGCTCTTTTTTTTACTGTGTCAAATCTTTCTTCCACAGCCATTAGTAATTGGTATAGCCGATGTTCTTGGATTTTGTTGTTGTAGATGGTGATATCTTCGGGATCCCTCATAGGATTGGGGTCCCTTCGATCAATCTCCATCCAGATACCTTGGAACTTATTCCAAATTTGTTCCAAACTATGGCCCTTCTATCTAATTGAATGAGCCCTCTTGTACAAGTCAAATACTTGCAAAGAGTCCGTACCAGCGCCATATGTTACCGCTAAGCCGTCCCACAGTGTCTTTGCCGTCGGATACTGTGACACATTGTTGATTAGGCTTGACTCAATATTTTGTATGAGTCAAGTGAAAACACAGTGATCTCCTGTCTCCCATTGAGGAAATTTCGGGTCTGTGGGAGCCGGAGGAGGAGGGACAGCAGTAAGGTGCTGACTCCGGCCCCTTCCCCACAACTCTTCTGATCAAGGTTGCCTAGAGTTGGTAATTGTCTCCACTGAGTTTGATTCTAATGGACAAATTAACAGGACTTAGGCTTGGTGACTGAAAATTGAAGTTGTTTAGCAGATTTTCTAAGTATGTCCGGTGCCTGACATTTTTTGTTGTTGTTGCTGCAGGTAATTGGTTGCCGTGCCGGTTTTGGTCGGAGGTCAAGGTTAGGGTATATGGAAAAATGATGATAATTTTTTGAGTTCCAATCTGTTTGTGTTAACCTTTTTACGGGTTTGGGTTTGGATTACGGTATTTTGGAAATTTTTGGGTTTCTGGATGGTTGATTTTCAACGGATTTGGTCTTGGTGATAATGAGCTCGTGTCTGATCTTATTTGAGGATCCCAACACTTCGCTCTGATACCATGAAGACTTTAGGAAATCTGAATGACAACAAATTATGTTTCATTGATTAAATTGTTTACAATACGTTTGATTTTATAGTACAAACAGAAATCAATCATATCCTAATCTACAGGATCTGATCTACTCAAATTGATTTTGAATTCATTTTTATTGGGATACAATCTTAACTCTCAAATCTTCTAACTAAAGAAAGTTATCTCAACAAACAAAAATAAATAAATTTGATGATCACATGAAACGCAAACACAAACGTTCGACGAACAAAGTCCCATTATTGGCTGGAACGACATGACCCAAAAACGATAACACGCATGTCCTCTATTCATCCATAGAAAATTAGGACAAAATCAACTCATCATTTGTAATACTATAAGACATGCAAATTCCGTCGCATAATTTACTCGAAAATTGGGGGAACCTGAGAATTCGTGAAATGATAAGCCGAATGGAATCACATTTTACACATTTCATACAAACACATAGCAATGCACAATACACACGTGTCAGCGCATGCACACATATGTATACATATAGACATATGTTGAAAAATAGATGGTTTGATAAGCTCTAAAAAAATGTTTGAAAAGGTCAAAAAGTGGCTCACACCCTCTATATATTGAAGAAACTTAGATAAGACATTTGCACATTTTCATCCTCTTCAAGCTCCATCTCCATTGTTGTAGAAAGCTCGCATAGTTGCAAACATGCTTAAAGTGTATTAAACTCTTGTTGCTTTGTTTTCATTGTTGTATAAGAGTGATAGGCCAGCACAAGAGAAACTAAGCACATTTGATCTAATACTTGTGATCTAGACTTATTCAAAGTGTAATTTCAGTACTTTTCCAAAACCCACATGGAGAAAATTATTCGGTAGAACTTTATTGAAATTGTGAATGAGATAAAAGTGTTTCTTTCTTGTAGATGTTATAATTGATGTTGCACAAGTTGCCTGTGCAATAAGTTACTGTTGTAGTTGTTGTTACCCTAAGTTGTTAGTGCAAAAGCTGCTATTGTTATTCTTATTTCTTATTAAAGGTAATAAGAAGTTGCTATTGAAAAACCACTTTGAGTAAGACCGTAAATGAACCAAGCAGTTTGGTTGTTCGGTTCGTTTTTGGTTCGGATAAAAGGTTAATGAACAGAGCTTGAACACCTTTTTTCTGGTCGAACTCGGTAAGTGACATAGCTCGTTTAAGGCGTTCGGCTCGTTAATGTTGTTCGTGAGTTAAACGAACCAAGCTTGAACAATTAAATATGTTCGTTTAAATAAACGAACAAGCTCGGCTCGTTCGCTAAGTTAAATAAACCGAGATTGAACAACGCAATGCTCGACGCGTTCGGCTCATTTACAGCCGTAACTTTGAGAACAAAGTGGTTGTGGAGAAGAATTGAATATATTAGAACCACTCTATATCGTATGTCTTCCTTCGTTGTTTTTCATCCCATTCTCTCTTATTTAATAGAACATTGATTTGGTTTCAGCAAAATCGTAAAAACCCCAAAACAATAGTCCAACACTCTATTCACACCCACTCTAGAGTGATGTGAATCTAATAATTGGTATTAGAGTAGCAAGGTTGAAAATTACTGGAAAGCATAGCAATGACAACCTCTTCCTCCTGTAACTCAAGTGACAGACCTACCACTATATTATCCACCTCAAACACCAAAACTCTTGCGTTTGATGCTCAAAAATATTCGTTGTAGAAGTTTAGAATGATGAATCATTTGAAAGATTGTATATTTGATGTATGAAGAGCAGTTATTAACGGAATTGAAGTTTCTATATTTACAAACTCAAAGGACATATCAAAGTTCAAAAATGAGGATAACTAAGAAAAGATCAAATTTTCTATTAATGAAAAGGGATTTGATATTCTTTCAAGTGTTCTAACTACTACCGAACTTGTAAGACTTGAAGGTTTTAAAACAACCTAGAAAGCATAGAACAGGTTAGAAATGATCTATGAAGGAACCGAGCAAGTGAGAATAACCAAAAGACTTATGGTGACGAAGGAGTATGAATATTTGGTATTAAGAGTGGTGAAAAGATTAAACAGAGTATGGACCGATTCACACAAATCATGAATCAAATTTCCATGGTTGACAAAAAAATCAAATGAAGATCTTGTCTCAAAATTCCCAACTCTTTGAACACCTAAGTGACACCCATCACTGAGTCTAAAAATCTTAAGACTCTTATTTTTTATAAACTATCTTGAAATATCTTGACTCATTAAGTCCTAATTGAAAAGCAAAATATGACCGATTCTATCAATACCTCATATTTATCAAACAACGGATTGATGTTAGGATCTGATGATTGGAATGAAAAGGTTGCACTTCTAATTGAAGAATAATTTACCAATGAATTCCAAATCCAGTTTCCCCATTTCCTTCAGATCTCCAAAATTTTGATTCGTAATGATTGAACGAATGGGATTTAGTTGCCTCAATATCGTGTAGATGGCCTCTCCATTCTGTTTCCCAAAGTTTAAACGAATTTTGTATTCAAGCTACGGTTGAAAGGTTTAGCTATAGCCAACGAATTGGGATTTTCTTTTGAACTTTCTCGTTGTGCGATTTGGGGGCTCTACTTAGGGAAAACCCGCTGTCTTGCTTTGATAAATATTAATTAATCCCATAAACCAGTTTAGAAAAATCACAAGTTTATCTCTCTAGTCAGAAACAACATCCTATGGTACTACATCAATTATCTATTACCCAGAAAAATCTAATAGAGATTGAATCTATGAAAGATAAATACACAATATATACTACACATTAATATATTACACAGTCCAACATACTTTTTCGTTCACTGGAAGCATAATTATTTAATCGCCTTTGATTTCTCGGTCAAACTTGGCAAAAATATGTTTGTCATGTTCTTTCTTAAATGAAAACGATTGCGAAACGTTGGGGGTGGCTATATAAAAATCACACTTATTTTCTTTCACTGGAAGCATATTTTTTTAATCGTCTTTACTTTCTCGGTCAAATTTGGCCAAAATATGTTTGTCATGTTCTTTCCTAATTTAAAAACGATTGCAAAACGTTAGAATGCTAAATAAAGTAAATATCTATGTTGGGGTTTTTGCATGTGCCTATATGAATATCTTACTTATTTTCTTTCACTGGAAGCATACTTGTTTAATCCGCTTTTCTTTCTCAGTCAAACTTGGCCAAAATATGTTTGTCATGTTCTTGTAAGCCCAAAATAAATGTGGAAGCATAAAAGTCTCGCTATGATGTTTAGTCGATGCCTTCAGTCTGAAAACCTGCTGGAGAGACAAACTTTTTTCGGAAGAGAGCCTTCTAGCCTATGCATATTAAAATGTTTGATTGATTGGATAGGCTCTATATTTCTAGGTTAGGGTAGGGAATCCTTTCTATATTTAATCGATGATTAATTCCTTGCATTAAGGAATTATACTAATTGTCAATCAATCAAAAATCAAATCTTATAAATAATGCAGCCCATAATTGCATCTTATATAGCCAAAAGAAGGAGAACATGATGGACATGTGTTAGTCAAAACAGGGAAGATGCCATATGAGTGGAGAAAGAGTGTTGTGGTCCCCCTATATAAGAACAAAGGAGACGCACAGTGTTATGGGAACTATAGAGGGATTAAGTTGCTAAGCCATACCATGAAGTTATGGGAGAGAATAATCGACACTCGAATTAGGAGAGAAACTCAGGTTACGGTGAACCAATTTGGTTTTATGCCAGGAAGGTCAACTACGAAAGCAATACACATTCTCAGGAGATTAATGGAGAAGTATAGGGAGAAGAAGCGTGATTTACATATGGTTTTCATCGATCTTGAAAAAGCATATGATAGTGTGCCGCGTAGTCTGATATAGGATAGTCTGGAGGCAAGAGGGATCCCTATGAAGTATATAGACATAATTAGAGATATGTATGCAAGGACAAAAGCAACTGTTCGTACGACTGTGGGGAATACAGGCTTCTTTCCGGTGGAGGTCGGTCTCCATCAAGGGTCTGCGTTGAGCCCATTCCTTTTTGCAGTCGTCCTTGACGAGTTATCAAAGCTGATACAGGAGGCAGTACCGTGGTGTATGCTTTTTGCTGACGATATTGTATTAGTCGCAGAAAGTAGACATACCCTGAGTATGAGAGTAGAGCAGTGGAGAGATGTTTTAGAGAGAAAAGGCTTAAAGATTAGTCGTTCTAAGACCGAGTATCTGCACTGCGACTTCAGCGGCGTATTAGACAGTGAGGATAGCCAGCTCACCATCGATGGTCAAGTGGTACCACAGGTAAGTAAGTTTAAGTACCTAGGATCATTTGTACAGCAGAATGGCGACATAGATAACGATGTAGCACATCGAATTCAAGCAGGCTGGTGTAGATGGAGGGCGGCCTCAGGGGTGCTGTGTGACAAAAATTTTCAAACTAAATTAAAGGGAAAATTTTATAGGGTGGCAGTGTGACCGACAATGCTATATGGGAAAGACTGCTGGTCAATCAAGAGGTCACAATTACGGAAGATGGAAGTGGCAGAGATGAAAATGTTAAGATGGATGTGTGGAAATACAAGGCTAGACCGGATCAGAAACGAGGTGTTTCGAGAAAGGTTAGGCGTGGCTAATATAGCAAATAAGATAAGGGAGGGAAGATTGAGATGGTTTGGGCATGTCAAGCGGACAGACGACGGCGTCGGTCAGAGCAATTGAAAGCCTCATTGTAGAGGGAAACAGGAGTAAAGGCAGGCCCAAACTGACTTGGGATGAGCAGATAAGGCACGACTTACTAGATTTGCACCTCTCTGAGGACATGGTCCAGGATAGGAGTTCATTGAGACATAAGATTAAGGTTAATGAGGTATAGGTCATATATAGGGACACTTTAGAGTATATTTAGGGACATAGATAGGCGTAGACACTATCTACGCTTTAGATTAACGTTCCACTTGGTTGCGTATGTTATCCCGTTGTTTTACATTACATGTATATATATAAGTGCTGTGTATTTCAGTATCGAAATGCCTTTCTTTGTATTTCTTGAATCTACTCACTAAGACACTAGCACAACATAGCTCTATTATCATGTCATTTATGCAGGTAGAGCCGGGGGTCTCACTGGAAGCAGACTCTCTATCCCTTGTGATAGAGGTATTGTCTGCCTACCATTTACCCTCCCCAGACCCTAACGATAGCTTTTGTTGTCGTTGGGATATACTGGGTTCGGATGATGATGATGATGATGATGATGATGATGATGATAGCCAATAGAACGTATGGATACCATACACATGTAATCCACATTAGTAATTTATAAATAGATTACGAGATTCTTGCAATGATTACAGTAAATGTAATTGATTCTTACATTCTCCCACTTGAATTACATGTCAATGCCTGATAACATATCATATGTGACAAAACAATATGGCCATAACTTTATTGTCACTTGGATTTATTGGCTACCAAACTTTAGATAGAAAATATAACACGAACCAAGGAGGCCATGCTTTGATGTCAAGCACTTTCTTCCAAGAATTGCAACGCATCATACATTCAATCAAAGAAAATGAATGATTTAATATAAATCATATCAACTGGTCCACGTCTATGGACAAAATAGATCCCAACAACTTTAAATACATATATTCAAAGTCAACAAATGTCTAAAAAAATAAGATCAAAGTACCTAAAATCAAGGAGATCTAAGGATTCCCATATCAGTAACATGATCCAAAAAAACTTTAAACGATAATCATTTAGTCATAGAATCACCAATCATTGACATGACTTCTGACTTTCAAATACTTCATGTCGATATAGTTATTGCAACTTCCATTTTTATTAATTTTCGCAAAGCCTGTGAAGTAGCTTTATAGCATGCAATAAATCAACCTCTATTATGGATGAAGCGATAATGGATTGTTTCTTACTGCTCCAAGATGCAGCTCCTCCAGCAAGAAGAAAAATGTATCCAGAAGTAGATTTGCTTGTATCCACACAACCAGAGTAATCAGAATCAGATTATCCGATTGCTTCCAAATTCTCTGATCGTGTGTATGTGAGCTTATGATCTTTGATTTCTTGTAAATATCTCAACATCATTTTAGTAGCTTTCTGATGAGCCATACCAGGGAAGCTTTGAAATCTATCAAACATTCTGACCGCAAATGGAATATCAGGTCTTGTACGCATCAATTCATACATAAGTCTCCCAATGAACGAGGCATATGGAATGATTTTCATTTGATCCTGATACAATGCATATTTAGGACACTGTTCCAAACTAAACCTTTCTCCTTTGACAATAGGTGACGTAATGGATGCACAATTCTGCATGCCAAATTTCTCAAGTACTTTGTTCATATAGATCTTTGAGAAAGAACAAGTATTTTACTTCTATCTCTGTGAATCTCTATGCTAAGGACATAAGAGACTTCACCCATATCCAATATTCATCCATAGAAAATTAGGACAAAATCAACTCATCATTTGTAATACTATAAGACCTGCAAATTCCGTCGCATGATTTACTCGAAAATTGGGGGAACCTGAGAATTCGTGAAATGATAAGCCGAATGGAATCACATTTTACACATTTCACACAAACACATAGCAATGCACAATACACACGTGTCAGCTCATGCACACATATATGTACATATAGACATATGTTGAAAAATAGATGTTTTGATAAGCTCTAAAAAAATGTTTGAAAAG
This sequence comes from Eustoma russellianum, assembly GCA_036186865.1. Lineage (NCBI taxonomy): Eukaryota > Viridiplantae > Streptophyta > Magnoliopsida > Gentianales > Gentianaceae > Eustoma > Eustoma russellianum. The sequence goes on from AP025043.1 coordinate 38,498,630, forward strand.
ATAAAAAGTGGCTCACACCCTCTATATATTGAAGAAACTTAGATAAGACATTTGCATATTTTCATCCTCTTCAAGCTCCATCTCCATTGTGGTAGAAAGCTCGCATAGTTGCAAACGTGCTTAAAGTGTATTAAACTCTTGTTGTTTTGTTTTCATTGTTGTATTATGAGAGTGATAGGCTAGCACAAGAGAAACTAAGCACATTTGATCTAGACTTATTCAAAGTGTAATTTCAGTACTTTTCCAAAACCCACTTGGAGAAAATTATTCGGTAGAACTTTATTGAAATTGTAAATGAGATAGAAGTGTTTCTGTCTTGTAGATGTTATAATTGATGTTGCACAAGTTGCATGTGCAATAAGTTACTGTTGTAGTTGTTGTTACCCTAAGTTGTTAGTGCAAAAGCTGCTGTTGTTATTCTTATTTCTTATTAAAGATAATAAGAAGTTGCTAATGAAAAACCACTTTAAGTAAGGCCATAAATGAACCAAGCCGTTCGGTTGTTCGGCTCGTTTTCGGTTCGGATAAAAGGTTAATGAACAGAGCTTGAACACCTTTTTTCTATTCGAACTCGGTAAGTGGCACAACTCGTTTAAGGTGTTCGGCTCGTTAATGTTGTTCGTCAGTTAAACGAACCAATCTTGAACAATTAAATATGTTCGTTTAAATAAACGAACAAGCTCAGCTCGTTCGCTAAGTTAAATAAACCGAGCTTGAACAACGCAATGCTCGACTCGTTCGGCTCATTTACAGCCGTAACTTTGAGAACAAAGTGGTCGCGGAGAAGAATTGAATATATTAGAACCAATCTATATCGTATGTCTTCATTCATTGTTTTTCATCCCATTCTCTCTTATTTAATACAACATTGATTTGGTTTCAGCAAAATCGTAAAAAACCCCAAAACAATAGTCCAACACTCAATTCACACCCCCTCTAGAGTGATGTGAATCTAATAATTGGTATTAGAGTAGCAAGGTTGAAAATCATTGGAAAGCATAGCAATGACAACCTCTTCCTCCTATAACTCAAGTGACAGACCTACCACTATATTATCCACCTCAAACACCAAAACTCCTGCGTTTGATGCTCAAAAATATTCGTTGTAGAAGTTTAGAATGACGAATCATTTGAAAGATTGTGTATTTGATGTATGAAGAGCAGTTATTAACGGAATTGAAGTTTCTATATTTACAAACTCAAAGGGCATATCAAAGTTCAAAAATGAGGATGACTAAGAAAAGATCAAATTTGCTATTAATGAAAAGGGATTTGATATTCTTTCAAGTGTTCTAACTACTACCGAACTTGTAAGACTTGAAGGTCTTAAAACAACCCAGAAAGCATAGAACAGGTTAGAAATGATCTATGAAAGAACCGAGCAAGTGAGAATAACCAAAAGACTTATGGTGACGAAGGAGTATGAACATTTGGTATTAAGAGTGGTGAAAAGATTAAAGAGAATATGGACCGATTCACACAAATCATGAATCAAATTTCCATGGTTGACAAAAAAATCAAATGAAGATCTTGTCTCAAAATTCCCAACTCTTTGAACACCTAAGTGACACCCATCAGTGAGTCTAAAAATCTTAAGACACTTATTTTTTATAAACTATCTCGAAATATCTTCATCAAGTCCTAATTGAAAAGCAAAATATGACCGATTCTATCAATACCTCATATTTATCAAACAACCTATTGATGTTAGGATCTGATGATTGGAATGAAAAGGCTGCACTTCTAATTGAAGAATAATTTACCAATGAATTCCAAATCCATTTTCCCCATTTCCTTCAGATCTCCAAAATTTTGATTCGTAATGATTGAACGAATGGGATTTAGTTGCCTCAATATCGTGTAGATGGCCTCTCCATTCTGTTTCCCAAAGTTTAAACGAATTTTGTATTCAAGCTACTGTTGAAAGGTTAGCTATAGCCAACGAATTGGGATTTTCTTTTGTACTTTCTCGTTGTGCGATTTGGGTGCTCTACTTAGGGAAAACCCCGCGCTGTCTTGCTTTGATAAATATTAATTAATCCCATAAGCCAGTTTAGAAAAATCACAAGTTTATCTCTCTAGTCAGAAACAACATCATATGGTACTACATCTATTATCTATTACCCAGAAAAATCTAATAGAGATTGAATCTATGAAAGATAAATACACAATATATACTACACATTAATATATTACACAGTCCAACATACTTTTTCATTCACTGGAAGCATAATTATTTAATCGCCTTTGATTTCTCGGTCAAACTTGGCCAAAATATGTTTGTCATGTTCTACTTTAAATTAAAAACGATTGCGAAACGTTGGGGGTGGCTATATAAAAATCACACTTATTTTCTTTCACTGAAAGCATACCTTTTTTTATCGTCTTTACTTTCTTGGTCAAATTTGGCCAAAATATGTTTTTCATGTTCTTACCTAATTTAAAAACGATTGTGAAACGTTAGAATGCTAAATAAAGTAAATATCTATGTTGGGGTTTTTGCGTGTGCCTATATGAATATCTTACTTATTTTCTTTCACTGGAAGCATACTTGTTTAATCCGCTTTTCTTTCTCAGTCAAACTTGGCCAAAATATGTTTGTCATGTTCTTGTAAGCCCAAAATAAATGTGGAAGCATAAAAGTTTCGCTATGATGTTTAGTCGATACCTTCAGTCTGAAAACCTGCTGGAGAGACAAACTTTTTTCGGAAGAGAGCCTTCTAGCCTATGCATATTAAAATGTTTGATTGATTGGATAGGCTCTATATATCTAGGTTAGGGTAGGGAATCCTTTCCATATTTAATCGATGATTAATTCCTTGTATTAAGGAATTATACTAATTGTCAATCAATCAAAATCAAATCTTATAATTAATTCAGTCTATAAATGCAACTTATATAGCCAATAGAACGTATGGATACACTACACATGTAATCTACATTAGTAATTTATAAATAGATTACGAGATTCTTGCAATGGTTACAGTAAATGTAATTGATTCTTATATTCTCCCACTTGGATTACATGTCAATGCCTGATAACATATCATATGTGACAAAACAATATGGCCATAACTTTATTGCCACTTGGATTTATTGGCTACCAAACTTTAGATAGAAAATATAACACACGAACCAAGGTGGCCATGCTTTGATGTCAAGCACTTCCTCCCAAGAATTACAACGCACCATACATTCAATCAAACAAAGTGAACGATTTAATATAAATCATATCAACTGGTCCACGTCTATGGACAAAATAGATCCTAACAACTTTAAAAACATATATTCAAAGTCAACAAATGTCTAAAAAAATAAGATCAAAGTACATAAAGTCAAGGAGATCTAAGGATTCTCATATCAGTAACATGATCCAGAAAAACTTCAAACAATAATCGTTTAGTCATAGGATCACCAATCATTGACATGAATTCTGACTTTCAAATACTTTATGTCGATATAGTTACTGCAACTTCCACTTTTATTAATTTTCGCAAAGCCTGTGGAGTAGCTTCATCGGATGCAATAAATCAACCTCCATTATGGATGAAGCGATAATAGATTGTTTCTTACTGCTCCAAGATGCAGCTCCTCCAGCAAGAAGAAAAATGTATTCAGAAGTAGATTTGCTTGTATCCACACAACCAGAGTTATCAGAATCAGATTATCTGATTGCTTCCAAATTCTCTGATTGTGCGTATGTGAGCTTATGATCTTTGGTTTCTTGTAAATATCTTAACATCGTTTTAGTAGCTTTCTAATGAGCCATACCAGGGTTGCTTTGAAATCTATCAAGCATTCTGACCGCAAATGCAATATCAGGTCTTGTACACATCAGTTCATACATAACGCTCCCAATGAGCGAGGCATATGGAATGATTTTTGTTTGATCCTGATACAATGCATATTTAGGACACTGGTCCAAACTAAACCTTTCTCCTTTGACAATAGGTGACGTAATGGATGCACAATTCTGTATATCAAATTTCTCAAGTACTTTGTTCATATAGATCTTTGAGAAAGAGCAAGTACTTTACTTCTATCTCTGTGAATCTATATGTCAAGGACATAAGAGGCTTCACCTATATCGTTTAAATCAAGTTTCAAAGTGAGAAATTGCTTAGCATTATGCAATAACCTAAGATCACTGCTTGCCAGTAAAATGTTATGCACATATAAAACTAAGAAAATATATTTGCTCCACTGGTCTTGAGATATATACATTGATCAACAATGTTCTCTACAAACGAAATGAAGAGATTATTTCATGAAACCTATGGTTCCACTAGAGAAAAGCCTATTTAAACCCATGTATGGATTTACTCAATTCGCAAACCAACTGATCATTATCAGAATTGACAAAGGCTTTAGGTTGACGTATTTATACCTCTTCTGAAGAACCCCATTCAGAAACGCAGTTTTCACATCCATTTGATGTAGCTCAAGATCAAAATGAGCTACTAATGTCATGATTATTCGAGATGAATCCTTCTTTGAGGCTGGAGAGAAGGTTTCATGGTAATCGATGCCTTTTTTTAAGTGAAACCTTTGGCTACAAGTTTGTCTTTATAACGTTCAGTGTTACCAAATGAGTCTCTTTTGGTCTTAAACACCCATTTGTATCCCACCGAAAAGGCTTTGTTTGGTAATAGAACAAGATCCTAGGCCTTTTTTTAGCCGTTGATTCCATCTCTTCTTTCATGGCATCGTACCATAGTGACGATTTGTCACTACTTATGGCTTGTGAAAATAAGATATAGTCATGATTCAATCCAATGTCATAACTGGACTCTAGAAGATATACGACATAATGGTTAGAAATTGCTGATTTTTTAGTTCTTGAGGATCTTCTCACTCCCACTTGTCCAGTAAATGTAAGATTAGTGAGCTCTGATTGTTCTTGATGTGATTCTTCAATTTGAGGTTGCGCAATTGGTGGCTCTTTATTAAGTTGAATAGCAGCCGAATTGTAAGTTGAATTGCAACCGAATTGTCCACATATAGAGATATAGCATGTGTATCCCTTACTTCCTCAAAATTGAATTGTCAGTTTGAATCATTTCCACTAACTTCATGATCCTCTAAAAATTGAACATTTTTAGCTTCAACCACTTTCGAAGTATGTGAGGGACAATAAAATCTTTTTCCTTTGGAGTTGACTGTATATTCAATAAAGCAACCACTTTTCGTTTGTTCATCCAGTTTCTTTAGGTTTGGGTTGTGTACCCCAACTTCAGCTGGACAACCCCATATGTGTAAATATTTCAAACTTGGTTTCCAACCATTCTATAACTCTAAAGGGGTTCAGGAACGGCTGCAGATGAAACTCTATTTAAAATATACACAGCAATTTTAAAAGCTTCACTCCAAGTATAGGCAATTTTGTCAAGTTAATCATGCTCATGGACATGTTCATAAGAGTCTGATTTCTTCTTTTAGCAACACCATTTTATTGTGGTGTGCCATGCATTGTGTATTGAGCAACAATATCCTCCCTTTGAGGAAACTCGGCAAAATGAACTAATCATTTGTCCTTTTCTGTGTAACTTCCACACTATTTACTACATCTACCAGATCGGACGATTTTAATTGTCTTCTTTTTTTTCTTCTCTACTTCTAATTTGAAGATTTTGAATGCATCAAGTGCTCCAGATTTATCAAACTGAAAATAACAATACATGAATCTTAAATAGTTATCGATAAATGAAATAAAGTATTTCTGACCATTCAAGCACGGTGTATGAAACGGTCCAAAGATGTTCATGTGTACGATTTCAAAAGACTGAGAACTTCTTTTCTCCTTAATGGTCTTGTTAGTTTGCTTGCCTTTTATGCATTCCACATGAGTACCTAAATCGGTGAAATCAGAGTTTGTGAAACTCCTTCATTGACCAATCTTTTCATTCTATCAACTGAGATATATCCCGATCTTTTATGTCAAAGTCTTGATGAGTTCTTATTGATAATACAATGCTTTGTACCATTTTCTCTTAAAAGAGTATGCTCACATATAGGATCTAACTCAAGTTAAAATAAAAAACCATTCAATTTGGCAGAGCCAATGATTTTATTATCTTTCAAAATGTTCATCACAAAAAGATAAAAATTGGAGCCATATACAATGTTGAAAGTCTCGAAAAAGAAACTAAATTTTAAGAAAAAGATGGAATATAAAAATTATTTTCTAAATCTAGTTAACTGGTCTTTAGAATGCGCCTATAAGACCTCACTCCTTCAATAGTATATCGCATCCGATTTCTATAATAGATGCATTGCTCACTTTTCTTTGGCTTCCTCGGATTCAGAAAATTCTGCATGGTTTTCGTAATGTGAATTGTGGAACCACAATCAATCTACCGTGCATTATCAGAAATTGGAACACCTTTGTCTTTTTTCGCATTTCTTTGAAAAATGAGTCACAAGATACACATTTTATATGGACTCATTCTTCAACCTTTACTCCTCTCAAAAGCACACGGTCAAAAGTTCATTAATTGGCCAATTTTCTTTATGTGTCATATACGATCTTAAATAGAGTATACTGCAAAAGGAGAAAGTTCAGTATGAAATGCACCATGAATGGCTCTGAGATTTAAACCTTACAGGAGATTAGTTTAGCATCAACATGTTAAGTTTGGTGGAACTGAAGTCAGCAGCCGAGCTGAGCTGCTGAGGTAAACCTAAGCTGACTTGAAGAGAACTTTGAGCTGGATAGTGCAGAGTTGGAGAGTGCCGAGCTGGATAGCAGCATTGCCAAGCAGAGCTGAACATCACAGCAATTGATCTCAGCCCGGCAGTACATCAGAAAGTTACAGGATGTTATATTTCTTGACAGGAGATTTGATTGAAGAGAATCCTTTTCAGAGTCAAACTTTCCATACTTATCTAGTATAAGGAATGTCTGTTAGAGTCCTATCTATGATATGATAGCGATGTAAAAGGAGAATTCCATAAGTGATGCTAATCCTTTTACTCCCTAAAAATTACATGTTAGACGCTTAATTGATGTAACCGAATACTCAATTGGTCGATAATGAATTTCTTGGCTTCCCACCACCGTGGGTTTTTCTTCCTTTTGACGGTTTTCCCATGTTAAAATCTTGTGTTCTTCGTTTATTGTTTTCTTTGATCGTTGTTCATTACATTTGTGCATTTTTGTTAATAATCGTCGTGGTTGTTTCTGCTGTTCCACGATCCGTAACAACTGTGATCAGAGCGAAGGTTCTTTATTCGAGTGTAAGCAATGGCCGACGATGGTAAATCAAGGATTGAGAGATGGATCAAACTTCGGTTTCTTAAAAATGCAGGTTGAAGATTAGCTATATCAGAGAGATCTATGTGTGCCTCTTGAAGGGAAGGAGAAGAAGCCCACTGACATGACGGATCGAGAATGGGAAATTCTGGATCATAAAGCATTTGGTGCCATTAGGCTGTCCCTAAGCCAAATCGTAGCATTCAATATCTCAAAAGAGAAGACCACAAAGGACGTAATGAATGCTTTCACAAGGATGTATGAAAAGACATCTGCTTCTGACAAGGTACATCTGATGAAGACATGAAGAAAACTGAATGTGCCACGATGCAGGAACACTTGGATGAGTTCAACACGATTACTAGCAAACTTGAGTCGTTTGGGATTACCTTTGACAATGAAATTTTGGCCTTGGTAATACTGTCAAGTCTGCCTGATAGTTAGGATGAAGTTGTCATGGCTGTGAGCAACGGATCTGGAGAAGGTACGCTGAAACTTGAAAATGTGGTAGATGTGCTGCTTGATGAAGATTCGAGGAGGCGAAATAGTGGCAGCCCTGAAAGTTCTAGAGCCGCGCTGAACACATAGGAGCGCGGCAGACCTGCCAAGAAGGGCAATGACGGAGGTGGGAGATCGCAGTCCAGGAAGAGCAAGTCCACAGGCTCAAATCTAACCTGCTGGGATTGCAAGAAGAAGGGTCACCTCAAACAGGATTACAGAGTCAAGAAGAAGGCTGATCAGACTGACAAAAATAGAAACGAAATTCATGTCTCTCAAGCGCCTGGGTCTGACAGCGACAACTTGATCTTGAGTTGTGAAAGCCAAGCTGACGCTCTTTGGATTTTCGATACTGGGGCCTCTTTTTATGCCACATCTAATAGAGAATACTTCATAAATTACAAAAATAGAAACTTTGAAAAAGTATATCTCAGGAATGATGACTCCTATGATATCATTGGCAAAGAGGACATCATATTGACTCTACCAGATGGAAGGCAGCTAAAGCTGCTGCAAGCAAGACATGTACATCAACTGACCAAGAACTTGATATTAATTACTCAATTGGCAGATGATGTTGACATGGAAGGGAGGTTTAGCAAGACGCACTGGAAGTTTGTCAAGGGATCCTTAATTATGGCATAGGGATTGAGAGCTGGAACCCTTTACAAATTCACTAATAAGAGCTCGACGAATATGGACAAATCGGCAAGTGATGCCGAGCTCCGGTATTAAAGACTTGGACACATGAGTGTCAAAGGGATGAGGGTAATGGCATCCAATGGTAAGCTGGAGGGTCTGACAAACATTTACATACCACTGTGTGAATCCTGTGTGCTTGGAAAGCAGAAAGCCATAAGATTTTCTAAGCACAATAGAAGTCTCATAACTGAGAAGTTGGAGCTTGTACACACAGACGTTTGGGGGCCTTTAGATGTGCCTTCACTAAATGGCTCTTGTTAATATGTTACTTTCATTGATGACTCAACGAGGAAACTGTGGTATACTTTATGAAGCACAAGTCTGACGTATTCGAAGTCTTTAAGAGATGGAGGAGTCTTGTTGAGAACGAAACAGGGCTGAAGCTGAAGTGCTTGAGGTCAGACAATGATGGAGAGTACTGCAGTAAGAAGTTTGAGGATCACTGTGCCGATAACGGAATCAGAAGAGAAAACACTGTGCCTAAGACACCTCAACATAATTGTGTTGCTGAAAGGATGAACAGAACAATCTGCAAAAGGGCAAGAGTATGAGGATACATGCAGATCTACCGAAATCCTTTTGGGCCGAGGCAGTGAACACTGGTGTTTATCTGACTAACAGGGGTTCGTCTACTGCAATTGATTGTAAACTTCCTAAAGAAGAGTGGACATGCAAGAAGATCTCACTTGCTCATGTCAAAGTATTTGACAGCAATGCCTGTGCACTACTGAAGTCGGATGAGAGATCAAAATGTGATCCCAATTCCAAGGTATGTTCTTTAATTGGCAATGGAGGTGAAAGTTTTGGATATAGACTATGGGATCATGTAGGCAAGAAGGTGACAAAAGCAAGGACGTGGTTTTCAATGAGAATGTGCTTTACAAGGACAGAGTAAAGGAAGAGAAACAACCTGTAAAGCCCAAGTACTTTGAGCACAGTGATATTGGTAATGACGAGCTGAGCAAGCCTACAGACCAGACTGCTAAGATGCCCACCTCAGGAGATGAAGCTCCAGAAGAGAAAGTCACACCACCTATTGCTATTCGCAGAGAGAAGAGAACCATTACTGCCCCTACTAGGTTCTCACCTTCACTTTATTATTTGCTTTTTACTGACAGTGATGAGCCGAGTTGCTATGAAGAAGCAATGAGTTATGACAAAAGTGAAGATTGGATGTCAGACATGGAAGACGAGATGAACTTTCTGCAGAGCATCTTCACCTGGGATCTTGTAAAGAACCCACCAGGGAAGAAAGCAATTCAGAACAAATGGGTGTATAAGTTGAAGAAAGAAGCTGACGGCACTCAAAAGTACAAGGCGAGGCTTGTTGTGAAAGGTTTCCAACAGAAAGGCGGGGTTGACTTCACTGAGATCTTTTCACCTATTGTCAAGCTGCCAACCATCAGAACCATCCTGAGCATTACAGCTGCAGAAGATCTACACTTAGAACAGCTTGATGTCAAAACAGCCTTTCTTCACGGAGATCTGAAAGAAGATATCTACATGATGCAGCCACAGGATATGAGATGTCTGGCAAAGAAGACCCGGTATGCAAATTGCAGAAGAGCTTGTATGGTTTGAAACAAGCTCCGAGGCATTGGTACAAGAAGTTTGACAACTTCATGACAGAAGTCGGCTACAAGTGATGTCATGGTAGTCATTGTTGTTACTTCAAAAGACTTGAAAGTTCATATATTATTCTGCTACTTTATGTAGATGACACATTAATAGCAAGAGGAAGCACTGATGAAATCAAGAAGCTGAAGGAACAATTTGGCTAAGAAATTCTCCACAGAAGACCTTAGTATGGCGAAGAAAATACTGGGACTCAGTATTGAAAGAGACAGAAAGAATCAAGTGTTGAGGCTGAGCCAAAGAGACTACATCTCTAAGGTACTGAAAAGATTCAATATGGAGAATGGAAAACCGACGTCTATACCTTTGGCAGGGTAGTTCGAAAATTTAACAAAGAAGTAATGTCCTAAGACGAAGCATGAACTTGAAAGAATGAAGAAGGTATCCTATGCCTCTGCCATGGTAGTTTGATGTATGACATGGTGTTCATCCGGCCAGACATGGCTCATGAAGTGGGAGTAGTAAGCAAGTTCATGTCTAATCCAAGTCCTGATCATTGGGCTGCAGTAAAGTGGACTCTAAGATACTTAGTTGGAACGCAAGACTTGATACTGTAGTTCGGCAACGATGATCTGAACCTGCTTGGCTTTGTAGACTTTGATATGGCTGGAGACGTTGATGAACGCAAGAGTACTACTAGGTATGTTTTCAAGCTCGGCAGTGCTGCAATCACCTAGGTATCGAGATTGTAGAAGATTGTAGCACTGTCAACAATTGAAACCGAGTATGTAGCAGCAGTTGAAGCTACCAAGGAACTAGTGTGGTTGAAGAGTTTACTAAATGAGTTGCGGCATCCTCAGATCAGGTGCAAACTATTTAGTGACAGTCAGAGTGCAATTCACTTGGCTAGAAACTCTGCTTATCACACGAGAACAAAGCATATTGACACAGATATCATTATATAAGGGATATGCTTGAAGGAAAACAGTTCGACTTGGAGAAAATTCATACTAGCCAGAATCCAACAGACATGATGACGAATATTGTTCCAAAGGAGAAGCTTGAATTTTGCAAAGCTTCTCTAGGTCTTGTTATTTGATGAAAGTGTTGAAGGGGTGGCAGTCAGAAAAGAAAAAATTCAATATGCGTCGAAGTTAAGGTCAGTTCCAAGTGGAAGAATTTATTAAGTTTGGTGGAACAAAAGTGAGCAGCCTAGCTGAGCTGCTGAGGTAAACTTAAGCTGACTTGAATAGAACTTAGTGTATATTGCCAAACTGGATAGTGCGGAGCTGAAGAGCGCCGAGCTGGACAGCAGAACTGCCGAGCAGAGCTGAACATCACAGCAATTGATCTCAGCAATTGAACTGCCGAGCAGAGCTGAACATCAGAGCTGAAGAGAATCATATTCTGAGTCAAACTTTACATATTTATCTACTATAGTCTTATCTATGGTATGATAGCGATGTAACAAAAAAATTCCATAAGTCATGATAATCCTTTTACTCCCCATAAAATCCCCTGTTATACGGTTGATTGATGTAACGAAAACTCAATTGGTCGATAGTGAATTCTTTGGCTTGCCGCCGCCGTGGGTTTTTCTTCCTCTTGAGGGTTTTCCTATGTTAAAACTCTTGTGTTCTTTGTTTATTGTTTTCTTTGATCGTTGTTCGTTATGTTTGGGCATTGTTGTTAATAATTGTCGTAGTTGTTTCTGTTGTTCCGCAATCCCTAACACAACATCCCTCATCTTCATGATATACTCGTACACACCACGGCTTCTGTCATAGCTCATTTTTAAAAGCCTCTTGATTTCGTTAAGATTTGGCATTATCAAAATTAGAGATAGAACTCCTAAAGCTTGGACTTATGCGAGATTTGATGAGCATTTATTGATGCGATTAGATCACTTCCAACGCTCATGAATAAACCTCTCAAATGGTGTACTTGATTCCATGAGATTTGGTGGTTTCTCTTCACGGAGTGCCAGGTCTATACCTATGTACCCTAATGTCAAAAGAATGATATCATTCGATTCAGTGTAATTGTCACCAGTTAACATTGGAATACTAGCAGAATCAAATAAACCAGTAATAAGAATAACTACATAACCAAAGACATACAGATCATGCTATGAACATATGTAGTCAGAATGAATTAATCAAGTTAATTCAAATAGTATATTCTAAACCTTCTTATGGGTCGAGGTTGCACTCATTCATAGAACACACGTAGAACGACATGAAAATTAAACAGCCAAGAAATCTTTCTGTATCTGTGGACATAGAAAATGTTCATGTTTAATTTTCTTGATTGACAAAACAATCACTTCCATGTGTGGTAGAGTGATTGTCTTATTAATCGAAATCATATGTTTGATGACATGTTATTTTCATTATACCTATAATTTTGAAATACTATAGCTAATCTCAAAATTAAGAAAATATTTCTTAATAGGCCATCAATAAAAGGTCTTAATCAAATAAAATCATACTGATCAGAAATATAGACAGATAAAAATACAAAAACAATTGGTCGATGGAAGTCAACGGTCAAGTGTTGACCAGTCAGATGCCAACCAGGTCAATCAGGTCTGGCTATGGGACGATCTGAATTGGATTAGAAAATGGGTCAAAAATAAATTCAAACAGGATCGCGAGTCAATCAAATGGGCTGAGCCCAAACACGAATACAACCTCCTATTTCTTCAATGGCGTGTTATCTATATGCGCCTATCTTGATGTTTTGCCGCCTTTATGGCGCTTGAACTACACGTGCCAGACATTTTTTAATTTCCTTAATGGTGCGTCGGTGACACGTGGCTGACCTGACACTCCCCTTTATGGCAGGTGTACTGCACGCGCCCGCCGTGACCTTATTTCTGCCATAATTTTTTAAAAAAATCAAAATAATTTTGACAAAACGTGCATAACGGCATCAAACTAAAATTTTATGGATTTTAAACATACGCATAATTGAATATTGAAGGTCTCAAAAAGTATACATTAGTAATCTTTGAACGATTAAATTGCATTAAACTGTATGGATATTAGTTTTCTAAATACAAACGAAATGGTCAGAGGTGGCTCTGATATCAAATGTAAGCCTAAAAATAAATACGAAAACATAAAAGTTGCCTTTGACCATGATTGTTTAGTCGATGCCTTCAATCTGGAAGCTTGCTGGAGAGAGGAACCTTTTTGGAAACAGAGCTTTTTAGCATATGGCTATTAGACAGCTTGATTGCTTGGATTAATGGAATATCACAGGTTCTGTATATATGGGCTAGACTAGGGACCCTTCTCCATATTTAACCGATAATTAATTTCTTCCATTAAGGTATTATAATAATTGTCAATCAAATAGAATCAAATCTTGTAATTAATTCAGTCAATAAATACAAGATATCTGGCCAATAAAACATAGGATACATTTACCCAATTGATCTACATTAATAATTTATAAATAAATTATAAAATTCTTGCAATCATTTACAGTAAATGTAACTGGTTCTTACAATTCTTTTCTAAATCAAAAACGATTGCTAAACGTTAGAATGCTAAATAAAGTAGATATCCATGGTGGGGTTTTTGTGTGTGTCTATATGAATATCATACTTATTTTCTTTCACTGCAAGTATAATTATTTAATCGTCTTTTCTTTTTCAGTCAAACTTGACCAAAATATGTTTGTCTGGTTTTTTCCTAAACTAAAAAGGATTAACCACAAAAAAAAAGACATGTAGCGACAGACAAAAGTCGTCGGTATGTCGTCGTTACAGACATTTAGTGACGAAATTGCGACGAAAAAAGTTGGTCGCGATACGGCTTGTCGCAAAGTGAATTTCGTCGGTGGCGCGTCGCTATATTGGGACGGAAAAATTTTCGTGAAAAAATGTCAATTCTGCGACCAGATATTGCCGTCGTTGTTTCGTCGGTATATGTAGTTGTCGCTATTTTATAATTTTTTATTTTTTAATTTCCTTTCTGCGACATATTTTTTCGTCGCAAAGTTTCATCGGTAATTTTTCGTCGCTATCTTTAAAGTTTTAATTTTTTATTTTTGGTCTGCGACATTTCGTTTTCGTCGCAGGTTCGTCGCTATTTTATAATTTAATATTTAATATTAAATATTATATATTTTTAATTTATAAATAATACAATATATTATTAATTAAATAGTTTTTATTATTATTTAATTTTTATAATAATAAAAATATTTTGTATATTAAATCATTTGTACGAATGTTATACCGAAATACAATACTTGCGTATTGAAGTTCGTAAACAACACAAACGAAATAGAATCCGTATAAATGTCATATAAAATATAAAAGTACAAAGGATATCTCAATACAATAAACGAAATAGACTGTACGAAAAATCAAAAAATGAAATAATATGCAGAGGAAGATGGAGGGGGATCACGCGGAGAAGAGTGACCATCAGGGGGAGGCTGAGACTGCGAGTTGCTGGAAATCACATAGATGATGAGATGCGATAGCTGCGAGATTTGCTGGCTCGTCTGCTGCTGCACCTGCATCGTCTGCTGCTGCACCTGCATCGTCTGCTGCTGCGCATGCTCAAGCACCTGCTGAAACGCCTGCTGAAGCGACTGCTGCAGCTCCTGCTGGGTCTGAGTCAGCTGCGACCGCAGTGCTCGTACGCTCTCCTCATGCTGCGCCCTGATGGTCTCCACCTCATGCTGCAGCGCCACATGCTCTGATTCCAGGCGCGAAAGAGTCTCTGGGGCCGTAGAAGGCGCGGAGGTGCTGGCCTCAGAGGAAGCACCTGCATGCAGAACTTCGGGAAAGAATCGCGGCGCTGCTGATCCGACCCCGTACAACTCCCTCTTCTTCTTATTCTGAGGGCCGACGGTCCGAACCGCATCCCAATAAGCGCGGTTCTTGTCGGCCTCTTCTCCCCTAAGTGCGAGTAGTCTGTTATACTCGTCCTGAAATGAGAATAAGAATTGTTAGGGTTTAGGGTTTAGCAATAAAATAAAACAAACTAATGAAAAAACAAATGATATCGTAGTCTACTTACACTGATGTCGCGCGCCTTCGCCGTGATCCAGTCCTCCGTTCCGTCGGAGGCTTTCTTCCGATGCGTCTTGTAGAAGAGATCGTAGGAGGCTGGCCACTCCCCCGTCTCCTCCCGCTGAAAGAATGAAATAAAATATGTTAGTGAAATCCAGAAATTTAAAAATTTTGGCATGACCTATTCGTTTATTGGAGGTATCCCGGCCTTAAAGGCCTCTCCCAAGTCAAAGCAAAAATAAAAAGAAAAAAGCAAATGAAAACATATACTACTTAAATTAACCATATACGAATACCAAAAAAACAACAGCGCAACATAAGAAATCAATGAATATAAATAATCCACTTAAGTCAATGAATGTAAATAATCCACTTAAGTCAATGAATCTAAATAATTCAATGAAATCAATGAATCTAAATAATCCAATATTAAAATACTTACCATAGAACGCATCATGGTGGCGTGGAAAACCGACCCACCTCAGTGTGTGGCAGGTGTTGGGCCCTGTACATTGCCGCTGCGCCGGTTCGCCGCGTTTTGGGCGCTGCGGGCTTGGGTAGCAGGGTCCATCCAACCTGCTATCCACCCCGCCCAGGTGGCCTCGGATATGTAGGCAGGCCTGGCATAATTTGGGTCACGCTCCCACTTGGTCTTGTGCGAGTTGATGAAGTCCCTGTAGCGTGTGGCGGCCCTATGCCGCCAGGCCTGCTCCACGTCGTGGGCGATGTCAGCTGGCCAGCTGTACGCCTTCTGCAATTATTATACGGAGGAAAAGTAAAAACGTGGTTAGAAAAGTAATGATCGATTACGTATAAAAAATGAAATTCACCAAATTTGAATACCTGAAACTCATCCCAGTAGAATCTACGTGTCTGCATGGTGGCAAAAGACCAGCGGTATCCAGCTGGGTCCTGCCTCAAGTGGAAGGACCGAGTGATGCAACCGGAAATCTGGCCCGAGTCCGCTGCAAACTTGAAAGAGGTGAAGTTGTTAAGAAAAAATAACGCGTGAAATATATTTGAAAACGTGTTAAAAAAATAAATTATTACTTACGTATGGGTATCATATGACCAAGGGAGGGCACGACGCCCTTGTATGACACCCTCGTCCGATGCCGCATCAGACGCCGGATGAGGTGCTGAACCAGTGGGTGTGGGTGGCGGAGTAGATCGGGGGGGTGCGGACCTCTCGGCAGACCCTAAAAGGTCTGCGTCCGCAGCAAGAGCTGCGGTCGAAACCGACCCAAGCTGCTCATGCTGAGAGAGGAACCTATCAAACTCTCCTGACATGTCATGTGTAGATCGAGTCGGAAAACCCTCACTAGCCATCAGATCTGCAAGGGTGAAAAATTTAAAAGGCACATTCAACGAGTTTAGGACACCGGTTGGCCAGACAAATAATATGTCCAAAAATGACAAGTGTTTGCATACATTTAATGCAAGATATTAATAATTTTGAAAATTTCGGCATGACCTATTCGTTTATCGGAGGTTTTTCGGCCTTAATGCCTCTCCAAAGACAAATGTATGTCCAGCTCTCGAGCGTAGTAAACGCCTTGAACTAGTATCATACCAAAAATCATATGCAAACCTCTTACAAAACAGTTTGTACATGCATCATTCATTGGCCAAGCACACCACATTTCTACTAATTCAACCTTAACAACAATTTTGGTGCATACGCACCCTAGTCACCAACAGCACTTTTTCGGTACATGCAAGGCAAAATAGTATGTAATATCCAAAACTTATTCATTTTCATATCTTAACATATATATTATACATATTTCATCACATATTATATCTTAACTATTGAAACATACTATTGATAAAATTAAAGTCAATTAAGCCAAAAATTACTTAATGGCCGAATATATATATATATATGTATATATATATAATACATATATATATATATAATACATATATAAACCGCCCCAGCTCCGCCCCACCCCCGCCCCCATCCAGCCGAACCCGCCCCACCCGGATCTCACCCACAGCCACCCAGCCCCACGCATAGCCACCCTGCCCCACCCGGCCTCCACCCACAGCCACCAAGCCCGAATCCCTCCACCCCCCGTCAACAACCACCCCGCCCACTGCCCATCGCTGCCCACAGCCACCTCCGCCAACAGCCACCCCGCCACAGCCAACCCCCCGCCAACACCCACCTCCGCCCACAGCCCACCCCCGCCCAAGCCACCCCCTTCACAGCCCACCCCCGCCCACAGCCACCCGCCACATCCATCCCCCGCCAACAACCATCCCCGCCCACTGCCCACCCCTACCCACAGCCACCCCGCCAACACCCACCCCGCCACAGCCAACCCCCCGCCATTACAAATATGAGGTTTGAAACTAAAATCCACCCCTCCCCACTTCCTGAACCAAGCCGTGGGGTAGAGAGCCACCCCCAGCAGCCCATTACCAAGAAATTCGTCCCCTCCCCTTAGACCCTTCTTCATTTTTCTAAAAACTCTAACAAGAGAGAGAACTAAACAATATATAACAAGTTAGATTCTTGAAGGTTTATGCCCTTAATGCTTCAAGGCACTAAATAAATTAAACTTTAAAAGAAAATACTTGCCTCTACTCTTGAATCCTTGCTTATTTGGAAAAGATTTCACCTTCTTCATTTCTTTCTTTGATGTCTTTCGGCCTATGGGTCAAGAGGAAGGATTAGAGGGGCGGGGACTCACTGGTGGAGGAGAAGAAGGGAGGGAGTTTTGAAATTAAGGGGAAGAAATTCGCTGAAATGGGGAAGAAGAAGGGGGATTTTTGTTTTAAGTGCGAAATTTTGCGACGCACTAGCGACGAAAGTCCGTCGCTATTACTGTGTCGTCGCTAATTTCATCTGTCGTCGTTATTTCAAATTTGCGACGAAAGATTTCGTCGGTAATTTGTCGGTGACATCAGTATTGGAAAAAAAATAATACAAAATATAAAGTACTTACAGACACACATTATGTATATACATGTGTATAATTACATCAACACATACACACTTTCGCCTAATGAGGTACATAAAAAATTGTGACTAACCTCAATCTTCATTGTCATCCGCATCCTCATACGCATCTTCATTTTCATCCTCGTTTTCATCTTCATTTTCATCTTCATCTACATGCTCGTCGTCCTCTTCATCCTCGTATTCGTCTTCGCCTACATATTCAATATTGTCAGGCGGTTGTATGTTGAGATGAATTTCGATGAAACCGCCGTTGGGGTCATTTAGAGGGAGGTTGTGCAGTTCAACATGTGTCGTATCCAGAACGGGCGGGTTTTCTTCTTGAAATGCGGCATCCGTGCCATCTGAACCTATCTGTATACTGACATCAAACTTGCTCGATTTCACTTTGCACAAGGCTCGCCAGTCTTTTGAGCTCGCATTCATCCTCGTTGTTGGATACGATAGATAGTACACCTGGGACGCTTGACTAGCCAAAACGAATGGATCGTACTTTCTGTACCGTTGCCCTTGGTGTATGTCTACCAACTTATATCGGTCGTGAACCTTTGTGCCAGCGCGATAACCTTCCCGAGTTGGATCGTACCATTCGCATTTGAATAACACCACCCGCTTTATAGGCAATGCAGGATATTCGAGCTCGATGATGTCAGTAAGGTAGCCGTAGAAGTCATCCTCGTCCGGGCTATTGTCATACCGTTTGACACACACTCCGCTGTTCTCCGATGATTTTCGGCTGGCATGGGAGACTGTGTGGAATCTGTAACCGTTGACAAAACACATATCGTGGCGCGTGACTCTGTTCAATGGACCCTCGGCTACTGGTGTCAGAATGTAACCGTACTCATCGTCAGCCAGATGACCTTTGCTCGCATGTAAAACGACAAGTAAGTATACATCAGCGGGGCAATAAATGCGTATCACATGACGTACACGTAACCGGAAAATATGTAACTTACATGCCACCTGAACCAATCAGCAAACTTGGCATCTAACTCATTGTTTATTGCATCGCTCGATATACCCGGTGAACGGTGTTGCAATAAATCAACGAACAAGCTGAAGCAAATTACGAATGAGTACCCTGTATATCTTTGTAGTATAATGGATAGAGTAGCGCAAGGTATTTACAAATTAAAATTGGATATCGTTTATACCTCTGGAAACGGTCGACTTGACGGCAGTTGCGCAGAACATAAGAATGAGCAATCTTCAGGTCGCTGTCCCCCAATATCATTTACTTTCCCTGTCCGTGAAATCTGATCGGATGTGTGAATATCGGGAGGACACCGGATCTGGAAATGCCGTCGTCATTCCGAGGAACATCTCTGCACCTCGTCGGGACATCTGGATCGAAGTAATGAGACACGAAGGTCGAGGCTTCCTCCGTCAGGTAGGCATTGCACATCGAGGCCTCGACTTTCGCCTTGTTCTTGATGTTCAGCTTCAAATGCCTGAGATATCTGTTCATATAGGGAATATCTGTTCAAATGCTTGCGCTTAAACACATAAGAACGGCACGTAATAAATAAGAGTACCTCTCGAACGGATAAAATATCAAAATATGCCGCGTTGTTTTAGAAGAACCCCAAGGCGTGGTGGAGGGGCAAACAGTGCCCCGCCACAAGGGCCTCCTCCCCAACCACTATCGGTTGAGCGGGAGGGTTCCGTATCTGTGTATGGCCCACTATCGCAAGAGGATGCTTAAGAACAAACGCCGGAACAGGATATCGACTACCGTATGCTGATAGCAAACATGCAACAGCAGTCGAGACAACTGCACAGCATGACTAGAAGGCTGCGGAAGTTGAAATTCAGATATTCCAAACTGAAGCGCCTCCTCAGAGAGTTCGCAGATAATGTGGCAGCCACTCTTTCTTCCGATGACGAAGAGTGAACGGCCTCTCTGCGCCTCTCTTTTAGATTTCTTTTTTTAATTTTTCGTTTCATAATGTAAAATTCTTATTATTAAATTAATAAATTTTTTTCCCAATCACTGCTTTCTTTTTCCTTAATTAATACACGTGTTTAATCCTCAACGAATCTGCGATGACACAATGACAAATCGGAATATGAACGAAAAGTAAAACAAAACGTTTGCGACATGCGGGTTTCATCGACAAAAAAACTGACGATACACAACGCCAAGAACCTACTCACCGACGAATTTATTTTATCATTGTTCTGGAATTTTAGCGACAAAATAGCTACGATATAGCGACGTAAGGCTACAAACTACATAGCGACGAATAAAACATACAGAATAGCGACGCACCACCGACAAAACACCGACGAACGTATTAATCTGACTACTTTTCTGCTAGCGACAATGCCTTTCATCGTATTTTCGTCGCAATTAACGACGAAAACAAGTGTATCGCAAATGCGTCGCAAAGTACCGACGCAACACCGACGAATAATGGTTCGTCGGTGAATTTTTCGTCGGTAAACGAAATTCTTTTTTGGTGATTGCGAAACGTTAGGATGCTAAATAAAGTAAATATCGACGTTCGGGTTTTTGTTTGCGGCTATATAAATATTTACGTATCTGTCTGTATAATGTTACATGCATCCAAGATTTAAATTGTCAATATACTAAATGAATTGTTTAAATTTATTTTAAGGCAGAGCTAACTGTTCGTTCCTTTTTTTTCTTCTTCTTTTCTTTTTGAAAAGGCCAACTGTTCTCAATTGGCGGGTTGATTATTTAACGCAATATAAGTTTAATAAAATAGCTTCACTAGTACATATTCTTATTATTATGATATATGTGTAGATACATATAGAACCGGAGTCTTACTGGAAGCAAACTATCTATCCCATGGGATGGGTGTATTGTTTGTCTGTCTTTCACTCTCTGCAGACCCTAATGATAGCTTGTGCTATCGTTGGGATATAATAGGTATAATTGATTGATTGATTATTTAACGCGATATGTCTCTCTTTGCGTGTCCAAGGAAACTGCAACAAGAATTTAGGATACTTTTTTCCATTGTCGCTTTAGAAGGATGACAAAAAATATGCCACTATGGTATTTTAATGCGGCTCGTTGGACAAAAGAAAAGGTTGACAAAGACCAACTGGTTGGCGTTGTCTCCAGAAAACTCTTTGAAGAATGATGAAGCCGGATTTTCATCAAGGGTTTAGATGACCTCGATTCAACTCCGTAGTTGATGTAAAGAATTCGTCAACTGGAATTAAAAATGTGTTGCTGGAATAACGCCAAATATTCTGCACAAAGTAGCACATGCTACATATAAAACTTAGTCATCTTAAACTCAAGCCCATTATCACTCCTAATAACCTTGATATGGACACGAAATTGAGTAAAAACATAATGAAAGAAACTTTGCGAAATCTGTCTAGCCTCAGATTTTGCCTTAAGAATATAAATCCAGGTATACCTTGAACAATCATCTACTATAGTCAGAAAATATTTCTGATTGTACAAAGTATGATGCCTGTAAGGGCCTCATATATCAACATGAATGATATCAAAAGGAAATTTAGAGACTATAACAGATACAGGAAAAGGGGCCCTTTTCAGTTTTGCTAAAGGACAAACTGTACAATTATTATTTTGGCTAAATGATGGTATATCTGGATGTGATCTATGGAGATCTTGAATTCCTGCTGATGAAGCATGCCCAAGTCTGGCATGCCAAAGATATGAATGAGAGTCTAAGCTTGATGAAGAAAGAGCATAAGGCAATATACAAGTATTTAAGACCTCAGACTGTACAAGCAGGCTGGAATCATGCATGTAATAAAGTCCACTGATGCTTCCTAGCTGAGCCAATCATCCTCCTAGATAACTGATCCTGAATGAAACAACCAGAATCATGGAATGAAACAAGAAAATATGGGAGTCAGTAAGCTTGCTCAGAGAAACAAGGTTGAAAGAAAATGAAGGAACATGTAATACATCCTTCAAAACAAGACCACTATGCAACTTAACCACTCCTTTATAAGTTGCATTAACTGTGATATTATTTGGAAGCTTGATAGAAACATGATCAATGGGATAATAAGAATGAAACAGGGTTAAGGAGCAAGAAATATGGTCAGTGGCCCCTGAGTCCAAGATCCATACACAATCAATACTTGTAGAATACTTACCTGTAGACATACCAGTCTGTGCAGTCATAACAGCACATTGCAACTCTTTGTTTACACTGGTTCCTGAAACAACATCATCAACATCTAACAATTTCAGAAGTTTAAAAAACAGTTTTTGAGTAAGAGAATGTGTGGATTGTGGAAGCAGACAAGAGGAAGCCTACTCAGCATCACAGTTCTGAGGCTTCTCTTGCATCATTTCAGCTGTATTCACTTGGTTTTTAAACTTGAAACCAGGAGGAAATCCATGTTTTCTGTAACATCTATCATTTATGTGTCCTATCATACCACAGTGATTACATTGCAAGCGCTTGTTACCTTCCTGATAGAATCTTTCATTTCCTCTTCTAAACGTTTGTCCCTGTCTCTTGTTCACATACGTGTTTGCTACAAAACCTTCTTGATCATCACAATTAGTAACTAATGCTGTGGGAGCATTATTCAAGCCAGCTATTATACTGTTATTAGTGATTTTCCTTTCAAATTTCAGTGTCATTGCAAACATAGTTTTGATATCTGGTAATGGTGTCATCACAAACACTTGCGATCTGACTAGATCGTATTCTTCGTTCAATCCTTTGACAAACTTTATAACATAATCATTCTCAATGAACTCATTCACCTTTTTAGTTACATCACATACACATCTAAGGCAATCACACTTCGGTATGGATCTTAAAGCCATCAGTTCTTCCCACAGTACCTTCAATTTCGTAAAGTAATCATTTACACTGAGGCTTTCTTGTCTTACAGCATAGAACTCAGATAGAAAATCAGATAGTCTAAATGGATCACCACTACCGTATCTCATAGTTAAATCATTCCATACATCCAAGGCACAATCATACCATATTATACTATGTGCAATAGAAAGAGAGACATAGTTCATGATCCAGGATTGGATCATAGTATTTACCT
Organism: Eustoma russellianum; assembly: GCA_036186865.1. Lineage (NCBI taxonomy): Eukaryota > Viridiplantae > Streptophyta > Magnoliopsida > Gentianales > Gentianaceae > Eustoma > Eustoma russellianum. The sequence continues at coordinate 38,521,697 of AP025043.1, forward strand.
GCCTCCAAGCTTGAAATTGAGGATCATTTGGTGTAGATTTAGGCATAGGTCCATCAATGAAACATGTCTTGTTCTTCACTAGTAACGCCATTTGAAACGTTCTGCTCCATGAGTGAAAATTGTGCGGAGTGAGTGGAGGTTGAACTAGAACGATCGTTGGACTATCGTTTAGATGTAAGTAGTATGGATTATTTGCTGGATTATCATTGATTACGTGATTGTTGCGTGAACTAGATGATGCACCGCTTGCATTTGCCATAGCTGGACTTCAGTTGAACTATATCGCAAACGAGAAGTGATTTGTATGATGCAAAATCAGACTAAGAACATCAACAAATTGATGATGAATTATCAACGCTCTGATACCATGTCAAAATTGCATTAAACTCAGAATTCAAACATCAAAACAACATGATCAAAATATGTAATGAGCAAAGAAGATGAACAAAGGTTTGAGTATTGCAGAGAAAAGAAAAGTGGCACCAAGTGCGCAGCTTGGAGAAAAAGAAAGGAAAACTAGAAAAATCTTTCTATTTTTGTTCAAGCCTTATTTTACAACATCTACATGTATTTATACTAGCTAAAGAAGTATCTAGAAGCCAACAAGGAACGTGAAAAATTCAGCTTGGCTTGATGCAGTAGCTGCTGTGTTCTCGTGCCAAGACCAACCGTCAGTGCACCAAGCGTGCCACGCATGCCAAGACTAGCCATCAGTGCACCAAGCGTGCCAGGCATGCCACGCATGCCAAGACCTGCCAACTGTCCAATGCTTTCGTGCCATCTCTCTGGTTGCTAGTTTTATTTCAGCTTGACACTTGAAAATACTTCTTCACTTTGCTGCTGAGTTATACAACCTCAGTACCATAATAGTCCTACAATTTTTCGTCCATCATTGAAGGTGTGATCACAGCATATCACACCTCTAAAAACTAAAATGACTCCAGCGTCAACTTGCCTGTTCTTTCCTCTCCTTTGCTTTGTAATGACAGACCACTATCTTCAACAAAAAGTTTAAACGAATTTTGGGTTGAAGCTACGGTTGAAAGGTTAGCTATGGCCAAAGATTTGGTATTTTCTTGTGGAGTAGCAATTGATCGATACAACTTGACGTAATTTTTATTATGGGTCATCGGAAAACAATTTTTGTATGTTTCTAACAAGTTGGTATGGTTACGTACATCCGACCCCTTTTACCCTGCTATAGGCGACGGGCTGTTGTTGTTGTGTTGTTCTTTATCGTTGTGCGATTTGGGGACTGGGAAAAGCTGATGTATTGCTTTGATAAATATTAATTAATCCCATAAACCAGTTTAGAAAAATTACAAGTTTATCTCTCTAATCAGAAAATCAGAATAGATGTGAATAGATGGAAATATAATCAGAAAAAGACATACTGAAGATACTAAAGGAAGCTGTAGGTGAAAAACATAAATAAACTGAACAGATGCAATACAAAATGGGTAAAAGCTAGAAAAAAAAATCTGAATTGATTTGAAAACTAAGAACATCGTCAAATTTCAATATAAAAGGATATTAAAGACGTACCTTGAAATTCTCAGAATAAAGATAGGCGAGTATAGATTAGAGAAGATATATAATAATGGGTGCAATGGAAGAATTAAAAGAAAAAAGAAAAAGAAACTAAGAAATTCTTCTTTCCCGTACTTCTTATTCCATAATGCAACATATGGAATAATTCCTGGAGCGAAAAAATCCATGTCATTATGCATGCATACAAAGTAAGGTGGCATCTTTTTGTTTCTGGGAATTGTATTTCAAGAACAAAAAAATAAAAGAAAATACGCCCCCCCCCCCCCCCCCCTACATGTGACGAAAAAAACGACGTATGAACGACACAACATACAATATTTGGTTTAGAAGTCTTTCGTAGTGGAGTTGCTAATAGTGTATTCTACATCCAACCCCCCCCCCCCCCCCCCAAAATACAATATATACATTTTATTAAAAGAGTCTGCAGGTGTCAGTGTTAAAATGTTATTGCTCGATTTTGTAATACTTGTGTTCAAGTGTTTGTAGGAGGCATTGTATTAAATAATTATTAGGTCACATAATTATTCGTGGCTGTCCCTAATAATCTGATAATTTGGAGATGGCCACGAAAGTTGATCGTAAAATGTAAGATTCTGCCTTTGTTTTATCTGAGATAGATTGGAAAGTGTATTGAGAATATTGTCTCACATGCACAATTTAAGATAAAATACATGAGTTATATGAGGATGAGGTACGACCACCCATTGTCTTAAGGTTTTGAGTGGATAGGGGCCTTACCTCATGTAAGCACAAGTTTCAACATGATTCAGAACAAGTTTAAAATGTGGATTCACACTTTCCCTGGCCTGTGATTGGTTATTTATTGTCTCCTCTCACCTAAGTCCAAAAGTTGGCTTGTGGTTTGTGATTGAGGACGAGTTCTAAGACGTGTGTGTATGTCAAAGCCACGTTGCCACGTGAGGGCGGGTGTTGAGAATATTGTCCCATTGGATGTTGAGAATATTGTCCCACCTCGGATAATTTGAAATAAAATACATGGATTACATGAGAATGAGTAGATATGGATATCACCTCATGTAAACCCAAGTTTCAACAAAGAGAGCGAGAGTGGCATGGATCACTTGAACTTTGAAATCATCCTGCACAATTACTTCTAGACCTATAAATTGGCTGTGAATTATGGTTCCATGCATACCAAAATTCAATAGAAAAGAGAGAAGCTAAGTCTGCGAGGAAGAAAGCATGGCCAAACTCGCCTGTTTTATCTTGTCACTCCTAATATCTGCTGGTAAGTATCTTCTGTTAGATTTAATTTAATAAACCCCTGAATAGGACCGTTTAATCAAATCAATGAACAAAGTAACAAAATGCAGAAAAGTATACCTTGCTCCATTGCTGTTGTTAATCTGAACACGTACACTGCAACTGCTCCGGCTAATGAAGAATCTGGCGTGATCCAAGGATTCACGACCTCCCACCAATTGCTGATATACCCCTTGACTGGAATCAACAATTCACTGCTTTACCCGATGGAGAGGCTAGGCAGTGTGGGCTTTATAGAAAACTTGGCACACCCTCCCTTTTACACTGTGTATAGCTGATTTCTTCCTCTGATAATATGAGGAGGTGAAGCGTTCTTCATATGGAGGGGATGGAAGGATCTGATAGGTATAAGGTTTTAAATTTAATCTTAAATTTAAAACTCAACCTTATCTTCCTATTAAATATTATCCAATATTTAATTATTGTAACAATAATTATCTACAAGCCACACGTGGGTTGTCGCCCCTCGGGGACCAGATGTCGTAACTTTATGGTCGCTGCACTTTGAGCCCATCCATCGCGGTCTCTGACCATATGACTGTCTACATATTCGGGGTTTCCATTTAGACCACACTATACATCCACGAGTATACCCGATGATCACTTAACATGTGGATGTTTTACGTAACAATTAATGTTATTACGTGACATATGTGACATATAATATTATCATACATAACGTCCACCTTATGATTAATTCGTATAAACTTTATCAACGTGTTGCGCATCACACGTATCTCGAATTAATCCCAACAATCTCCCACTTGGACTATGTATGTATCTTAAAGATTATATGTCACCCTTTTGAGCTCATATACCGTATGTCCTTTAGTGTGTCTTTCCTTTTCCGGTCCATCAATAAATGTTAGCAAAAGACTTAAGCCGCACGTCCCCACATTGAATTAGTGGCTAGTCCCTCTTAAATCATGATACCAACATTCTACTGAATGACATAGATACTGAAATGGATATGTAGTGTGGAATTAATATGCTAGGTGATCATACATATCTAATTCCAACTTGGCCCTCTTTAGTGAGATCAATAGAATTCAGAATGTATGCCGTAACTGCTTAATGTACATTACTTCTGCAGAAAAACTTTAATATAACCGGAATGTACATTATACTGTTAGTCTGAAATAAACAACTTTATTGAACACAAGAAAAACCTCACAGACTCCCACTAGGATAAAACATCCTCAACTGGACTAAGACCCATACGGCTAACATGCTTGTGAAACACACCCGGTTCCACGGCCTTAGTCAAAGGGTCGGCCACCATAGAGTCTGTACTGATATGCTCAATACTGATCATACCACTCAGAATTCTTTCTTTAACAACCAGATACTTCATCTCTATGTATTTTGCTTTAGATGAACTCCGGTTGTTATTTGAATATAGCACCGCAGCTTTACTGTCACAGTAAATCCTCATTGGAGACGAGATAGTCTCCAATACCCGCAGCCCTGTGACAAAATTGCGAAGCCATATCGCCTGATTGGATGCATAAAAGTAAGCTACGAATTTCGCCTCCATAGTGGAGAACACCAATAAGGTCTGTTTCGTGCTTTTCTATGAGATCGCACCTCCGACTAGGGTAAACACATAACCTGAGGTCGATTCATGCTATCATAGCATCCAGCAAAATCGGAATCTGTATATCTAGTGATCTCTAACTTATCAGATCTCCGATACGTCAGTACGTGTTGTTTCGTTTCTTGTAAATATTTCAGCACCCTCTTTGCTGCGGTCCAGTGATCCTTACTCGGATCAAAGAGGTATCTGCCTAACATTCCCGTAATGAATGCCAAGTCTGGTCGTGTACGTACTTGGGCATACATTATACTCCCTACTACCGAAGCATAGGGAGTATTCCTCATTTCCGAACGTTCAAACTCTGTTTTGGGACATTGTTTTAGACTGAATTTATCTCCTCTTGCCACAGGGGTATTAAGTGGTTTAAACTTATCCATGCTATATCGCTTCAACACCTTTTCGATGTATGCCTGTTGTGAGAGACCTAAGATACCTTGGGTACGATTCCTCCGTATCTCAAGTCTCAACACATATGAGGCTTCACCAAGGTCTTTCATCTCGAAATGCTTTCTCAGAAAGGCTTTGGTGTCGCTCAACATGTTTACATCGTTTGTTGCAAGCAGTATATCATCTACGTACAAGATCATGAATATGAACTTGCTCCCACTGAATTTGTGATACACGCATTCGTCAATTTGGTTTGCCTCAAAACCGAAGGAGACAACCACTTTGGCGAATTTGAAGTACCACTGTCGAGACGCTTGCTTGTGCCCATAGATGGATTTCTTTAGTCGACAAACCATGCATTTTGGATCTCCCACCTCGAATCGAGGCGGTTGAACCATGTAAATGGTCTCGTCGAGTTCTCCATTTAAAAACGCAGTCTTAACATCCATCTGATGTAGCTCAAGATCTAAGTGTGCCACTAAAGCCATGATTATCCGGAAGGAATCCTTCGTAGATACTGGAGAGAAGGTTTTCGTATATTCTATGCCCTCCTTTTGGGTAAACCTTTTAGCAACAAGTCGAGCCTTATATCGTTCTACGTTGCCTTTTGAATCCTGTTTAGTTTTAAATATCCATTTGCAACCAACGGGTTTCGAACCTTTAGGCAACGAGACGACATCCCATACCTTGTTGTCGTGCATAGACTTTATTTCTTCTTCCATGGTCTTTATCCACTTTTCTGAATTTCGACATTGCAATGCTTGCTGGACGTTTTCGGGATCATCGTCCAACATACCAATATCGAATTCGTGTTCTTGGAGATACACCACATAGTCACTAGGTATGGGGTTTCTCCGTTCACGAGTGGATCTCCTTAGGGGCACTTGTTCTTGAGATACTGTAGGTTCCTGAACTGCATCAGCCGGCAATTCATCGGGTTCTTCAGTAACTTCCTTAGGAACATGAACTTGTTCCTGTGGAGCGTCACTACTGGGATGAGGTACCTCAGGTGCGGGTATCGCTGATGCTATCTCCCCAAAAGATGGTTCGATTCGCATTTCTGTCGCATCTGAGTGTGCCTCATCTAACTCGATGATCTGCTGATGCAAATTATTCCCCCCCGGAACCAAAGTATCCTCAAAGAACTTTACCGAATTTGTCTCGAAAAACACTTTACTTGTGGGATCGTAGAATTTATACCCTCGTGACCTTTCCGAGTAACCAACGAAATAGCAACTAACTGTTTTGGTGTCCAGCTTTCTTTCATTTGGTCTGTAAGGCTTCGCCTCTGCTGGACAGCCAAACCCTTATGTGGTTAAGGCTAGGCTTACGCTTAGTCCATAACTCATAAGGGGTCCTTATCATTGCTTTAGTTGGTACTCGGTTGAGGATGTAAGCTGCGGTTTTAAGCGCTTCTCCCCAGAGGAATAATGGTAGTGTAGTTTGACTCATCATACTACGCACCATATCCATAAGTGTACGGTTTCATCTTTCAACTACACCATTCATGCTTGGTGGCCCAGGCATGGTGTATTGAGGGACGATTCCGTTTTTCTCTAGGTATTTAGCAAATGGTCCTGGACACTGTTCTCCTGATCCATCATATCGACCGTAGTATTCACCCCCACGGTCCGATCTGATGGCTTTAATCCTTTTGTTGAGTTGTAACTCAACTTCAGCTTTAAAGGATTTGAACATGTCTATTGCTTGCGCTTTTTCTTTAATCAAGAATATGTAGCCATATCACGAATAGTCGTCAATAAAGGTGATAAAATAAGAGTGGCCATTTCGAGTAACCGGATGAAATGGGACACTAATATCGGTATGAATCAACTCTAATGGACTATTTGCACGATTTGCTTCATATCTTCGGACTTTAGTTTGTTTTCCTTTAGCACAAAATACACACGACTCTAAGTCGGTTAAGTCTAAAGGATTGAGAATTTCTGTTTTGACAAGACGTTCTATTCTGTTTTTGGACACGTGTCCTAAACGTCGATGCCAAAGTGATCCTGAATTCTCATGAGTTAATTTTGCTTTAACGTTTCGCGTTACAACATGCAAGGTTTCCTGATTTGAAGCAATATTTATTGAATAAAGTTTATCAATTTCGGACATTATACCGTGACCAATCAATCTAGAAGCATGATATAGTTGGAAATTTCCATTTTCAAAATAACCGTAATATCCACTTTTATCCAATCGATAAAACGAAATAAGATTTCGTTTAAACGATGGTACTACAAAAGTGTCATGCAAATCTAGATAGAAACCGGATGTCAATAGCAATCTGAAATGCCCGATGGCTTCAACCTTTATGCCGCTGTCATTTCCCCAATAGACGTATCTTTCATCATCTCTCGATTTTCTATGGCTTAGGCAACCTTGCATAGTCACAGATAGGTGAGTCGTGGCTCCCGTATCGACCCACCAAGTGGCTATATCCGAAACAAAATTAACTTCAGAACAAACTAAGAATGTACCCTTTTTCTTGAGACAAGATATATAACCGGTACAATTCTTCCTTAAATGTCCTTCCTTATTGCAAAAGAAACAAGTCATGCTTTTGGGCGTGTCAGCAGTAGGCACCCCCTTTTCCTTTTGACTTGCCTTTTGCACGGTAACCATTTCCGCAGTTTTGCGTTTCTTACCACCGAAATTGGTGGCGACAGCATTCATAACTTTATGCACCCTTATGCTGTCGATTCCACGGTACTGTTTCGAGCAAGGTTTCTTTAAGAGATTGCCTGCCTCGGCTTTCTCATTCTTTACATATCTTTGCTCGAGATCGGCTAAAAATTCCTTAGCCGTCGTGGACTCAGAAACGTGTCCCCTGAAGCATTTGGGGATAGTCTTTTGCATGATCATAAGACACATGCGATTTGATTGTAGCCAGCGTGCCATGTGAGATTTTTCCTCACTGGTACTTTCGTCTGTTAGCACAGCTGGAGGATCTATCTGTAACGCATTGTCTAGATCAGCAATCCCCAGAAAGATCTCAAATTGATCTTTCCTTTGCTTATAGTTTGAACCGTTCATTGTAGGAATATCCTTAATGTTAGACATTATTGCTGAAAAGCAAACAAGAAACGGACTTAAATACACAACACGTGTAATCTTTAAACTGCATAAAAACCAAACATCAAAATAGAACCCCGATTCTATCTACCAATTGTCCTCCAATATTGGGGCTCTTTGGAGTCATCCCAATACCTTCCAACAATTAGGTGTAGTGGTCAATATGACGGCTCTCCAAGCACAGGTTAACCACCTTCCTTTGGGCCGATGAGTTAACCTACGCTTTTAAAGCTTCGCCGCCGGCCCTATTTGGGTCCACTACCATGCTCATATGTGTCTTCGACAATCACACCTTCCTTTGGGCCGGTCAATGATTGCCTCCAACACATACATGCCCTTCACGATCATAACAAATATAGTGGCGATGATATGATTGCCGCACTTTAAGGGGATCATATTAAAGCCCTACATTTGCTAAGTTGCGTAACTTTATGGTCCTAAATGATCCGCAGTTTCCTGACTGACCCTTTTGCACGTACCGTGCATACTTAACCTCAACATCCGTTTTGTTTTACTTAAACCAATTTGAACTAGCTTGATTCCCTTTACGGCTCAAATAAGAACCACCTTGAACCAAGCTCAGTTCTCCTTAAGGTATAAGAAAACAATATCTTTATCAATCAATTTAACAAATGATATAACCTTATGATGGGTCACATTGAGTGTGAAGTAAACTGATTCAGTAATACCCACTTGCCATAAGGGTGTATTACCATTCCACATAATTTCCAGGCCACTGGTGGAGTCACAATGGTCTTGCTTAAGGACCGGCTTTCTTAGACAAAACTATGTGTACGGTGTTTTTATCACAACTCAATGAGTCATCTATCACGAGTATAAACCGCATTGATTGATAAGTGCTGGTTAATTCAGTCAACTTAGCCCATCGAATTAACTTGGTTGAAATCGGTCAAACCGAGTCAAGCAAGATTCGGATCCTTATTGGGTTAAGTTCCTTAACTTTATTTGTTTATTTGTTAACATGCATAAACATAAGGCATAAATAAATAAATAAACAAATAATTGCATGCATATAAACAAAATAATGCAATAACCGGAAATTAACATAACACTTGATTATCATTATTTTTGATTTCTTTAAAATAATAATAATAATAACAAGAATTTATTATTATTATTACTATTTTCCTTAATAAACTTTAAATAATAACAATAATAATCAAATTATTATCATTATTATTTACTTTATTTCCTTTAAAAGAACTTTAAAATAATAACAATAATTACTTATTATTATTACTATTTTCCTTTAATAATAATAACAATAATAATCAAATTATCATCATTATTATTATTATTTTCTTTAAAAGGAGACCTTAAAATAATAATAATAACAACAATTTGTTATTATTACTATTTTCCTGAAAATAAACTTTAAATAATAATAATAATTATTATTATTATTTACTTTATCCAAAATAATAACAATATACACATAAATAACAAAAACTGGAATTAAAAGGACTGGGGCGCGGGTCGGGTCAGACTCGCCCGGCCCAGTTTCTGAATTTCAAATTTTCCCTTTTTTTTGTTGAATACTGTAGTGGGCCGAAGCCCTTTCTAATCCTGGTCAGGGCCGGGTTAGGCGCCAGGCCCAAATCTGATTCCTTTTTTTTTATTGATTGAATCCGAATTTGGGCCGAAGCCCTACTGGAAACCGGGTTGAACACAGAAGGCCCAACCCGCCAGGCCAGCCCCAAATCTGTCAGGAGCAAAAATTGCTCCAGAATTTTCGCTAGGGAGTTTCGAACCTTGGACCTCCCATTCGGTGTCACTGACTCTGGCTAGTAGGCTAGCACCCCTTTTCTGTTAACTTAAGGGAGCTTTTATATTTAATAAAAAGACAAAAAAAATCTCAGAACAACAAAAACACCGAAATTTTAGGAGATAGGTTCGAACACGGGACCTCCTTCTCTCTGCCTATGCGATGGCCACCAGGCCAGCAGCCATTTGTGATATATCGAAGGAGGTTTTGTTTATATATTAAATCTAAGAATTCCAGAAAAACTAAACATCCGAAATATTCGGCAGCAAGGTTTGAACCTGCGCCTCTGATTTCAAAATCTGACGCGATGGCCACCAGCGCCAGCATCGATTTTTGCTAAACTGCAGAGAGCGTTTTCTTTATACCAAAAACAGAACCTTTTCTTAACCAAAAATTTTTCCCCAAAAAACGATTTTTGACCAGAAAAATTCTGTTTTTCAGCATGAACAGATTAACAAAATTGATTCGATTAGGCCTGCTCTGATACCACTTGTTGGATTTAATTTAATAAACCCCTGAATAGGACCGTTTAATCGAATCAATGGACAAAGTAACAAAATACGGAAAAGTATACCTTGCTCCATTGCTGTTGTTAATCTGAACACGTACACTGCAACTGCTCCGGCTGATGAAGAATCTGGCGTGATCCAAGGATTCACGACCTCCCACCAATTGCTGATATACCCCTTGACTGGAATCAACAATTCACTGCTTTACCCGATGGAGAGGCTAGGCAGTGTGGGCTTTATAGAAAACTTGGCACACCCTCCCTTTTACACTGTGTATAGCCGATTTCTTCCTCTGATAATATGAGGAGGTGAAGCGTTCTTCATATAGAGGGGATGGAAGGATCTGATAGGTATAAGGTTTTAAATTTAATCTTAAATTTAAAACTCAACCTTATCTTCCTATTAAATATTATCCAATATTTAATTATTGTAACAATAATTATCTACAAGCCACACGTGGGTTGTCGCCCCTCGGGGACCAGATGTCGTAACTTTATGGTCGCTGCACTTTGAGCCCATCCATCGCGGTCTCTGACCATATGACTGTCTACATATTCGGGGTTTTCATTTAGACCACACTATACATCCACGAGTATACCCGATGATCACTTAACATGTGGATGTTTTACGTAACAATTAATATTATTACGTGACATATGTGACATATAATATTATCATACATAACGTCCACCTTATGATTAATTCGTATAAACTTTATCAACGTGCTGCGCATCATACGTATCTCGAATTAATCCCAACATCTTCTTGATATTCATATGCAGAAACCTCCACCTAGAGAAGATATGATTTTATTAATTTCGCCTGCAGTTTGCACTATGAATGTTCTTAACTTCAAGAAAACTTTTATTGTCCAGTTGTGGCAGATGCTGCTAGTGGGAGAGGTGAAAAGGTTGAGAAAGACCGACTGCTTGTCATTGTCTCCAGAAAACTTTTTGAACAACAATGTTATATTGGTTGCTTCAGGAATGTTCCAGATCACGATGATCCATGTCCTAGGCCAGATATCTGTCCTTGCACAATGGCTTTGGACGGCCACTATTGTCTTCCACCTGAAGAAGTTCCACCTCCAGAATCCCGAGCCATGACCTAGGAAAGATATCTGGCCTTGCAAACCCATTGAAGGCAGCCACTATTTATGTCTTCCACCTGTACAACAAGTCTGGTGAAATGGGATATCAGTGCTTGGAGAGCATTTGTGTGCGTTAAGAAGAAAATGGTTTTGTGTTTGTTGCTGACACTTTTCATCTCATTGTTGTGACGGAGAAGTTTGTGCCGTTTATTTCCACGTCTTGCTTTATCTATTTGCTTTTTTGAGTATCCTTTGGAAGGCCTTACATGCTTTCCACGATAGTTATGCAACATCTTATTATGTTAATTATAACGTTTGAAAAATTTGTACCCATTTCTCCGACATAACTTTTTCAGTATGCGGGAATGTCGCATGACAATTCCGACAGTTTTTCTAATTCTCTCCACTGTCATTTTACTGCGAACCCTATGAAAAATGAACGGATAATAATGACAGGAGCAAAGTCTCACTCTCAATTATACCCTCTTTGTCATTCAAACTGATTTATCCGGTATTTGTTTGGTCATTTAGGTCTTGTAGCTTTTGAAATCTCTTTCCTCTTTGGTAAAAGTCAATACGATTGATAGACAATAGTTAACATTGAAGACTTTACGAAATCTGAATGAGAACAAATTATGTTTCATTGATTGAATTGTTTACAAATACATTTGATTTTATAGTACAAAAAGAAATCAATTATATCCTAATCTACGGGATCTGATCTACTCAAATTGATTTTGAATTCATTTTGATTGGGATACAATATTAACTCCCAAATCTCCTAACTAAGAAAAGTTATCTCAACACTCCCTCTCATGTTGATCAGCGGGATACCCGATGCTCAACTTGTGCAATGTCGTCTCAAACACTTGTCCACTGACTGCTTTTGTGAGAATATCTGCAAGCTGATCTTCGGATCGAACGAATCGAACTTCTACTATTCCTGCTTCGTGTTTTTTTTATAAAGTGCGGATCGACCTCAATATGCTTGGTTCTATCGTGTTGTACTGGATTTTCCGAAATCCTAACAGCTGCTTGATTATCACACTTCAGGTTCGCAGGAAATTTCAGAGGGAATCCTACTTCCTTCAACAGCTTGTCAATCCAGAGAACCTCCACAATTCCTTTAGATATTCCCCTAAACTCGGCATCTGCACTCGACAACGCGACCACCTTCTATTTCTTACTCCATCAAGTCACCAAGTTTCCTCCTACTAACGGGAAATACCTAGAAGTTGACCTCCTATCACCTAAGTTTCCTGTCCAGTCTGCATCAATGAACACTTCACCTTCAAGGTGACCAGGTTTTCTGTACCAAATCCCCCTTTCGGGGGTCTGTTTTAAGTATCGCAGGACTTGCATTAGGGCTGCCATGTCTTCCTCCTGATGTTTATGCATAAAATGGCTCACTACTCCAACTGCGTAAGCTATATCTGGTAGTGTGTGAGCGAGATAGATCAGTTTTCCATCTAACCGCTGATACTGTTCTTTGTCTACTGTAGGGACTCCCTCTTTAATCTGTAACTTTTGATTCACCATTACAGGAGTCTCACTCGGCTTGCAAACTAGCATTCCTAGTTCGGCTAACAGATCCAGCGTATATTTCTTTTGGGATATAAACAGACCTTTTTCTGAGTGAAGCACCTCAATCCCGAAAAAATATTTCAACTCTCCTAAATCTTTCATTTCAAATTCTGAGAACAAACTCTCCCTGAGCCGAGCTATCTCTTTTGTGTCACTACCTGTAATAACCATATCGTCCACATAGATTATGAGGCATGTAATTAGGTTAACTCGTTGTTTCAGGAAGAGTGTGTGATCTCCATTGCTCTTGTTATATCCATTCTGCTTCATAACAAGAGTAAACATTCTGAGCCACACTCTCGGAGACTGCTTAAGCCCATATAGTGATCGCTTGAGTCGACATACCTCATTTTCCTGGTACTTCCATGTAGACCTCTTCTTTGAGTTCTTCGTGTAGAAAGGCGTTTTAACATCAAACTGGTGCAACGGCCATCCTTCATTCACTGCAATAGAGAACAAGACCCTGATTGTATCAATCTTGGCTACTGGGGAGAATGTTTCTGAATAATCGATCACATATGTCTGTGTGTACCCTTTTGCTACCAATATGGCCTTATGTCACTCGATCGTGCCATCTGCCTTATACTTCACTGTGAATACCCATCGGCATCCCACTAGATCGCTTTCTTTTCGGTAGTACACACTTTTTACACGTTTGGTTTTTCTCCAGTGCCTCCACTCAACCTCCATTGCCTTCTTCCATTCTTCTTGTTGAACTACTTCCTCAACACTTCGTGGGAGTTTCTCAGTGTAGGTGAACAATGGCTTCCCATCAGACACACTTATTGGATGTTTGGAAGACTTACTCGCCCTTTTAGGAGAGTACCTCTGGGGTGGAACTCCTCTGTTTCGCCTTGGAGGAACAACATATACTTGCTGCTCACTTGGGGGTTCAGGGTTTTCAGTAGTCTCAACCTTAGGGAAATTATTATCAGGAGAATCAGAATCAAAGGGTAATGACAAAGGCAATGACTTACTTACCTCGTGTAGGATATCTACGGTCGGAGATTCATTAGGTGATGGCCTTTGAGCTTCCGGACTATCTATCGTGGACTGGACATGCTCGGTAGCGCCACCTGTTTGTCCTTGTTGGACATCATCTGACTCCCTAAGGTTATGAAACTAATCAAAAGGCTCACTAGATGTCTCCACCTGGGCCTGAGTACGGTGTTTAAAGAAATATTCAGCCTCAACAAAGATGCAATCAAGAGTGACATGAATTCTCTGAGTTAGGGATCATAGCATTGATAACACTTTTGGTGAGTAGCATACCCGACAAAGACACATTTTGAAGCACAAGGATCAAATTTGGTACGTCTTGCTTGGGAATGTGTATATAGACAGTGCACCTGAATATTTTGGGTGGTAGGGTCATGAGGGATGGTATGTCGACTTAGGTAGCGAGTGCTTGAATGGGTATTTGTTGGTTTAAGGTTTGGGTTGGAAGGCGATTAATGAGATACACCGAGGTAGCTATTGCTTCAGGCCAAAAGTTCTTGGGGACACTAGATTCGATCATCATAGATCAGGCCATTTCTAGTAAAAGTCGGTTTTTCGTTCAGCCACTCCATTTTGTTGTGGGGTGTATGAACAGGAATTTTGATGAACCAGACCATTTGTCTGGAAAAAGGTTTGTAATTGTTGGGACATATATTCACCGTCGTTGTCTGAGCGGAGAATTCGGATTTTCTTGCCGAACTGGGTTTCAATCATGTGAAAGAAGTGGATGAATTTAGTCGGGACTTCAGACTTTTGTTTAAGAAAGTAAACCCATGTCATACGTGAATAGTCATCATTAAAGAGTACAAAGTATTTAAAACCCTGTGGTGTGGAAAAAGGTGCTGGCCCCAACACATCAGAATGAACAAGTGAAAAACAATAATTAACTTGAGTATTATTCAGACAAAAGGTACCCTTGTGATGTTTAGCAAGAATACATGTATAACAAGTACGAGGTTCACTATACTGAATAAAAAACTGAGTAAATAGAGTACGGAGGTAACCAAAGGAAGGGTGACCCAGGCACCGGTGCCATAACCACAGTTGTCGTTCAGTCGTCCGGTGGGCAAGTATAGACCGGCCCTGTTGAGCAACCTCCTCCATATAGTATAGTCCTTGGCTCTCAATGCCACGCCCAATGATCTCTTGCGTATGAATGTCCTGCAAGAGACAAAAGTCAGGATAGATAAGAACAACACAGTGAAACTATTTGGTAATCTGGCTAAGTGATAGTAATTTAGAAGACAAGGAGGGAACATAAAGACACTCTTTGAGGTGTAGGGCTGGTGATAGTGAAATAGTCCCACTACCTTGAACCAGGACTAATTTACCATCTGTTGTTTCAATATGTGCCTTGGGTATGTCAGTTACAGAGAGATGAGTAAAGTCGTTAGGATCGAATGTCATAGTATCTGTGGTGCCCCAATCAAGAATCCACTGGGTATGTTTATTAGAGACATAACCGTGGTGAGGGATTGTTGGCAATTGTGTAGGGCTATGTGAGTAATTTGCATGACTAAGGCTATTTGAAGGCAGGGATATGTTGGGGATTTTACTAGGTCGGCTGGGCTGAGGAGGTTTGTTTAAATGGAGGGGTATTTTGGTAAAATCATGGCTGTGAGGGCTTTTATTAGATTCAAAGGGCAAATGCGGAAAAACAAAAAATGGGTTGGGGAAAGGCCCCCAACCCCACCTGCATCTTTTCCTCTTTTATTTTGGTAGCCGCAGCCGCTGATAACCCTTCCTTCGTCTGCCTCCTCTGCTGCTCTTTCTTCGGAGCTGGTGTCATCCTTCTGGTTGATGCCCATGGCTGCTGCAGCTCGTCCCGTCCCTTCTGAGCCCTTGGCTCTGGCCTGTTTGTTTCCCCACCAGTCTGGGTAGCCAACCAATTCAAAGCACTCCTTTTTGGTATGCTTTCTTTGCCCTGCACCCGAAGTCCAGCCTCAACCCCTAGTGATGATTCTTCAGAATCTGAAGGGACTCCTCCCCTCAGAATAGTCATGCGTGATTCTTCCCTTCTGATTGCAGCGTATGCTGCCTCTGGAGAGGGCAGTGGATCCCTCTTCAATAGTTCTTTTTTTACTGTGTCAAATCTTTCTTCCACAGCCATTAGTAATTGGTATAGCCGATGCTCTTGGATTTTGTTGTTGTAGATGGTGATATCTTCGGGATCCCTCATAGGATTGGGGTCCCTTCAATCAATCTCCATCCAGATACCTTGGAACTTATTCCAAATGTGTTCCAAACTATGGCCCTTCTATCTGATTGAATGAGCCCTCTTGTACAAGTCAAATACTTGCAAAGAGTCCGTACCTGCGCCATATGTTACCGCTAAGCCGTCCAACAGTGTCTTTGCCGTCGGATACTATAACACATTGTTGATTAGGCTTGGCTCAATATTTTGTATGAGTCAAGTGAAAACACAGTGATCTCCTGTCTCCCATTGAGGAAATTTCGGGTTTGTGGGAGCCGGAGGAGAAGGGACACCGGTAAGGTGCTGACTCCGGCCCCTTCCCCACAACTCTTCTGATCAAGGTTGCCTAGAGTTGGTAATTGTCTCCACTGAGTTTGATTCTAATGGACAAATTAACAGGACTTAGGCTTGGTGACTGAAAATTGAAGTTGTTTAGCAGATTTTCTAAGTATGTCCAGTGCCTGACATTTTTTGTTGTTGTTGCTGCAGGTAATTGGTTGCTGTGCCGGTTTTGGTCGGAGGTCAAGGTTAGGGTATATGGAACAATGATGATAATTTTCTGAGTTCCAATCTGTTTGTGTTAACCTTTTTACGGGTTTGGGTTTGGATTACGGTATTTTGGGAATTTTTGGGTTTCTGGATGGTTGATTTTCAACGGATTTGGTCTTGGTGATAATGAGCTCGTGTCTGATCTTATTTGAGGATCCCAACACTTTGCTCTGATACCATGAAGACTTTAGGAAATCTGAATGAGAACAAATTATGTTTCATTGATTAAATTGTTTACAATACGTTTGATTTTATAGTACAAAAAGAAATCAATCATATCCTAATCTACGGGATCTGATCTACTCAAATTGATTTTGAATTCATTTTTATTGGGATACAATCTTAACTCTCAAATCTTCTAACTAAAGAAAGTTATCTCAACAAACAAAAATAAATAAATTTGATGATCACATGAAACGCAACCACAAACGTTCGACAAACAAAGTCCCATTATTGGTTGGAACGACATGACCCAAAAACGATAAAATGCATATCCTCTATTCATCCATAGAAAATTAGGACAAAATCAACTCATCATTTCTAATACTATAAGACATGCAAATTCCGTCGCATAATTTACTCGAAAATTGGGGGAACCTGAGAATTCGTGAAATGATAAGCCGAATGGAATCACATTTTACACATTTCACACAAACACATAGCAATGCACAATACACACGTGTCAGCGCATGCACACATATGTATACATATAGACATATGTCGAAAAATAGATGTTTTGATAAGCTCTAAAAAAATGTTTGAAAAGATCAAAACGTGGCTCACACCCTCTATATATTGAAGAAACTTAGATAAGACATTTGCACATTTTCATCCTCTTCAAGCTCAATCTCCATTGTTGTAGAAAGCTCGCATAGTTGCAAACGTGCTAAAAGTGTATTAAACTCTTGTTGCTTTGTTTTCATTGTTGTATTGTGAGAGTGATAGGCTAGCACAAGAGAAACTAAGCACATTTGATCTATACTTGTGATCTAGACTTATTCAAAGTGTAATTTCAGTACTTTTCCAAAACCCACTTGGAGAAAATTATTCGGTAGAACTTTATTAAAATTATGAATGAGATAGAAGTGTTTCTTTCTTGTAGATGTTATGATTGATGTTGCACAAGTTGCTTGTGCAATAAGTTACTATTGTAGTTGTTGTTACCCTAAGTTGTTAGTGCAAAAGCTGCTGTTGTTATTCTTATTTCTTATTAAAGGTAATAAGAAGTTGCTATTGAAAAAGCACTTTGAGTAAGACCGTAAATGAACCAAGTCATTCGGTTGTTTGGCTCGTTTTCGGTTCGGATAAAAGGTTAATGAACAGAGCTTGAACACCTTTTTTCTGTTCGAACTCGGTAAGTGGCACAGTTCGTTTAAGGTGTTCGGCTCGTTAATGTTGTTCGTGAGTTAAACGAACCAAGCTTGAACAATTAAATATGTTCGTTTAAATAAACGAACAAGCTCGGCTCGTTCGCTAAGTTAAATAAACCGAGATTGAATAACGCAATGCTCGACTCATTCGGCTCATTTACAGCCATAACTTTGAGAACAAAGTGGTTGTGGAGAAGAATTGAATATATTAGAACCACTCTATATCGTATGTCTTCATTCATTGTTTTTCATCCCATTCTCTCTTATTTAATAGAACATTGATTTGGTTTCAGCAAAATCGTAAAAACCCCAAAACAATAGTCCAACACTCTATTCACACCCCCTCTACAGTGATGTGAATCTAATAATTGGTATTAGAGTAGCAAGGTTGAAAATCATTGGAAAGCATAGCAATGACAACCTCTTCCTCCTATAACTCAAGTGACAGACCTACCACCATATTATCCACCTCAAACACCAAAACTCCTGCGTTTGATGCTCAAAAACATTCGTTGTAGAAGTTTACAATGATGAATCATTTGAAAGATTGTATATTTGATGTATGAAGAGCAGTTATTAACGGAATTGAAGTTTCTATATTTACAAACTCAAAAATGAGAATGACTAAGAAAAGATCAAATTTGCTATTAATGAAAAGGGATTTGATATTCTTTCAAGTGTTCTAACTACTACCGAACTTGTAAGACTTGAAGGTCTTAAAACAACCCAGAAAGCATGGAACAGGTTAGAAATGATCTATGAAAGAACCGAGTAAGTGAGAATAACCAAAAGACTTATGGTGACGAAGGAGTATGAACATTTGGTATTAAGAGTGGTGAAAAGATTAAAGAGAGTATGGACCGATTCACACAAATCATGAATCAAATTTCCATGGTTGACAAAAAAATCAAATGAAGATCTTGTCTCAAAATTCCCAACTCTTTGAACACCTAAGTGACACCTATCACTGAGTCTAAAAATCTTAAGACTCTTATTTTTTATAAACTATCTTGAAATATCTTGACTCATTAAGTCCTAATTGAAAAGCAAAATATGACCGATTCTATCAATACCTCATATTTATCAAACAACGGATTGATGTTAGGATCTGATGATTGGAATGAAAAGGCTGCACTTCTAATTGAAGAATAATTTACCAATGAATTCCAAATCCAGTTTCCCCATTTCCTTCAGATCTCCAAAATTTTGATTCGTAATGATTGAACGAATGGGATTTAGTTGCCTCAATATCGTGTAGATGGCCTCTCCATTCTGTTTCCCAAAGTTTAAACGAATTTTGTATTCAAGCTACGGTTGAAAGGTTTAGCTATAGCCAACGAATTGGGATTTTCTTTTGTACTTTCTCGTTGTGCGATTTGGGGGCTCTACTTAGGGAAAACCCGCTGTCTTGCTTTGATAAATATTAATTAATCCCATAAACCAGTTTAGAAAAATCACAAGTTTATCTCTCTAGTCAGAAACAACATCCTATGGTACTACATCAATTATCTATTACCCAGAAAAATCTAATAGAGATTGAATCTATGAAAGATAAATACACAATATATACTACACATTAATATATTACACAGTCCAACATACTTTTTCGTTCACTGGAAGCATAATTATTTAATCGCCTTTGATTTCTCGGTCAAACTTGGCAAAAATATGTTTGTCATGTTCTTTCTTAAATGAAAACGATTGCGAAACGTTGGGGGGTGGCTATATAAAAATCACACTTATTTTCTTTCACTAGAAGCATATTTTTTTAATCGTCTTTACTTTCTCGGTCAAATTTGGCCAAAATATGTTTGTCATGTTCTTTCCTAATTTAAAAACGATTGCAAAACGTTAGAATGCTAAATAAAGTAAATATCTATGTTGGGGTTTTTGCATGTGCCTATATGAATATCTTACTTATTTTCTTTCACTGGAAGCATACTTGTTTAATCCGCTTTTCTTTCTCAGTCAAACTTGGCCAAAATATGTTTGTCATGTTCTTGTAAGCCCAAAATAAATGTGGAAGCATAAAAGTCTCGCTATGATGTTTAGTCGATGCCTTCAGTCTGAAAACCTGCTGGAGAGACAAACTTTTTTCGGAAGAGAGCCTTCTAGCCTATGCATATTAAAATGTTTGATTGATTGGATAGGCTCTATATTTCTAGGTTAGGGTAGGGAATCCTTTCTATATTTAATCGATGATTAATTCCTTGCATTAAGGAATTATACTAATTGTCAATCAATCAAAAATCAAATCTTATAAATAATGCAGCCCATAATTGCATCTTATATAGCCAAAAGAAGGAGAACATGATGGACATGTGTTAGTCAAAACAGGGAAGATGCCAGATGAGTGGAGAAAGAGTGTTGTGGTCCCCCTATATAAGAACAAAGGAGACGCACAGTGTTGTGGGAACTATAGAGGGATTAAGTTGCTAAGCCATACCATGAAGTTATGGGAGAGAATAATCGACACTCGAATTAGGAGAGAAACTCAGGTTACGGTGAACCAATTTGGTTTTATGCCAGAAAGGTCAACTACGAAAGCAATACACATTCTCAGGAGATTAATGGAGAAGTATAGGGAGAAGAAGCGTGATTTACATATGGTTTTCATCGATCTTCAAAAAGCATATGATAGTGTGCCGCGTAGTCTGATATGGGATAGTCTGGAGGCAAGAGGGATCCCTATGAAGTATATAGACATAATTAGAGATATGTATGCAAGGACAAAAGCAACTGTTCGTACGACTGTGGGGAATACAGGCTTCTTTCCGGTGGAGGTCGGTCTCCATCAAGGGTCTGCGTTGAGCCCATTCCTTTTTGCAGTCGTCCTTGACGAGTTATCAAAGCTGATACAGGAGGCAGTACCGTGGTGTATGCTTTTTGCTGACGATATTGTATTAGTCGCAGAAAGTAGACATACCCTGAGTATGAGAGTAGAGCAGTGGAGAGATGTTTTAGAGAGAAAAGGCTTAAAGATTAGTCGTTCTAAGACCGAGTATCTGCACTGCGACTTCAGCGGCGTAGCAGACAGTGAGGATAGCCAGCTCACCATGATGGTAAAGTGGTACCACAGGTAAGTAAGTTTAAGTACCTAGGATCATTTGTACAACGGAATGGAGACATAGAGGTTAGCACATCGAGTTGAAGCAGGCTGGTGTAGATGGAGGGCGGCCTCAGGGGTGCTATGTGACAAAAATTTCTTAACTAAATTAAAGGGAAAATTTTATAGGGTGGCAGTGCGACCGGCAATGCAATATGGGACAGACTGCTGGGCCATCAAGAGGTCACAATTACAGAAGATGGAAGTGGCAGAGATGAAAATGTTAAGATGGATGTGTGGACATACAAGGCTAGACCGGATCAGAAACGAGGTGTTTCGAGAAAGATTAGGCGTAGCTAGTATAGCAGATAAGATAAGGGAGGGAAGATTGAGATGGTTTGGGCATGTCAAGCGGAGACAGACGACGGCGTCGGTCAGAGCAATTGAAAGCCTCATTGTAGAGGGAAACAGGAGTAAAGGCAGGCCCAAACTGACTTGGGATGAGCAGATAAGGCACGACTTACTAGATTTGCACCTCTCTGAGAACATGGTCTAGGATAGGAGTTCATAGAGACATAAGATTAAGGTTAATGAGGTATAGGTCATATACCTATACCTCATTTTCCCCATTTCCGCATTTCCTTCAGATCTCCAAAATTTTGATTCGTAATGATTGAACGAATGAGATTGAGTTGCCTCAATATCGTGTAGATGGCCTCTCCATTCTGTTTCCCAAAGTTTAAACGAATTTTGTATTCAAGCTACGGTTGAAAGGTTTAGCTATAGCCAACAATTGGGATTTTCTTTTGTACTTTCTCGTTGTGCGATTTGGGGGCTCTACTTAGGGAAAACCCGCTGTCTTGCTTTGATAAATATTAATTAATCCCATAAACCAATTTAGAAAAATCACAAGTTTATCTCTCTAGTCAGAAACAACATCCTATGGTACTACATCAATTATCTATTACCCAGAAAAATCTAATAGAGATTGAATCTATGAAAGATAAATACACAATATATACTACACATTAATATATTACACAGTCCAACATACTTTTTCGTTCACTGGAAGCATAATTATTTAATCGCCTTTGATTTCTCGGTAAAACTTGGCAAAAATATGTTTGTCATGTTCTTTCTTGAATTGAAAACGATTGCGAAACGTTGGGGGTGGCTATATAAAAATCACACTTATTTTCTTTCACTGGAAGCATATTTTTTTAATCGTCTTTACTTTCTCCGTCAAATTTGGCCAAAATATGTTTGTCATGTTCTTTCCTAATTTAAAAACGATTGCAAAACGTTAGAATGCTAAATAAAGTAAATATCTATGTTGGGGTTTTTGCATGTGCCTATATGAATATCTTACTTATTTTCTTTCACTGGAAGCATACTTGTTTAATCCGCTTTTCTTTCTCAGTCAAACTTGGCCAAAATATGTTTGTTATGTTCTTGTAAGCCCAAAATAAATGTGGAAGCATAAAAGTCTCGCTATGATGTTTAGTCGATGCCTTCAGTCTGAAAACCTGCTGGAGAGACAAACTTTTTTCGGAAGAGAGCCTTCTAGCCTATGCATATTAAAATGTTTGATTGATTGGATAGGCTCTATATTTCTAGGTTAGGGTAGGGAATCCTTTCTATATTTAATCGATGATTAATTCCTTGCATTAAGGAATTATACTAATTGTCAATCAATCAAAAATCAAATCTTATAATTAATGCAGCCCATAATTGCATCTTATATAGCCAAAAGAAGGAGAACATGATGGACATGTGTTAGTCAAAACAGGGAAGATGCCAGATGAGTGGAGAAAGAGTGTTGTGGTCCCCCTATATAAGAACAAAGGAGACGCACAGTGTTGTGGGAACTATAGAGGGATTAAGCTGCTAAGCCATACCATGAAGTTATGGGAGAGAATAATCGACACTCGAATTAGGAGAGAAACTCAGGTTACGGTGAACAAATTTGGTTTTATGCCAGGAAGGTCAACTACGAAAGCAATACACATTCTCAGGAGATTAATGGAGAAGTATAGGGAGAAGAAGCGCGATTTACATATGGTTTTCATCGATCTTGAAAAAGCATATGATAGTGTGCCGCGTAGTCTGATATGGGATAGTCTGGAGGCAAGAGGGATCCCTATGAAGTATATAGACATAATTAGAGATATGTATGCAAGGACAAAAACAACTGTTCGTACGGCTGTGGGGAATACAGACTTCTTTCCGGTGGAGGTCGGTCTCCATCAAGGGTCTGCGTTGAGCCCATTCCTTTTTGCAGTCGTCCTTGACGAGTTATCAAAGCTGATACAGGAGGCAGTACCGTGGTGTATGCTTTTTGCTGACGATATTGTATTAGTCGCAGAAAGTAGACATACCCTGAGTATGAGAGTAGAGCAGTGGAGAGATGTTTTAGAGAGAAAAGGCTTAAAGATTAGTCGTTCTAAGACCGAGTATCTGCACTGCGACTTCAGCGGCGTAGCAGACAGTGAGGATAGCCAGCTCACCATGATGGTCAAGTGGTACCACAGGTAAGTAAGTTTAAGTAGCTAGGATCATTTGTACAGCAGAATGGCGACATAGAGGTTAGCACATCGAGTTGAAGCAGGCCGGTGTAGATGGAGGGCGGCCTCAGGGGTGCTATGTGACAAAAATTTCTTAACTAAATTAAAGGGAAAATTTTATAGGGTGGCAGTGCGACCGGCAATGTAATATGGGACAGACTGCTGGGCCATCAAGAGGTCACAATTACAGAAGATGGAAGTGGCAGAGATGAAAATGTTAAGATGGATGTGTGGACATACAAGGCTAGACCGGATCAGAAACAAGGTGTTTCGAGAAAGATTAGGCGTAGCTAGTATAGCAGATAAGATAAGGGAGGGAAGATTGAGATGGTTTGGGCATGTCAAGCGGAGACAGACGACGGCGTCGGTCAGAGCAATTGAAAGCCTCATTGTAGAGGGAAACAGGAGTAAAGGCAGGCCCAAACTGACTTGGGATGAGCAGATAAGGCACGACTTACTAGATTTGCACCTCTCTGAGAACATGGTCTAGGATAGGAGTTCATAGAGACATAAGATTAAGGTTAATGAGGTATAGGTCATATACCTATACCTCATTTTCCCCATTTCCGCATTTCCTTCAGATCTCCAAAATTTTGATTCGTAATGATTGAACGAATGAGATTGAGTTGCCTCAATATCGTGTAGATGGCCTCTCCATTCTGTTTCCCAAAGTTTAAACGAATTTTGTATTCAAGCTACGGTTGAAAGGTTTAGCTATAGCCAACAATTGGGATTTTCTTTTGTACTTTCTCGTTGTGCGATTTGGGGGCTCTACTTAGGGAAAACCCGCTGTCTTGCTTTGATAAATATTAATTAATCCCATAAACCAATTTAGAAAAATCACAAGTTTATCTCTCTAGTCAGAAACAACATCCTATGGTACTACATCAATTATCTATTACCCAGAAAAATCTAATAGAGATTGAATCTATGAAAGATAAATACACAATATATACTACACATTAATATATTACACAGTCCAACATACTTTTTCGTTCACTGGAAGCATAATTATTTAATCGCCTTTGATTTCTCGGTAAAACTTGGCAAAAATATGTTTGTCATGTTCTTTCTTGAATTGAAAACGATTGCGAAACGTTGGGGGGTGGCTATATAAAAATCACACTTATTTTCTTTCACTGGAAGCATATTTTTTTAATCGTCTTTACTTTCTCCGTCAAATTTGGCCAAAATATGTTTGTCATGTTCTTTCCTAATTTAAAAACGATTGCAAAACGTTAGAATGCTAAATAAAGTAAATATCTATGTTGGGGTTTTTGCATGTGCCTATATGAATATCTTACTTATTTTCTTTCACTGGAAGCATACTTGTTTAATCCGCTTTTCTTTCTCAGTCAAACTTGGCCAAAATATGTTTGTCATGTTCTTGTAAGCCCAAAATAAATGTGGAAGCATAAAAGTCTCGCTATGATGTTTAGTCGATGCCTTCAGTCTGAAAACCTGCTGGAGAGACAAACTTTTTTCGGAAGAGAGCCTTCTAGCCTATGCATATTAAAATGTTTGATTGATTGGATAGGCTCTATATTTCTAGGTTAGGGTAGGGAATCCTTTCCATATTTAATCGATGATTAATTCCTTGCATTAAGGAATTATACTAATTTTTAATCAATCAAAATCAAATCTTATAATTAATGCAGTCTATAAATGCAACTTATATAGCCAATAGAACGTATGGATACATTACACATGTAATCCACATTAGTAATTTATAAATAGATTACGAGATTCTTGCAATGGTTAAAGTAAATGCAATTGATTCTTACATTCTCCCACTTGGATTACATGTCAATTCCTGATAACATATCATATGTGACAAAACAATATGGCCATAACTTTATTGTCACTTGGATTTATTGGCTACCAAACTTTAGATAGAAAATATAACACACGAACCAAGGTGGCCATGATTTGATGTCAAACACTTCCTTCCAAGAATTACAACGCACCATACATTCAATCAAACAAAAGGAATGATTTAATATAAATCATATCAACTGGTCCACGTCTATGGACAAAATAGATCCCAACAACTTTAAAAACATATATTCAAAGTCAACAAATGTCCAAAAAAATAAGATCAAAGTACATAAAATCAAGGAGATCTAAGGATTCTCATATCAGTAACATGATCCAGAAAAACTTCAAACAATAATCGTTTAGTCATAGGATCACCAATCATTGACATGACTTCTGACTTTCAAATACTTTATGTCGATATAGTTACTGCAACTTCCACTTTTATTAATTTTCGCAAAGCCTGTGGAGTAGCTTCATCGCATGCAATAAATCAACCTCCATTATGGATGAAGCGATAATAGATTGTTTCTTACTGCTCCAAGATACAGCTCCTCCAATAAGAAGAAAAATGTATTCAGAAGTAGATTTGCTTGTATCCACACAACCAGAGTAATCAGAATTAGATTATCCGATTGCTTCCAAATTTTCTGATCGTGTGTATGTGAGCTTATGATCTTTGGTTTCTTGTAAATATCTCAACATCATTTTAGTAGCTTTCTAATGAGCCATACCAGGGTTGCTTTGAAATCTATCAAGCATTCTGACCGCAAATGCAATATCAGGTCTTGTACACATCAATTCATACATAAGGCTCCCAATGAGCGAGGCATATGGAATGATTTTCGTTTGATCCTGATACAATGCATATTTAGGACACTGGTCCAAACTAAACCTTTCTCCTTTGACAATAGGTGACGTAATGGATGCACAATTCTGCATGTCAAATTTCTCAAGTACTTTGTTCATATAGATCTTTGAGAAAGAACAAGTATTTTACTTCTATCTCTGTGAATCTCTATGCCAAGGACATAAGAGGCTTCACCTATATCGTTTAAATCAAGTTTCAAAGTGAGAAATTGCTTAGCATTATGCAATAACCTAAGATCACTGCTTGCCAGTAAAATGTTATGCACATATAAAACTAAGAAAATATATTTGCTCCACTGGTCTTGAGATATATACATTGATCAACAATGTTCTCTACAAACGAAATGAAGAGATTATTTCATGAAACCTATGGTTCCACTAGAGAAAAGCCTATTTAAACCCATGTATGGATTTACTCAATTCGCAAACCAACTGATCATTATCAGAATTGACAAAGGCTTTAGGTTGACGTATTTATACCTCTTCTGAAGAACCCCATTCAGAAACACAGTTTTCACATCCATTTGATGTAGCTCAAGATCAAAATGAGCTACTAATGCCATGATTATTCGAGATGAATCCTTCTTTGAGGCTGGAGAGAAGGTTTCATGGTAATCAATGCCTTTTTTTAAGTGAAACCTTTGGCTACAAGTTTGTCTTTATAACGTTCAGTGTTACCAAATGAGTCTCTTTTGGTCTTAAACACCCATTTGTATCCCACCGAAAAGGCTTTGTTTGGTAATAGAACAAGATCCTAGGCCTTTTTTTAGCCGTTGATTCCATCTCTTCTTTCATGGCATCGTACCATAGTGACGATTTGTCACTACTTATGGCTTGTGAAAATAAGATATAGTCATGATTCAATCCAATGTCATAACTGGACTCTAGAAGATATACGACATAATGGTTAGAAATTGCTGATTTTTTAGTTCTCGAGGATCTTCTCACTCCCACTTGTCCAGTAAATGTAGGATTAGTGAGCTCTGATTGTTCTTGATGTGATTGTTCTTGATGTGATTCTTCAATTTGAGGTTGCGCAATTGGTGGCTCTTTATTAAGTTGAATAGCAGCCGAATTGTAAGTTGAATAGCAACCGAATTGTCCACATATAGAGATTAGCATGTGTATCCCTTACTTCCTCAAAATTGAATTGTCAGTTTGAATCACTTCCACTAACTTCATGATGCTCTAAAAATTGAACATTTTTAGCTTCAACCACTTTTGAAGTATGTGAGGGACAATAAAATCTTTTTTCTTTGGAGTTGACTGTATATTCAATAAAGCAACCACTTTTCGTTTGTTCATCCAGTTTCTTTAGGTTTGGGTTGTGTACCCCAACTTCAGCTGGACAACCCCATATGTGTAAATGTTTCAAACTTGGTTTCCAACCATTCTATAACTCTAAAGGGGTTTAGGAACGGCTGCTAATGAAACTCTATTTAAAATATACATAGCAGTTTTAAAAGCTTCACTCCAAGTATCGGCAATTTGGTCAAGCTAATCATGCTCATGGACATGTTCATAAGAGTCTGATTTCTTCTTTTAGCAACACCATTTTATTGTGGTGTGCCATGCATTGTGTATTGAGCAACAATATCCTCCCTTTGAGGAAACTCGGCAAAATGAACTAATCATTTGTCCTTTTCTGTGTGACTTCCACACTATTTACTACATCTACCAGATCGGACGATTTTAATTGTCTTCTTTTTTTTCTTCTCTACTTCTAATTTGAAGATTTTGAATGCATCAAGTGCTCCAGATTTATCAAACTGAAAATAGCAATACATGAATCTTAAATAGTTATCGATAAATGAAATAAAGTATTTCTGACCATTCAAGCACGGTGTATGAAACGGTCCAAAGATGTTCATGTGTATGATTTCAATAGACTGAGAACTTCTTTTCTCCTTAATGGTCTTGTTAGTTTGCTTGCTTTTTATGCATTCCACATGAGTACCTAAATCGGTGAAATCAGAGTTTGTGAAACTCCTTCATTGACCAATCTTTTCATTCTGTCAACTGAGATATATCCTGATCTTTTATGTCAAAGCCTTGATGAGTTCTTATTGATAATACAACGCTTTGTACCATTTTCTCTTAAAAGAGTATGCTCACATATAGGATCTAACTCAAGTTAAAATAAAAAACCATTCAATTTGGCAGAGCCAATGATTTTATTATCTTTCAAAATGTTCATCACAAAAAGATAAAAATTGGAGCCATATACAATGTTGAAAGTCTCGAAAAAGAAACTAAATTTTAAGAAAAAGATGGAACATAAAAATTATTTTCTAAATCTAGTTAACTGGTCTTTAGAATGAGCCTATAAGACCTCACTCCTTCAATAGTAGATCGCATCCGATTTCTATAATAGATGCATTGCTCACTTTTCTTTGGCTTCCTCGGATTTAGAAAAGTCTGCATGGTTTTCGTAATCTGAATTGTGGAACCACAATCAATCTACCGTGCATTATCAGAAATTTAGTAAAATTAGATTCATGACAAACAAAGAAAAAATTATATTTCTTCTCCAGTCATACTGCTTCTAGCGTCTCTTTTTATTGCAAAACCGGCATTTGACTTTATCGCCAGTTTTCTTTATTGGAACACCTTTGTCTTTTTTTGCATTTCTTTTAAAAATGAGTCGCAAGATACACATTTTATATGGACTCATTCTTCAACCTTTACTCCTCTTAAAAGCACACGGTCAAAAGTTCAATAATTGGCCAATTTTCTTTATGTGTCATATACGATCTTAAATGGAGTATACTCCAAAAGGAGAAAGTTCAGTATGAAATGCACCAGGAATGGCTCTGAGATTTGAACCTTACAGGAGATTAGTTTAGCATCAACATGTTAAGTTTGGTGGAACTGAAGTCAGCAGCTGAGCTGAGCTGCTGAGGTAAACCTAAGCTGACTTGAAGAGAACTTCGAGCTGGATAGTACAGAGTTGGAGAGTGCCGAGCTGGATAGCAGCATTGCCAAGCAGAGCTGAACATCACAACAATTGATCTCAGTCCAGCAGTACATCAGAAAGTTACAGGATGGAATATTTCTTGACTGGAGATTTGATTGAAGAGAATCCTTTTCAGAGTCAAACTTTCCATACTTATCTACTATAAGGAATGTCTGTTAGAGTCCTATCTATGATATGATAACGATGTAAAAGGAGAATTCCATAACTGATGCTAATCCTTTTACTCCCTAAAATTCACATGTTAGACGCTTGATTGATGTAACCGAATACTCAATTGGTCGATAATGAATTTCTTGGCTTACCACCACCGTGGGTTTTTCTTCCTCTTGACGGTTTTCCCACGTTAAAATCTTGTGTTCTTCGTTTATTGTTTTCTTTGATCATTGTTCATTACGTTTGTGCATTTTTGTTAATAATCGTCGTGGTTGTTTCTGCTGTTCTGCGATCCGCAACAACTGTGATCAGAGCGAAGGTTCTTTATTCGAGTGGGAGCAATGGCCGACGATGGTAAATCAAGGATTGAGAGATTTGATGGATCAAACTTCGGTTTCTTGAAAATTCATGTTGAAGATTAGCTATATCAGAGAGATCTATATCTGCCTCTTGAAGGGAAGGAGGCAAAGCCCTGACATGACGGATCGAGAATGGGAAATTCTGGATCATAAAGCACTTGGTGCCATTAGGCTGTCCCTAACCCAAATCGTAGCATTCAATATCTCAAAAGAGAAGACCACAAAAGACGTAATGAATGCTTTCACAAGGATGTATGAAAAGACATCTGCTTTTGACAAGGTGCATCTAATGAAGAGACTTTTCAACATAAAGAAAACTGAAAGTACGACGATGCAGGAACACTTGGGTGAGTTCAATGCGATTACTAGAAAACTTGAGTCGTTTGGGATTACCTTTGACAATGAAGTTTTGGCCTTGGTAATACTGTCAAGTCTGCCTGACAGTTAGGATGGAGTTGTCATGGCTGTGAGCAACTGATCTGGAGAAGGTACGCTGAAACTTGAAAATGTGGTAGATGTGCTGCTTGATGAAGATTCGAGGAGGAGAAATAGTGGCAGTCCTGAAAGTTCTAGAGCCGCGCTAAACACATAGGAGCGCGGCAGACCTTCCAAGAAGGGCAATGACGGAGGTGGGAGATCGCAGTCAAGGAAGAGCAAGTCCACAGGTCAAATCTGACCTACTGGGATTGCAAGAAGAAGGGTCACCTCAAACATGATTGCAGAGTCAAGAAGAAGGCTGATCAGACTGACAAAAACAGAAATGAAATTCATGTCTCTCAAGCGCCTGGGTCTAACAGCTACGACTTGATCTTGAGTTGTGAAAGCCAAGCTGACGCTCTTTGGATTTTCGACACTGAGGCCTCTTTTCATGCCACATCTAATAGAGAATACTTCATAAATTACAAAAATGGAAACTTTGAAAAAGTATATCTCGGGAATGATGACTCCTATGATATCATTGGCAAAGAGGACATCATATTGACTCTACCAGATGGAAGGCAGCTAAAGCTGCTGCAAGCAAGACATGTACATCAGCTGACCAAGAACTTGATATCAATTACTCAATTGGCAGATGATGTCGACATGGAAGGGAGGTTTAGCAAGACGCACTGGAAGTTTGTCAAGGGATCCTTAATTATGGCATAGGGATTGAGAGCTGGAACCCTTTACAAATTCACTAATAAGAGCTCGGCGAATATAGACACATCGGCAAGTGATGCCGAGCTCCGATATTAAAGACTTGGACACATGAGTGTCAAAGGGTTGAGGGTAATGGCGTCCAATGGTAAGCTGGAGGGTCTGACAAACATTGACATGCCACTGTGTGAATCCTGTGTGCTTGGAAAGCAGAAAGCCATAAGATTTTCTAAGCACAATAGAAGTTTCATATCTTAGAAGTTGGAGCTTGTACACACAGACGTTTGGGGGCCTTTAGATGTGCCTTCACTAAATGGCTCTTGTTAATATGTTACTTTCATTGATGACTCAACAAGAAAGCTGTGGGTATACTTTGTGAAGCACAAGTCTGACGTATTCGAAGTCTTTAAGAGATGGAGGAGTCTTGTTGAGAACGAAACAGGGCTGAAGCTGAAGTGCTTGAGGTCAGACAATGGTGGAGAGTACTGCAGTAAGAAGTTTGAGGATCACTGTGCCGATAACGGAATCAGAAGAGAAAACACAGTGCCTAAGACACCTCAACATAATTGTGTTGCTGAAAGGATGAACAGAAAAATCTGCGAAAGGGCAAGAAGTATGAGGATACATGCAGATCTACCGAAATGCTTTTGGGCCGAGGCAGTGAAAACCGGTGTATATCTGACTAACAGGGGTTCGTCTACTGCAATTGATTGTAAACTTCCTAAAGAAGAGTGGACATGCAAGAAGATCTCACTTGCTCATGTCAAAGTATTTGACAGCAGTGCCTGTGCACTACTGAATTCGGATGAGAGATCAAAACGTGATCCCAATTCCAATGTATATTCTTTAATTGGCTATGGAGGTGAAAGTTTTAGATATAGACTATGGGATCATGTAGGCAAAAAGGTGACAAAAGTAAGGACGTGGTTTTCAATGAGAATGTGCTTTACAAGGACAGAGAAAAGGAAGAGAAACAACCTATAAAGCCCAAGTACTTTGAGCACAGTGATATTGGTAATGACAAGCTGCGCAAGCCTACAGACTAGACTGCTAAGATGCCTACCTCAGGAGATGAAGCTCCAGAAGAGAAAGTCACACCACCTATTGCTATTCGCAGAGAGAAGAGAACCATTACTGCCCCTACTAGGTTCTCACCTTCACTTTATTATTTGCTTTTTACTGACAGTGATGAGCAGAGTTGCTATGAAGAAGCAATGAGTTCTGACAAAAGTGAAGACTGGATGTCAGATATGGAAGACGAGATGAACTCTCTGCAGAGCATCTTCACCTGGGATCTTGTAAAGAAGCCACCAGGGAAGAAAGCAATTCAGAACAAATGGGTGTATAGGTTGAAGAAAGAAGCTGACGGCACTCAAAAGTACAAGGCTAGGCTTGTTGTGAAAGGTTTCCAACAGAAAGGCGGGGTTGACTTCACTGAGATCTTTTCACCTATTGTCAAGCTGCCAACCATCAGAACCATCCTGAGCATTACAGCTGCAGAAGATCTATACTTAGAACAGCTTGATGTCGAAACAGCCTTTCTTCACAGAGATCTAAAAGAAGATATCTACATGATGCAGCCACAGGATATGAGATGTCTGGCAAAGAAGACCCGGTATGCAAATTGCAGAAGAGATTGTATGGTTTGAAACAAGCTCCGAGGCAGTGGTACAAGAAGTTTGACAACTTCATGACAGAAGTCGGCTACAAGTGCTGTCATGGTAGTCATTGTTGTTACGTCAAAAGACTTGAAAGTTCGTATATTATTCTGCTACTTTATGTAGATGACACATTAATAGCAAGAGGAAGCACTGATGAAATCAAGAAGCTGAAGGAACAATTTGGCTAAGAAATTCTCCATGAAAGACCTTAGTCTGGCGAAGAA
The DNA here is from genome assembly GCA_036186865.1 of Eustoma russellianum. Lineage (NCBI taxonomy): Eukaryota > Viridiplantae > Streptophyta > Magnoliopsida > Gentianales > Gentianaceae > Eustoma > Eustoma russellianum. Next base: position 38,554,481 of record AP025043.1, read on the forward strand.
AATACTGGGACTCAGTATTGAAAGAGACGGAAAGAATCAAGTGTTAAGGCTGAGCCAAAGAGACTACATCTCTAAGGTACTGAAAAGATTCAATATGGAGAATGGAAAACCGGTGTCTATATCTTTGGCAGGGTAGTTCGAAAATTTAACAAAGAAGTAATGTCCTAAGACGAAGCATGAACTTGAAAGAATGAAGAAGGTACCCTATGCCTCTGCCATGGTAGCTTGATGTTTGACATGGTGTTCATCCGGCCAGACATGGCTCATGAAGTGGGAGTAGTAAGCAAGTTCATGTCTAATCCAAGTCCTGATCATTGGGCTGCACTAAAGTGGACTCTAAGATACTTAGTTGGAACGCAAGACTTGATACTGCAGTTCGGCAACGATGATCTGAACCTGCTTGGCTTTGTAGACTTTGATATGGCTGGAGACGTTGATGAACGCAAGAGTACTACTAGGTATGTTTTCAAGCTCGGCAGTGCTGCAATCACCTAGGTATCGAGATTGTAGAAGATTGTAGCACTGTCAACAATTGAAACCGAGTATGTAGCAGCAGTTGAAGCTACCAAGGAACTAGTGTGGTTGAAGAGTTTACTAAATGAGTTGCGGCATCCTCATATCAGGTGCAAACTATTTAGTGACAGTCAGAGTGCAATTCACTTGGCTAGAAACTCTGCTTATCACGCGAGAACAAAGCATATTGACACAGATATCATTATATAACGGATATGCTTGAAGGAAAACAGTTCGACTTGGAGAAAATTCATACTAGCCAGAATCCAACAGACATGATGACGAAGATTGTTCCAAAGGAGAAGCTTGAATTTTGCAAAGCTTCTCTAGGTCTTGTTATTTGATGAAAGTGTTGAAGGGGTGGCAGTCAGAAAAGAAGAAATTCAAAATGCGTCGAAGTTAAGGTCAGTTCCAAGTGGAAGAATTTGTTAAGTTTGGTGGAACAAAAGTGAGCAGCCTAGCTGAGCTGCTGAGGTAAACTTAAGCTGACTTGAATAGAACTTAGTGTATATTGACAAACTGGATAGTGCAGAGCTGGATAGCACCGAGCTGGACAGCAGAACTGCCGAGCAGAGCTGAACATCACAGCAATTGATCTCAGCCGGGCAGTACATCAGAAAGTTACGAGATGGAAGATTCCTTGATTGGAGATTTGATTGAAGAGAATCATATTCTGAGTCAAACTTTACATACTTATCTACTATAGTCCTATCTATGGTATGATAGCGATGTAATAGAAAAATTCCATAAGTCATGATAATCCTTTTACTCCCCATAAAATCCGCTGTTATACGGTTGATTGATGTAACGAAAACTCAATTGGTCGATAGTGAATTTTTGGCTTGCAGCCGCAGTGGGTTTTTCTTCCTCTTGAGGGTTTTCCTAGTTAAAAATCTTGTGTTCGTTTATTGTTTTCTTTGATCGTTGTTCGTTATGTTTGTGCATTGTTGTTAATAATTGTCGTAGTTGTTTATGTTGTTCCGCAATCCCTAACACAACATCCTTCATCTTCATGATATACTTGTACACACCACGGCTTCTGTCATAGCTCATTTCTAAAAGCCTCTTCATTTCGTTAAGATTTGACATTATCAAAATTAGGGATAGAACTCCTAAAGCTTGGACTTATGCGAGATTTGATGAGAATTTATTGATGCGATTAGATCACTTCCAACGCTCATAAATAAACCTCTCAAATGGTGTACTTGATTCCATGAGATTTGGTGGTTTCTCTTCATGGAGTGTCAGGTCTATACCTATGTATCCTAATGTCAAAAGGATGATATCATTCAATTCAGTGTAATTGTCACCAGTCAACATTGGAATACTAGCAGAATCAAATAAACCAGTAATAAGAATAACTACATAACCAAAGACATACAGATGATGTTGTGAACATATGTAGTCAGAATGAATTAATCAAGTTAATTCAAATAGTATATTCTAAACCTTCTTATGGGTCGAGGTTGCACTCATTCATAGAACACACGTAGAACGACATGAAAATTAAACAGCCAAGAAATCTTTCTGTATCTGTGGACATAGAAAATGTTCATGTTTAATTTTCTTGATTGACAAAACAATCACTTCCATGTGTGGTAGAGTGATTGTCTTATTAATCGAAATCATATGTTTGATGACATGTTATTTTCATTATACCTATAATTTTGAAATACTATAGCTAATCTCAAAATTAAGAAAATATTTCTTAATAGGTCATCAATAAAAGGTCTTAATCAAATAAAATCATACTGATCAGAAATATAGACAGATAAAAATACAACAATTGGTCGATGGAAGTCAACGGTCAAGTGTTGACCAGTCAGATGCCAACCAGGTCAATCAGGTCTGGCTATGCGATCCGAATTGGGTTAGAAAATGGGTCAAAAATAAGTTCAAACAGGATCGCGAGTCAATCAAATGGGCTGAGCCCAAAAACGAATACAACCTCCTATTTCTTCAATGGCGTGTTATCTATATGCGCCTATCTTGATGTTCTGCCGCCTTTATGGCGCTTGAACTACACGTGCCAGACATTTTTTAATTTCCTTAATGGCGCGTCGGTGACACGTGGCTGACCTGACACTCCCCTTTATGGAAGGTGTACTGCACGCGCCCGCCGTGACCTTATTTCTGCCGTAATTTTTTAAAAAAATCAAAATAATTTCGACAAAACGTGCATAACGGCATCAAACTAAAATTTTATGGATTTTAAACATACGCATAATTGAATATTGAAGGTCTCAAAAACTATACATTAGTAATCTTTGAACGATTAAATTGCATTAAACTGTATGGATATTAGTTTTCTAAATACAAACGATATGGTCAGAGGTGGCTCTGATACCAAATGTAAGCCTAAAAATAAATACGAAAACATAAAATTTGCCTTTGACCATGATCTGGAAGCTTGCTGGAGAGAGGAACCTTTTTGGAAACAGAGCTTTTTAGCCTATGGCTATTAGAAAGCTTGATTGCTTGGATTGATGGAATATCACAGGTTCTGTATTTATGGGCTAGACTAGGGACCCTTCTCCATATTTAACCGATAATTAATTTCTTCCATTAAGGTATTATACTGATTGTCAATCAAATAGAATCAAATCTTGTAATTAATTTAGTCAATAAATACAAGATATCTGGCCAATAAAACATAGGATACATTTACCTAATTGATCTACATTAATAATTTATAAATAAATTATAAAATTCTTGCAATCATTTACAATAAATGTAACTGGTTCTTACAATTCTTTTCTAAATCAAAAACGATTGCTAAACGTTAGAATGCTAAATAAAGTAGATATCCATGGTGGGGTTTTTGTGTGTGTCTATATGAATATCATACTTATTTTCTTTCACTGCAAGCATAATTATTTAATCGTCTTTTCTTTTTCAGTCAAACTTGACCAAAATATGTTTGTCTGGTTTTTTCCTAAACTAAAAAGGATTGCGAAACGTTAGGATGCTAAATAAAGTAAATATCGACGTTCGGGTTTTTGTTTGTGGCTATATAAATATTTACGTATCCCTCTGTATAATGTTACATGCATCCAAGATTTAAATTGTCAATAGACTAAATGAAGTGTTTAAATTTATTTTAAGGCAGAGCCAACTGTTCGTTCCTTTTTTTTCTTTTTTTCTTTTTGAAAAGGCCAACTGTTCTCAATTGGCGGGTTGATTATTTAACGCGATATAAGTTTAATAAAATAGCTTCACTAGTACATATTCTTATTATTATGATATATGTACAGATACGTATAGAACCGGGGTCTCACTGGAAGCAAACTATCTATCCCTTGGGATGGGTGTATTGTTTGTCTGTCTTTCACCCTCTGCGGACCCTAATGATAGCTTGTGCTATCGTTGGGATATACTGGGTATGATTGATTGATTATTTAACGCGATGTGTCTCTCTTTGCGTGTCCAAGGAAACTGCAACAAGAATTTAGGATACTTTTTTCCATTGTCGCTTTAGAAGGATGACAAAAAATATGCCACTATGGTATTTTAATGCGGCTCGTTGGAGAAAAGAAAAGGTTGACAAAGACCAACTGGTTGGCGTTGTCTCCAGAAAACTCTTTGAAGAACAAGTATGTTTTAATGTTGTTTCGATTATGATCCAGTGAAGAATCCGTCTCCGTGTCCCAGGGAAGATATCTGTCCTTGCACAGAGGCTACTATTGTCTTCCACCTGCAGAATATGTCTGGTAAAATGGGATATTAGTGCGCTTGGAGAAAATTTGTGTTATGACAAATGGTTTTGTGTTGGTTTTTTGTGTTAAAACTTGGGCTTACATGAGATGAGACTCATATGCACTCAAAACTTTAAGGCAATGGTTGGTGGTACCTCATCCTCATATAACTATGTATTTTATCTCAAAGTGACCGATGTGAGGCAATATTCTTAACACCCGCACTCAGTGGTAACGTGGCTTGGCATACACACGCACCTTAGAACCCGTCTTCTATCACAAACCACTCCTCATATAACTTATGTATTTTATCTCAAAGTAACCGATGTGGGACAATATTCTCAACACTCGCCCTCACGTGGCAACGCGGCTTGACATACAAACACGTCTTAGAACCCGGCCTCAATCACAAACCACGCGCCAGACATGAACACTGGACTTGGGTGTGGGAAGATAATAAATGACAATCATGAGCCAGGTAAGTTAGGAGTCCATATTTTAAAGTGGCTCTGACACCATGTTAAAAACTTGTGTTGAAGAATCAGTTGGGACGAAGAGAAGTGAAGAAGCACAATCCAAGATTGAGTAGCATTGGAATGACAAGGATCGTTGGATTGAGTGGAGAATCAAGGATTAGGATGCTAAGGATGGTGACCTGGCAGTTCTTGAGGGCTGGTAACTGCCAAGATCACGTGGGTTGAGAAGAAGGCAAGGTGCAACGCAACCTCAGGTGCAGAGGAAGGTTGGAGAAGAAGGACTCCCCGTGGGAGTTTTCAAATAAAGGAAAATGTCCGTATAACCCTTGTAAATATGTAGCTATAGTATTAGAAGTAAGGGTAAAATAGTTATTTTGCCCGTTTTGATTTTTCCCTCCACTCAATTGTATAAAAAGGGTTTGGGTTCATCCTCTACACCCGATGGATCAATAACTGAAATTTCATGTTGGTTGCAGTTCCTTTTCTCTCAACAATATTGCAGCATTCGATTTCTGCCTTGTGCTTTGATTTTGTTATCAATTTCATCGTTGTGATCAATTTTATCATGGTATCAGAATGATTTCTTGGCTACTGATATGCATACTGTGTTTGTATCTTAATTCATATCAGTTCAATTCCTGAAATTTGCTGAATTCTATTGAACTCTCGTTATGGCTTCAACCTCTTGAAGTCAAAGAACTGGTGGTTCACAACCAGCGAAAAACGTCATTAGTAATCCGTATTATCTCCATCCTAGTTATAGTCCGGCAATTATCCTTATCCAGCCCCGTTGAATCCGCATAATTTTCATTCGTGGAGTAGAATGTTCCAGATTGCACTCCTTGTCATGAACAAGATAGGCTTTGTTGATGGCACCATTGAGCAACCAAATGTGACTGATCCGCAGTACAGTGCGTGGAGGCAAGTGAATTCGATGGTACATTCCTAGATCATGAACAGTGATGCCTTCGATTCCTCAAAGTGTGATGTGGTATGATAGTGCACAGGAAGTCTGGAACGATTTGAAACGCAGGTATGGTACAGGTGACGCTTTTAGATTGTCAGATCTTCTTGAGAATTTCTATTTAGTTAAACAAGAAAGTGATTCAGTGAACGATTGTTTTACCAAAGTGAAGGTTCTGTGGGAAGAGATGATGGTGTTGAGACCTCTTTCCATGTGTACTTGTCGTGGTTGTAGATGTAATGTTGGAGTCAAGTTGCATGAATTTGTTGAAACAGATTATGTCATTAAATTTCTGAATGGATTAAACGAAGAATATGAACCTGTTAAGTCTCAAGTGTTTGTAATGTCACCCTTACCAAAAATTGATGAAGTTTTTGCAATGGCTTTGAAGTATGAGAGAAAGTTAACTGGGATGAGTATGCAAAATTCTGTTAATAGTAATGCTACTGCACTTATGGTTGAAGAGACTGATGGAAACAATATGGTAGCATCAGTGAATTCATATGCAGGTAGAGGAGGCAGTACTAGTTACAGGAGAGGAAATGGAAGATTTTTTCCAGATGGTGGAAAAAGGCCACAATACACACACTGTGACATGGTTGGGCATGTTGAGGAAAGATGTTATCACAAGCATAGTTTCCCTCCTTCATTCAAGACAAGGAATCAAGTGAATTTGTCTGAGGTGGTGAGTAATGATAGTCAGCCATCAGAGATGGAGCAGGGAAACAGGATGTGCCAAGCTCCGTTACTCACACAAAAACAGACTCATAAAGTGTTGGCGCTGCTAGCTGTTAATGATGAAAGCAAGAATGTCTCTGTTCATGGTCAGATTGCTGGAAGCCAAGGGGCAGTGATGTCTGCCCTCTCAGGTAATGATCAAGGTGAGAGTCACTCTAATAATTTGAACATTTGGATTATAGATTCAGGTGCTACTGATTATATAGCTTGTAACCTTAAACTTTTCCAATCTTATCATTCCATTGAAAATGTCTCTATCAGATTGACTAATAACCTCTCAGTATCAGCCACACACATGGGGACAGTGGTTGTCAATCCTTATTTGGTTGTTCATAATGTGCTTTTTGTTCCTACCTTTGCATACAATCTTCTCTCTCTCAGTAAATTGCTCTCTATTCCTTCTGTGCTTATTCAGTCTCTGGGTAAATATTGTATCATTCAGGAACGTGTATCCCTGAGGATGATTGGTTCAGCTGAGTAGCACAAGGGCCTATTTTATCTCTATGGTACTCACAGACGGTCCAGTCAAGTCTCTTCGTCAGTCAGTTGTTTGTCATCCAAAGCTCAAACCATTGATCCTTCCATGCTGTGGCATTATAGATTAGGACATCCTTCTCAGTATAGAATAAAAGAATTACGAAAGATAGATTATTCAGTTCATAATTACAATGATACTCATAATTGTACAGTGTGCCCTTTGGAAAAAATGAAGAGAAATATTTTTCCTGTTTCTGAATCTATTTCTAAACATCCCTTTGATCTTATACATGTTAACATATGGGGTCTATGCAAACATCCTACTGTATATAGCTATCGTTATTTCTTAACCATTGTTGATGATCACACAAGGTACACCTGGGTGTATTTACTGAAACAAAAATCAGAAGCCAGATCATTGAGAGCTTCTGGCACTATGTCAACGCACAGTTTTCCAAAAACATCAAATGTATGAAAACAGATAATGGTCTTGAATTTAATATGGACCAATTCTTTATGGCTAAAGGCATAATTCATCATACATCTTGTGTATACACTCCACAACAAAATGGAGTTGTGGAGAGAAAGCACCATCATATACTCAATGTAGCTCGGGCGCTTAAATTTCAAGCCAACATAGTCATACCTTATTGGGGATTCTATATTCAGTATGCTGTTTATCTCATAAACATCATTCCCACTCCACTTCTTAAGCACCAAACATCTTATCAGCTCCTATATGAGAGTCCTCCATCTTATCAGAACCTGAAAATCTTTGGTTGCTTAGCCTTTGCTAGCAACGTCTCTCCTCACAAGACCAAGTTTGATCCAAGATCTGTATCATGCGTATACCTGTGTATGCCTTATCATACAAAAGGCTATCTCCTTCCTAATTTGAAAACTAAAGAAGTCTTTGTTTCAAGGGATGTTCAATTCCATGAGCATGTCTTTCCTTTTGAATCACCATCTTCCTCTTCACTCAGTACACCTTTGCCTTCAGTAGTCCAGCCTTCTCTTCCTTCCTTCTTTTCTGAGCCATCACATCCTGATTGTATCCTAGTACCTACAACATCTCCTTCTGATCTCATGCCTAGTCATAATACTTCTGATAATGCACCTTCTTCAGACTCCTCCTCTTCCACACTTGTCACTGACACGTCCCTTATGAATCCTCAGCCCTGCACTGGTCTTGAGGTCCATTTGCTCTTTATCCTTTCCGATACCTCAGAATCCACCATGTCAAAACGGACCAGACATCCACATAAATACCTGCAAGAGTATTATTGCAACCTACTTGCTGGTGCTTCATCATCTTCTGGCATCTCACAGAAGTTCTCTAGTCCTTATCCCATTGAAGCCTACATGTCTTATGATGCATTAGCACCTAACTATAAATCATATGCTCTCAATATTAGTGTGCAACAGGAACCAAAATCTACCAAGAGGCAGCCAAAGCTGTTCATTGGCAGAAGGCAATGCAGCTGGAGTTAGCCGCACTTGAGGCTAATCATACCTGGTCATTGGTTCCCTTGCCTGCTGTGAAGACACCAATTGGGTGTAGATAGGTTTATAAGGTTAAGTATAGGCCAGATGGCAGTGTTGAGAGATATAAAGCCAGACTTGTGGCAAAGGGTTACACCCAACAATTGGGAATTGATTATACGGATACATTATCACCTGTAGCCAAGCTTACCACTGTAAGATTGCTTCTGGCTGTAGCCTCTGTACAAAATTGGTATGTGCATCAGATGGATGTTAACAATGCATTTTTACATGGTGACCTAACTCAATAAACATATATGACTTTGCCTGATGGAGTTTCTGCACCTGCAACAAACACAGTATGCAAGCTGCACAAGTCCCTTTATGGCTTGAAGCAAGCCAGTAGGGAATGGAACGTCAAACTTACACAGTTTCTTCTAAGCCAAGGATGTGTACAATCCAAGCATGATTACACTATGTTTACTCAAACGACATCAAATGCTTTTTTGGTTCTTCTTGTATATGTTGATGACATTATAGTGGCTAGCAACTCCATCATATTGATCACTCAGTTGAAGCAAGCTTTACATCAGATCTTTCAGATAAAAGATTTAGGTCTCTTGAAATATTTCCTAGGCATTGAGGTGGCAAGGTCACAGGGGGGCTTATGATCTGTCAGAGAAAATATGCATTAGAGTTGGTGGAACAAGTAGGATTCTTGGGTGTTAAACCAGCTAAAAGTCCAATGGAACAAAATGTGAAGCTGACACATAATGATTCCTATGCTTATATCAGATGTGTCAGGATAGCAGGATGATAGGCAAGTTATTGTATCTCACAATAACCAGGCCTAATATTTCGTTTGCAATACAACAGTTGAGTCAGTACCTTGATGCACCAACTGAATTGCACTTGAAAGCAGCGCATAGGTAGCTTAGATACCTTAAAGGTACAGCAGGGCAGGGGCTTTTCTATCCTAGCAGAGGGAAACCGGAATCAAAAAGATATGTTGACTCAGACTGGGCAGGTTGTGTGGAGTCTAGGAGGTCAGTCACAGGGTACTGTATGTTTCTTGGTAATTCTCTAGTGTCGTAGAAGGCCAAGAAGCAGAGCACAGTGTCCAGGTCTTCATCTGAAGCAGAATATAGGGCATTGGCGTTGGCAACGTGTGAAGTCCAGTGGCTTCTATACTTAGTGACTTGGGCATAATTCACACCAGACCTGTTGAATTGTTTTGTGATAATAAAAGTGCAATCTATATAGTTGAAAATCCGGTATTTCAGGAGAGGACGAATCATATAGAATAGATTATCATGTTGTGAGGGACAGGTATCAACAAGGAGTGATCATTCCTTTGCCAATCAAGACTGAGCATCAGTTGGCAGATGTGTTTACGAAAGCACTTGATTCAGTGACACTTCAGAACCTGACTGTCAATATGGGTGTGTGCAACTTGTTTAAGACGTCAGGTTTGAGGGGAGGTGTTGAAGAATCAGTTGGGCCGAAAAGAAGTGAAAAAGCACAATCCAAGATTGAGTAGCATTGGAATGACAAAGATCGTTGCATTGAGTGGAGAATCAAGGGCTAGGATGCTTAGGATGGTGACCCGGCAGTTCTTGTGGGCTGGTAACTGCCAAGATCATGTGTGTAGCGCCCCGACCCGGACAGCGGAATCCGAACCGGTGCACCCGTCGTAGCTTACAGAGAAGACTACAAGACGTCTCATCTCTCGATTACACATCATCAATGACGTAAGAGAAATAAGTGCGGAAACATATATCTCGCGAATCTAAATCATCAATGCAGTACATCAAAAGACAAAGTGAATACCCAAAAACTGTACATGGTCGCAGCCATCTAAATCCTCAAACAAATTAAGAACAGAAATAACAGAATCTATCTAATCAATTCCTTCCACAAGGTCTAAGCATCCCATTCTGCCCACTCGCCGTCATCTTCAATGAAATCATATCGTAACTAGGCTCATCTGCAAAACCAAAGGCAGTACCCTTAGCGAAAAACGCTAGCAAGTAACCCGCTTATAAGACATACGGGATCAACACATGGCAAGACATGAGTAATATATAATTCAAGGGGATCGTGGTGCACATGTCTTGTAAACTTTAAAACATATAAGCGAGTAACGTAATAAAGCAAGTACAACAAATTTTTGCGCAAAATAACAGTTCATTGGCAATCAAATAACGTTCACATTCATACCACATTGACTCTCGTGATGCATGTCAAATATGCACTATACTACACATTCACAAATGCATGAACGCTTTCTCTTTCAAAACAGTGCAATGCATGTCACAATGTCCGGTCTCGTAACTCGTAACCCTGTAACGCACCCCGGCTTATATTTCCATCCCGGTTAACGTTACAGGCTCGTAATGCTCTGTGATGCACCCCGGCTTAAATTTCTATCCCGGTTAACATCACAGACTCGTAAAACTCTGCAATGCACCTCGGCTTATATTTTCATCCCGATTAACATTGCAGAGGACTTTATACCCTGTAACGCACCCCGGCTTATATTTCTATCCCGATTAACGTTACAGTCTTTTGTGCCCTGCAATGCACCCCGGCTTAAATTTCCATCCCGGTTAACATTGCAGGTCACCTTCGCAAATCTGTGCCGAAGCACATCTCTTTTCGAATCAATATGCAAATGCAAGTGCCATGATGCAAGACTCCTCGTTTCATTCTCGTATCTCGTTCACATAAGTAGTTCATGTGCACATGCGCAAGTATAAGTAACACACAAGCTTTCACTAACTTACACATCATAACTTTAGGCTTCAACCCTCTCGTCAACCCTTAATCTTGATTCTAGGGTTTACAACCTAAGGCAAGTATCCCTAACCATCCATCATTGAACTCTCAATCACCTCGTACGTTCATCTCCTAACCCTTCTAAGTCATCCACGTTGAACTCCGATTCGAATACCCTTCAAATTCTCCAAACTTGATTCACCATCTTAAGTCATGTTTCCAAGACTTAGACTAGTCATAATCAGGTCCTAAGAAGTCCCTAAGGTCACCCAAAGGATCCCCTAGCTTCCCTCTTTCTTCTCTTGCTTTCCCACAAAACTGGTTGACGTCATACCCTGACGTCGATCGATCGACGTACGTCATACCCTGACGTCGATCGATCGACGTCCATCTGAGGCACGTCGATCTCTCACTTAATCTACGTCGATCGATCGACGTTCATCTGAGGCACGTCGATCTCTCACTCATCCTACGTCGATCGATCTACGTCCTTCTGAGGCACGTCATACCCTCACTTGCTATACGTCGATCTCTCACTCATCCTACGTCGATCGATCTACGTCCTTCTGAGGCACGTCATACCCTCACTTGCTATACGTCGATCGATCGACGTACGTCATACCCTGACGTCGATCGATCGACGTCCCCGTTCCAGAACACCATTCTGCAATTTTCTGCAGAAACTGCAGAAATAACCCCCAATTCGACCCCAACTTCCTTCAAAACCATTCCAAGCCTATTTCTCACTATCAATCCATCCTAAAATCACCCAAGACAACATCTTTAGCATACGATTCACGGATTCAAGCCTAGCACTCAAAGTACTTATCAAATCAACCCAAAGATCAAATCTTTTCACTCTCCCCTCCCTTCAACCACCATTATCAACAAAGTAGGGTTCAAGGGATTGGGATTTACATGATCTCATATACACAACAATCAACGAACAAGATTTCAACATATAATGGCCAAATCTCAAACCAAAACACATAGATCTCACAAGTAGATTCACATAGAGAAATTACTGCATGGTGATCCAAATTGACAACAAAATTGGCCCTTTCTCTTTCGCAAAACGTAAAAACTTATAAGTAGATTACTTGCCTTTGATTACTCGGAGAAAGAACGAAGAACGGACGAAGATTGGGTGAAGATCTAGCAGAGTTCTTCGCCTAGGGTTGAAGGGAGATGAGAGCCGCCTAGGGGGAGAGGATTGCATCGTTCTCTCTTCTGAGAAAAGGAAAAACTGACGCTATGTGAGTTTTTATAAGGAAAGGGAAAAGTTTGGAGTTTCTAAATTATATCCTATTTCCCTATTTATCTTAAAGGATAAATCCTAATATTTAATTCAAAATTAAATCCTCATTAATTTCAATATTTAAACCCTCAATTAATTCCCATTAATCCTATTATTTGATTCGTAATTAATTACGGTTGACCGTCATTAATCTCACTTAATTCTTCTTTATCTCTTAATTATTCTACGGAGGGTGCGGGGCGTAACATTCCACCCCCCTTACAAAAAGTTTCGTCCTCGAAACTTGTGCGTTACGGAGTCAATGACTTAGTATAGTCTCTCACAATTTATTTACTTAGATCATTACCGAAATTAGTATCCCATGCGTATTCCGGTATGGTACTCATTTCACTTCTTCGGTACAGGACTAAGTTCTCAAAACATTCAGTGTGTAAGCACACCATGTACTCTTTAAATCTATTGCCCTCCGCCTGATAGATCGTAACCTATTCTTGTATAGTCCTCGAATCAACCTTAAGGGTAATGTCAATATACACGCTTCATGACTTAATCGTCGGTCTATATCGAACTTATATTGGTTATCATGAACAACCCTCTAAAGTCAGTTCTTAAGTGTAGCCCAATCTTTAACTTACGCCCTGCTCACAAGATTCATCCCTGAAGCCATATGTATATATCTTTTTTTTTCCGAAATACGATGTACTCTAATACGATTTAATTTAGTCGATACTACGTCTCTCAAGGTGCTCTAACCCTTATGCGATTCAATCCTTAGTCCTTGCTAATGAGTGCTTACAATCTTCTACTTACCCACTTGACGTGTATCACCCAGCTTATCGCAATCTACGATCCACGATTCATAAACTTATCCCATATGATCTATCACTTAAATACTCAACCATACTAACCTCCTTTGTGTATGCCAATACGGTAACCGTTACCCCTCCTCAACGCAACTAAGTCTTCAAAAGTAATTCTTATATACTTACCAACTAGCTCTATGATCATGCTCTTAATCTCTCAGAGATACCGTCATAAGCCTAGCATACGAACTATATGTATGGACATGCTTCTTTTTTTTATATATATAAAATGCAGTTTAAGTGGCTATAATTCAAAATATAGCTTCAATTAGTTATACAGTATCTCTAAATTTTTTTTTTG